>OW028735.1:17786307-19025995 GCA_932294355.1 Aporophyla lueneburgensis
TTTATATATAACTAGTTGCCCACCCCAGCTTTGCCTGGGTGCAATTTCTTTTTATATTTCTTTCAATTTTCTTTACAACGGACCTTGTCCTGACAATGCGAACACAACAAAAAAAAAGGCCAAGTAGGTGCAGTCGTTCTGAAGTGATGTCCTTACGTGTGTCATAACTATTAACAGTTAGACATATGCTGTGAGCTGTAGCGACACTTTTTGTAGATAATGATGTATTCTGCAACGGCGTAGTAGGTACATTATTTTGTTCTATCATCATTATTCATTAGTTATCGCAGCGCACGCGATGTAAGGAAATTTTTAGGTAATTCATTTACACTTCGGGTTACCTTATTGGAGTTTTAGTGAGGAACCCTATTGTTTTTAGGGTTCCGTTGCCAAATGGCAAAAAATGGAACCCTTATAGATTCGTCATGTCTGTCTGTCTGTCTGTCCGTGTATGTCACAGCCACTTTTCTCCGAAACTATAAGAGCTATGTTGTTGAAACTTGGTATGTAGATGTATTCTGTGAACCGCATTTAGATTTTTACACTAAAATAGAAAAAAAACAATAAATTTTGGGGTTCCCCATACTTAGAACAGAAACTAAAAAAATTTTTTTCATCAAACCCATACGTGGTATAATTTATGAATAGGTCTTCAAAAATGGTATTGAGGTTTCTAATATCATTTTTTTTTCTAAACTGAATAGTTTGCGCGAGAGACACTTCCAAAGTGGTAAAATGCGTGACCGTCCCCCCCCCCCCCGTAACTTCTAAAATAAAATAATGATAAAACTAAAAAAAAATATATGATGAGTACATAACCATATAAACTTCCACCGAAAATTGGTTTGAACGAGATCCAGTAGGTAGTTTTTTTTAATACGTCATAAATCGTAAACCGCAATTTACGTTTAATTCAATCAACTCAAATATAAAAATTAAAAAAAAAAAACATTTAATGTCATAAACATAAATCTTATACATAAACCGCGGATACCTACAGGTTTGTACGGAACCGTCGGTGCCCGAGTCCGACTCGCACTTGGCCGGTTTTTTTAAATAAAATATAGCCTATGTCACTCAGTGATAAAAAAGCTTTCTACTGGTGAAAGAATGTTTAAAATTGGATCAGTAGTTTTTGAGTTCATTCAATACAAACAAAAATACAAATCTTTCCCCTTTATAATATTAGTATAGATTATTTTCTTCTGAACGCCGCAAATTCCTCACTAGATTCTTATGATAGTGACGGTAGAAAAAATGAACAAACTTTACAAGAGCAGCTTGATACGGAAATGGATAAATGTAATAAAACCTGTAAGAATCACTCAACTAATTTCAACCTCGCAGGCTTTGTCAAATCAGAATAAGCTATGTATGATAGTGGAGGAGACTGTGTATCTAACAGAAGCTTACAAGTATATTTATCCGTCCTGCCCACGAGCGTGGAGAGTGCGAGAATATCTTCATGTGCTGATTACTTTTGTAACCGAATAAGAAGTTCACTATCTGATAAGATGTTAGACGCTTTATTCTTGAGAACATACTATCAAGAACAACGGTTCCTATCACAAAATGAATAATTATTATTTAAAGTAATTTAATTGATCTCGAATAATCTCAATCAATATGTCTCTTAACTCCTTCCAGTCATTCCATTATGATATTTTGTCGTAATAATAATTTGAGGCAGGAAGGAGACTATAGTACATTTTTTAACTTTTTGTTACTGTTTAATTACTTACATTATTTTGTATTATATAAACCTTGTTAACTTTACTATTGTGAGAATATCTAATTAGAGTAATAAGGAAAAATAATGACCAAATATGTTTAATTTATAAGTCAAAATGATTGAAACACTCATTTATTATAAATTTTGTTTGATTTGAATAATTTTTTATTAATTTTCCTAGATAGAGAAGAGACACATAAAAATTAGAAAAAAAAAAAATCCAAAAAAAAGGTACCAATTCGGTAACCAGTTCCGGAATTAAGAACCTTCCGATATTGCACGCCCTAGTAGGTACCCCATCCAATAACTTTAAAAAAAAACCGGCTTCTAAAAAAACACATCAAAGTGAAAAATAACTTTAATTTCGGAGGTCTGTGGGATAAAAACGTAAATACAAAATCAAAAACTAGGTACCTTATCATCGCTTAGTCAGTAGCTTCTCTTTTATTAACTTTTTATAATCTTCTATCCATTAAGTAGTACTTTCGTTGACCTTAAAAACGAATCTTTAAATATATAGGAACCTGGTTTTTCATTAAACTTCAGTAAAAGCTTGATGATTAAAAAATGATCACTAAAGGTAAATAACTGACAAGTTATTCTATGCCATAAAAATCAAACCCTTACTATACAAAAGATGGAACGAATTAACAGAGGAACATTATCGACTTCTCTCCGCGTCGTCGTTGCGACGTTCGTTCTTGTATAAATGGCGATGCGATACTGCAATACTGAGTAGTTGCATCCAACTGCAAATTACTCAAGACATCCGATATCAGACACGCTGTGAGATTATTATTACAGTGAAAACATTTGCATCTTGATATAGTGAGTGACCTTTCGCCATCATTTCATAAGGAAAAAAAGTTAAATTTAAAATACCCCCGACCCAACCAAGAATCTCTAAATAGTCAAAAAATATATATACGCCCTTAATTTAATGAGAAGTTGTAGGTCATCGTTTGATCAAAGGATCGTCGTGTCGAAACGGCTACACCGATTTTGAAAAACATGTCTAAGAACCACCACCAGAAAAATTGCTATTGGATAAAAAAAAATCGCACCCAAATCGGTTCACCCGTTTAAGAGCTACGGTGCCACAGACAGACACACATAGCGGTCAAACTTTATAATACCCCTCTTTTTGCGTCGGAGGTTATAAAATGTTGTACAGTTCACCAGCTCCACCGACTTGTAGGTCGTACCCAGACAGGCGGTATATTATAAGCATAATCAGCCTATAATGTCACCACTGCTGGGACACAGACCTCCTCTCGGTAAACGAGAGCCATAAACCACCGCACAGGCCCAGTGGGGGTTAGTGGATCTCCATTTTTTTTATTCATGACATGTGACATTTACCAAACCGCACTGGGCTCGCGTGATGGATTATGGCCCACTCCCTGTCACCGAGAGGAGGAGGCCTGTGTACCAGCAGTGAGAACATTATAACCTGCTGATGATGTTTGTATGTGTGGAGATAATATAGACCGTTAAATAACTTGTTGATCTACCAAATGCGACTGTCCTACGAGTCGGTTACGCAAATACTTAGGACCATTTTACACCGTACGGTATTATTACGATACGGCGCGCCGTATCGTAATAATACCGTACGGTGTATTACTTCACGTCGTCGTATTACATTACCGTACGTCGTATTACTTCATTTACGTTTAGCGTTTTTTTCTGACTTTTTTTTGCTCGACTTCGGTCCTACCGTGATGTAAAATAACCTTTCGCCTCAAAACCAAAAAAAAATATGATTTTTGATCCAAACAGAAAAAAAAAACACTGGCCAAGTTCGAGTCGGATTCGCACACGAAGGGTAATAAAAACACGTTTGTTGTACGGAGACTCCTTTAATGTTTAATTTTATTTTATTATTTGTTGATATAGCGACAACAGAAATACACATTCTGTGAAAATTTCAACTGTCTACCTATTACGGATAACGAGATACATCCCGCTGACAGACAGACGGACGTACAGCGGAGGTTTAGTAATAGGATCCCGTTTGTTACCCTTCGGGTACAGAACCCTTAAAATAAACACTCTTTAGCTTTATTAGTGTAATAGAAATAGATTTAAGCCACTAGTTTCCTTGAGTGAAGTGGCTATGCGCTACGTAACTTTTAGACCTTATCTGGGTGACTCTCGAATATAATTCCAATAGATCGACATTAGTCAAACGTCAGTTGGTTGAGTTAAACGTCAGGGATTGGCTAGACTCAGTGAGTCCAGCCAATCCCTGACGTTTAACTGACAATTCCAATGTCGATCTATTGGAATTATATTCGAGAGTAAGCACTCTGGTCTTCCCCAATATTGTTAGGAGGAACCGTTACTTTTGATAGCCGACACCTATCTTCATACTGCGCTTTGATTACTTCTGCGTGCCCAGGGCCCAGATAAACACGACCTATAAATATGACCTACTTCATTGGCCTAGGTATCGAGCGGAAAATATCTATACTAAAATAGCCTTCCCTGTTTATGATTTTGTTTTATATTAAAAATCCGTATCAATGGGCTCTTTTTACCTGTCATGTGTCAAAAATGTTATCACACACGTTTTTCTTTCATTGAAAAACTACGGTTTATTTACGTGCGTAGCCACGGTTTATCTAATCTAACTAGCCTGTATTTTACCACTGCAGGGCAAAGGCCTCCCTCTCCTTTTTCCATAGAATTCTGTCTTGCTAGTGCTGGCCAGTCCTTTCGGTAGGGGTCAAGTTCGTCCCGCCATCTTCGTCTCAGCCTGCCGCGATGTCGTCGAGCATTTAGTGGGACTCAATTGGTGTTCTGTTAGTCCATTTGCCACGGTCGTCAGTGTTTTATGGACCACTATGGAAGCTTGTACACGGATACGTTTTTTTAGGGCGAGGATAAACGCCACGTGTAGAGACGGTCGTCAGTATTGTGTTGATCACTAAAGTTTGAAGACGGTCACGTTTTTTCTACGGCGAATTTTATACGTCGCGTGTAGGCACTAGACACGGTCCTCAGTGTTGTATTGATCACAAAGGTCTGTACTGGTACACCGTCACGTTTTTTCTACTGCGCATTTTATATGCCGCGTGTAGGCACGGTCGTCAGTGTTGTATTGATCGCAAAAGTCCGTACACCGTCACGTTTTTTCTACGGCGAGGTTTATACGCCGCGTGTAGACACGGTCGTCAGTCTTTTATTGATCGCAAAAATCTGTACACGGACACGTTTTTGCTACGGCGCACACAGGAGTATTTCCATCTAAAATCCGGTCAAAATTATTTAATGGCTTATTTAGTAATAAAACATGGTAATACGATTTAATGTAATCTTTAATTATATTTAACAGTAAATTCATATAAAAAAACATGTTTTTGCAACTTAAGTTCTTAAAATTATCTTAATTTTCCTCTTCCTCTTCATCGTCTTCATCTATATTTTTGCAGCTGAAGTTGTCTTCTGTTGACGTTGATGGTAAAGATGGCGGCGCGATTGCGACCATCAGATCAAGCGCCTCTTTCGAAACACTTTTTCTCTTCAATTCCGGTTTTGGCCGAATCGAGCTTAAATAAGGATCTGAGCTTAATAACAATCTTTCCAAATCCTGTTTTGCCTTTTGTATTAATGAGTAACATGGATAGATACTCCTATTACTATTAAAAAGGATTTCCCATAGCCTTCTTGTGAAGTCACGTTCAACGAAAATTGACAGTGCCCCTTGTGGCGTGTGCTTTTTCACACTTATTTGCTTTTGGGATAAAGTGTAAGATTTACGAACTTTCGACGCTCTTGTTGGCGTTGCTACTATTTCTTTTATCATAGCTGAAGCATCAGTGTTTTCAATAATGCGTGGACTGACTCCAGCTGCATAAATTAGTTCTTCAGCAGGTATTTGCTTCCGTATCTCACTAGTTTTTCGTCGCTTACTAAGCTCACTTAAGTTTTTAAAAGATTTTGCTGGCCGACCCGGCTTATATGTATGCTCTGCACTGAATTTCTGCAACTGTATAGACGATTTGAACCATTTGTCGTTATTACACAAAAAGCGCTCTTCTTTGCGACTGGATGCTACCCATTTTCGTTTGAATTCTGTCTTAAAAATCTCAGAGTATGATCCAAGATAGTTTTTTTTATAATCAGGGCATTTGGTTATTTCAACTAATTTTGTTTCCAAAAACTAACTTTTCTTCAATTTTCTTTCCTTTATAGTCCCGCATAATGGCGTACAAAGTTCTTCTGTTAAAACTAATAGATGATTCTACATTATCTGAAAATAAAAAATAAAACAACGTAAAGTCAAATGTATCCACATTTTAGACTATCATCTTCAAAAAATAAAAAACAAAAATGGCGCGCGTAGGCGCGGCAAATTTTTGTTGTTTTTACTATAACATATTCTAGGCAACATATTAATCTTAAAATAAAGGTTTGACAAGCCTTGACAAATAAACAAAAACACGATTAAAGACAATATTTTACACAATTTATTTCAAATTTTTGGTTCATATTTCTACATTTTTTTAAACACATAAATAAAAGAAAAAGTATTTAATTGTTATGTTAAAATAATGTACGTACCTTGTACTTCCATATTCACAATGATTTTTTTCCACAATTTATCACACCAAAGGTACAGTTCAAACTCGAATGCAGTGAAAATAAACAAGGGCCGAGAACAAAGACATGCGGTTCAGACAACGACTAGGTTCCGACTGCTTGTGCGGGAAGGGTCGACTACTTGAGTCACAGATGTGTCCCCTTTTCAATGGACCGGTTATTAAGCTGCAAACATGGGTGGCTTTAATGGGTTTTTATTTAACTTCGTAAATCCGACTTTTGACCGGATTTTAGATGGAAATACTCGTATGTGCGGCGTATAAACAGCGCTGTAGAAAAAACATGTCCGTGCATTTGCGATCAATAAAAGACTGACGACCTAGCCTACACGCGGCGTATAAACCTCGGCGTAAAAAAACCGTGACCGTGTTCAAATTTTAGTGATCAATATAACACTGACGGCCGTGACTACACGTGGCGTTTATCCTCGCCGCACATACGAGTATTTCCATCTAAAATCCGGTCAAAAGTCGGATTTACGAAGTTAAATAAAAACCCATTAAAGCCACCCATGTTTGCAGCTTAATAACCGGTCCATTGAAAAGGGGACACATCTGTGACTCAAGTAGTCGACCCTTCCCGCACAAGCAGTCGGAACCTAGTCGTTGTCTGAACCGCATGTCTTTGTTCTCGGCCCTTGTTTATTTTCACTGCATTCGAGTTTGAACTGTACCTTTGGTGTGATAAATTGTGGAAAAAAAACATTGTGAATATGGAAGTACAAGGTACGTACATTATTTTAACATAACAATTAAATACTTTTTCTTTTATTTATGTGTTTAAAAAAATGTAGAAATATGAACCAAAAATTTGAAATAAATTGTGTAAAATATTGTCTTTAATCGTGTTTTTGTTTATTTGTCAAGGCTTGTCAAACCTTTATTTTAAGATTAATATGTTGCCTAGAATATGTTATAGTAAAAACAACAAAAATTTGCCGCGCCTACGCGCGCCATTTTTGTTTTTTATTTTTTGAAGATGATAGTCTAAAATGTGGATACATTTGACTTTACGTTGTTTTATTTTTTATTTTCAGATAATGTAGAATCATCTATTAGTTTTAACAGAAGAACTTTGTACGCCATTATGCGGGACTATAAAGGAAAGAAAATTGAAGAAAAGTTAGTTTTTGGAAACAAAATTAGTTGAAATAACCAAATGCCCTGATTATAAAAAAAACTATCTTGGATCATACTCTGAGATTTTTAAGACAGAATTCAAACGAAAATGGGTAGCATCCAGTCGCAAAGAAGAGCGCTTTTTGTGTAATAACGACAAATGGTTCAAATCGTCTATACAGTTGCAGAAATTCAGTGCAGAGCATACATATAAGCCGGGTCGGCCAGCAAAATCTTTTAAAAACTTAAGTGAGCTTAGTAAGCGACGAAAAACTAGTGAGATACGGAAGCAAATACCTGCTGAAGAACTAATTTATGCAGCTGGAGTCAGTCCACGCATTATTGAAAACACTGATGCTTCAGCTATGATAAAAGAAATAGTAGCAACGCCAACAAGAGCGTCGAAAGTTCGTAAATCTTACACTTTATCCCAAAAGCAAATAAGTGTGAAAAAGCACACGCCACAAGGGGCACTGTCAATTTTCGTTGAACGTGACTTCACAAGAAGGCTATGGGAAATCCTTTTTAATAGTAATAGGAGTATCTATCCATGTTACTCATTAATACAAAAGGCAAAACAGGATTTGGAAAGATTGTTATTAAGCTCAGATCCTTATTTAAGCTCGATTCGGCCAAAACCGGAATTGAAGAGAAAAAGTTTTTCGAAAGAGGCGCTTGATCTGATGGTCGCAATCGCGCCGCCATCTTTACCATCAACGTCAACAGAAGACAACTTCAGCTGCAAAAATATAGATGAAGACGATGAAGAGGAAGAGGAAAATTAAGATAATTTTAAGAACTTAAGTTGCAAAAACATGTTTTTTTATATGAATTTACTGTTAAATATAATTAAAGATTACATTAAATCGTATTACCATGTTTTATTACTAAATAAGCCATTAAATAATTTTGACCGGATTTTAGATGGAAATACTCCTGTGTGCGACGGGTAAGCTATGCGGTGCGACAGGTGAACAAGAAATTTCACGCAGGCAGAATCTATTTCTTTAATACTTTGGGGTTTGTTTCACTATGCCTAGCACCATCCACCAGATATAAGCTGGAATTGAATTTGCGTGAAACGTGAACTGCTAGAGACGTTAACTGCAACAGAGCGGTTAAGTTAACAGGAGATAGAATATACGGGCGTCTATAGATCGTATATACTATAGAGATAGTATTTACCCGACTATGGGGAAACAAAAAGGAGGTTTGAATTTGATTGTAGCCAATGACAGGGTGGGCCAGGTAACGCTATCACAGACCTTACGTAGGATGTATGTATGTTCATCTGTTCCTTCATAACTTCTAATCTTCTCAGCATAATTTGACAAATGAGATATCGTTGCAAGCGTCTTGATCATATTACATTGAATATGGCGCCCTCTAGAGGACATAAAGGGATGATTTAATGGAAGGACTTATAGCACAAATTAAAAATATATATTTTGTTACCCTTTCATTTTATCTCACGAAACGTTGCGCGCTTTACTTGTGGTTACCGGGTATACAAATACGTTGTGTGTGTGTAAGCGCGGGAGCCCTCGGTACCGTCCGAGACAATGTGCAGTCGGAAGTGTGAGTGTGTGTGTTATGTGCTGATGCCTTCACACACAATCACAGCGTGTGTGTATACTTGGTTACCATAAGTAAAGCGTCGTTTTGTGAGAAAAATATTATAGCTTCCAAACATATCTAAAGAAGTTCAACATTCAATACAGTTCGTTACAAAATCCAGACTACAAGGTTTCAGGTATCGTAATAGAAAGCACCACATGATAAAATATTCCCACATGTTAAGCCGATATTCAATATGAAACCTGCTGGAGCAAATGGGTGTCTCATTCCTAATGAATAACGACAAGCTGAAAACATTTTATGACAATAAATAAAATTAATCAATAATTGTGGGATTTAATTGTTACAGACTTGTCCATGCTCTTAACAAGTATTGATTACTTAATGGTAGCGTGAAGTTTCAGGTTTCGTTGATGATTCAGGGAGCAATTTTAAGAAACCGACAGGTACTGGAATGTCGAGCGAACTCTGTAGTAATATTATAAAGCTGACGAGTTTGTATGGTTGAACGCGCTAATCTCGGAAAGTACTTGTTCGAATTGAAACATTATTTTAGAATTGGATAGCCCAGTTATCGAGAAATCTATATAGCATCACGCTACGACCTTTCGTAGCCGAGCAAAAAGGAACAAGACCGAAGACAAAGTACTCGCACGGGGAAACGATTCGATGCGACGGGGTGGGTCGTGGAAGTCGCGGGCAGAAGCTAATATATTATGATTATATAATGTCGTGATGGTAGATGGCTTTGGCTATTTTCTACGAGTTTCCATTGTCAGGGATCAAGTTGTCCGGGAAGACACTTATGTAGGCGAAAGAAACACGCACCAGTAACATGGACAATTGTAATTTACAGGCTTCTTAAACTCGTACATAACTAACATACCAAGTTAAAATAAATACTGCCATTTACGAAGCTATTGTAATGTTAGCGAGAAGCAAAGCTCGTCCAGAAGAAAGCAAGACGTCAGATGACAATGACCAGCGGGGCGAGCACGCCCTACTCGAGACACACAGCACTACAAGACACATATGCGAGTCACATTTTTGTCACAGTTTGGGAGCAAAAACCGTGATAAAATGCGTGACTCAAGCCTAGGCCGTGCTCGTGCTGCAGAGGGAAAGCCCACGAGAGATAACAGGTCTTAATTAATAATGAAGTGACACTTATCTGTGAGGCATGAATGAGCCTTGGACGTATTAATGAGGATCAGATAACTAAAAGCACTAGATTTGCAATGGTACTAAATGAATCAATATGCCTCGACTTTTCCCAACTATGTTACAGTCGTCTTCCAGCCTAGCCAGATGCAGCTGAATACAAGTACAGGGTGGGCCATTTAAAGTGGAAGCATTTGTTTCTGAAAAAAATATATGAAATAACATTAATATTTATTTTGATTTCGATTATCATTTATTTTGGTTCAAGAAGATATGTTACAGCTATTTTTTGAAAATAATATCGCGTATACGGCCACCTTTGACCTTGAGTACAAAATGTGCCCTTTTTTCGGCGTTTTCCATCGTTTTGGCCAATGTATCGGTCGATACGGCGGCGATTTCACGTCGTATGTTGTCTTTGAGTTGAGCTATAGTCCTTGGCTTATTAGCGTATACCTTGGATTTCAAATATCCCCACAGAAAAAAGTCTGGTGGCGTCAAATCGGGTGATCTCGGGGGCCAGTCAAAATCACCGTTTTTCGATAGTTATTTTGAATATAAAGCTGAACAATTTCAGAGCGTTCTTTTGGTGTGTACTGTTTCATGATAAAATTGTCTTGGAATGACGCTTCCAACGCAGTATGTCATTAGTCGATCTGACAATTCTGTCAAAAGTTATTTGGTTGCCCGATGCTTCCACTTTAAATGGCCCACTCTGTATTTTACTTCGAGCGACTGCCTATCTGACCTCCACAACTTAGTTACTGGGTGAAGGCTCCAGCAAATAGGCACGACGCGACGGCGCAATACATCTTTCGTAGATTAGTTTATATAAAACCTTAAAATTATTAGTAAATTTTTGAGAGACAAAAGTCGCGTTGCGCCTGTCTGAAAAACCCTACGTATACGATACCCTTTGATAAGACTGGATTATCAGATTTTACGACTGCCAAAGAGTCTTAACGTGCTTTCCGAGGCACGGAGGAGTTTTGGTATGTAAATATCACTCATCCACGTACAAAATGCGGCAAAAGTAGCTTAAACTGATCGATCAATCCGTGCTGCTGTTATTACTTATCCAAAAGCCCTGAATATTTACCAGGGAACCTCACAAAATCAATAAATAGGCAAGGTTCAAAGACACCGCAAAGCTTGTCAGTGCAATTGACATGACTGGATATTACTGACGACCGACGGCTAGGGTTGCCAGACATTGAAAAAACGGAAAAATTCGTTTATTGGTCACAGGATCACGTCATCATCATCATTTCAGCCGAAAAACGTCCACTACTGGACATAGGCCTCCCCAAATTTGGGGGAATTTGCGATAATCGCCACGCTTGGCAGGCAGCTTGGCGATCGCAGTATGGTGGTAAAATACATAGAGAACGTCTCTGTCCATTCTCTAGTAAGTCCCTTAGTGGCCTCTTACGACACCCTCGGGAAGAAATGGGATGGTAGCACCACCCGGTACACTAACACACATGCATATCTACTATAAAAACTTTTTGTAAAAAATCTGTTTAATTTTTTATTTAAATCTATTATTTTTGGGATATTTTTTTCTACAGTTAGGAATGGACTTTGTTTTTAAATTTTGATTGGGACCAACTTTCAAAATCGGAATGATCAGTAAAACGTTTTGCGTTGTACATTAAAATAAGTTTGCTTCTGCCCGCGACTTCGTCCGCGTCAAATATTTGCTCCCCTGACCCTTCCAATCGCATCGCAGCCTGCCAGTTTTCGTCCATTTTTTTGCTGCTTCTCCGCTCATTTTGATCGTAGCGTGATGTTATATAGCGTGTAGCCTTCCTCAATAAATAGGCTACCCGACTCAAAAAGATTTTTTCAATTCGAACCAGTAGTACCTGAGATTAGCGAGAATGTAGCCTATGTCACTCTCCATCCCTTCAACTATCTCAACTTAAAGAATCACGTCAATTCATCGCTCCGTTTTGCCGTGAAAGACGGACAAACAGACACACACACTTTCTCATTTATAATATTAGTATGGATACATACCTAATACATATACGCGTCGTCTTGAGAACTAAAAAATCGATATCCGTGTAAAAAACGCAATGAATGTTGTTGAAGTGTGGAAATGAAAGCCATCATACTGTTAGTGTATTACTTACGCACCCTGCGGGCACGAATCCAGTCCAGACTTCGACCAGCTACTGAGAAATTCCATTTAAATTCCCAAAACATGCTTTCATAGAAAACCAATAAAAAAGAAACTAATTGTAAAAAGCGTGGGGTGCTTTTCGAGATATTTTTAATTGGTATCTAGCACCCCACGTTTTCTATTTTTTAAATCGGTTAGTTACAAAAGCGTGTTTCTTTTCGTTTTTTTTGTGCTATTTTGGTGATCCTGGCCAGGATCATGGGTCAACTTTACGAAATAATGGCATTGTCATTTGATAAATATGCAAAGTTTCAAATTAATTCGATGTTTAAGGGGCCATCCATAAATTACGTCACACGCATTTCATGATTTTCGACCCTCTCCCCCGTCCTTGTCACAGCTGGTTACATTTGGGAGACCCCCCCCCCCCTCCCTAGTGTAACGTCACATTTCTTACAATTTTACATTTAGAAATAATTAAAGAATTAAAATAGCAGTTCCGTAATTCCGTAATGCATTTAGCGGCATTTATCAAATGGCAATTAGGCGGTCGGCGCGGAACACTAAGTAGAGCGAGTGGCTGACAAAACAATTTGAACCTTATGTTTCTACAGATAGAGTTGCAAAGGTTTTTTAGTTTTTCGTTAATAGTTCAACGTTCGTGCTTTACTTAACACTTAGATTAAAATAGGTTTTGAAATGTGACGTCACAAAATTTAGGACCCTTCCCACCCCCTTGTCACACAATGTCATACTTCGTCGACCCCCTCCCTCCCCCTTAACGTGTGACGTAATTTATGGATGGCCCCTAAGGGGTGAAAATCACGTTCAAAGATTCCGTTACATAGATACATACCAAGCTAATAAAATCGTGTTAAAAACATAGATAAAGATATATAAATATATGTCAAATAACATTAAACAGTATACCTGCAGGCATTACCGTGCATAAATCCCTCTTTTTAATCACGATTCCGGTTTCTGTATTCCGAGGGTCGCGATTGGAAGTATAGGGTAGGGTGCGACCCCTCCTGTCGTTTTTCCTTTTTTCAACGGCGAGAATCTAGCTAAAATACCCAGACAGGTTTTTTTTTCCTGACAAACGTATCCAGCCTCGCCTTGCCTCGCCAAAATTGATTGCCGACTAACGGATTTACGTTGTCTCTTAGGCTGATTTTATTGCGGTTTGACAGCTTTTTTTATCGAAAATATGTCAAAATATGACACACAGTAACCTTATTCACCCTTGTTAACCTTCAGAAAATTCAGGTGCGTAGTACTCGTAACCGGCGTGCGCGTATGACCAGATGTATGAATATAAACTAAGCAAAAGGAATATGTGAAGATCGTAGCAGGTTTAGCAGGCGTTCTGGAGTTTCTACCTACCCCCATGGGAAGAAGGAGTTTCTTTATATATGTCAAACTAGGTGGAAAATGCTTTAAATAAAAAAGTTACCTGACTATTGAAAAATCAGCCCTAATTCATCATCATTCTTCTGACTTTTTTTTTTTTTGAGTATGGGAAATCATCAAATGACTTCTCCCGCTCTGGGCGGAGCGGGAGGGCGTGTCAGACTTTTACTGACTAAAACCCACCCGTGTTCCTTCAGTTGCCCATGTGCCAGGGTCACGGTATCTCTTTCGAACAATCACGCGACCCTGGCAGGCATCATCATTCTTCTGCCTTTATCCCAATTTATTTGGGGTCGGCGCAACTTGCCCCTCTTCCATACTTCTGTAGTAGTCTTCATCAAAATCAGTATAATAATAAAAAGTAAAATTTTACATAAACCCGATGAAAATATCTAAAGCTCTAATAACTCTATTGTCCTCATTCCGCTGAAAAGGCAATGACTGATAAGGGTTATCAATGCAAATGTCAAGTTTTATGTATAACAGCATTTTATTTTGTTTGGCAGCGAAATCAGGCCCATAAGTGCACTGACACATTCCGTTATGCCTCCTCCGCATGGCATAAATAAGTCATGTTTTCAAGAAACAATATCTACTATCTTCAAACAATCTCCACCTGTCTATTAGTATCATGCCACAAAATGGGACCTGTAATACAGGTTTTTCTTAAACCTACATCAGGCACCAGCTCTCACAATGTGAATTATTATAGTCAAAACTGTTATGCTACAAACCATTGTGAGAGAAATAAATAAACTTATATTTATTTATATTATTATATCGATACCGGAAATTTCAATTGTCGTAAAGGACAAAACACGAGTTTTCAGTAGAGCCAAAAAACAAAAAAAAATATTGTTTTTGACTTATATCTTTTTCAAACAAAGTACTATATTCATGATGTCAAAAGAAACCCTCACTATTTTTTCGTGTTCTATCCATAAAAATGAATAAAATAAACCAAACATAATTATTGACGAAAATGAGAGTCCTTTACAGCCCAAAAAAAAATAACTGAAGTACTTTACAGCCACGAAAAATTGGTTATGATAAAGTCAGATGTGACGTAAAGGACTAATCTTGATTATCATTGGATGGTACAGGTCAATTAAAACAGAGACTAAGGGGGTAAAAGGAACAAAAAACCTAATGTTTTGAATAGAAATACCTACAATATGTAGTAAAAACAAGTGAAATTAAAATATTTTTTATTTATTATTCAAATGTTTAGTAAAAAAAGTAGTAAAAATATTATTCTAATAGGAATTCAAAATTTAAACAAAATGTTTTGCGCTATTACGTTATATTTATAATTTTATTGTGTTGTGATGGAAGGTTTTGTTACCAATTTGGACATTTTCCTGTTTGTGGCAAACACCAGTTTTTTTTTTTTAACAACCTCAAATGTTATTTGAAGTTTTTGCGAATAAAGTTGATTTGTCAAAAATGAAAAGAACGAATTGAAACAATTCTGTCAGACTTATGTGTGCTCGTTGAGGAACAAATGGATCTCGCGTAATCGCACGAGACGTACATTCATCAAAAAGTATGAGACATAGCTGCAAAAGGACATAAAATGGCCTGAAGTCGTGAGGGAAAAGATAACCCCTTCTATGGTGTTAGTAGAACAGCAACCATGTTCCAGTTCTGACTTCGCTATAAATGAGGGTGCATCAACATCCGGTGGACCGGAAACGTGCAGTGTTGGAACATCAACATCAGTTGTGAGTCCAAGAAAACCATTTGTGAAGCTAAGCCCGCTACAGAAGGATGGAAGAGCTCCTAACGTACAGAACTGAAAGTCATGTTCATGCAACTGGTTTAAAAGCACAAAATAAGAATGTAGCAGATATCATTAAACTAGTCTCGGAGCATCCCGAAGAAGCTACAAAGATAAAGGAATTGTTAAAGGCATAGAAAACTATGCCCATATATTCTGCTGATAAAGCTTTAGGTATTGTGACCTCATTGAAGCTTTCGAAGTGGCAGTATATAACATTAATATATTGTGCAAAAGAAAAAGGAATACCATTGTATCCTTTTTATACAGCTATCCTTGAAGCGAAGAAGAACTGCTATCCGCCAAAAGATGCCATAGAAGTCACGGAAAGAGGGGTTAAAGTAAAACTTCAAGCTATTTTGAACAAAACTGTGGCTAAACTTGGAATATTTTTTCGTGTAGAATCTTCACTGCATGGCAAAGAATGTATACTTATATTCAAGTGGGGTTTTGATGGTGCTTCAGGGCAAAGTTTGTATAAGCAAACTTTGGCAGAGGATTACGATTCTAGCATTTTTATATGTTCGTTTGAGCGTCTGCGCTTAGTTTGTGGCGAAGAAGTGATATGGAAGAATCCAGAGCCATCTTTCACAATGTTCTGCAGACCATTATATTTTAAGTTTTCAAACGAAAACAGGTTGAACATAGTTGAAGAACAGGCTACGATTGGAAACGAGATTGAAGACCTGCAGCCTTCTATTATGGGAGGCCATTCTGTTAAGCACTCGATACCTACGACCATGACTGATGGCAAAATTACTTCCCATCTATCAAATACCTCATCTCCGACTTGTGATATATGTAAAGCAACTCCTACGGAAATGAATAAGTTAGAGGTCTTTTTTTGTGTTTGGGAAATCATCAAATGACGTCTCCCGCTCTGGGCAGAGCGGAAGGGCGTGTCATTATAACTCAGCCATAGTCACGGTGATTAACAAATGAGGGACTTAGTAACATCAGTTTTTAGTCACTTGTTAATCAGCGTGATTATGACTGACTATGCAATTTTGTAAAAAAAAAGTATTTGATCAATATCGTATTTAATTATTCTCATTAAAAAAGTCATTAATAGGCTATTAACTAACGACAATACAAGTAAATCGATGCTCAACTTCGTTTGACCATGTCAAAGATTTGAAAAATCACGTATCGAAAATTCAAAAAATTTGGTACGCGCGAAGCGGCACTGAAAGGTATATGAATTTGATGTCACCTTGATCGCCGTGTATGGTACAATACCTCTTGTGAGCATCAGCCCTTCAGTTCCATTCAGTATCAAATAAATTAAATTTAAGTGTTTTCACCCATACAAAAAAAAAACTTAAATCTTTTTGTTCTCACGCGTGGAGGTTCCATACGTTAATATTACATATAGGTATGTATACCAGACACATTGCAAACTTCCTTTACGCCCTAATTACGTAAGTTAAAACAAAGCATAGATTTGGTCGTAAGGGTTAAGACTATATCTTTATTATGTGGTTAAGAATGTCGTATAAAAAGTTTAATGCAAAAATGAGGATTACGACCTCTTAAATAATTAAAACATGACTTTACGCTCCCCTATTGAAAATTATTTTTACGATACATCCCAAATAGTATAAAAAATCGCGCTAGAGCTGTTGGAAAGCCAGGTCGTAAGGGGCTTTTTTTTAAAGATAGATTTTTTTTTAATATACCAATCGATAGAGCTTGCGACGCTGATTCTAAATATATATATAACTCATTTTCGGCAAAATGTCCTTTACGACAATTGAAATTTCCGGTATCGATATTATAATGAAAACCTGCACAAAATGAAAGCACTTTACTTTGTGTATTTAATTTCATCACCACTGCTCTCCAAACCGATTTATGATGTTGTCTACTTGCTCCCCATAAAACCACCATAAGATTAAATGTCCCTATACACCATAAAAAAGCTCCTTAAGGTCCAATTCAACACACCTTACTGATCATTTTCCACAAGCATGCTTGAGTATGTTTTATGATTTTGTCCACTTCCTCACCCTCATAAGGTCTTAGGTCACTAAAGGCCTTAAGAAGGCCCCAAAGATACAAGACTCAGTTTTTTTTAAATAATGCCCTTTCTTCCTGTACTAATGAGGATATTTTTTTTATAATAAAGTAGGCATACCTTGAGTCTCCTCACAAGCTCATCTGGACCGAGGTCATCGGTGATAGGACGGCAGCCTTGCGGGTACACTATTTCCGCCATGCTGCCAATCTGGAAGGAAAGAGAGGAATATGTGTAAGTTAGCTAAATTAAGTAAGATGATGGATACCAGGGATGTTAGGGAGCTCCGTAACCGTAACCGAAACTATCGGATATCCGATATAAAAATTATCCGTAACCGTAACCGAATCCGAAATAAAAGTTTCGGTTAATATCGGATTTGTTATTACATTCTTATTTTAGTTAGATTAGATAACACTCAATATATATTTACTAGTGATCGCCCATTGGTTGAAATTCGACCCTTCCTACCAAATGGTGACATATAAATAAAACCATTTTATTAGATATTTATTTTTTACTTTTGAAATTCCTTAAAAGTTTAATATCCGTAACCGAAATTATCCGAAACTAACGGATAATCCGAAATAATTTCATATCCTTATCCGTATCCGTATCCGGTATAATAATCATTCCTACATCCGTAACCAATCCGTATCCGAAATTTCATATCCATAACATCCCTAATGGATACCCAATCCTACTGTCGTTGACAGTTGAAAAGTGCCTTAGAATTGTCTAATTAATCTAAATTTGAGAAGAAGAAACGTTCCAAACTCATCACTCATCTTAGTATCAACATCACAATTTTCAGAAGACGACAAAAATATTTTGACCCCACAAGAATACCAAATTAAAAAATTATGGTTGTGTCACACAATACTTTCTTTTCATACAGCTATTAATGCCATTGAAATGTGATGTTCTCTTCAAGAGTATGGTACAGCCAAATGCCAGAACAATGCACATATGTCTTTCCTTGCCTTGTTGGTCTAATAGTGGCAAGCGCTACTGCTGACAATGAGCTCCTGAGTTCAACTCTCAGGTTATGGCATTTCATCAGGAATGTCTAAGCTGCAGCCAGGAGTCTGGATTTGGGACCTGTTATTAACAATAGGTCTTATGCATAACTTACACATTAACCCAATGATGTGATGCTTTACTTTCTTCATCACACACATTGACTGATGACATCAAACCATAACATCACCCCTGTTTTCCTCAATTGATTAGGTGGAGGTACACCTCCTGGTGAAATGTGGCTGTACTAATATCTTATATCTTTAAACAAGCAATTCTTGTATACATATACTAGCTTCTGCCCTCGACTTAGTCCGCGTCAAATTTTTGCTCCCCTGACCCTTCCCGTCGCATCGATTTGCCTGCTAGTTTTCGTCCATTTTTCTTTGCTGCTCGCACCTTTTGAGTTATAGTGAGTCAACCTTAAAAGATAGACATATGCTCTCGCGGACTTTTTTTTAGAACTTTTTAAAAGGAACAATTCCGTCATACATGATTTTTGCGTTACTTTAACCGTTTACGCAGCGCACGCAACGGAAACTCTCAAAAGGAATAAATTTTCCCCGTTTGTGCAACATTTTTCATTACTGCTCCGCTCCTCTTAGTTGTAGCGTGATGTTATATAGCCTATAGCCTCCCTCGATAAATAGGCTACCTAACACAAAAGTAATTTTTCAATTTGGACCAGTAGTTTCTGAGATTAGCGCGTTCAATCAAACAAACAAACGAACAAACTCTTCTGCTTTATAATATTATAGTATAGATTAGTACAGCCACATTTCACCCGGAGGTGTACAGTGTTGGAGGAACCATACTTATTACATACAAGTTTAATTATCATCATTAGTTTCCTACCCTTATCCCAATTTATTTTGCTGCCTTCTTCCACTTCTCTACTTAGTCACATCATTTTGGTAGTCACCCCCTTTCTTACTATCTTTCATTTTATTTATCTTTCATTCTATTTCTACTCTTGTAGCCATATAAGATATATAACATTCATACTCAACACTATCCTCATGTCATTTTACTCATTTATCTCCATCACATGCCCATACCATACCAACCAATTTCCACACAACTTTTCAGTCACGTTAATTGGTGCCACTTTCAGACTTCCTCTTATGTACTTATTTTTATTCTAATCATTTGTATAACACCACTCATCCCACTCATCCAGCATTTTCATCTTGGCTGAATTCATTACTTTTGTTACCCAACATTCTTATTCATACAAGACAGCATACATTTTGTAATTACAACACCACACAGGTATAGCTTAGTCTGGGGCCATACTGTTTAGGTTTGCAATAAATGGGCTAATTACTGAGAGCAGACTTATGGTATTCATTTCTTAAGCTATCGATCATGTAAAACCACTCATCCACTCATTTTAGCATTCTTTTTTTTTTTTGGATGGGAAATCATCAAATGACTTCTCCCGCTCTGGGCGGAGCGGGAGGGCGTGTCAGACTTTTACTGACTAAAACCCACCCGTGTTCCATCAGTTGCCCATGTGCCAGGGTCACGGTATCTCTTTCGAACAATCACGCGACCCCGGCAGATTTTAGCATTCTCATTTCATATGCATGTAGTTGCCTTTCATTCTTCACTTTTGTGACCCAATATTATAACAAGACAGCATACATTTCAGCATGTGAACACCACAGACCTAGCTTAACCTCTGGCCATTATGTTTAGGTTTGCAATAAACGGGCCAAATTATTCTTAAATTCCATAAATTTATATAAAACTAACTAGGTATGTTCTATATTTCAATTATCTCTAGAACACTGTGAGGTACGGTTAATCATAAAAATAATTGACTATAGAAGACTTTGCTTCTTTCAAATATAACTATGAAATAGTATTGAATGACCTATAGAGGTCATTCAATACTATTTAGTTTCAGTATACAGTTGAAAGTGTTATTTAACTTGTACCAAGTTATTATTTTAAAAGTTACTGGAAAACCACGAATGACAGTTGTAGATGCTGTCCCTTTTATGTTTGGATTAGACATGGGCATTAGACATGGTTTAAAACTTCTCTAAAATTAGAAAGGACCACATTGAATTCTATAGTAGTAGTATGTGGTCCTTCCACACAACAAACTATAAATGCTCTCATATCAAATAAGTAGCACTATTTTGCTGTGTCCGACAGGGTCTACAATGATCAAATATAACTTTAAGTTACCTCCTAAATACACATTGTGGAGTTTGATCATAATCATCATCTGCCTAGGCTGTTCCTAACTATGTTGGAGTCGGCTTCCAGTCTAACCAGATGCAGCTGAATACCAGTATTTTACATGGAGCAGCTGTCTATCGGACTTCCACAACCCAATTACTGGGTAATATGGTAAAATTAGTAATCAGATTTTTGGACATTGTGGAGTTTGATATCAGTTTAAATTAACAGCTAAGATTACACCTGTGTTCTACTAAGGGCTGACTTTACCAAATTCAGATAGCTTTTATCCATGGAATTAAATTCACGTCTAAGAGTTCTGTAAGGAAAATCTGCCAAAAATTCAAAAGTATTCTCTGGGTAAGACTTTTTCTGGGTATAAAACTTAGGTGGCATTCTCCTTGAGGGTTACAGTGGTGTAAGCATGATTAGCCTATTCTAATTGCTGGGAAACATGCCTCATCTCTTTGGGAGAAGAATGGACTGTAATACCATACATGCCCTATGCAGGTTGGTAGACGCAGGCAAAAAGGCAAGAATTATGTAAGAAGAAGTAGGTTAGCAACAAGCATAATGCTTGTTACTTTTTACCTACTTTACTAAGCTATCCCATACTTTGCTTAAAGTGCACCAACAATTCATTAGTCATATCTCACGTCAACAGGACAGAAATCCTGCTCCAGGCTACAACTGACACATGGTTCTATAGATTAAACTGATGTTTTAGTTTGTTACCACCATGCTGTTGCTCATAGCTTTGCCTATAACCTGATGATAAGTTCAAAAAGATAGGAAAACACTGGTTGCATAAAAAATTGAATCAATTCTCAATTTAAAAAAAAATGTCTGTTCAAAATTGGAACAGAAACATGAAACGGTCATACCGCGGGCCTAATTACTGAAGGTAATGCATTCAACATGTTTTAAGCATAAGTTTAACTCTAAAAGTAGGTCAAGGCATTGAAACAGGGATAATGCAAACCAGATGATCAGAATTACAGTGAAAATATGTGGAAACATCTGCAAGGTGAGGGTTTAGGCAGCCCTTTGTGAATCATGTAGTTCACTTCCACCAAAAACCCGCTCTAGTTTTAGTCAGAAAATGCTGTTCTAATCAGTTTACCGAGTAAGCTGCATATCTACTGTGACATACTGATTCGAGGCAGAAGTTGGTCATGACCAAAATGTGAATCCACTAACATTAAGACATGTATACAAACAGTTCATGTCCACATTGTAGTATCTGTTCTTGACCTAACATGATTCTGATGGCTTATCGTGCAAATCTTTATTGATTGTGAGCGATCGAGACAATTTATAGGACATCGTCCTCAAAACAACATCAATGTGATGTTTAGAAACATTTAAAATGACGTGTCGATCAAATTAAGTCATAACTTTTGGTTTTCTCATATAAATACTATCGCGAACGTAATATTTACCCTACCCTGTTGCTGTGCTCGTGGTTTATACAACAATCAAATTATGCTAGATTATGGCAGACCCCGTTTTTACGACCAAGCAAACAACACAAACCTAAGAGGTTAATCCACCATATCTGCACCAAGTTATACCAAAATATATCGAATTTGCATCGTGATTACACTTAAACAGACAAATAAAAACTATAATGGCTAGAATACGTACAAGAATTCATAGACGTGGGCCTGCGTTCACGTCCCGATGTTTACAAAATCCACCACAATATAACAACTCAAACAAACTGTTCACTGTTATAGCATTATAGTTTCATGAAAACGTCACTGGAAAATAAATCATAGGGGTTGAAAAATGTCCTATAGGTCTAAATACATAGAAAATTCGTTCGAATAATTTTTTTATCAATCTATGTGGACGCCAAACTGCGGGAAAAACTACAGCGAAGTTGGCATCGTATCGCTCGCAAATTCAAGGCCGTCTAGTATCTATGGTATTGGGAAGGCACATATTGTCTATGCACTCTGCGTTTTTTTCGTTTGTGGAAATTGTCTATGGTGTATTTGTGGTCCAGCTTTAAACATACAACTTGTACATTCGAGTGCAATAGTTGTTCAAATATTCAAAATTCTTGACGATAATACCTAATCAATAATCAATTATAACATAATGAATTTTTAGTGATTGTTTAAAATGAAATCCACACCATCAGACGAATTTGATTATCAACTTTGTTTCTGGAAATCCCGTCAGTTTGTAAAAGTATTTCTTTTACTTTCGATGATTGATTGATTTTTAGCGAATGTCAGGAAAAAAAAGAATCAGCATACATTTTTTAATTTATTTTATTTGTTTATCTTATAATATAATGTACCCAAAATATTTCGGATGACTTATAAAACCGATGATGAATCACACAAGCATTATTACTTGCTAGCGCTGTTACAAAATAGCCCTTTCACATTAAAAAAGGTGATTAATTTAATGCAGCAGTCAGTTTGTCATGTTGGCAGTTATCTTAAATAAACAAGAATTCTAATTGATAAACACACGTCGCAACAGATGGCAATGACAATATTTTTCAGAACCTTCCGTTAAGAATGGTAACGTGACACCACCGACGGCTGCCACAAGCTCTCTATAATAGTTAGGTACTAAATAAAAAAATAAATGTAGACCTACAGAATTAATTATAGTGTGTTCTGCCACAAATGTAGTCTCTGTAAGATTATATTCAAGCATATATTTTAATATTGTTGTCTTATAGTTTTCTTTTTTCACTAAATGCTTACCTAATAAAAGTGAATGAGATCTATTTGCATACAGTTATATATTTAATTCTATTGAGTACTTACATTTGATGATATTTAATAACAATAGCCATCACAAAATGATTAATTTACAAATTTATTATAAACCTTAATTTTTCCTGAAAGCAAAGCAAGATTTGAAAACTTACATGTTAATTATAATTATAGTCTAAGCTATTTATTTAGACCAAAAATTGCCCAGCAAACCTTCAAATATTTTGAGAAGTTTAACTTCGTTTAGTCAAAAACTATAGGTATTTATTTATTTAAGAGTCTAAACTTTATCTCCCGAAATTCTTAATCTAATTCAAGTTTTCTGAAGGACCCTGCCGTCGAGTGTATATCTTGAGTTAAATCATTTTTCTCCAACGCATGTAAGTCCACCGACATTGCATCTAATGACAGCAACTCATTTCTCTGCTCCAAGAGCTTGCGTTTCAGTTCTTCAATCATGTCTCTGAGAGGAACTGTGCCTCCGTATTCTTTCGGCAAAATTGCTGGATCAACGTGTTTCATCAAATCGTCGCTTGTTCGATGGAACTGTGAACAGAGAAAATTTAAATTAGAAATTAGTATTTGTTGAAAAGTATTTTTGATTCGCGAAAATACAAAATAAAATTGTTCCGGCTATCATTTTTCAGAAGTTTATAAATAATTGGAATAATTTACAACAGTTTAAAAATAGTTTTGTCATAGTCAGCTTAAAACACATTTGCATTATAATTTAAGTACAATACTTATATTCGGAATAAAATAAAGAAACACTTTATTTTAACCATAATTTATTAGGAATGACAAAGATTTATCGACGCATGACACTCGTTTTGTCATATTAAGAACATAAGTATTCAGAAAAAGTGCCACGAGAAATAATGTTTTCTACATAACATCACATTTCAAAAACCAGAATTCAGAAAAAGTGCCACGATTCTCGTGGCACTTTTTCTTAATTCTGGTTTTTATGGGTTTTAATTTTTGCAGTAAATTAATATTTTCCTTCATAGTACAATTATTTTACAATGCATTCGATTAGTTCGAGTCCCGAAGTCACTTTTGTCCCAGATTGTACCAATGGGAAAATGTCTTCTGTTTCAAGCACTATAGTTTGTAAATTTTGTATATTGAGAGTATTTAACTCTGATGTCCATTGAGATGAAATTCTAAAAATTTAAAATTTTTAGTGAATTTTATTATTCGATTTTGGCTCCAGACTCGAGGAGTACTTTGTAGTAACTAGTATCTACCACAGACTAGTGTAAAGACTACTATTTACAATCATTGGAAAGGGTTGCTTTAAGTACAAATTAATAAAAACAATGTGTTGAAATTACCATCACACGGTCCTTCAGTTTATCGCTGAGCAAAGATACAGCGAACTCGAAGAACTTGACTCCGTAATGCGGAATGTTCAGGAAGTGAGTAACCTTGTGCCTCATTGGCGTAGAGTTCTGGAAAAAAAAATATTACCTTTAAATTTTTTGTAAACATAATGTGAATTTTGAATTTCGCGGGTTACCTTACCACATTCTAACCTAATCTGTCTGCGGGATAATCCCGAATTTACGTTAATGGATCCATTATGGTACATTTCTATTTATAGACTCGAAAAGAATGATTACACATAATAATAGGTAATAATGTTATCCGTAATTATTCTTTTATTTATCGTTATTTTTTTTAATGTTTGATTATTCTTTAAAACACTCCTGGTTATTATGCCCGGAATCTGTGACTCTACAACCTTTTTTTAAAAATAAAGGTGCCTGATATTACGAAACTTAAGAAATAACTCGCACATCGGCTACCTTTTTCCATGCCTTTAATAATATAGGTATTTTGAAAGCGCTTGGGTAGCCCGTGAAATTCAAACTGTCCCACGTTATATGCAATTTTCTGAGGGCTTACTCTTCAACCTAATTTTAATTCCAATCTAATGCCAATACGATTCCAATGTTAATTTTACATACACGTAATACGGTACTCTTGAAAACAACAGTGTCAACATTGGAACAACAACAACGCCAGATAAGCCCGATCTCGATTCCACTTAGTTCTAAAAAATTGACACCCAATTTAAACACAATTTGGCGC
The DNA here is from genome assembly GCA_932294355.1 of Aporophyla lueneburgensis. NCBI lineage: Eukaryota > Metazoa > Arthropoda > Insecta > Lepidoptera > Noctuidae > Aporophyla > Aporophyla lueneburgensis. The sequence continues at coordinate 17,811,894 of OW028735.1, forward strand.
TAGCGTCGAACTCAAGAATACGAAAAGTTCCAATTCCAATGCCAATCGATCGGAATTAAAATCAAGAGTAAGCAGTAAGCACCCTGGTCAGTGTCAGGCTGTGAAGGGCGGGCGTTTTGGGAGACTGTATTATGTCATATGTCATTGTGACGTTAAAATATGCCAACTCTCAGCCTACTTTGAATATTTATATAAACTAGACTTTTGATTTTGTATGTCGAACAAAATATGATTCGTGGCCGTTACAACTATACAATGTATTTACAGAATTATAATAATAAACATCATCAATACAACCCTTTAAGTTCATTTAATCTCATGAATGACTTTTTCATAAAATTATCACTCAATGGGACTATACAAAGTGCCACCTTGTAGGTACGAACTTCCTTGTAGCTGTTCAAGTGACAGTGACAATTTCTTTCTGCTCACCTGTATACAATTAAGCATAAGCCTGACATCAGTGAGCGACCACAGACTGATGTGTGGCATCTGCATGCCAGCCTCGTCGTTCACATGCGTGTACCCCAGCAGCTGTGACCTTGGCTCGTCCAGCTGTAGTTCCACGATCATCGAATGGACACGGGCCATCACGCAGTTGTCGAACTGGTGGGGGTCGAAGCGACCTGGTGGGAGGAACAGGACTTTAGCATTTGTGAAGACAGTCAATTTTTTGGTGTAAAAGAGAATTCTTCTTTTGAGAGTCCGACATCTTGATCCTATTCAAACTCCTATACTTTTTGGGTTGAGTTTATTTTTAAGCGGTTCTTTTTTGTTTGGTGTAACAGGGGTGCCCAGCTTTGAAAGTAAATATTTAAAAAGAGACCGATTCGATGCCCAAAAAAATAACACATCCATTAAATCCGTGGGGCATTGGGGTTACTTTTGGCATCAGCCAGTTTTGTTTTGTGTCTAAAGCCCGATAAGAATTTTAAAAGGTTAACCTTAAGAATTTACTGGGGGAACTTCAAACAGAGGCAACGTTACATGCGTAAGAGTCAATAGGTAAGTACCTACGTTTGTCAATATGAAGTCCGCTATGCGCAAATAATATGGCGCTGAATACCACCTGGCTTCTAGGAAATCGTATATCGTATGCAAATAATGACCTATATGAGAAACGAACTTGTGTACTTAGATCACACTTACGTACAATAATATACAATCTTCATCTTCTTAACCCTTTCCCAACTATGTTGGGTCGGGTTTCAGTCTAACCGGATAGGTACAGCTGAATACCGTTACGTTACATGAAATTACTGTTGCTTATCTGACCTCCACAACACTTACTGGGTAATACGATACCCCTGGCAAGACTGGTTGTCAAACTTCCGAGCTTCTGACGGCCCGAAACGACTGTCAAAGATCCATTAATGATAGCTGGGACCAAGGGCTTATCGTGCATTCCGAGGTACGGAGGACTCTTGGTATATCAAGATGGACACCCCACGGTACAGTCGAAGCAATCATAGCTTGACCTGATCGATCAACCCGTGTGGCTGCTATTGCTTAAGCACAAGTCCCCATAAGTTAAGTAAGCTTACTTAAGTTACAATAAAACAGCTTAACCCGTTTTGCCAACTTACCCATACAAGACAGCACCACTCTTCTACCCTCAGCGTCTCTCTTCGGCAAGGGTACCAGGTACCCTGCATCAATCACAGCAGCGATCTTAGGGTCCAAGGGGTCTAGCTTCTGGAACCATTGAGGGTACATCTCCCGGATGGTGAGGTACCGCTCCAGCATAGAACAGGCTTGCGGGATGGAGTACTTCTTCGTCCGGAGGAAGCGGAGGAGGAAGGGAGAGTCTGTAAAAATAAGGTTGATTATTGTCGGACTAACATTAATATAGATTGTGGTCCATTAGAGCTTTCAAAAATACGCCTGCTGCCATACAGATTCAAGACTTTGTAGAAGATTCCAGATATTATGAAAAGCATGCGAAACATCTATTTAACTAGACTCTGGACGATCCCCAAATATTACTGGTTGGCTAAAGCTTATTTTCCTTTGCGGGGTTTTTAATTTCAAAATGGCTATTGGCATAACAATTAAGCCAAGGCTTGTTATCCGAAATTGGGCCATCTGGCACACTCGCTCTATGTCCTAGAACATGATACTAAGTTACATATCATTGTGCATTCGAGAGATGCACTTAAAGGGCTTCACCATGAAGTAACGGATACAATATTTACATACCACGTGATCAGAATCACAAGCGGAATACTCATCTGGCCTAAGGACCAATTTAGTTTAAAGTTTATTGTTTTGAGTGAAATTGGGTTCAAGAACCTGGGTGTTACGATGTTAATATAAAATATACGAAATTCTGAAGTTGTCATATAATTTTGAATTACAGTTTGCGTTCTATACTAAGTAGTCCGCTTTGTCTGCATGTAATAAATGCTTAGCCGTGAGTTTATTCTTTTGGAACCTGTTGTTACATTGTTGATGAATAGAAAAATTTGTGCAAGCAATGTCGAATGTTTTATGCAACCTTAATTTGTAATACGGCGCGTCCACCATCGACATCATATTTTAATTTGTAGTACGGCGCGTCCACCGTCGATCAGTGAACTACGACAGGACATTTTGAGTTTGGTATAAAGGACCAAACATACGAGTTCTCATTTTGTATGTTTGCGTATTATCTGGACGTGGAGTTTTTCTTACCAGTTCTACATTTCTTGATTGCAGGGTGCTTCTCAATGAAGTGTCTCATTTGTGCCAGAGCCTGTTCTCTTAACGCCGGTTCTTCTCTTAGCTCTATTCTGGCCCTTTCTCTCAGTTCTGGAGGCAGTTCACCAGTCTCCCGCTCCTTGGCTTCAATTATGTACATTCGGTCATCATCGGTCAACCTCGGCGCTTCGATGATGTCATGCTTCGGTTCGTGCTCCCTTCGGCAATCTTCGGGCTGCAGCACTGATGTCGCCATGTTGGTTAATCTGGACCAAAAGAAGAATAAATTTCATTACGAGGATAAAAAAACTGATAAGGCTCCACGTTTCATAACACATGAGAACATGAATATAGGCGGTTTAATTTAATATTCGTATTTACTCAAAGAGAATCAAACAAATCAACGGATAGTGTAGTAGGTATAATAACCAATAATTATATGTCCAAAGCTAATATCGTATGACCTTCGAAGTTTCGCCGTGTGCTGTGATGTGTGTAGACACGCAAATATAAAGATTTGCTAAATACTTCTATGTAGGTTGTAATTAACTCTTAGTTAATTGAACCTATTCGATTATTATAAATGAATATTTCAATTGAATGACAGCTACTGATTTTAATTGGTCTTCACCTAGAAATCTACCATTTGAATTTACCTACTAATTCTACGGCTAACGGGACTCACGGGACGATATATTATTAAATGTTGTTTTCAGTTCATGAAGTACTGGGAGCCATTTTATAGTACAGTCACGGAGAGTGGCAAATAGCGACGGGCTTATGTTGTGAGTCAAAATAGCTTTCAAGATATCGCGGTTGTTATTGGATCGCAAAACGGACAAGTAATATGCCTAAGTACCAATACGAATCTAGGAAGTGGTGAAGGGACGACGTTTTTGGGGACTGTCTTATGTAACTTTGACGTTCAAAAAGTGCTGACTCTCAGCTATTGTTTTCATTACAATGAAGACGAAGAGTTCAATAAAAATAACACCAGTCTTCGTATTTCCTTCCTTTCGTCAGGAATCGACGTCTTTTATTGCAGCCTGCTTTGTATCTACACTCGATTGTAGATATCACGCAAATGTGTGTGTTTATAAATAACCTAAAGCTTTTTTCAAACGAAAGCTCCCTATATCCACATATAATATGTTGCGGAAGATGCAGATCACGCTTATGGTTATGACTGTTTTAAAAACCAGTTCACATAACGTTTATTTTTTAATGATAGCCGCGTTATACCTTGTTACATGTTTTATTATCATCGATGCAGTGCGTGCAACGTTCACAATTATTTTATAAGTGATTGTCAATAATGTACTATTGGGTGGTCAAGGCTTTGTGTAGGCTGTACCTGCGCTGGGCAACATAAATACCTAAAATCCGAAAGGAGATGTGAATTCTTTAAGAATGCTAGTTCTGCTAGTTCTTTCTTTTGCAATACCACTGATTCAAAGGTCATTAAAACTTATCGGACAATTAATTTTTGAACCAATAAATCTGCTCCTTCGAGCCGGATCATAGGTCTAAAACAATATTGATTATTTACTCGTACCTTCAAAGGTTTATTTAAGTACCTCGATCAATATTCAAAATAAATAATCGCTTTAGTGATTAAAAAAAACGTTTAGTTAAAATAAAAATGTTTGACATCATAGCAAAAAAACTTTAAACACGCGACAAACGAAAAATAGTCACGCCATAGTCAAACATTAACGTACGAAACTGGCTTTTATTTACATTACATAACTACAATTCTTGTCGTGCACTTGACTTAGTTATTACAACTAAGTTTTGAGATGTTCTACAAGCCTAGTTTAACTGAATATGTTATGCATAGAATAGGTAAAGTTGAAGAGCGTACGTGAGTGGCTACCGTAATGTTAATTATGCGTGATCCTTGTTACGAATGCTACACACAACACAATAGTGATAAGGCCTTTCCTCCTTTGAAAACATAACTAATGCCTCAAGATCAAAAAGGGGATTTTCGGAAAGACAGCGAATTTTTATAGCTTATCAGCTGCCCTTTGTTTGAAAATATTCTTTCTCAACGGCTTTTTCAGTCAAAGGGTAGGATTTCGGCAACTAACCAACAATAGTAGATCCTTTTTAACCGACGAAAAAAACGGAGGAGGTTCTCAATTCGACGCGTATTTTTTTTTTCACGGTGGGAAATTACCAAATGGCGTCTCCCGCTCTAGGCGGAGCGATAGGGCATTTCAGACTTTTACTGACTGAAACCCACCCTTGTTCCTTCAGTTGCCTATGGCTGGGCCACGGTAACTCTTTCGAACAAATCCGTGTCCCTGGCCGGAACGATACGATCTTGAAGCGTAGAAGTCGCGCCATAGTTTAATTTATGACGAGGTAAAAAATATGTAGCTAAGTAGTCCTTTTATGAAGGTGAAAGTAAAAGTTCTTTCTCAGTTGTTTTTTGGCGAATTACTCATATCCGAGCGAGTCGCATTTGACTGAGATTTACGTATCCTGTCTCTAAGATAGCAATCATAAATAAAGCTTTCATATTTTTTGAGGTAGCAAAATACCTACAGAAGGATGGTGGCCTTTGAGCTCATATAGAATAAAATCTTCATAGCGAAAACTTTGTACCTTAGTACCTACTAGGTAATGCCTTTTGCCTCGATAAGTGTGAACAGAAGGCATGAACAACATTAAACTTTATCTTCAGCTCTTACATAGCTAACATGGTTTACAAGGTAAAGACAACCTATGTTAGTAAGTTTATAAATAACTCGTAGACGTGATAGTGTTATACATTAAGTAATGTATACGTGTATACGTGTACGTGTAAGTGTTATACATATTGTAGCTAACGGAAGGTATCATATTAGAACCAACATCATCGACGTAGGTAAAGGACCAATAAATTAATTTATCAAACATCTTTATGAATGTCACATTTGGCAATCGCAATCAAAAAAGAATAATCTGATTATAATCTAACATTTTAAATGCGACTAACAGAATCTGTAAACCTACCACAAAGTGCAAAGTCGATGGCTCGCCATAGCGCTACCGTATAAACGTGGCAAAATGGTCGATATCGGTTCAATAGCCAAAAGCGAGAAAAAAAGACTATAAAATTAACTTTCGTTTTTTTAATATTTTAATCTCATCAACTTGGCGTAGGTATATCACAGAATGCCTGTTATGACGATCGCCAAATTCTGCAGCATTAAATAAATGACTATTCTAATTTTAAATTTTCTATTCCACTCGCGGTCGTCGTCATCACTGACCTTCAAACTGGTTTGCTAAAACTTAACTTTCACTTGCTACTTTCCCCTTTAGTCTATTACAACGTCGTGATATTATTATTATTTATCATAAAATGAGAACGCGGTATTTTGCGTCTGTCTAAACTTGGCTGATTATAATCATAATGGTAGGTTCAATTTAATATTTTTCGCAATGTATTCTGTCGGTGAATATACTTACTTTATGGTTTATGATGATCCGTTGAATCCATAGAGGTTCAAAAAATGAGAAAGGAAAGGATTAACAAAAAAAATTGAACACTTTTTTCTATTTGTTAATTTACTGCACCTCTAAGGTAGGTCAAGTGGTTTGAACTAACGACCTCACAGTCGAAACTCTAATAAAAGACCGATGGCTATGTTTCACAAAAACTACCATAATTTTGCATCATACTTATTTTTCAAATCATCAATAACAGACCTTACAGCCTGCTACGGTCTACCGATACCATCTAACTACTTGACATTGCCTCTGCTTTTGGTTAGTCGACCCCGGCCTACTTTAGTAGCATCCATCGCTCCGTTACTAAGCGTATGCAACAGCTGACGTCTGTTAAACACAGCTATGGACTTTATAAGGGTCGATGGACCGAGCATACCAACTGCTTATTGCTTCACGATGCTTTTAGCGATGTCGCATCAGTATTGTTGCAATACACTGATTTCGCAAGACTCTTACCAACTTAGAGATAGCAACATCCAATAAGCACAGGACCATTTTGTTTTAACGTAGAGTTCTAATTTTAAATAATAGGCGCGAAAGTTTACACGCATTGGGTAATTATGCTTTTGCAATGGTAACATTATGATCTGTCAAATTTTGAATATCAGCAGGGTGAAAGACCCAATGGTCGCCTTCTAAGTTAGGGTACAATTCCATGTCTTTATCGAGATACAAAGCACTATTTGATATACCAGTGACTGTTGTATCGTTATTATCAATAAACCCATTTGGAGTCGACAAACGTACCGCATACCTACTCATGTCTAACGTCATTGTTTTCAATTTAACAAGTTGTTTTAGACCGTAAGCAATTTTCTTTATGGTTTATTTTGCTTTGTTGTCGTTTTATAGACTGCTCGAAGTAGACTTATAAAAGACATGGCAATGTACTTAGCCGTGATCACAGGATAAGAGTTTCCTGCCGTTTATCTAAAGCCTATTCTATTTTATTTTAGACCTAAAATAATATTAGATACTATAACTAACTCCTGACATAATCTGAAATGTGTCAGTTAATTTTTTATCTCTTTGTATGATATTTGTCATTTTGATTCAAATTTTGCTCGTCACTCAGTATGTATTTAGTTTTGTTCTGAGTATTAGTTTACCTAACATCGTTCAATACAGTAACACATTGGGTTTCAAGATCCCATAATACTGACAGGTTGCATAATATTAAGTGCACCAGAAAGATTTTATGGTATGCAACAGATAGTAGCATTTAGAATAAAAGATTCTTCATTGTTTCCAGAGACGGCCCACACAATTTTCCTCGGATGCTTCGCATTGAAGATTACTTTAATTAGGTCAACTTTTTAAGTTATTTTCTATGCTTGATATATAATATTTCCACTATGATTCATATAAATATACAAATGAAGGTATATTTTCTGTGCAAACAGAGCCTAACAACAATTATAATGGAATTGATAGCAGGGAGGCATTTAAAACTATTTAAATATGAAATCTTAAAGTGCGTAAACCCAATCTCGTTAGCATGCCTTACCTCAGCACAAGTATTAAATAATACGTAAACTTCAAACCGCATTCTTCTTGCTAATTAAACATCGATTAGAATAGTTGATTATTTTTACGTGCTCCTTAATACGTAATTATTTATTACATAGGCACGATAATTGTTCGCATGCTCGTTTTAAGTATTTGAGTCAACGCAACATGAATTAATTATTATCGTTAAATTATTTTTACTAGAGATCACGCTAGAAATTTTAAGCGCTATTTTAATCCCCTAAAATTTTAATTTCTTTCGTTCTCCTTATATTGTAAAATAAAAATAATCCGTTAGTTTTACAGTTTTTAAAATGATACGACACCCCAGGTTCTGCAGATGCAGTCTTAATACACGACACTTCTTTCTAAGGTTGCAATCTGTGAAGGACGCCATGCTAAATCGCATCACTCAAAGTCAGGATTACTAACAACAATAACAACAAAACAACAAGAGCGCTGTACCGACTGCTAACCTATCACCCGCGGGTATTTCTATGGACTTTTTAAAAAGCTAAACATTATCAAAAATAAATAATTTGTTGTTCTATTAGTTTACTAAAGAAAGAAAAGTATTTATATGTTTCGCATATAATTAGAAGTGGCGAGGATTTTTCTCCTTTTTTTAATTATGACGTTCTTAAACAAAATTATAGCAATTAAAATAGTTAATGTGTGTTGAATTATAAAAATTAAAACCGTAAAAAATTTAAAATTCAGCGCGAAACAAAACGCTCACCAAACTAAGAATAGGTAAATGCACCAATTACCGTCCATGCAATCACATTTTCAATAATACAAGGGTGAACACCACTGTTGTTGGGACGTCACACGATAAACGTAAGCCAAGTCGCACTGGCTGTGCTCGGTCGATGCACCCGGTCCTCACCGTTAGCTCCCGAAATATTGCGACATACGGCAAGCCCTCCGTGATTCACGGAATAAGTACCTTTATTATGGTATTTTTATACATATGTAGGGTATTGCCCTGAACCTATGGTAAACATTTAGAGCAAAAATTTAAAATAACCTTCTAAGGTCAAGCTACTGTTATGTTTAATAGGAGATTATATCATAACTGTTGTTATGATTGCATAAGTTTGTTCAAGTTTTGTGAAAACTGTAGCAGCACACGAATTGAAATTAATCGAAATTGACGATCACAATAAAATAAAATTTATCACCTCTTCTATAATGAGCTAAGACACTTGAACTGTACCTAATAAAATAAAATTACCTTTTCTTCACAAATTAGAATAAAAGCGTATCTGTTCTTACTAATAAATGAGATAGCTCTTTCAAATAATATAAAACTCTGCGTAGATATTATTATAAGGCTATTAATTTAATGCATAGATCCCTCTCAATTGGATTCTTCAGGGAAAAGACAAAGAAGCCAGCTGTTTGGATAAAGAAGAGAAATTATTTTTTGTTAAAACAAAATCTTCATATTCGCAACGAGCACTAAAGATTTAACCAGCTGCTAGAATATTTTTTTACAATAACCCATTTACCTCAATCGACAACGATAAACTCATAATTTGCTTTTACTATTGCTAATCTAGCGTAGAAACTATAAATGTTGTCATAATTCACGCGCTCATATCTATATATTCAATAAATACTGCAAATAGAAATATTAGCTCAGGTATGCACGGGTGATTTTATTTTCCTGCACTCAATTTTCAACGCTCTGGTTATTGCCGATAGTTGAAAATCCAAGAGACTGCTCTCTTGACGCTCTGGGATGCACTCTATTGGATACTCAACGCTCGGCTCAGTACCTAGAGTTGGAAATCCAGTATCTTCGAGTAATTAAATCGCCTGTGCGAACCAGGGCTTACACATAGTGTTCAAGTTTTAGCAATATTGCATAATGTGTGTACGTAACAGCATTATGTAAATATAAGCTTGTCGGTGTTCTTATAATGTGGGGTATGGTTTTTGTAACATTCACCCACTGTGTAATATGTTATCGAAGACACATCACTGTCATTAGTTAGATTCGTATAGTAACCAGCACCTTTTAAAACCCACGCATCGAATTATTTTTATTTTACGACCGACTGTTCTCTAGAGAAGTTAAATATTTTGGTGTTAAAGGTCTCGCGCCCTTTTTCACTATTTTATTTAATGTCTATTCATAAGCATTTTAATATTACAACGGAAATACGGAAATGTTTGCAGAGAAAAAGAAACGCGTATAGCGTATTAGTTATTTGTTTTTATCTACATTTTCTTCCCATTTCCCTATCACACTACCGTAGATATGAAAATGAATAAGCCATGAATAGGTAAACAGCTTAGTGTTTGTTATTGGATAATTATGTACTTATCTGAAGACTGATAATAACTTGAACAGGTTGTTAAAATTCATGCATGAAAAATAATCGTTATGGTAGAGTACAGATTATTGGGTGTTTTACCTTAATTTTTCTAAAATATGCATTTTCTATCGCTAAAAACTTCGGAACCTACAAGTTCCGAAGTTTTGAAACCCTGTAGTTCAAGTCATCATCATCAACGTTTCAGCCGAAAGACGTCCACAGCTGGACATAGGCCTGCCCCAAGCACCGCCACTTCGACCGGTTCTGTACTTCTCGCATGCAACTGTAGTTCTAATAGTACGTAATAGGTACTATCGATCCATAATAGGTAGGTACTTTGCCGCTAGAGCCAAATCATAATATTATAGGTTTCTGTTCCAACACCACTTACTTAGAAATCTGTTTCCATTATTAGTTTTCCTTTAACTGACGTCATTGTATTTGTATCGTCAAAAATTCACGTAGTCCTTACAAATAAGGACTCTTACGTTAACAGTAAAAGGACCTAACTTTTAAGGAACACTCCAAGTGTCGGCCACCAAATAAAATTAAGTATCGTTTGTTCTAGAATAAAACACTGCAGATTTATTGACTCCTACGATTTGACATGATAACTTTACAAAGAAATCTTGATTTATTGCAGTTTCCTGTTCATGGAAGAAGCTTGTTACAAAAGACTTTTTGTGAAAAAAGTAACCTATGTTTGGTAAGTGGAGCTTGCGGTCGATGCACTTGGCTGGGTCCCGTTAGTGCCGAATCGCGACGTCCCGTGGGACATTATACCTGTTTTGGGTTCCTTAGCATTATCACCCGTATGGGAACCCCCAGTATGGCAGATGGTGAAGCTGTCCGCTACCAGTAAGGAAGCTTTTTTGCGCAAGTGCAGGACATAATTTGGTTTGTTTTTTTTATATCATTTTAGAAGGATGAGAGCCCGAAAGGTGTTATTTACATTAAAATAATGGTTTCATCAACGACGAAAAAGACAAAACGGAAGTGATCTTTAATCATTTATTTTCTTATAAAAGTCGAGAAAACGAGATTGCCATGATCAGTCATTGCACTCATCAATACCTACTCATCATTCTCTTGCACTCATTCCAATTTATTTGGGGTCGGCGCAACATGTCATTTTTTTCCACACTTCTCTATTAGTCGTCATCTCAGTAGGCACCCCCTTTCTATCCATAATACAAAATAATACACTATCTTACTTTTTCTATCACCAACAAAAAACTACTCAGTCGTACGCATGGTACGCTTACCAACTATTAAATAGATCTGACATTTTTTAGCTACGTGATCGACATATTAACCGTACGTAGCAAGCGTAGTCACAGCTACTAATCCATTTATTTACATGTCCGCCCTTTTGTCATGCCGTGCTATACACATTACACGCCTTGTAGGGAGCCAATTATATAAAACAATGTGTAGTTAACAGCATCTGTCAGGAAAACTCGTAAATAATAAGATTTGTTTGTAGCTTCTGTTATTTGGTGATGATGAGTTCCTGTTCACTTGTCATTTGTCAGTGGCATTGTGATGGTCTTATGAGTTATGAGATGATTTTATGGGCGACAAAGTTGGAGCACTGATGTTTTGGCGGTTGAATTCTGTCTCACAGTTGCGTGATTAAACTATGAATATTAACAATGATGTACAATTCCTGAGTGTAATCCTCAGATTCCGGGATCATGAGTTGATATTGGAGCTCTGCCCGATGAATGACGATAAAATTGACGAAATACTACCTATTAGTAGGTAATAGGACTAAGGGTAGACGTTTCAAATCATTCGTCAACAGAATGTACCGTTTTACTGACGTATTGTGAATACTTATTTAGACTGCACACTCATTATTGCCACAGCCAACACAATGCACAAACTCATGTCTCCATTTGGAGCTCTATTTATTGACCAATGAAAAAAAAATCACACTCACTATTCATATTTTATTCACTGTTGTCTATACAAAATAATGTGACACAAAAATCACTCAACATTCTTTGAGTGATTTGTCAATTCAACCAAGAAAAAAAGGACCATGAGTATGAGTCTCATTTTTGGCACTTACCCGCAAATCGTTTGAAAGACATCAGAATCGAAAACGTATGTAATCAATAATAACTCAGAGATTCGTCTCAAAGCAACATCTTAAACAAGCACGCAGTGAAAGTCTTGGCCAGTAGAGCAGAATGGGGACAAGTGAGTCAGCCATTTTATTTAACTGAACTGCTGCACACATATGAGCATGGAGGACGCAAGGTGGAGCTTGTATCCATCAGTATGCTGCACCGAAAAAAAAATTGTGATACAGTTCCGAATTCTCAAAAGTAGGTTTGACGCACTAAATAAAACATTTATTAAGTGAAATTCTATTGGTAATTGAGTGTGAGAAACTGTTCTACTTCGTTAATGGTGAAGTAGAAACAGAAATAGAATAGTGTTTTTGTTTAAGGGTTCTATACCTTAAAATGAAAAAAGTTATCCTTATATGATATCTCTCTGTTGTTCTGTTAAGACCCTATTTCTCAGCCAGGTGTGTATGTATCAAGTTGAAATTAACATGATAGACGCGGTAGGTTTGAGGCGTATTTGACGTAGGTCTAAAACTTCTTAGAATAACTCTTTAGTTAGCCTTTATGTTTGTATAAAATCAGCAATAGTGAATCTCAAGGAAAATCAACTCAGATCAAAATAATACAATCTATGGAAATGCGATAAAATTCTAAAAGACAATAACACCTTTTCTAAGACACATACTATCGCTTTATCGAGCCCCGGAAGGCTGTTAATTCTGGTATTTATCCACACTGCCTCTACATTGTCTGTAATTTACGCCAAGCATCTAACATCAGCGCGTCTACAACGTTGTCCAGATACTAACACGTTAGGTTAAAGCAATAAATTGCTACACCGTGGTTCACACGGTAAATACTGGCTTTCGCCTATAAAGTACCTTCTTTCCATTGATGTCTTTGAAATTATTTGGGAAATAGATATTCATGAATTCTGCTGTGTGACCATTTTTCCTTTCTGACGCAGTTTTATCAACAACTCAGCAGGATTACTTTAATGTGACTCATCATTAGGGAGTTTGTTAAGTAACGGTTAATTTATCCATAGAAATGTGTCAAGGTCACGGTCGCTATAATTATTGATAATTATACACTAATAAGGTAAATTATTTATGTATTAATCACAAGATTCCAATAAGGGAGGCGGGTTGAGATTTGCATTTGAACTAGTATCCAGTTTCGTAAAAATAACTGTTTATCAATTTTTTTTTTTTAATTAATAAGTTACTAACTCTACCTATTCTAATACATTAACTACTTATTTCTGCAATTTGGTATTATGTCACATAGTGTAATCGGAGGTAGGTACACATGGCTACATATCAAGCTATACATTTCCAGTTTTAGCTGACCTCGCATTGTATAAGTCTTTTCCTACAATGAGAAGTCAGGTTATACTGGAAATTTATATCTTGATTTGTCGCCGTGTGTACCAGAACCTAACAGGTAAGTGCACACCAAATGTTTTGCGAAACACCCTTACCAGTAAATGCAGTTACGTAAATATTCGCCGACTAGCCGACTTAGGTCAATTTTATCGTTTTTCCTGACAACTGCAGTGCTAATGGTAGACTTTATACGCCTTTTTTGTGAAAAAAAAGCTTTGCCGACATAATGGACGTTATTTTACTATTTTTAGTAAAATAACCAATCTTTTCTGAAACATTTTGATATTTACGAAATTGTTGCGACAGCTTTTTGTGCCTATTACAATAAGAACAACCATGATTTTCATTTTGGAAAGTAGATCAAACAAAGAATTTGAACTGGTTATTTCATTAATTAATATTATGAAACGTAATAAATGGCATAATTTATTATTTTATTTTTGGCTACAATATATTATCCTAAGTTATAAGAAGAAATGATATTTTATGTAGTTACAAATAAATTTCAGGACTGACCATTGCACTTGGCACCCATTTAGATCTCACTTCTCTTGTCGTTGAAGTCAACAACCAAGGCATATATTGAACTTGGCTCTCATTTCACATTTATGTTTTTGATGGTTATTTTTGACACATTCATGTTTAATGTTGCCAGAGAAACTCAACGTGAAATAGTAGAGCCCAAATTATTACAGAAAGCAAGGAAAAATATGAGAATTTCGCACGTAAAAATAGAACCCAATTTAAATGACTAAATTAAAACACAACACATCTTCGCTTCTGTGATGTTTTCACACTTATACCTATAGTGTTAAGTAGGTAGCGAAACTTTTTAATAAACTACAAAGCATTAAGCACCAACACGTTTAAAATTGTAACAGTTGCCGCATGTTTACTTTTCAATATTAATATTGTTATTTGGCAACTGGTGAAGCAATTCGTTGGTGAAAGATATAGGAAGAAAAAAAGAAAGAAAGATTTAATTGGATTCTTTCATAAATTGACAATTGCATTTAATATATTAACGGTATTATACCAGCTAAACTTCAAGAAAAACAACGAGTAACTGCTGAAAACGAAATGAAAGAGTTTAATGGGCTTTGGTTACATTTAACCCTAAATCTTTCGTGACTTCCCTATAAGAAATGCTAATCATTGTTCAAAGGGCTTGCAGAGGAACTAAAACTGCAAAACGTTTACCTCCCACTCAGAATCTGCCACGTCTCTTCTCAAGCACCAAGTAACAATAGCCGGATACATTTAGCAAACAGAGAGACCTATTATTATAAACCCTAGAACAGAACAAACGATTGTCCTTCACAGTCACTGGCCCAGCAAATTATGACAGCTCATGGTGGCGCCACTTGCAAAGGCAAATGTCTGACATGTGTCAAATTTAGTATATTTTCTGTTTAGTCCCCTTTTCCACCGGGTGTCAAGATTTTCTGGTCATGGTATAACACATTGTTGACACATACTATCAACACCATTACGCTAATATGGTTGGGTAACAGCAGGTTTCCATCAGAAGCCTTGAGCGTCACCGTTTTGGCGCATGAGCATAAAATTGAGCAATATGGCAAATTGCAAAGTATTTGACACTTCAAATTGCTTACTAAATTCATTTTAATTAGGTACTTAAGATAAATTAATTGTTGTCGTTATGTGCAATGTCGTTAGTCGTTATGCGATTATAGTGTTGATTACAATTGTGTAAGTTCGTGAATGACGTTGTGGCCAAATGTTGAGCACAAAAAGAACAGAAAAACAAAAGCTCGAAAACATCTACTTTAACAACAACTCTATCAGTTCTCTTTGATGTTTATCATAAACCGTTTTATAAGAAAAATGTAAACAGTTATGATTTCTGATACAAAACAGATAGCTGTGTAGGTAGAGCCAAGTCATCACTCATGAAGTTCAAAAGATTTTCTAGGATTTCTATTTATGGTTCGTTTACTTCATTTGAATCTAGTAGGTAATTGGTCTAGGAGGGTACAGGTTCTTTCAATTGATGCAGATCAAACGCGTATTTTCGTGCCGAAAAGGAGCGTGCATTTGTTTCCAAAATCCGATTTACGCGCGATTTTTTCCAACGGTCAAACCTTCTTTCTTATATTTCTTATGGTCAGGCCAACCGAACTTACGCAAAGTTACAAAGACAGTTACGTATGTAGGTAGGAATCCAAATAATACTGCAGCAGTGCACTCTACTTTGTAAAAAAAAAAAACAAACTATTTCTAGTTGTGGCATTCACAAATATTGCTAAATACAATCAAAATGAGATAAAAATAGCTCCCACGAACGAAAGTAACCTAGTGAAAAAGGTTTCACTCTCTAGCCTCAAGTTTTAACAATAAGATGAATCTGGACCTAGTTTACAACAATCAGAGCGGCAGTTTTTTTAACTTTAAATGTCATGCTTTGCTGCACACTGGCGGCAATTGCTAATAAAAATACAGAATTTTGTCTTTTTTTTTTGCCGCTGCACTTTTCAATTTCTAAAGTGTTCTTTTTTAAAATTAAGTAGTGCGTGGCTATTTAGTTAACCATGGTGGCTGGTGGAGCGAATTATGCTTTCGTAGGTAAATTAAAATTAACGTTATAGATTATTAGTCAAAGCACAGATTTTCTTAAAAAATGAATTGAATGCATCGCCAGCAGGCACCAAACCGTTAATTGAAGGATTTTTCACCAAAAAGGTCAAAACAGAATACCATTGAGCAGGAAGTTAACTTAAAAAGTTAAAAGCTTTGCCTGAACTTTCTTATAAGGGTCAGTACCTACTTTTGGAACGTATTTTGTAGGTCCCGCAAGTGGTAAACCTTGATCGCTCACTTTTACACCAAGTTTACTTTACGCTTTACTTTTATTTCGATCTTCGAAGGTCTGCGCGCGCAATCGGTTGCGACATTATGAAATCTCATTATACTGTACAAAACATGTAATAATGGACCCAATAGCCTTTGGGCCACTTATTGGTAATTTTAATGAAGTATATACCTATACTAAATACCTACGTGCTCCAAGCGTGGTGTTTGGGTCAAGTTTTACCCTGATACCAACACATGACTCGTGGGGTCTATGATGGGCCTTGGTCGAGTGAATGTTTTTGAGTTTTGATTATAAGATAGATGGATGAAAATATGCTAGAAGACGATTTTGTAGTAGATAATTAAAGTTTTAGGTAAGTGAAGGTTCAAAGCAAATAGCAATTTTATTTTGCAGGTTCACTGGTTCTTAGATATGTAGTCACTTGAAGTTCTGTGATAGTCAGGTTCAAAGAAAGTGTCCTAGAAAATGATTCCCTCCGTCATGGATATGTAGATTTACTTACAGGGAACACAAATCCCAAACACGTACTGGTCAGACTTGGGAGACTATTGTGTCCTTCCTGGATGTTGAACCTACCATTTTAAGGTACCAGCACAGTTTCTACCTACACTTACCCCATGTGATAACAATGGCAACCAACATCGAACTATTTTATTAGCTACATACGTATGTTAGTATGTGCCTATGTAACGGAAACTTTGAACATGATTTTGACCCCCTTCAAAACGTCGAATTAACTCGAAATTTTCTCGAAATGGCATACGTATCCAGGACCGATGACAATAAAACAATTTTATAAATTTGTGCCACTATCATTGCCTGTGTTACCAAGATTTAAAAAAAAAATTGTCTACGAAAACTACCCTAAAATACGTCACAAAAATTCGAAAACTACGCTGACATATGTCACAAAATTCGAAACACCCTAAATAATAGAAAATAAATTATAGTTTAAAAAAAACTAAAAACACGCTTCCATAGAAAACCAAACTAAAAAGTAGAAATTTATGGTTTTCTATGGTAGCGTGCTTTCTAGTATTTTTTAAAGTATAATTTTTAAATCTATTCTATCTATTCTTTCTTATTCATTTTTAACTATAATTATAAAATAAAGAAGTTTGTAACAACATAAACTTTAAAGTGAAATATCGCAATAAAAATACATACCTGAATTATGTAGAGCAAAGGAAATTCCAACAGGAGCCAAGCGTCGAATATCCCACAAAGGATTTGTTCACTGGTAAATCAATTTGATTGAAATAAATCACTGAAGTTAACACTAAAGTTTAAAAAAACAAAAAAAGGAATATAATATTCGAAATTTAAAAATCGTGCGATGGCCGTACCCACCGCACCGAGTGTCGCTTCAACACTGAGATAGGCACTACAATGTACGCGATGTTTGCTGTGCGAGCCAGTCGATCTAGTCGAAATAAACGTAATTTACGCTACCTATATAAAACCTGATAAAAAATAACAGCTCTTTCATGCTTAAAAAGCCTTTTTTGGAACCATGAACTGGGATCAGTGTCCCATTTTCAAAAGGATGGCGCGATTTCTCTGATTGGTCGAGCGTCGCGACCGGTTCTCATCGATTGGTCATCTCGAGGCGGCGGTTTCCCTAACTTTCTTTGACCCCGATTTTATCGTGTTGGTACATTTTTTTCGTGATTGCATTTTGATAGAATTTTAATGCAATATTTCAATCGTCAGTGTTCCGATTGTTGGGTACGTTGCAATGAAAGGTTGTTTGGGTGTTCCTTTTTTTAACTCCTTATTGCGCAGTGGCGAAAAGTGTGACTTACTTAAATGGAATTGGGTTCGATTAAAAATATAGCAACAGGTTATATTTGACATACTTAGTTAGAACATTGATTGAAATAGCACTGTCATAACATTGATTGAAATAGCAATGTCACTATAGGGTCAAGTTAAATTAGCTGGCAAAATTTTACTCACGTGTTTGGTTTCTATAATATATCTATGTATCGAAAACTAAGAGATTAAAAAATATCTTACATTAAGACAATCAAATGATTGTAATATTATGGTTTTTGAAAATTAGTAGAAACATATCTATGTTCCATTAAAAATTACAAAAACATCTGATGGATTACGGAAAGGAATTGACCTTCATCCATCGAACGATGTTTTTTTTTATTATTAATTTTGTTTTATTGTTCCATCAATTTTCGACATCGATGAGTATTTCTAGGTAATTTAATTTAACCCTGTATACAAGGCTATCTTTTAAAATACCAATGAGTTTTGCATTCTACAAATCGTCAATTAGTAATGTGTTAGTAAATTAGTACGTGCACTTAGCACTTAATTGCCTACCTAGTACCTACTATTACGCATATAATTTTCTACAAACTTCTCTGGAACTTGCACCTTACATTATTTATCACAATTTATAATCTTCTTCAAGGCCAGTATGTTTGCGACAGCAGTAAAGGCCACCAGTAGCAGCAGAACTGTTAATTTAATGTTCGATATTTATTATGCAGATGACTAGCAATATCCTCTCAATTTATTTCCCGTATTTTTTACTTGTTATTGAACGCTTTCACGAATAGGTAGGTAGGTACCTTTTTTATTTTTGTGGGTCGGAAATCATCAAATGACGTCTCCCGCGCTGGGTGGAGCGGAACGGCGTATTAGACTTTTATTGACTAAAACCAACCCGTGTTCCTTCAGTTGCCTATATGCCAGGGCCATGGTTACTCTTTCGAACAAATCTTGCGACCTTGGCAGGCGAATAGGTACCTATCAAATGAGTGATTTTTCGAATAAAATGCTATCACACTCAAACAATTAAGTACCTACCTATAACTAAAACCGAGTCCAGTAGAAGTTTCCACGACCCAGAACATACATTTCTGGCGAGGGGAGGCAACCTCAATTGAAATACCAAATGGGATAGTCATCATCAAATGAAAAATAAAAAATTTAAATAATCAGGTGCTTGATACTGTACACTCGGCAGTTTTTCTGGGCATAACAGTAGACGCCAAACTTCAGTGGGGATCACATATATCAAGCCTAGCGGGAAGGCTCAGTTCGGCCGCCTACGCCGTAAGGAAAGTTAGACAGTACACGGACGTTGATACAGCACGATTAGTCTATTTTAGTTATTTTCATAGCATAATGTCCTACGGCATTCTGCTGTGGGGCAAAGCCGCGGACATTCAAAATATTTTTGTTCTTCAAAAACGAGCTGTTCGAGCGATTTACCAACTAGGTGCTAGAGTTTCTCTGAGAGATTTGTTTAAAGATATTGGTATTCTTACGGTGGCATCACAATTCATCTTCGCCAACATCTTATATATTAGGCAAAATATACACTTGTACACTAAAAACAGTGATATTCATAACATTATTACTCTACGCATATTAATCCAGAATTAGCTTTCCTACTGACAGTTTATATGGGTAGTTCATATAATTGTTTTTTTTTTATTTTATTTTTTTTACTGATTTTGTTAATTAATTTTTATTTTCTTTTAATTTCACTTATTGTGGACATAATCTACTCATTACAATGATTTAAAATGAGTTGTATTGCAACATGTAGTTAGCTAGCGACCTCGTCAGCTGTTCATAATATTCTTGCCTGACCAACCGGCAGCAAGTTCGTCATGCTCCCTTAGATGTCACTGCTTGCGGTAGCGTCGGGGGTCGGGTTACCACCTTCCCTCAAATATGGCGAGGGGGGTAATGGCTAACCTTTGCGTTATGCTCGTGAACGGGTGCTGCTTGTGGTGACTGGTCGACTTGCTGACCATGGTTTTTGTTATTGTTATTTGTATTAACTGTTATTTTATTTTTACTCCGGAGGTCCTAGTTTAACTATTGTAACTTCAACTTAGCTATATGCATCAATGTATGTATATGTATCATTTTGCATCGTTGAATATGTAAGCGGGCACGCCCTTTATGCCTGGAGGCTTTATTTAAGTTTTACGTTCTGTTTACGATTTATTTATTTCAGCTTGAGTTTAGTTTTCAATGTTTTGTTCGTATATTGGCGTGTGCTAGCTGACATATGGCGAATAATGTATGTTTTGTTTTGTTTTATAATATTAATTACTTACACGATATTGTATAGAATCAAGTTCTTCTAACTTAACAGACAGCTGTGCTGCTGGGGAGTTTGTTCCGCCACTTCTTCTTCCCAGCTAAAGCACTAGGAAGTGTCGAAGGGCGGGTGTTTTGGGGGGACTGTCTTTTGTAACTTTGACGTTCAAAAAGTGCTGACTCTCAGCCTAGTTTGAATAAATGACTTTTGATTTTGATTTTTGATTTTGATTTTGATCATCATCATCATTTCAGACATAAGACGTCCACTGCTAGACATAGGCGTCAATTTAGGGGGCTTTACCATAATCGCCAAGCTTTGCCGGCGGGTTGGAAATCGCAGTATAATGGTAAAATGCATAAAGAACGCTGCTGCCCATTCT
The DNA here is from genome assembly GCA_932294355.1 of Aporophyla lueneburgensis. Lineage (NCBI taxonomy): Eukaryota > Metazoa > Arthropoda > Insecta > Lepidoptera > Noctuidae > Aporophyla > Aporophyla lueneburgensis. The sequence goes on from OW028735.1 coordinate 17,832,681, forward strand.
CTAGTAAGGAGCATTTGGGGTCGCCTAGCTAGAGGCTAGGTAAGAGTCCTAAACAGAGGGAAGAGAGTAAGTTGCTCGAGCTCATTTGGGTCGAAATACCAGACGGGCAATTCTTGTAATTTTTCAGCATGTTCCCAGTCTAATTTCAGTCTCCATCTGTCAAATAATACCTCGAGGTTCCACAAGTTTTGTGACATTTGACTCTGCGACTAGATTTTAACATTTTTAATTACGAGAATTGGCCTTCTTCAGGTCTTCTAGCCTTCTGCGCGATAATTGCTAACAATAGGAATAGCTTTCATTTGGACAGTACAACAACATTCATTGATTTGTTTACCTTGCTGAACCGACAAAGTTTTTGAACTTTTGAAGCAATGGATTAGCAAAATCCTTCAAAATGATCAAGATTCTGATTGATAGTGTGTTACGCTATTAGGTTACTGGTTGGTCATCAATCGTGCATAAATAAAGAAAACCCCATCCAAATCAAACCAACATTTTATGAGAAAATCGCGGTCATACAAACATATAAGTCGAATACAGAACCTCCTGAACCTCCTTTTGAAGTCGGTTAAAAATTTCGTATGATTTGATTATGACTGTATGACAGATAAATTCTACCTTTTTCAACCGACGAAAAAAAACGGAGGAGGTTATCAATTCGACGCGTACTTTTTTTTTTTTTTACTTATGACTACGCATAACTTTTTACATAGTGGTCCGATTGCGACAATTCTTCTTCTTTTGGAAAGGGTATACTCCCAAGGTGGTCCCATATAAATTTGGAAAACAAAATCGAACCCTAAGGGTCGGAAAACAGGGGATGATTATGTGCATCTGGATTGAGGGCCCATTTTTTGAATCCTTGCGTACCGAAATAAGATTTATAGGGCAATTAGTTAAAAATAGTAAAAACTTAAAGCAAAGGGTCATAAATTTCTTAAACGTGAATTAAAACTGTTATGATGAAATAACTTGGGCCCTCAATCCAGACGCGTGCATAAAGTGGCATAGCCTAAATCTCAGTAAGTACTATCTCTGGGTTAATAATTTTTGTTTAAGAATTTAGCTAAGAATTTCTTAAATATGCTAAGAAATTCCCAAATCTGTAAAATTTAACATTACCGATTTATGGCGGCATATCTAGGGCCCTCACTTCATTATTGTTTGTACTGAGGAATCTGCAAAACATGAATATATCTGAAGAAATACATAAATACGACTTTAGCATGTTTTACTTACATACCTATGTGAATTAGTTAAAAAGAAATAAGGACACAAAACTTAATTGTTAAGAAGTAAATGAAAGTCGAATTTTACTAAAAAGTCTGAACTGAGAGCCCAATATTTTCGGCTTTATTGACTAGGCTCAACCTCATAGATTAACGCAAATTAGAATAAAAGTTTTAACTATTTCTTAATTAAATTGTGACATATCGGTCGTTCTTCTAAATGTCATACTTTAAGAGTAAATTGATTTTCAATTTTTTGTAAGAGAATTATTTGTAGGGTGACCATAATGTTCAAAGTACCTGTACATTTTGTAAAGTGCATTCGGAAAGTCATAATATTTGCAGCTAAAAGTTACTATATACCTACTAATTACAATTTGGCTTTCCTTATTTTTAATGTAATTTCTATAAAAATAAATAAAACTAGAACATTTATTTAGCTTCAACAGTGTTTGCATAAAATGAAAGGCAAACTAACCGACTAGTAGTATGTTATACATGTAAGTAGTCATCGTATCTATGGATCACTGTAGCACCAGGTCAAACAAATTCATTGTGATAAATAAAACACGATCGGTATAATTATAAAAAACTCTTTACTTCACATAAATGTTACTTTAAAATAGTCTTATATCCTAAAAATACGAAATTGTGAGAGAGCGAAGTAATTTTTAGTGATGAGTGTAACTATATCTCTGATTAAAAAAAAAAACATTTCCATTTTCGTTTTTAGTTTTTTTTTAACTATATTTTTTTTATTTGCTTTAGGCAACTTGGCTCATAGAGAGTAACCTTAAAGAGTAACATCACATAAATAGAAATTACATAAAAAATAAGGAAAACCAAATTGGAATGAGTAGGTATATAGTACTTTTAGCTGCAAATTATGACTTGCCGAATGCACTTTACAAAATGTACAGGTACTTTGAACATTATGGTCACTCTACAAATAATTCTCTTTCAAAAAATTGAAAATCAATTTTCTCTTATAGTATGACATTTAGAAGAACGAACGATATGTTACAATTTAATTAAGAAATAGTTAAAACTTTTATTCTAATTTGCGTTAATCTATGAGGTTGAGCCTAGTCAATAAAGCCGAAAATATTGGGCTCTCAGTTCAGACTTTTTAGTAAAATTCGACTTTCATTTACTTCTTAACAATTAAGTTTTTTGTCCTTATTTCTTTTTAACTAATTCACATAGGTATGTAAGTAATACATGTTAAATTCGTATTTATATATTTCTTCAGATATATTCATGTTTTGCAGATTCCTCAGTACAAACAATAATGAAGTGAGGGCCCTAGATATGTCGCCATAAATCGGTAATGTTATATTTTACAGATTTGGGAATTTCTTAAAATATTTAAGAAATTCTTAACTAAATTCTTAAACAAAAATTATTAACCCAGAGATAGTACTTACTGAGATTTAGGCTATGCCACTTTATGCACGCGTCTGGATTGAGGGCCCAAGTTATTTCATCATAACAGTTTTAATTCACGTTTAAGAAATTTATGACCCTTTGCTTTAAGTTTTTACTATTTTTAACTAATTGCCCTATAAATCTTATTTCGGTACGCAAGGGTTCAAGAAATGGGCCCTCAATCCAGATGCACATGGGATGATTGATTGTTCACTCACTGATTGTAATGTATAAACACGCATAACTTTATACAGAGTAGTCCGATTTTGATAATTCTTTTTGTGTTGGATAGGGTATACCTTGCCAAGTATTGTTAGTACATTAAAGCCACAAAAAACTATAAAATAAAAACTTTTTAACAAAAAATTAAACCGCCGAAAAACTGAAAAGCATAAAATAATAAACCTTAAAATTTTGAGTTGGCGCTGAAAAATCAATGAACAAGGATCACTCAAAGCGCCGACTCATAATTTTAAGGTTTATTATTTTATGCTTTTCAGTTTTTCGGCGGTTTAATTTTTTGTTAAAAAGTTTTTTTTAGTAAGTACCTTTTAGGTTTGAATGAATCAAACTCCAATATTTACAATCTTCGTATTCTCAAGTACCAGGCTAGCCCATTTGTTTGCTTAACCGTATGAACACTTTGGCCATTTGAATTCACTTGCTTATTGGCTATTACGTATTAAGATTTGCGTTTCGTAAGACAGGTCTATGGGTCAAGTGAGCCTCCTTATGTGTGGGCAGGAAGACACACATACTTACTTCAAGTTTTTAATCAGCAAGCGTTGAAAAAAAGGTTAGAGCCATACAATGATTCGACACAACCGCTTTTTGGCATTATTCATTTCTGCAAACTGTTACTAGAAATTCCTACATAAACTTAGAACACCGGGCGGGGGACTCGTATCTATACATATAATAAATCTGTAGAAGGGTCAATTCTGTACATTGAAAATATTGAAAAAATAGGTAAATAGCGGGGGGTATTGCTGGATCGATACCAAACCCAAATATGTGATTAAAAAAATGTTTGTCTGTCTGTCTGTCTGTCTGTCTGTCTGTATGTGCAGGCATCACGTGAAAACTAACGGTTCGATTTCGATGAAACTTGGTATAATTATACCTTATTATCCTGGGCATAAAATGGGATACTTTTTATCCTGGAAAAATACGTAGAAAAAAAATTCTTATTTTTCAGTTTTATTCATAGACGTTGTTCTGTAGAACCGCGAACACACGTTGCATTACCCGCAGTGGATTCAGCGCCGTAACCTGTAGCGCCGAAAGTCGGATTTGGCTTGAACCGTTTGCGGCACACGCGGGCCACGCCTCCCCGACTCCTATATAACCAGCCGCGTTCCGCGCCGCGCGATGACGTATCAGTAAAGTCCGCCGCTCGCGGCACGTTCTTACCGATCCTGATGATCCCACTACTCTCCTCCAGGAGAGTCGAAAAGAGACCAGTACAGCTAGACCAGCACACAAACACAAACCGTACCGACCTCGCCGCCGAGGTCCGTCGTCGCAACCCCGACTTAACAGTCCCTCCCGACCCTTGCAAGAGCCAGCCCGCGATGCTGTGCCGTTAGCTTTAAATTAGCCCCTAAATAATTTAACCCAGATCCAGCCAGTCCCTTGCTGTCCCCCTATCAGTGATTGCCTAAGCCGAGGTTCGTACCCCCCTCGGGGTAACCCTTAGAGCTTTCGCTTTAGTTTTTAAGTATAATAAGCCCCGGCTGGAGGCCTAAAAAGGTAACTTTTTAGAACTCGCTGGGCCACAATCCGTTTAAGTAGTAAGAACCTTTTCAGAATGCATTTAAATTCTGAATTTTGATGCGAGCGGACGTGTCCAGTGTGGCGAGCGGTCGTCCGTGGAATTAATATTGTATGCGTGTAATTTTAAACCGTGCTTTTCAGCGCGACCTTTTTGATTACTGTTCCGATCAGTTATTTGTAAATACTTTTGTAAATATTATAGTACGTACGTAGTTTAAGTTTTCATCGTATGTTGGTTTATTTAGGTTGGTATTTTATTTTCTTTCCGAACGAGCTCACTAACAATGTTGTGTATGCTGAAGCTCTCAATTAACTTTCTGTCGCATTGTCACGATCACTTTTTTATTATTGCAAACTTTTCGTCACTGTCAGTAATTTACTGCTACATGCTACTTATCAAGGTCGGAATTACTATGAAAAAAATACTTACTACAGAACGCGAGCTCAACAGCAGTAGCTCAATAGAGGGATCTCCTTAATTATTATAGACTTAGCCGTATTTGGGTCCAATAGATATTTATAAGATATCATTGTCAGAGTTACTCAAAATGGAGAAATAAACCATCCACGCGAAGACCGACATCCGCGCGGACGGAGTCGCGGGCGGAAGCTAGTAGGTACTAAAGTTATACCGATACCCCTTTATGTAACAAATATGCCCCTGGTTGGAGGTTTTGGGTTCACTTATGGCAGCCACAGGAAGTAGTTACGACCTCTCAGGATCACCTACGACTCGAGATACCATTTCGAAAAAAAGTGGGGGCTCATTTTGTTTTACCACCCTTTTTTTTGTGGGTGGGAAATCATCAAATGACGTCTCCCGGAGCTGTTCTCTCTCGGGGTGGAGCGGAAGGGCGTGTTAGACTTTTACTGACTAAAAAACACCCGTGTTCTTTCAATTGCCTATGCCTGGCAGGAATCCGCGACCCTGGCAGGTGCTTTGCCACCCTGGGCTCCCAACAGGCTTTGTCCGCCACGGTACCGTAGTGATCAGAAGTAATTACATAACACACTAATAATTCATAGGAATAGCTTCCATTTTGAAGGTTCAACAACATTCATTGCGTTATTTGCGTGTTGAGCAGACAAATTTTAAGAACGTATGAAGCAATGGATTAGCAATATACGTCAAAGTGATTCTATTTATATTTGATAGTGTGTTACGCATTTAGGGTGCAGTTTATTATGTTTAAAATGCAATCTGGACGGATTTCCAGTAATGTTTTCTTGCTATAAACATCCATAGCTTAATAATAGGTATTTATTAAAAATCAACACAATGGGCCTGAGAATGTTATCCCAGTTCCTTATAATTTGAACAGCAATAATGGAACGCCTGTCCTCTTTTTTTAAAAGACATTACATTAATTGGCTACTTGCCGATGTGTACCTATTGTATGACCGTCGATTTTAAGTATCTGAATAGTCGCTGACAATACAGATGTGGTAACCATAAACGTAAATTACGAAAAACCTTCAGCATAAAATCGTTTGCAATTTTCAAGTGACGGATAATTCAGCGGATGCGTTAGATTACAGCAGAGCAGATAGGTAGTTGTTTGCATGTGATGTGGCGTGCATGAGGCCTTGTAACAGATGTGAACATTGTGAACGAATCTTTGACTGCCACGGTTCAAGGCTATTCAGAAATTGTTCTAGAGATTAGGTATAGGTAATAATAACATTTCGATCAATCCTTTTGGAAGATAAGTAAGGTTAATCTTGAGGAAATAATTTCTGAAACACGTTTTCGTTTGCCGAAGGAGCTCTTTTTGCGATGCGGCACGTAACGAAAACGCGTTATACTCTCTTCATGCAAGTTCCTCTTTCTCTGTCTCTTTCTTTGTTATTTTTTTACAAAGATGGAGTGGAGAGATAGTTTTCTTATAATATGAATAGTACCTGGATGCCCGAGCTTTGCTCGGTTTTCTTTTTTGGTAAATTGTCTTTTTTTAGAAATGATATTTAAATACAAATTAAAAAAAAAAACATAAGTATTTATGTTTAAGTTGATTATTGATAAACTTGATTATTCAAAACACGTATAAAACGATATTTAAAAATGAATCCTAGCTAGATCGATTTATCGCCCTCGAAACCCCCTGTATACTAAATTTCATGAAAATCGTTGGAGCCGTTTCCGAGATCTAAATTATATATAAGGTGTATCTATTCATACACGAAATATTTGAAGAGGTACACCTGTAGGTAGTAAAGAAGCTATAGCAACGAAAAAAAAAGTTTTCTAAGGTTTTTTTTTTAATTTAATATTTATAAATTACCTATTTGACGCACATAAGAAATACTGGCTCCTTCTTAGTTTTTACGGCCCGAGACACCGCGGCCATGCTCGTGCCGTCCGGTCGTCGCCCTCGCAACGTCAGGTGGGCCATTAATAGAATTTGGAGTAAAGGTTTTATGCAAAATATCTCAAGTAGTTTTAAAATTATAATAATTACAAAAATTCAAAAACGCTTAGATACATATTTTCTTTTTGCTTCTATAGCTTTTTCACCACCTACAGATGTACCCCTTAAAATATTTCGTGTATGAATAGATACACCTTATATATACAAAAATTGCTCGTTTAAAGATATAAGATTTTCACATTTTTCATCATGGGTGTCGTTTTATGGTTTTCGAGGGTGCTGAATGCTAATAGTGATAACAAAATGGCGACAACTTTATGAGCGCTTCTAAAAACTTATTCTAGACTAGCCAGCACCTTCATCCGCGTAGATTTCGAATTTTGAAGTAAAAACTTCTTTAGCGGCGTTGTGCACTTTTTTTATAATGGGTAAAAAAAATTAAACTCTCGTCAGGACACGTGACCCTGATCGAAAATTCGTAAGATGGACAGAGAGTAGGAGAGGAAGTATCCCCCTCTCTTTCTACGGCGCGGCGAAAATGTATGCCTGCGCCTGCTGTTTCATTTAGGCGGCGGCGGCGGCGCAGGACGCTTGCGCGAATATTCATGTGTGTTTATTAAATGTTACAGCGTGCCACGCGCATCCATGGATGGTGACAGCTGATGGCTCGACCGTCTGTGTAGTTGCCGCCGTCGAAATTATGGATGGAAGTTGATTTTTCTGAGAGATAAACTTTTTAATGTACTTAATATAAATTGTCATGTTTGTGTACGATAGCGCAATAAATAAATATTGTATTCTACCACATAAATGATAGTACTTTTATACTGATAAATAATTAAAGCAATTCGTGCAAAATTATTCCCTAACCATTCCAAAATATCAAAAATGCACAACGTTAATATTCAAGTTTTCACTTCTGCCGGCATTCCCGGAGTGCAACCCGTCATTTTTTTTTTTCACTAAAAAACTAACACCCCCTAATCCCCCTTTACGGGGTAATTCAAAAATATACTTACTTTATAATTTACTAGCTTTTACAAGCGACTTCGCCCGCGTATACACCTTCCTCTTGAATCATTCTATTGCTGAAAACTTCATTAATATTCGTTGAGTAGGTAGTTTAAAAGATCTAAGAGAGCAGACAGCGGAAGCGACTTCATTTTATACTAAGTAAAGAATTGATTCAGATAAGTATTCGTGCCAAATTTCCATTTCAAGATTACAAACTTAAGAACTATAATACCATTTTTCATAAAAACAAAATCCCCCTTAAGGTTGAATTTCGAAAAACCCTTTGTTAGTGCTCCACTATAATATAAAACCGCCGATAAAACTGAAAAGCAAAAAATAATAAACCTTAAAATTATGAGACGGCGCTTTGAGTGATCTTTCTTCATTGATTTTTCAGCACCGACTCGAAATTTTAAGGTTTATTATTTTTTGCTTTTCAGTTTTTTCGGCGGTTTAATTTTTTGTTAAAAAGTTTTTTTTTGTGGTTTTAATGTACTTAAAATACTTGGCAAGGTATACCCTATCCAATAAAAAAGGAATTATCAAAATCGGACTACTCTGTATAAAGTTATGCGTGGTTATACATTACAATCAGTGAGTGAACAATCAATCATCCCCTGTTTTCCGACCCTTAGCGTTCGATTTTGTTTTCCAAATTTATATGGGACCACTTTGGGAGTATCCCCTTTCCAATAAAAAAAGAATTATCACAATCGGACTACCTACTATGTAAAAAGATATGCGTTGTCATACAATAAAAAAAAAAAACAAAAAAAATATACGCGTCGAATTGATAACCTCCTCCGTTTTTTTTCGTCGGTTGAAAACCAAGCCGTATGGCAAATTTAACGTTCCAAGTCCCAGTAATTTTAGTTGTGCGTTGATATAACAGTCAGTCAGTTTTTCCTTAAAATAGTTATTTGTTATACAAGAGTGCAAAGTTGCTTTTTAACCGCGTGCTCAATTTTGATGACCGAGCAAGCGAAGGATTCTAAAATTGAATCACGAGCGCAGCGAGTGATTCAAAATTAGAATCCTGAGCGTTAGCGAGGGAATCAAAAGAGCACGAGGTGAAAAATCTTTGCACTCGAGTGCAACACGTAACTTTTCATTCCACCTCAGCGAGGAAAGAGTATTTTTAATCTTCAATATCTGAGTGGAAAAGCCGTTTTTATTCTCTAGAGGATAAAGTAAATTGAATTTAGAACATCGTGTGCACTATCAAAAACTTAGTGCACACGATGTTCTAAATTCAATTTAATTCCGTGGAAAAGCCGTTTTTATTCTCTAGAGGATAAAGTAAATTGAATTTAGAACATCGTGTGCACTATCACAAACTTAGTGCACACGATGTTCTAAATTCAATTTACTTTATCCTAAGAATAAAAACGGCTTTTCCACTCAGATATTGAAGATTAAAAATACTCTTTCCGAGATGGTGGGATGAAAAATATATTTATCAACTGTTCGTCTCTGTGATCTGTCTGTATTAAGAACGCGTACTAAATTCACTGTTTCTCTCATCCTCTCTCTCTCTTTCTATCTAGAATGGAGACCGCTTATCGGTAAGCATAAAATTGGATATCTCCCCTCCCAGCTAGATGGACTGACGACCTTAAGAAAGTGTCTGGGACAGACTGGATGACGGATGACGGAGAACAGAGTGTTAGGCGCAGTCCCGGAGAGGTCTATCCACCAGTGGTAGGTTGAGAGTTGAGTGTCTGTGTGCACTGTGCAAGTATCGCGTAAGAAACTTCATTTTTAACAGGGAATTCTCGATCCCATACTTAAAAAAACCAAGTTATTTACTTATCTTTGAAAAACTTCGTATGTAGGTAAACCATAAACAAAATATCCTATGTTCCAGTTTCCTTGGTCTACCATGAACTAAAGCTTGGTTGAAAAGTCGCCTTCTAGTTTGTGGATTTGTGTTATGACATGACATTGACAATTCACGAACCACAGCTGTCATTGTAGCAAAACAACGAAAATGGCGAACGTTCCTTATATTGCGGTTAAAACACACGCTCAAAAGGTTTGCTCTCTTTACAAAAGGGCTCTACGTAATTTGGAGGCGTTCTATGATAGACGGTAAAGTTAACTATATACTTAAATTAATAACTTCCCTTTCTTTGCTATTGTTTTCCCCATTACGTAATTCTTACAAACATAACCAAAATTAATCCCTTTTTTTCAGATACCTTTTAATATTTAAATCCTTTCCTTGAGAAAATCCTACACCAGAAGTATTATTCAAGTGTCCATACTGAAAAGGTTACTCAATAATTGTTTTTCAAAACCTTTAAATCCATTGCATATCAAATTGTATTGATTTGTGTAAAATTAGTTTGTTTAACTCGAATCTTGTGTATTTATATTAAGATAATTCGTTAGTTACTTTTAGAGAGTAGTAATTAAGTAGAAGAAAGTGTACAGTGCAGAAAACAAACTAGAATTTGATAACTTTATCCTGTTTAAATCCACTTCAGTCATCCTTCAGTTTAATTTTCTGATCCCATTTTCCATTAATATATTAGAAAAACAGAAAGAGTCAACACCTTTCTAATTAATTAGGTATCTATCTGATTTATTTATTTGTCAACAACAATACATACTGACTAGAAATTAGAATACAGGATCTCAGGAACATGGAGGCTAACCTGTTACATGGATTGACATTCATCATTCTCCTGCCCTTATCCCAATTTATTTGGGGTCAGCACAATATGTCTTTTTCATCCACACTTATCTATTTGGAGGTGACGGTTGTTCATGTATCTTTGTTGGCGGACTTGAGAGTAGACTTACTTCAGAATGTGGTACTATTAAATATGCCACAAATTGTGATGTAGTTGTCCAGTCTGTACTCCTGATTGTTTTCAACTCATCTGTGCTTGCTGTGGGTGGAGCACAATATGATTATTTCTATCTTTCTTAATTTATCCTTTTTTTTCTGTGGGGCAATCCTCATAGATACCCTCTTTCTGGGAAAAATGGAGAATTATGACAGTCCTACCATGACAGAGACACGGGCGATATTTGTATATTCACCGCATCCTCGTCTGCTATCAGCCCTACATGCCTTACGGGTCGTATCATCTTAATTCATATGTGGTAGGGCTCTGGTGAACTGTATTACTGGTGTTACATAAACCTACCTCAGGCACCATTCTCTAACAGTCACATACTTGTTTTGGCACTACAATCATTATCATTACATATTATAAAATAAAGTCACTTCCCGCTGTCTGTCTGTCCCTATATATGCTTAGATCTTTAAAACTACGCAAAGGATTTTGATGCGGGTTTTTTTAATAGATAGAGTGATTCAAGAGGAAGGTTTATATGTATATAACATGCATAACATAGTAAAGAAATGCTGATAATTTTAGAGGTTTCTAATGTGATGTCATACACAAACTCATTTTTTTGCGCTTACATTGCGAACGCTGGCTGAACCCTAAGAAATAGTTCAAAATAATGTACTACAGTATTATACACCTTATAAAGGTCTACAAAAAAGTCCGCGATGGCAATATGTCTACCTCTTAGTGATAACCTACAATAACCATTGTTTATCCTTTACTTTTTACGAAAAATAATGGCTTATTTACGAAGCGATTTTAAGCAATACAGCATTAATCCTTATCCAATTAAATACATTAGATACGTTGTGCATTTCATGTAGATTAAAATTGCCCTTTACAGCATATCATGAAAATGAATATTTTAGAAGATATCAGAGATTATAATAAAATAGCCGCAAAGCGGCTAGCGGGCCTTCCTGCGTCCGGCCGGTCCTTGGTAGCGGTCGGACGCGACAGGATTAGTAGGATTGTAATTCATATTACTTTGGCTTCATAGTAAATGCGAATACCATGTCTCCACTCGGTGAGAGGGAGTGGGCCGAAATCTACCACGTGGGCCCAGTGCAACCCGCACTGGGCCCACGTGGTAGATTGGATGGGCCCTGGTAGATGTCACATGTCTTCGAATTTTTTGTTCTACTGCCGGGGTCGCGTGATTGTTCGAAAGAGATACCGTGACCCTGGCACATGGGCAACTGATGGAACACGGGTGGGTTTTAGTCAGTAAAAGTCTGACACGCCCTCCCGCTCCGCCCAGAGCGGGTGAAGTCATTTGATGATTTCCCATCCAGAAGAAAAAAAAAGACATGCCGGTTTCCTCACGATGTTATCCGTCACCGTTTTGATAGCAGTGTTGATGAAAATATTTACTCAAACGCAAAACGTAAAGCGCCTGCCTGGGTTTCGAACCCACGACCTACAATTCGTAAGTCGGGCTGGTACCACTGAGCCACCACTGCTCTCACTCAACTGCTCTCTTATTACCTATATAACCTGGATTAATGCATTCTTAATACATTAACCGCGGTAGTACGTCCTCTTGCGATAATTTCCGACATCCACGCGGGCGAAGCCGCGGGCAAAAGCTAGTAAAAAATAAGCATTAAGTAAATAACTTTTGTAGGAAAAATAAACATAGAACATAGTAATGATGTTTTTCTACTTATTAGAATACTATGTGAAGTAAAATAAACTTTTCTCTATATTCCAGCAATGTATACCGATATCAGGCAGTACTACTCCGGGAAAGATTTGACAGCCATGCTAAGGAACCTAACATGATTAAAGCGGTAGAGCTGCTGAAGGCAGGAGAGGAAGAATTGTTTTTAGTTCAGCATCCTATTCCTAAAGCTTGTAAGTTTCATATTTTATTTGCCACAATCTGTGCCCACGGCACAGCTTAGGCCACTTGGGTGTCGAAAATTATCCCACAAAAATATAAAAAGTGCCAATGTTACACTTTATAAGATCAGCTATCTGCCAGTGAATGTCCTTTCAAAATCGGTCGAGCCATTTCGGACATGAGCCAAAACAACCAGACAGACAAAAATTTTAAAGTGTTTTTTATAAGTACCATAGTTTCTTATATAATTTAAGTAAATAGCAGTGATTTTCGAATAACAAACGGACACTTCGACTACAAATAAGTATTTGTATAGAGTTTAGAGAGAAGCACTGCACATCACTAACTAACAAAGAAAAATGTTAACATTTGAGATGGTAAAAACGTATGCTAATGTATGGTTTTGATTAAATAAAATATAGCAAAAAATCTCATGCCATGTTGATCTATATATACAAAAGTTATAGATTTTTATTCTTTCACTTAGATAAAAATCCAGCCTTCAATGGAAGGATTGTTTCTGAACCTATGGCACAACTCCTAATAAAAAAGAGAAAATGGTTCTTCGATTTTCTATTAGACTTTGTTCATTGTACCTATATGTGTAAAATAATGCTAATGAATAAATGTAATTTGTCTTATACATGACTTGCAATAAATGGTTAACTGCAGCCACAGAATATTGCAGCATTTAAATAATGTGTATACACATTGTTGGTTCCTTGTAATAGTCTTCGGCACGTCATTATTATGAATGGCAAAAAGATGCAAATATTTATATTGACGTCTTTTGTGCAGTAATTACAAAAGCCTCTTCCTTGTTGATTAATTCTACTTAAGTATAAGTGATGTAAGGAACCTGTCCCACAAGGAAACGACTGGCTATCTACTGTTAATCTCGCTGAAGAAACGTACCTACAATGGATGGGGTCCATGTCAGTAAAGGAGATACATAAACCTATATTCAGCACATAATTCTAGACCCCTAGAATAGAATTACATAACGATTATTAAAAAAATAAAACAGCTGTTTCATACAAAAGTTAAAAGTCCATAGGAGTTCAGAATCACGTACTGGATCCATGCTAGCAGGATGGGCGTCGAAGTCGCTGCCGCCCTATATACACTACACTTCTCTATTGTCCGTAGTCGCTTCCTGGGACAAATGCCTTAATTATCAGTAATTCCTATAGCATAAATAAAAGCAGCTTTTTCTATCATTATCAGTGCATCATATTTCAGCCGTAAGACTACTGGACATATCCAATTTGGCCTCCCCCAATTTGGGGGGCTTTGCTACTATCGCCACGCTTGGCAGGCGGATTGTCGGTCGCAGTATGGTGGTAAAATGTATAGGGAACGCTGCTGCCCATTCTCTAGTTAGTCCCTCAGTCACCTTTTACTACATCCACGGCAAGAAATACGGTGATGCTATTCTTAACGTCCGGCATCACACGGACAATTTTTCAATATCCGCTCCTAACTAGCCCTCCGCGCTTTGCTACGTAAAATGATATCCTAACAACCCATTTTCTCTCCCCAGTCGCAACAAGCGTAGGAGGTGTGGCCCATGAACGTGTAGTAACGCCCCCCGACTGGGTCATAGACTACTGGCACCCTCTCGAGAAGGCCCACTACCCCGAGTACTTCAAGCGTCGTGAACAACGCAAAAAGGAGTTCATTGCCATGTGGGAGAAGGAACACGGCCCCGCCGACAAACAGGAGAAGCATTGATTTGTTATTGTATAGTTGTGTAATATAGTGAATTGCGTTAATTTCGTTTGGCGTTTTATTTGAAGCCTGGTTAACCCAAAAAAAAACAAACGGTCTTTTTAGAAAACAAGGTTTTGCTTAAGTTAAAAGAGGACCCTGCCCGCAGGGAAGCAGGGTGATAACCACTCGGTCGCCCTATTTAGAGAACCTGATTCTCTGTTTCTTATTACACTATCCTGTCCCTGTGGGCAGGGCCCGGGAAACCGTGTAAAATAATAGGCTTTTAAACCATCGTGCCTGTTTCTGAAATAAGAGCCTGACATCGAAATATCGATCACCAAAAACGGTAGCAGTTGCCATTTTTGTATTGAAAACATTATTCAAATCGAAATAAAGTTGGAAATGAAAAAACCAGGTCGCTCAGAGCTTTAGGTTTGAACAAGATCACGTGTTGTAATGATTATGTCGGATAGCAATCATTTTAATTAACACGCTGTGGGTTCATCATCGTCCTCACCATTACAGCGGAAAGACGGTCCATTTCTGGACATAGGCGGGAGGCCTATGTCTAGCTTGTCCCTTTCGACTGGTTCTGTTTCGTGCAGCCTTCGCAAGATCTTCGGTCCACATTGTGGGAGCCCTCCAACTCTACGACTTCCGGAACGCCTGAAGAACATAGTACTGTTGCACATAGGCCTCCCCCAAGCACCACCACTTCCACATTCGTTGCAGGTTAGCGGCACCCAACACCGAAAAGAACAAATTCTATGCCTGACAGTGACTCTTTATCACAGTAAAACTGTGACGATTAGCGAGATAGGCGATACGTAAACCTTTAGACCACCGAGCCTAAAAATATCATCGCGGTGGGAATTCATCGCGTAGGTGCTAGATTTTCAACACTAGAACCGAGTATTGAGAATTCAACAGTGCTTCCAGCGCGTTGAATAAACACTGCAATTTTCAAATTTCAGCGGTGAGCGTTCAAGATCCAGTGCACCAAAAAATCTCACTGCGATTTTATTACATCTGTGGGAACATGGGCTTTAAGGACGATGTTGATGCTACTGGTTATTCTATTAGTATAATAATTTTGTCTTGAAAATTTAAAGCAACTATACAACCAATAAGATACATAACACTTTGTTTCCTAGTAGGGTAGGGCAGAGGTTAAATCATCAGAATAATTTTGAAGGATGCTTAAACCATAGCATATTATGTTCAAAAAATTCGTCTACTTACAAACGTAAATAACGCAATGAAATTTGTTCCACTGTCAAAAAAGAAAGCCATTTGTAGACACGGCTACATTTATCAAGCTATACATTTTCAGTTTTAACAGACCTCGCATTGTGTACGCTCTCAGTACAATGAGAAGTCAGCTTATACTGGAAATGTATGGTACGGTATGTTACGGAACAACTCAGCTGGAAAGTAGTGTGCATAAAATATTTAAAAAGGTTGATAAATAAAACAATACAGTTTACAACCGCATTTTTATTGTTAAAACAATTTTGTTATAGAAATATAATCTAGTTTAGGTTTCTTGATATATTCGTCTTCGTCAATATTACAGACTAGGTATTTATTATTTATGTAAATAAATAAATATACTATGTACAGTAATTATTGCGTTTAGCTATAAACTCTGATATATTATGCAGGCGTTTGCATTGGAAGCCAACCTCAAACAGAAAAAAAGAGTAGGTACTTTGCATAGAAACCCATTTAGGTCACACGTTGAGAGGACGTTAAAACAAGTTTTATAGGAAGGGGGGGGGGTCATAATCTTCTTGACGTCATTTATGTATAAATCTAAGGGCATAAAGACTGAAATTTCTACACATATCAATATTATTAAAAAGAGAAGTTCCAAAAATCATGAAATTCGTGAGACTTCAGTTATAGATGATACAATTCTCTATGGTGGCTAACCACTAAGGGGCCGAAGAGAATTGTCTCTATAATTGCCTTCGTTTCAAAATGGGATGCTACCATTGGTTTTGCTGTCTCATTCTGAAAAGAAGGCCTTCTGTAAATTGACTTTACGACCCTTGACGCCAGTTTTTATATTATTATTAAAGTCTTTTATTTACCTCGAAATAAATGCAAGGTTCTAGTGGAGTAAACTAATATTAATTAAAAATTAAATCTAACTAAAAGTTCAAAATGGGAAACGGGACCTACAGCAAAATGTAACATCCTTTACCTTCCATACACAATACTTGAAAACAATTATTTATTTTTCACAAATCCTTTTGTATCCATGTTTCATATATGGCTCAGTAGTTCCTGAGATTACTCGCACAAAAACAGTTCTTATTTTCAGGTAGTAAGCTTCCCATTTTCAACAAATTCGTTGATCAGTATTATGAATATAGGTAGGTAATGCATTTGTTTGGTCTCATAACGTTACACAATTGAAAAATATATTTTGTATTAACATTCCAGTAAAATACAAATTTTTAACGCCACAATTACAGGTACAAAAAAAAAATCAATTGTAAAATGCTATATTTACATTCTGCACCATAGGTAACTATTGATACTATGTATTTCAGACACTGCAAGCAGAAACTAATATTAAACCTTTCATAGTAAAAGTTTTCTAGCCATAAATACAATACGTGCTAACCACTTATGTCCCACAATGCTGAACAAAGGCCATCTTCATACTCAGCATGTCTAGAATGATTCTCAAAGGCATCGCTAAGGAGGTCTGGGTCAACAATACTCCTGTACAAGGATTTCTGGCGCCGCCGCCATCTTGTTTAACGCCGCCATTTTGTGTTTCAATACATTTCACCAAATAATTGCACGAATTTTACTCAATAGAGCCGCCCTGTCTACGTCATTCGAGCAAAAAGATCCTAGTAGGTAGTAAAGAGGTTCTCGACTTCTTTCTTGAAGATATTTTTATTGATGCCCTTCGTTTGGGTAAACGATAAATCGATTGGTTGGGTTAGACTTCTACCGAAGACTCATACAATGAGGATCAGCGACGATTTTAGTTAAATATGTAGAATTACAGTCATACCTAAACCAATTATTTCAGTGAAAGAATTATTAAAATTGGACCAAAAATGACGAAGTTAGAGCGGTTTTAATTTTGCATTTTCAAAAACGCCCGCCAATACGCACAATTCGTTGATGACGTCATTTTCCACGTTCGCGTCCGCGGCACCGCCGCGCACGTTCTTTCTGCCTTTAGTTACGTGACACGCAGAACATTTAAACGAATAATGGTGCCGATTCCCTTATTCACAAACTAAACGAAATTTAAGTTCAGTGCATCTTTTTCTTTCGATTTCATTTAGGAAAGGACAGAAGATAAATTTTAGTTTAGTCCTGTCAAATTAATCAGCGCTTGACGTAAATTGACGTAATTTTAGTACGCAAGTTTTTAATCACGTCTAAGTTTGTAAGGAGTAGTGACAGGCGCTGATTAATTTGACAGGGCTAAACTAATTTATTTTTTTGTCCTCTTCTTAATGAAATACAAAGAAAAAGATGCACTGAAATTAAATTTAGTCTAGTTTGGGAACAAGGGAATCGGTACCAATGTCTTCTTAAAATATTGTATCGTGCCACGATGCGAAAATACAAGTGTTTCTACACCGGACAAATTGTTATTTTGTGTCCCAAAATACCAAAAAAATAGAAAGAAGTGGTGTACTTTCATGAGGAGCGACGCCCCATGTCCCCTTAACTAAAAGTACTTTATACTGCATTTCAAAAATTTTACCTATAATAATTTATTTTAACTAAATCTATTTTTAATCGCGATAAAAAAGGTGTGGATTAAAACTAGTAGTTATGAACTAAAATTCACACCAACGAACGCCTCGCCTTCACGTGCTTTAAACAGTACTGTATTTTTGTTTTCCTTTTCTTTTGCTTATATCTCGAAAATGGCGTTTCCTATCGCAAAAATAATGAAATTTTCGAACCCCTTTGCAACCCCCTTACATATAAATCTCAACACGTGGGTAATATTTTTTTTTTTAATTCCATATAAAACACGTCCATTGCGCGCGCCTCACGCCTTGCCTTCACGTGCCTCGCCTTCATGTGCAAAAACAGTACTGTATTTTTGTTTTCCTTTTCTTTTGCTTATATCTCGAAAATGGCGTTTCCTATCGCAAAAATAATGAAATTTTCGACCCCCTTTGTAACCTCCTCACATATAAATTTCAACACCTGGATAATATTTTTTTTTTTCGAAGAAAATGTGAAAAATTCCATATAAAACACGTCCATTGCGCGCGCCTTGGTCTCTCAAAAAATTCATTGCGTAGCACACCCAAGTAAAAGCTGAAGAGTTGTACGTTTAGTGTTGCATAGCCCATTTATCGAGGAAGGCTATAGACTATATATGTATTATATAAGGTCACGCAAATACCCTTAGGAGCCGAGCACAAAGAAAAACGTCACGCATACAAAGACCTCGCACGTGCAGGCGATTCGATGCGACGGGATGGGTTGGGGGAGCAGGAAATTTTACGCGAAGTCGCGGGCAGAAGCTAGTAAGAAATATTATTTAAAATAGGTAGAGAGGTGCCTACACATTGTAGAAACACGAAAAAGGTACCTGCCTGCCAAATCAAAAAATTCTAAAACGTAGTACCTACCTGTGCACTGGAATATTTTTTTTTTTTTACTTTTCAACCATAAACGATTCAGTCTTCGCGAGATTGTCCGACTGGGCCTTGGGTAAATCCGACTTCCATGTTTCCTATCTACCAATATCTATAAAACATAAATAAAAAAGAAACAACGATTAAACTCCGCAAATCATAACAAAGCAGTACGGCGCGTGGCGGGCGATCGAGCCTTGTGACGTCATCAGCAGTTTCGCGCGCGCGGCGTGCGTTTTAAAACTCCCTTTTTTTAAAGTTTAATAACTTCGTAATTTCTCGATGGATTTGAGTGATTCAAAAAGAAATGGACTCAGATATTTATATTGTATTCGATGTAGTATTCAAAATTGCTATATCCTTTTGTCGAATTGATCCTCATTGTTTGGCAAAGGTATATTTGTTCATTTTTCACGTAACAATTCAAGTGTAAATAAAAGTCACATGTTTTGTAAAAACTTATGTAAATATAGCATTCAGCATGACTTTATTATGACCTATTACAATAATTCGTCTTTGCTAAAAATAGTTAAATCCATTTCACAAACATGATAAAGGCGTAAACGAAACCTGTTCATACTTTGTTGGGTTCATAATCATCCATTGACCAAAAAAAGCTAATAAGTAATTAAGTTTAAATTTCATTTGTCAGAATCAGACCAAAGCCAACCTGAATGACGGAGGCCCTCAGAAATATAAATAACATAGAAGCTTATCTTAACCATAGACTCGTTTGTCGCCAGCTCACAGTACTGAGACCTATCTAAAGTTAATAAGACATTTCATCCGTATCTCTGTTGATCAAAATGTCAATGACTAAAGCAAGATTAAAACATAGTATAATTATTTTTATGCACTTTATTATTGGTCAATGGTCCAACATGAGTCAGTTCATATCCATTCAAATGCAATTCTATGAGCACAAATCCTATTTAACCATTATTATAGAATTCCACTATAAAGTTAATATTTAATGCCACCACAAATGTAAACCAACGTTTTCCCCATTCGAACAAAAAAACATCGATATATTTAACTTTATAGTAAACATTCTTTCGCATCACTAATTTTTAAGTTGTGATCAGAGGTGCACGTAAAGAAAAACATACTTCAGACGTGAACAACACTCTACAAAATAAAAAAAAACATCAACAAAAAAAAAAGCAAAAGCTGTATACACATTACCTACAAAACTGTCAGTAGTAATACCACAATCACATCTTAAAAACCAGGACACTATGTACAACGCTACCAGGTTATTTTGGCGCGTGGCTATAATCGGAACTAACGACGCCATCTTGATTAACGACGCCATTTTGTTTATCAATACATTTCTGGAAACAATTGCATGAATGTTTAGCAACAGCGCTCTCCTGTCAATGTCATTCAGGTGGCGCCAAAATATCCTTGTAGCACTATTATATCTAACATCAAAGTCTCTCACTAAAGAGGTTGTTTGGATCAGTTGCCTCCAAGAGTTTGTCCACGTCCCCAGTTGTGTCCTCCGAACACTGTCCCGCCGGCCGGTCTTGTGGGCACCCTCGCTTGGGGCGCAGTTCCGAATCCTCCCACATACCTCGTGTCAGGGAATATCTGTTTTCTGGAGATATAAGAATGAAATGCATCATGATTAAGTAACTGAATGGTGTGTTGAGAATGTTGAGATATATTCTGTGGCTTAAAGACATGTTGGACTCGTTCTTTGCCTTAGCGGTCGATAGCAATATAAATACAGTCAGCCCAGAATTTGGTTACGAGCTTGGCACTTTTATCTAGTCTTGTAGCGTGCAGACAACAGGGCACGTTGGACAAGTTATTGAATGCCCCATTGTTTGTGGAATAGTACCAATATCTTACGATACGGCGCTAAAGCGACCACTATAATTTTAAAAACTGCCTGGTTATTAAAACTCGTTTAAGTTTAATTTTTTTAAATTTGCGCACTCACACAACTTTTCTTGTATTAATCAATTTATTACTTAACATTTTAAACGTGGGATGAGACTGACTCTGATTAGAATAAGCTGATTTCTCTCTACATATACTGGGGCAAATTAAATTACTGGCGATAATTCAGACAGGTTTAAAAAAAAAAACGTCTGTAAAGTTTCGATCCATTAGATTGTATTCTCCATGACTTTCGCTTCATACAGGCGTTCCCTATATAAACGGTGTGACGACTGTACGTCTGTGTAGCGTGTAAAATTAGTATTTTGTAGTGTTCTAGGTTTGGGTCTCTGGATACTTTTTACTTTCAAGTTTTTTTTTTGTCTCTAATATTCATATGCTAATGTCATGCATACCTGTTATTTGCATGGTTACTGAAGTGCCAATTTTAAATTGTATTTTATTTGAATTGTAAGTGATTGTGCTGTTGGTGTGCTTATTATAAATAAATAAATATCCATAACCCACATGTCTTAATGTTTAGATTATTAGATATCGGTCTCGTAAGTTAAGTTTCATTAAATTGAATATCTTCCAGTTTATTTATTATGTGGCTTAAAGCATAAGCTAATACTTACATGAAGTTAGGCGGCGTGAGTAGAGCAGGGCCGCCGAATTCTTGAGGATATTTGAACAGCAGGAAGAACGCAAGATGTCCAATGAGGATGCCAATCAGCTCCACCACACCTCTGCAATAAAGGTCAATTTAACATTATTACCCTGCGTATAGGCTTCGGGGAAGGATATTGCAGTAAGTAGTACCAACACTACCTAGTTATTACTTCACATAATATAACGCCTATTGTATTATACATACATATTTCGCCACATTTAACGGTCCCTATTAAAAGAAAGCAAGCTTATTGCCACCAACCAGACGCTGCCAGATTACTACTGACAAATTCCAGAAAAACTACACCTAGGTACACCTCTGCTAAGCCATTCGGGGAACAAGCGTGATGTTAGTTCCGTGTTATGAGTCTCGGCTGCGTTGCATCACAATCGCCCACAACATTATTTGTGATAACCTCATTTACATTTGGGTACAAAAGCGTCATTAAAAACAATTGAAGTGAACCTCGACCTACTGTGGCTCTAGTGTGAGTTTCTTTTCACAATCTCGATACGTGCACGAGCAAGGGTGACGGTTATGGCAACCCCTGGGGGTTTGCTACATGCAACATTATTATATCATGAATACGACTGATTGGACTGGTTGACATGTGATTGTTTCTTAAGAAGACCATCACCGACCGACCATTTCTTAGATATAAAGTCTGCATGGTCCTCAGATGGCCTGCCTAAGGTTGTGTTTTGAGTTATGAGACTGACGGCCGTATCGACGGATTAATAGGTGCATAGGTCAAATAGTTAAGAAAAATAACTCACCCTCCGCTGATAACGAGGTTGAATGCGAGCAGTACCCACGGCAGGTACATCGCCTTGAACCTCGTGCCGAACCAGAACGAGACGACCACGTCTTTGTTGAGCTGACACCACACGTACAGCACTGAGAGCACCATCGGGTCCATGAGCATCTGGAGGTAAGAGAAAAATAAGTGTGTAATTAATAATCTCCTCTAGTAATCTTACATCACTCAGCTTAATGGTATTATCTTTACATAGTATAAAACAAAACCGCATTTCGCGTTTGTACGCTTCAATATTTTAAACTACGCAACAGATTTTAATGCGGTTTTCACCAATAGACTGATTCCAGAGGAAGGTTTATTATATGTATAATAAGTGGGCGAAGCCGCTGGCAAAAGCTAATAAGTAATATAATAATTAAAAAAGTTCAAAAATTAAAATACGACTGCAAGAAAATCACGCTCAAGTATAAAACAAGAAAATATTCTCATCCGATTTTTTTTTGTAAAATGTACAATATTTATCGTCAATTAAATAAATAACTTACACGTAATAGATTTTAATGTATTTTTAGAGGTATTTTAAACATTCATAGGGATGTTCAGAGAATAGCCGTGATCGTGCCACCACAAACAATAAATAAAACAAAGAGTACTGAGCGACGCTTTACAGCAAAGTGGCATACAGCTATTCTCTAAACATTTTTTTATGTTTGGGTGGAATTCTCTTGGATCCTCCGCCTTGGGGTGAGCAGAAGGGTCTCTTAGACTCTTACTGACTGACACCAACCTAGTGTACCCTCCCACACCTACGTCAGGGATCACACGACGGTTCATGCGACTTTGCGATCGCCGGCTGGTGTGGCCGAAAGCCTATTTCAACATCAATGGATGTTCTTGTTAGGTGGTTAGATTAAGGGCCTGATTCAGAAGGCAGTACTTATTGATACGGCTCGCATCGTGAGGAGGGTACTGTCTCAAGAGCCCTAACTCCATAGCTTGAATCCTGCTACAACCACATTGGACCACTATTTATTATATTTTTTAAATGGTTTTTAAACTTATTTATTTTTTTACTTAAAAAATTATAAGATAACCAACGAAATTACAACAGTAATTTCATTGTATTTCTAAATACTCACAGGCAAACCAACAAGCAGACCGATAATGACACAGCATGCCCAGTTGAAGAGCAACATATAGAAGTAGTCCGCAGGCTTGCCTGCAAACATGCCCGTCTCAAGTCTTTGGGAGTAGTTGTACAGGAAGTAACAGTTGATGAGGAAGTGGAATCCTGTACTTGGACTTATCGGATAAAAGAATAATGCTGTCAGTGGTCGCCATATCTGTAAAATAAGAGGAAAAGTGTTAGGAGTGCAATGGTATTTTATAGGTTTTTTTTTTATGATTTCCTTAATTTCTAATTATAGTCATTCAGACCGATTTTCAGCCATGACAACTTCATTGGTTCGCCTTCGATTCCGGATTATATTGCATAAGTGTGTGATACAGGTGCGCTCCGACTTCCCTCACTCACATAATCTGATGGGAGATCAATTCGACACAACAAGAGAGACAACTTAACATGATTTCGAGGCACGGGGATATCACACGGTAAACTTCCAAACTCTGGGTTGTTACTAAGGAATTCTTTATAGAAAATCGCAATAAGTTTGAATTGTGATTTGAACCCACATTCACCAGTCAGTCTGGAGTCAGTAAAGGGAAAAGTATTTAAAAAAATTGTTTGATTAAAAATCTATACTTATAAAGTAAGAAGGAACTTCGCAAGTTCCTGATTATTATTTAAATTGCAAGGTCTACAATTTGCTGATGCATTTTCATTTGAATGAATTGTTCTAATAAAATCTCATTAGATTACAATCAGAGGACTGAAATCCCCCTCGCCCCTAAGGCTACCCACTGACCAGAATTTGTCCACTACGTAAACGGAATGCAAATTTGCGTCAATAGTCTTATCAAGCTATTTAAAAACAAATGAATTATTATTTAATTTTTATCAGCTTCTAACATTTTATGATGCTTTGAAAGCATTCAATGGCATACAGCTGTACATAGTCCTGCCTGTACTATGTCCTGCCTGTACTATGTTAGCTCGAGTGTGTCGCACAAGCGTGCATTCGAACTATTGTGAATCGCCGTACAGTTTTGTCGCTCAAGTGTTATTCGCACATTCATTTGTTGAGCTCACGTAGTACATTTGGTAGTAATCATCGTCAAGATAGCGGGAAACGCATGAATGACGAGATATAAGTGGTATTTATAGTCATAACACAGTATGTAATGAAGTTATTAGTCTGGCTCTTTTTAACCAGACTACAATGAACAAAAAAGGGGATTACGATTTTGACCCGAATCTGTGTTCATCTGTTCTCTCATAACTTGTAAACTATGTTTCATAATTTGACAAATGAGGTATTGCATTGAAAGCGTCTTGATTCGACTGCCGGTTAGGGCCAATGACATCACATTAAATGAAATTTGGTTTTAGTTATGGAACTACTTTATATTTATGCTTTTATAACTTGGTAAGGTCGAGGAATGCACTTTGTGAACCTATGATAACTTTGTTGAAACTTTTGTATATTATTGGGAAAAAGGATGTTTTATATAGTTAGGTACATAAATAGTGTTTTATTAGCAGAAGGACGAGGTTCTAGAAGTTGGTTTGGGTCAGTGAAATATTGTTATTCATGATGCAATGGAACAACTCAGGAATAAACTGGGAATTTTGTGGGAACAGTTAGAAGATACTACTTGTTTAAATGCAGTAAACTATTAATAATTTCTTACCTGGAACTGATTGACTATGGGGTAGAAGTCGAGCACTAAATAATAATAGTTTAACAGTCCGAACCGGCCCAATATACTGAACACTATCGTCAGAGTCAGCCAATACCGGGTGAAAAACGGTACACTGTTGTACCAATCCTTAAATTCGGACATTTTTAGGTTTTTTGGCTTTCTTCTAGAATGTAAACACAAACAACTGGGTTACAAGGACAACAGTTTATAAGGAGTTTGCTCAACACTTAGACCACAACCGTCGGCGATCGCTGGACCATAAATAAGTTCTGATGATGAAATGATTAACATTAAATTGTCGGTACACGTGTACTATGAGAATTTGTCGAGAAAATTCACCCAACAAGAGGATGATTTGTTGTTTTTGACAGTTTGTTTTAAGTGTTGCCATTCTTGACAACTAACTTTGGCGTTGTTTAGAATTTTTCAAGGAAGTTGTAATAAAATGCTCTAAGAATATTTACATCTGTATATTAAATCTTATATAATGTTAATTCCAGTTACTTTATTCTGATTGTAAATATTATTATTAATATTCTAATTTATTTGAAATGGAAGATTTAAAATAATTATTAGAGAATTGAAGGAAAAGCTTACAAACGCGGCACGCATACGATCTACAGAGACGAATAAAGCTTGCCGATTGGCCAATAAGCAATCAATTCATAGTCATATGCGTTGCATTGGCTCAGTGTGTCGGGTTCATGGGTCGGGTTTGACTTGACAGTCTTCGCCAGAAGTATATGTATTCTGTGCCGACGGTGCCGACCTCTTGAATATATGTATTCTGTGGTGCAGACACTTGAGACAGCTGACCCTGCCTGCTGATAGTGACACTGACATTTCATGATATAACCTATTCAGGCCTACCTGAAAATCTAACTTTGTTTTGATTTGAATATCTGGCAAAATGAGAGTTATTCTGAATAGATTAATTACTGCTACTAATTTACCTTTAAGACGCTATGCAGTACGTTTTAGTTCCAGTGATAGTCAACCTGTTGAGAAAGAAAAGAAAGAAGAACAAAAAGAACCTGAAAAAATAGAAGTAATAAAAAAAAGTAAGGTTTGCTTGAGTATTAGAATGACAATGTTATTAATTTCATAACTATATGTACATATAAAAAGTAGCCTCTACCTAAACTTATGCATCTGCACACTATGCCAGTTTATGTTCCTACCGCGCTACTAACACAAAATTCATTTTGTAGTCTTAGTCTACAGACTAACTGTAATAAAAAAAGAATGCTTATGCATGGACTGTATACACTTTGTAATGGAATCTATCCTTTTTTAATATCATGTACTTTGGTTATACAATTTTGAATAAGTAGTACCTACCCACATTTCAATTAAATATAAAATTTCTCTTTCAGATATTGTCGTTGAAAAATTTGGATCAGTAATGACACTGAACATAGACCGACAAACATCACGTAACAGCCTAGATATTCCTACTCTTAGAGAAATGGCTGCAGCCATAGATGCATTTGATAATGATAAAGAAGCTAAAGTATTGGTGTTCAACGGAGAAGGTGGAACATTCTGCTCAGGATTTAACATGTATGATATAGGCAAGGAAGGATATCAGAACCTGAAGGATGCTGCGGTAAGAAAACACTTTTTACTGAAAACATTATTTTACTGTATAAAACTGTACAAAAAGCTTACTAATAATAAGCATTTATTCAGACATGGTCACAATTTACCATGCCTACGCACAATGCCTGTATGCAAAATTATCAATGTTATGTTGTAACTTACAAATGAATATAGGTTACATACATAATAAAATCTGGTGACTACTGCGATGACAACGAATAGAGAAGGGTAGTAGAAAATAACATGTTGCGCCGACCACAAATACCACAAATAAATTGGAATAAGGGCAGTAGAATGATGATGACATACATAATAAAATCACGCTTTCATCCCTCGAAAAAAAATTCTGAATGCCACCTGCTACAATACTTAAATACTTCTTTTGCCAAATTTATGTTCATACAACTAGTCATATATGCACACTGGTAGCAAGTACTTTACATATGGCCTTTCTGAAGAACATCACCAATAAAGTCATTACATGTTACAAGGATTTTACACATTTATTTTTTTAATAATCAATGTCACTGTACCACTTGTTTGGTTTAGTTTTTTTTTGCTAGCCTACACTGTCCCACTCCTGGGCAAAGGCCTCCTTCCAAAGATCGCGAAGCCGCGCGTCCTGCTGCCAGTTTTGATGGACCCTATCCAGCTCGTCCCGCCATCTCCTACGTGGTCTGCCCCGACCCCGCCTCACTTTCTCAGGACACCAGTTCTGTACTATTTGGGCCCACAGTTTGGTTGGCATGCGGCACACATGTCCTGCCCAGTCCCATTTAAGTTGGGCAGCCTTTTGAGCCACGTCAGCTATCTTTGTTTTGGAGCGCAGTAGCAGGTTTAGTTTAGTTACTTAATATTAATTTATTGATTTTTCTGCCTCAACCACCTCTTCTGTTTGCCTATCAATGGCAAAAGCTTCCTCATACTGCCTTCATACATTTCTATAACCGGGTGTTTTTGCCCAAGTGTTGACCGCTAGCTCTAATCTCGTGACCCAGTAGTAACGGCCCAATCGATGAGTTGTGGGTTTTGGGTTTAAACCCACCCAGGCATTTTAATTTGTGAAAATAATTCACAAACTGACTGACTGATTGACTGTCTGTTCTTAGACAGTCATTACAGGTCGTCAGAAGCCCGAAAGCTGACAACCAGTCCTACCAAGGGGTATCGTATTACCCAGTAAGTGGGTTGTGGAGGTCAGATAGGCAGTCGCTCCTTGAAAAATACTGATATTCAGTTGCATCCGGTTAGACTGGAAGCCAGCTTCAAAATAGTTGGGAAAAGGCTAAGCAGATGATATGATGATCTTCGAGAATGTCTATTTCGTTACCTTTTCATGTATCCTCTTATCCTGCAGACCAGTGCATTAATGTTTCCCCTGATTGTATGCTTGGTCCAATTCCATTTTTCCCATTTTGATGGTAACTGTGATGCCTTCTATAATTTTTTAGTCAATAGGGACCGCATGTGGGGTTATTGGAGATTTTTGTTAAATATGCCATAGAGCCCGCATGCAGGGAACCGTTTTCATTACTCTTATTCCGTTTTTATTAGTTTACATAAAGAACCTGCGCGTTTGGTAGTTGCTTTGAAAATTCATTTTCATTGATTAGGTAGGTAGGTGTGAGCCTCTGCTCGCTTTTTCTCGACCAATGAATTTCATTGGTCGCGTCGCCCACTATACGGGGCTTTCCCGCAGCCCGTTGACTGACCGCATTAACAACGCTGCGTGTCAACCAAGGTCATGGACGTTACCCAACAAGCTGCTCAGCTCAAGTGGGACTGGGCTGGACATATCTATCGCTTGTCAGGTGACAAATGGCCTAAGATAACTACTGATTGGGTCTCACTAAACACGCGACGCCGATACGAAGATGGCGGGACGAGCTTGACTCCTACCGAAGAGACTGGCCAGCTCTAGCAAAAGACAGAATTCTGTGGAA
Source organism: Aporophyla lueneburgensis (assembly GCA_932294355.1). Classification (NCBI taxonomy): domain Eukaryota; kingdom Metazoa; phylum Arthropoda; class Insecta; order Lepidoptera; family Noctuidae; genus Aporophyla; species Aporophyla lueneburgensis. The sequence goes on from OW028735.1 coordinate 17,861,248, forward strand.
AAGGAATGCTGTGGGAAAATACAGGCTAGTTAGATTAGATTACCCCGCCTTCGGGGAGTCCATAAGTGATAGCATTATATCGACCAAGTTTTCGCCCTACGAAAATAAGCCATTATTCTATCAGAGCTATTTCCACATTGTCGCTTCAAGTAGAGTATTCAGTTTGGCAACCATTACGTGAGGACTGCTAATATACTTACAGATGTCGAATAGTTTTTGTTTGATTGCGATACTTTTTTAGTTTTCAGTATTTCTTTTAAGGTCTAGAACCGTTTTCATGCATTCCTGTGTCTTTCAATTTCTTAGTTTCTGCCCGCGACTTCGCGTGAGAATTTGGCACCGACCTCGCGCATCACATCATTTTTAACCCCCGACGCAAAAAGAGGGGTGTTATAAGTTTGACGTGTCTGTCTGTCTGTCTGTCTGTGGCATCATAGCTCCTGAACGGATGATGCGATTTCAATAAAAAAAAAAATTATTAAAGGTGACTTATCTGCGAGTGTTCTTAGACATGTTTGATGAAAATCGGTTGAGCCGTTTAAAAGTTGTGGGGGGGAAAGTGGGGAAGAGTAACCGAATGTCAGCAAATATACTCGAGTGGGGTCTCAAATGAAAGCGCACTGAAAGAGAATATTGATGAATTAATCGAGAGTGTTCTTAGCTTCGTTTGATTCTACATTATATTAAGTATATTAAGTGTACCTATACCTATAAAAAGTACAAAATAAAAAATTAAATAAAAAATTTAAAAAACCCCCGACACAAAAACCTAATTTCCCTTTAAAAAGTAAAGTAAAGGGTTTTTTAAATTTTTAATTTAATTTTTTATTGCTTAACGTTCTTTCTGTCTGTTTTACTTTTCTCGACTTCTAAGGGTTGTAGCGTGATGTTATATAGCCTTAAATCTTCCTCAAAAATTTGGCTATCAAATACAAAAAAAAATTTGCATATCCGACAGATAGTTCCAGAGATAACCGCCTTCAAACAGACCACGGAGTTGTATCCTCGATGCCGATAGTCTTTTTCGACTTAGTTGTTATGACTTTGCTGTTCTGTAGGTCTATAAACAAAACAAGTTTTCAACTCACACTATTCAGTTCATTTAGCATTTCTTCGAGACCATCCTTTGTTGGAGAAAAGATTACTACGTCGTTTGCGATTCTCAAATGGGTTACGTTTTCCTCATTTATATTTAGAAAACATTGTTCTCAGTCTAATTGGCGGAAAATCTCCCTGTTGTTGCTGTGAATAGTTCGGTGACAAAAGATCACCTCAGTGGTCACCTTTTTCTCTATGTATTTCCTCTTCTTCCTCAAATTTTATCTTTGCATGATTATAGTTGTAGACATTCTTCAATAATTGAATATACTGGTTAATGGTGTTCTGGTGTACTGTCAGTCGCTCCATGTAAAATACTGGCACTCAGCGGCATCCTGTTAGACTGTAAGCCGACCAAACATACTTGGGAAAATACTAGGCATATGATGATGACTTGTTTTCGATCCTTACGACCTATGGAACGTGTTACGGATGGCTTGAACGGATACCCTGGAGTGGTAGATTATAATATTCCACAGAAGCACCACATATAGTATGATACGAGCACTGATCGGTAAATTGTCATGAACCTCAATGTCCGGATTTTCATTTGTCACAATAAAACTGTTTAGTGTATGTTTTACCACTGTCCGCACGGGATTGTATAAAATAATTTTTAGTTTATCGGCCATGACGAATAGCTGTGTTCACACCACAGTGATTGGCCACAAACTGAGGGCATAAGTTAGTAAGTGTATTAATCGATAGGTGCTCAGCGTTCATTATCACTTGCGTAGTCAATTTGACATTGCTCGAAACTGGATTTCCTGTTGTTATCATTTTTGTTTTATCAGTTGCTATGGCCAACATTAATAAGTGCACAAATTAGTGGGCCTAGCTGTAAAAGGTTGATAACAAAGTAACTCCCAATATGTTTTTGTGAATGATTCGAGATAAAAGCTTCTAACCAAAGTTTTTGTATATTCTGCCCTGCTAAAGGACCCTAGGATTTTTTAATGAAAATATAAGTTGTTTCAAACTTCGGAGAAAAGGGGGATATAGGGGGTATTTTTTACATTTTTCAAAAGAAAAATGTTTGGGAATGTTCAAATAGCGTGATATATATATACATGCCCTAGTAGCCCCACTTCGATTTTTTAAAAATCCCCGTTCAGTCTCAGTTTCAAAAAAAAACCTTATTTTCAAAATAAGTAGGAAAACGTCATTTAAAACTATTCCAAATATCAAATTGATAGCATTAGTAGTTCTTGAGATATTCAGCTGCTACAGACAGACTGAAAGACTAAAAATGTATGTACTTATGCTTTAGTAGGTGCGACAGAATTGTATAGGTACAATGCATCTAGAGGCTTACTGTGGTAAACAACCCGATAACAGACCCTTTGTGGTCTGTCATAATGACATAATATGACCTCGTTAATCCTGTGGTGAATTGCGATTCTGGATCGGGAATAAATAATATTACAATGGGCAATTTTTTTCACTTGTTTTGAAGTTACTGAGTATTTTCTACATAGACATAAACTCATTTTTTTCATCATTCGCCTGCCTTTTTTTTTTTTTTTGGATTGGAAATCATTAAATGATCCTCCCGCTCTGGGCGGAGCGGGAGGGCGTGTCAGACTTTTACTGACTAAAACCCACCCGTGTTCCATCAGTTGCCCATGTACCAGGGTCACGGTATCTCTTTCGAACAATCACGCGACCCCGGCAGGCATCGGTCCTAGTAGACCCCTACACTGCTGCTGACATCTCTTTGAGGCGCGCGTGGAACACTGCGCGCCGTCGACCCGAGCCTGGTCCTTACCGGGCGGCGAGCTACCCATTGCTCGCCACCCGCAAGCTCGCGCCTACGGTGGCCGAGAGTCCGCTATAGACTCCCGACGCCCGGGGCGTCTCCTGCGGGGGCTAGGGACGTGAGGGCGCAGAGACTGCCACTCCCTCACGCGCCCCGCCTCCTCTTTCGCGAGCATTATTGCTTCGCAGAAGGAGGTGACGGCTTTCTATTCCCTCTAGCTCCGTACCATGGCTCGCACCAGGGCCGGACGCGAGAGGTCGCCGCCGCCGATCGCCTCCACGAAGACACGGCGGTGCTCCGCCCAGGCACACCTCCACCGTATGCTCCACCGTGTCCTCCAGACGATCCTCGCAATGGAAACACCCGGACGTATCCTCCCGCTTTATCCTGAACAGGAACCCACCGAAGCACCCATGCCCGGTGAGAACCTGCGTCAGGCGGAAGGTGAGGACGCCTGCCCTTATCCCAATTTATTTGGGGTCGCCGCAATATGGCTATTTCTCCCTCATTTCTCTATTAGTCGTCATCTCAGTAGAGTCAGTAGTCACCCTCTTTCTATCCATATCATAATTCACACAGTCCATCCATCGTTTTTTGGTCTCCCTCTACTCTTAAAGCCGATATTCATACTCAATACTTTCCTCACGACATTTTCCTCATTCTTCCGTATCACGTGACCATACCATGACAACCGATTCCCACACAACATTTCAGTGTTATTGTTGCCACTTTCAGACTCCCTCTTATGTACTCATTTCTTATTCTATCCATTCGTGTAACACCACACATCCCTCTTAACATTCTCATCTCAGCCGCATGTAATTGCCTTTCATTCATCACTTTTGTGGCCCAACATTCTGACCCATACAAGACAGCAGGTCTGACCATGGTTTTATATATCTTCCCTTAACACCTTCGGCGCCGGTTTATCATTTTTGCACACACTTGTTTATACAATGTGAATCAAAAATGATACACATGGCGCCGAAGGTGTTAAGTTTAAGATGAGGGTGTCGCAGATTGTTCCTGTGACTTGCCGCCATTTCATCCATCCAGTGTTTATTCTGAAAGACATAAACTAAAAAGGAAACATTCCCAGGTCTCCCTCCGATTTTGTTGCCGATGAAATATGTTATTCTACGTTGAATTCATAGTAAAATATCTAGAAATTGGGGTTTAACCACACGTGGCCCGAAAAGAGGCGGGATCTCGTTAAGGCTATTGACAAACTATATTTTTTGACGTTTGTCAGTGACAGCGGTAGAATGGTTAGAACTTAGAACAAACGAGCGCGAAACAATCACGTCTGTACAAGTTTTGGCGCTAAAATGCGGCCGAATACTTTTGCCTAATATTCGGCTATTCAGTCAGGGGGCGCGCCGAATATTCGGTATTCGGTATATTGCCGAATATACTATTCGTTGCAAGCCTATTAAAAATGTTTTTCCGCCGATAAAAAAAATACGTGTCTCTTAGAATTCAACGTAGAATAACATATTTCAGCGGCATCAAAATCGGAGAGGCACACACCTGGGAATGTTTCCTTGTAAGTAAGAGTAAGTCGACATAAACAAGAACGTAATAAAATCGCGGCGAGATTTTTTCAAGCAATTGATTTCCAACGTACTGCTTAGCGCCGAGAGTTGAAAATCGAATAGTAAAACACACTGTCCGATTTTTGACGCGCTAAGATGCATTGGATTCTGAGTGCTCGGTTTAACACTGAGAGTTGAAAATCCAGCGCGCCAAAAATCCCGCTGAAATTTTATCACCTCCATGTTGACGGAGTACTTTAGCTTTAATCAGCCTATAATGTTCCCTCTGCTGGTAAACAGACCTCCTCTCTTAGAGAAGGAGTGGGCCTTAATCCACCACGCGGGCCCAGTGCGGGTTGGTAGATGCCACGTCTTCAAATTTTTGGTTCTAGGACATGCCGGTTTTCTCACGATGTTTTCCTTCACCGTTTTGAGAGCAGTAGTGATGAAATTATTTACACAATGAAAAGCGCCTGCCTGGGTTCGAACTTACGACTTAAAACTTGTCACTCACTAAGTACTTCGTCGTTTCAACCGAAAGACGTCCACTGCTGGACAAAGGTCCCCCCCCGATTTGGAGGGGGTTTGCCATAATCGCCACGGTTGGCAGGCGAGTTGGCGATCGCAGTATGGTGGTAAAATGCATAGAGAATGCTGCTGTCCATTCTCTAGTAAGCCCTTTGGTCGCCTCTTACGACACCGACGGAATGAACTGGGATGGTGCTATTTTTTACGTCCTGCACCTCACAGATTGGCAGACATGGTAGTCTGTAGGATAGGCTGTTCCGTAGTCGGTATGATTGATGTAGACGGTTGTGCCTGCGTTGTTGGAAAGAGGTTGATGAGGGACTAACTGCACCTAGTTACTTTATGTCTTAACCTAACCTATCTGCACGCGTAGCATGACTACTATACAAAGAACTTTGTCTATCCTTGGTGAAATAGAGATAGAACTGTCATGCTACGCCAGCATAAAACGGTACAAATCTTTCTATAATCTTTAATTCTGTCTTTAATCTTTCTACAATCTGTAATTTTGTCTATTCTTCCGTCGACAAAACCCCTTACGGTGGTCATGCTACGCATGCTGGTGGAGAAAGGTTTCCGTGTTTAGCTATGGAACATTAAAAACCCCTTACGGATTCAAAATACTTACAAATAAACATTCTATGGATGTCTGGGTGTAATTTATCTATAATAGGCATGCATTTAGAAATTTAAAAGTATGTTTATCAGTTGTCTGGTTGCGATAGTACGGGTTCTGCCTAGTTTGGGATCAGATAACGGTGTGTTGGTTGTCCTAAGATATTATATTATTACTAGCTTCTGCCCGCGACTTCTTCCGCGTCAAATTTTTGCTCCCGTGATCCTTCCCGTCGCATCGAATTGCCTGCCAGTTTTCGTTGCTGCTCCGCTCCTTTTGATCGCAGCGTGATGTTATGTAGCCTTCCTCAATAAATAGGCTACCTAACACAAAAAGGTTTTTTAATTCGGACCTACTATTGTTCTGCTACTGTTCCTGAAATAAGCGCGTTCAACCAAATAAACAAACTCTTCAGCTTTATAATATGTATTAGTATAGATTATATTATTATTATATTATATTCTATTTCGCAGATGCGTCTCGAGCGTCGTCCTCTATGCGACAAGATCACGATAGCAGCGGTGTCAGGGTATGCAGTGGCGGAGGGCTTCGAGCTCGCCCTGTCTTGTGATCTGCGGATCATCGAGGATACGGCGGTCCTGGGCTGTCTAGGGAGGAGGTTCGGTATGTACCTAGTCATTCATCAGCATCATAATCAACCCCAATTATTGTTCCCACTGCTGGGACACAGGCCTCCTCTCGGTGACAGGGAGTGGGTCGAGTGCGGCTTGGTAGATGTCACATGTCGTCGAATTTTTGGTTGTAAGAATGCTGGTTTCGTCACGATGTTTTCCATTACCGTTATAAAAGCAGTGGTGATGAAATAATTTACACAAAGTAAGATGCTTGCTTGGGTTCGACCTCACAACCTACTCATAAGTCGCGGCCATTACCACTGGGCCACCACAGCTCTATTTCTTCGAACTCCTATGGTTTTTATTTTATTTACTAGCTTCTGCCCGCGACTTCGTCCGCGTCAAATTTTTGCTCCCCTGACCCTTCCCTTCGCTTCGATTTGCCTGCTAGTTATCGTCCATTTTTCGTTGCTGCTCGCTCCTTTTGAGTTATAGTGAGTCAACCTTAGAAGATAGACATATGCTCTCGCGGACTTTTTTTTAGAACTTTTTAAAAGGAACAATTCCGTTATACATGATTTTTGCGTTACTTTAACCGTTTACGCAGCGCACGCAACGGAATCTCTCAAAAGGAATAATTTTTCCCCGTTTTTGCAACATTTTTCATTACTGCTCCGCTCCTCTTAGTTGTAGCGTAATGTTATATAGCCTATAGCCTCCCTCGATAAATAAGCTACCCAACACAAAAAGAATTTTTCAATTCGGACCAGTAGTTCCTGAGATTAGCGCGTTCAATCAAACAAACAAACAAACAAACAAACAAACAAACTCTTCAGCTTTATAATATTAGTATAGATTAAGGACAAAATCAGTTACATGCTAAGAGTAATAAAATAAATCCTAAACGTAGAATGACAAACATGTAACCTACACATATTAATATAAAGAATAAGTAGAAGTGACAGACAAAACGTATATAAAGACAACCCAAGTAGCACAGAACTGCATTATAAATTGTCACTTAAGGCCCACAGCGGTAATCTAAGCATTTATAAGGACTTATTAGTATTCACCTGTGCTGCAACAGCTGTTTCGAAAAAAACGTGGCCAACTATAATGCTTTTTTCTTTACAGTAATTCTATTAAGCACCACAAACACGCCACAAAGTCACTGTTATTGAGCGCTTAGTAGTGCAGTACCCTATTAGCTGTAAGTTTTCTGAATAATAGCCCACACGTGTACTATACAACCGTTGCATTTTAAGAGAGAACATATCACCCACTATAACATAATCAGTTACTTTGTGAAGTTATTTAATGCTTTATGCTGCATACAGATTCACTTTTCCCCTATGAGTCAGGTGTTTACCATACACTCGAATAACAGCATGTATCCAAGTGTCGGCATGCGCGAATGGAATATTGGACGCGACGGGTTCCGTATGTTATATTTATTAATAAATAAATAAATAAAATGAAATTAATTTATTTCAGACATAACCCATATTACAAAAATTAAGATAAAAGTAACAATGCTGCAGCAGAAAAGAATAAAATGTCCCTAACAAAATAAAAATATACGTCACATAGTTGAAATAAAATAAAATTTCAAATTTACGTCGGATTTAAATTAAAGTAACAATAAATAATAATTGCACATATTAGCAAAACAATACAAAAAAGCCTTTATAAATAGAGGTCAGTGTGTTTGATGACATTAGGCTGAGTAGGTACAAAAATGCCCTGCTACAAAAATCTTCTTATAACCTACCCATTTTCGGGACTAATATGGTTGCGACAAAATTAATATTGTTGTTTTATTATGTTTCTGGTACTTACCTAAAAATTAAGAAGATTTATTAAGAGAAATCCAAGATTTTTTTTTAATAATAAATTAATACCTTTCGAGACTTTTTAAGATTCCAGATAAAAAAAAAACAACGTAATTTTCTTTATGTTTATTTAATGTTCCCTTTTTAAAGTACAATTTAGGGTGTACCACCCTGGTCCAGGCCTTGAATTTTCATCTTTTTATAATTTCAAGGAGTACAAAAGTACTTCTCGGTGGCCACCATAGAATTTCCTTAGGTTTCCACTGTGCAGGAACGAATGTTCGATCGACAACACCTCTCTCTATAGTCTGAACTATTTTGAGTCTCGTTCTGTAAAAACAAGAAAAATATACTTATTATAATAGAAGTATCAGTTTCTTAATGACAACATTATCTATACAGTTTTTGAGGAATAAAACCAAAAGATACAATAACATATTAAGTACCTAAACTTAACGTAACATAATGCTATTTCATGTGGAAGTAATTAAATTATTAGGCCAGAAAAATACATTATCTGTAGATAGGTACCGACTAATTTATAGGTATTTTGTCGCATATTGAATAAATCAATAACTTATGTATTATACATATAATTAAATTATAATCTCAGCTACTTAAATTACAATTTTAATTAAGTACTTATCGTCGAATAACAACTAAAAAAGGGAACGAAATGGCTTTAAAAGAACCACGGCGGAACCCTAAAAGCTTGGATCCATAAAGGTACTTATCTAGGTAACTGACGCAAATGTGAACCAATACTACTCTCCTAATCGATCCATGTCTGATTTGTATTTCACAAGTGCTATACTATTTTACTCTTGGCTGAATTACAGGCCACATGTGAACACCCGTACAGACCTTAGCATTAAATTGAGATTAAAACTGTTCACTTGCCATCCGCCATATTCACTGCGTTACTTTGTATTATTATAAAATTTTATCTTTTAATTTTTGTTTATTTTAGAGGACATCAATTGTAAACATGGATTAAAAAATAATTACTTACACGAAAACAGTTTTTTTTTTTGGTTACTTTGTACAAAAACGAACATATTAATTTTATTTTCATTCTAATTTTGTTGCTTTTCTTTTAGTATTTAGTAGTATTCCGAGGGCGCGTGAAAGTTTTGAACTAAATATGTATGGTATTTGACAGTAAAGTTACCTTCCCAATAACATTTCAAATATAATAGGAGGAAATCGATGTTTTACTTACCTTAAATTTTATGTATGTATATTCTCACAAATGGCACCTGAGATCTTGCACACAACGATACACTTCATGTACATGTCACAATTTGACAGTTCATATCAAAGAAAAATAAATAATTTATGTAATTGCATTCCACAATTTCGCTCAGTGTGTAATTTCAACTGTATAAAAGTATACACAATGTACACATTCGTCTTCCTTGCTGTATAATAAGTAACACGTGCCTCATTATTCAGCTCTTTAGGTGACTGTTACACACATAAATGCTACTATAATGTTGTTATAATGCAATTATTTGTCAATTGGATTTCTTATACAGCTATGTGCTGAATAATTTGTGCCCAAATTAGAGTTATATGCTCTGAGGATGCGCTGTCTACGCTATTATTCAGCAACTAATGCATCCACTGTGCACTGTTAAAACGCTGTTATGCAGCACTTTTGTGCTACTTGGGAAATATGTGTGTGGTAACCATTACGTAATTTAATTTAAACTAGCCTCCATTAATATTATTCCATTTTAGATAGGATATCTAATATCTATAGCCTTTTTGTTAAAGAGTTGGTTTGAGAGAGTGAATAAAATCGATCGATAATCGAAGTGTAAATTCGACACGATTCTTTCAGGAATCCACTCCACTTAATATGGCACTCAGTTACCTACAACATGGTTAGTTATTAAATACATATAATATAATTTGCAGGAGTCCCACAGTCTATCTTCGGCGCTCGCAAGTTGACCGCACTGATTGGCTTGTCGCCTGCGTTAGACCTACTCATCACTGGCCGGCTGATCTCGGGGGCGGATGCCCATCGAATGGGACTGGCGTGTAAAGTTACTTCCACGGGCACTGGTAAGGAATAACTTTCTTTTTACAGTTGTCTTTACATTTTTACAACTTATAATATATGTAATAAAAAATGGGTGTCATGCGAACTACCGACCGAAAACTTAAAAAATAGACACGTTACATTAGTAGGTACATATCAGTGACGCTATCCCATAAGTGTTGCCCTGTATCAAAATCGAATAACACGGCCAAAGAAGTTTTCACTTAAAAAAACCAACTGAAGGCATTCTAAGCTGAATTTGGAGCATTCTTCAGTGTTGCAAGACGATTGAAAGTCTTAGACCAGTGTGTGTTACCAATGACTACTTACGACACTGAACGTTGTCGCTCACAATAGGCCTCATTAGAAAGTCACTGAAAGGGCAATGGAAAGGCTTCTAATTGCGATTCTCGTTACGTTTAGTAGTGGGCCACTAAAACTAAGTTGAAGAAGTTGCCAAATACAGTGTCATAGTTATCCATAAATCTAAGCCATTGTTCTCGTATTTGTATCATTATTTTTTTTGCAATCATTGTTCAAGGGCCATAAGCTATTGTGACTCGTGAAATGAAACATTTTTCATGTTTTTTCTAATGCTATGATTGTATGAAATACTATCCAAAACGGTAATCCGAGATATATTTGATGATTTTAATGATTCTTATTGTGTAAATAAAGTACACATTTCTTACGTAGTTATCATATAATTGATTTGATTGATACCCTAAAACCTAGCGTTTTCGCCTTAACTCTTGTGCAGTGATATTTCTTCCACACAATTGTGTTAAAAATATGATTACTTTTCAGCTCTAGGCGAATCAATAAAGCTAGCCAAATCTTTGGCGAAGTTCCCTGAAAACGCCTTGATAATGGACAAGATGGCCGCCATCAACTCGCAGCTAAATCCCAACAGTGAGGACAGCATGAGAGACGAGGCCATCATGTCCAGTCTGCTCGGAAACGCGATTGAAGATATGAAGGAAGGCGTCAAGAAGTTCCAAGCAGGTTCGTTTGGTATAACATACGTACTGTTTTGGCTAGAAATGGAAATGGCGAGGGTCTAGAGGACACGGTGGAGCATACGGTGGAAGTGTGCCCTGCCTGGGCGGAGCACCGCCGTGTCCTCGTGGAGGCGATCGGCAGCGGCGACCTTTCGCGTCTGGCCCTGGTGCGAGCCATGGTACGGAGCGAGAGGAAATGGGAAGCCGTCACCTCCTTCTGCGAAGCAGTAATGCTCGCGAAGGCGGAGGCGGGGCGCGTGAGGGAGTGGCAGTCTCTGTGCCCTCACGTCCCTAGCAAGCAAGAGGAGACACCCCGGGCGTCGGGAGTCGATAGCGGACTCCCGGCCTCCGTAGGCGCGAGCTTGCGGGCGGCGAGCAATGGGTAGCTAAAAACCCAAAATAAAAAGGGGGCCAGAGAACAGTATTATTTTAATCCGATTTCAACGTATAAGTTGCTCCATCTCTTTCTCACACCATATGTACTTCGGTAAGTCGAAGTACATTATGGTCGTAATAAAATCGCGGTGGGATTTATTTGCGCACTGGATTTTCAGCGCACTGCTTAGTGCCGAGAGTTGAAAATCGAATAATGTGTTTTTTTTTTCGACCCAATGGGATGCACTGTTTGAAGTCGACCTAGATTAAAACAATACTGTTTAAGAGATGGTGGTAGGCCCCCAGACAATTGCCTATCTTTCATATTAAAACTGAAAAAAGAATGACTAAATCGTAAATAGAATTTGATGTCGATAAAATACTATAACAATCAGTCTATTTCTTATATTTTCAATGATAAGTAATGGTTTTTTGTATGAAACTACAGATTTTTTTTCTAGATATTTTAGTTTAGAGTTGTTCGCCAAAATCGATTCAAGCCTGCCACTAAGAAGTGGCAGGACCTCGCGTCATTCACTGCAATTTAAACCTAATGTCAATGACATAAAATACACCCGACCTCTCCTGATTTAAAGGATTGTACCAAAAATGTACCGTTTTAACGTATACATAGAAACTATCTCCTACATATAACCCTTTTTTTATTGTAACAATTTCTGTTATACCCAGGTATAGGCAAACACGGTAAGTTCTACAAACTCACAGAAGTCCCGCTAAAAGACTGGGAGCTGTAAGAAACCGTCAATGAAGTGTCCATCAAAATAAAAGACGAAAAAGAGGAAGAGAAAAAACAAAACTAGCTGTAAGAGAGAAATACGTATGGGCCGATGCAAACCTGACAAACAAATATCAACCTTACTGAGAGAGAAATAAAGTTTGAAAATAAATGAACTTCTATTATCTTATATCTTCTATCACTAGCCCGAGAGAGCATAAACGCGTAATGCGGCTATTCATTTTCGACTGTATGTAAATAGACGCAATCATTATATTTGTTTGACAAGAAAATTGGAGCATTGCGCTGGCTTGTGTGAGTTGTAAGGCATTTAAGTTTTAACATAAGTAATAAACTAGTCATTTTCGAGCTCTTTTTTGTTATATAAGCAATAAAATAAATATAGGGTTGTGATTTACTATATTTGTTTTACTTTTTTTTTCCTATAAAAAATAACAGCATCCTTCGGAACCGCTAAACGATTACTGTAGTGCCATGAGTTGACAGGCCGTATCGGACACCAATATTATTTATTTACTAGCTGACCCAGCAAACGTTGTTTTGCCGGGTGAAAAAAACTGAAAATTTATAGATGTATGTATTTTTGTATGTTGTATCATAAAAAAATAGAAATTAAAAATTTTCTCTAAAAAATAAAAAATAAAATTTAGGGGTGGACTACCCCTAACATTTAGGGGGATGAAAAATAGATGTTGGCCGATTCTCATAGATACCGGATAAGCACAAAAATTTTCATCAAAATCGGTCAAGCCGTTTCGGAGGAGTACAACGAGTACTCCAGTACGGCAACGGCAACGGCGGTACGGTACGGCGGAGTATGGCAACGAAAACTGTGACACGAGAATTTTATATATTAGATTATTTCGCATAAACCTACATGGGTACGTATCAAACGTTAGAAGCTAGGTGCATGGTTCCAATTTGTTATTTCCTATGGAGAAGAGCCGGCAAGAAACTCCATGGTTACTCTTTTAATAATAATTGGATTTTACAACGGTTTCAAATTAGTGTTAATAGGTATGGGATGACAGTGTAGGCCTTTCAACAAGTAACAGGTACTTGATAAAATAGAAAATTGGTTACCTGGTTCAAAGTTATAAGGGTTTATAGGTGGTTGATCTGGAGAGAGCTTACCCCGGCTTGGCCTATTTGAATCTCAAAAGTTCCAGCTTATTACACATTTATATCTCAAAAACTAGGGCACCTAGCGGAGATCTGTTTTCTCCCAAATTTAGTTGGAATTAGTCGCCAAGTCACAGATTTAATTGGTTTAAATTTAAAAGATTTTAAAGAATTAAATTTCTCCACACATTGGTACAAGCTAGAACAGAATACTTTAAGTAGTTTCTAGACAGTATCTATGATGTCGTATGTTTATTTCGAAATATTGGTATATAAAGTTACTAGCTGACCCAACGAACTTCGTACCGCCTCAGAATCAATAAAACCCATGTTAGGTGAGCTCCTACCAAGTTATGCCAACCTGGTACTTCGAAGACATAAAGCATTTTCTAGCTATCACACACCCATGTTAGGTGAGCTCCTACCAAGTTATGACAACCTGGTACTTCGAAGACATAAAGCATTTTCTAGCTATCACACACCCATGTTAGGTGAGCTCCTACCAAGTTATGCCAACCTGGTACTTCGAAGACATAAAGCATTTTCTAGCTATCACACACCCATGTTAGGTGAGCTCCTACCAAGTTATGACAACTTGGTACTTCGAAGACATATTAATAAGGATGATTTTTTACACCTTGGGTCCGAAAAACCGAAATATCTTACGGACCCCTATTTAAAAAAAAAAAATATAGCCTATCGCAGATAATGTAGCTTTCTAATGGTGAAAGAATTTTTAAAATCGGTCCAGTGGTTTTTGTATAGATTATTATTTTATCATTTGAATCCAGCAACAAAAGCTGCATTCAATACCTATAACCAAGTTACTGAAGTGAGTTCCTCAGGTGTTAGTTAATAAAAAACATCAACATACAAATAGCAAATCTTTATTACATTAAGACCGTAAACCTAAGCGTCAGTGTTGCCCTTCTCAGCGGCATACTTGTAGTGTAGGTCGGAGCAATCTTCGTTGGAGATGTTGACCCAGCCCGTCTCACTAATGTGGTACACGCGCACTATGCCGCCTGAGTAGGCGTCGCGGTGCGTCGCGTGGTAGATGGCGCGGCGACCTAGCTCTGTAGAATGATTGGAACTTTGTTTTTGATTTTGTGACTTTACAATACTGTAGCTTCTCATAGTGAAAGAATTTCCATTCTTTCGGAAGATACGATTTTTTATATTATAATGATTTCATTTATAAATAACTCTATCCGTATTTAGATTTTTTTTAGAAATTATTTTCTGCTTTTGATTTGGAGTTTGGGTTCTTTTTTAAACTCATCAATCATCATCCTTCTCGTTCTTTCATCATTCATCTCATCCTTGTTTTTTAAACTAGTATTTATTTTGTAGGTACTAGTTTTTGCCCGCGATTTCGTCTGCGTAAATGTCGGTTATAGCGGACGCAGACGAAGTCGCGGAATAAAAGTAGCCTATTCTTAGGGTTCAAACTTACACCATACCAAATTTCATCAAAAGCGGTTCAGTGGTTTAGGCGTGAATGCGTAACAGACAGACAGTCACTTTCGCATTTATAATATTAGTATAGATTTGAGATTTACACAAATCGAAATAAAGTTAGAAATGCAAAAACTGGCTCAGAGCTTTACGCTAGAACCTAAGTTAGATCGCATTTTGTAATGAGATGAAGCGATTCTCCTAGTTTTTTTTTTTAATTTAACAACTCTGTTTTTAAGCTGGCAGCTTTGTCTTTGTTTTCTAATGTATGGTTTGGTTACCTTGTGCGTCCTTATCAGTCAGGTCCCAGCTGTATCCACTGTCAAGCACACCGAAGGCGTACACTGAACCTGAACCCACGGAGAATACCTTGCCGGGCGTGCGCGTTCCTTCAGAGTCCACGTAGTACAGTTGAGCGCCCTGAAACAATAGTAAATTAGCATTTCTGGTGTAGGACTAAGAAGTTATGCACCAAAATATTTTTTTTTGAATGATTATGTCAGAGCGGAGACGGATGAGCAGCAGTGTCTTTGCTCACAGGTCTTGTATGTTTGTCTTCTACTAAACAAATAACAACTTAACTGCTATCAGTAGTTATGTATGAAACATATCAAACTATGATAATTTTGATGGATTGCCTGAATTTTAAGTTAATCCATTACTAGACTTGATGTTTGCAAACTAAGTGTCATCACAGACCTGGCCTGGTGATGTAAAATACCTGGCAAAAATATTAGTTTTGGGCTTATTGATACGTCAAAATCAAAGTATTTATTGGATTTTTTTTTCTATTTTGTAAAATAATCTGTGGATAACGTTATTAGTAGTGTATATGCTTCTCCTATAGACTAAGTGTTTTCCATTTTATGTATACTGCTGTTTGTTGTCCCTAATAAAATAAAATAAATAGGCACATAAGTCACTTGAAAATGTCAACATTTACATTAATTAGATTCTAGTCTTCCCTTTCAAAGGGTAAAATTGGTGAAAATACCACCTTTATTCTTTTACAATATTTTGAACATTTACAGTAATAGTAGATAATGCACCTTATCATGCCACAATAAGAAAAGGATTTAATCAAAATCAATCAATTATGTGATAGATACACGGTGCTCAAAAATATGTCTGCATGCCAACATACAGTTTGATGGTCTCTCTGTGATTTCCCCGATAAACTGTTGCACTGAACAAGTTTACAACTGGCCCTAAAAGCTTTATAAAGAAGTCTATGTAAGATCTTTTACAGTTTATTTAATAAACTCACCCTCTTATCAACACCAGCTAACATCATTCCCATGCTGAGCCCCATGCCCTTGTAGTTGTACACCATGTTGGCCATCAGCTTGCTGGCAGCCGCCACTGAGATACGTTCCCTGTTGCGTAGCTCGTACAGGCGGCACTGCTTGGCTAGCACGCGGTCCCAGTACACACAGTCTGCGGCACCACCCGCTAGTGTGCCTGGGGAGTTATGGAAAGGATGGAAATTTATTTATTAATAAATAATTGACGTATATTTAAAGTTAGCAACACACGTACAAGCAAGGAATGCAATACCGAAATCTCGAACCTGTTTTCTAAATTAAATATTGTTGGCAAAAATAGTGTTCTTGAAATCTTGATTTCGAGAACGAGAGCTCTCTTCTTAGCACGCAATGCTTCTTGAGAAGACATTTTCAATATAATCCCATGTGAAATACCAAAAACATTTTCATGTAAAATGTTGCCAAGGCGAGACCATATGGCTTGCACTGCCAAAAAGTTATCAGATCTCATGTAAAACCAAACTTCTAATTTACATGAAATGTTTTAAGTGGGATTCTTTATTTACAAAATATAAACATGTTTGCTTATGAAAAACACCATACAACTGGATGACCGTACCTTATGTTTAAATTTTAATTAAACAAACCCATTATTTAAAAGTGTATGCATAATCGCGATCTCGAAAACGTTTGGCTAATCTCGACACCAGGGTTAAAAACTTGCTTTCTAAGTGGGTGGCCATCCTCGACTCGAGATTGTATTCCCTCCAATACAAGTTATTGTTCAATACAAGGTACATAAAACAAGGTTAAATTAAATAAAAGTGGAATAAAATTATTAATCACAAGATTTTGATACAATTCACTCCAAGGAGATTGAAATGAGAGTGGCAATGGCAAAATATTTAAATGTTTCTATTTATGCAGGTTAGAGCTGGTAATGAGATATTTGGCAAAATGTATTTATCTTTGTTGTATAAACATTTAGGTAAAGAATCATATTTTTCTAAGTTATCCGAAAGTACTCTACACCAACGACTATGCAGTTTAGAAGTCTTGTGAGTGAATTTGTTTTAATACATCTGAGGCAGAGTTCAAAAGGATACATTATTTAAATATTTCTCACCATCATGAATCTGTGGTGCTATTGAGCCTAAAAACTTTTACAAAACATCACGTATTTTGTAAAAGCCTGGCACCTTTTACAAAAATACCCCAAAACCAAATGGTTGTTCAAAATCAAAAGTCATTTATTCAAACTAGGCTGAGAGTCAGCACTTTTTGAACGTTAAAGTTACATAAGACAGTCCTCTCAAAATGCCCGCCCTTCGACACTTCCTATGTTAAAAGGTGCACCCAGCAAGCAGTGTGTAATATCAAAAGCTTCAATGCTTACCAAGTAGGTAGTCATTGATCTCCACAATCTTCTTCATGGACTGAGATCCAATGAACTGGCCACCAGTGGCTCGGGAGTCCACAGCCAACAGTACTCCACCCTGTGTGTTGCATAGAATATCATTCATTTAAACTGTTGACTGTTGTGTCTGTTGTGTGTGTTGTTTGTTGTTGTTGTTGTGTTGAAGTATAGAGATGAGAAAAAAGGAGAATAATATTACATGTTAATTTGAAGGTGTTTTAATTTGTTTGTAAATGAGAAACAGACTATCTTAAGACAAGTTAATGTGACTACTAACTGTTAGTTACATGCAACCACTGAAACATTGTCGTTGTATGTGAAATAGGCCTTAACTACAAATAGTGTTACGAGTGGCTAAATAGTGGGTCAAACAAAAAATGAACTTCTTTTCTAACAATATTGGACACTATCATGCTTAAAATATGGCGAACAGATGTTATATTGAGTTTTAATAATAGGGAAGCTGACTATGGATAGTATCCATGGCTTCACTAGTGATCACGAAACAAAAAAAAAACGGATGATTAGAAACATTATAAAGAATGGGTTATCAATTTGATCTGACAGTTATCATTTCTACTGCCAGAAACAATGACTTGGTGTTTTGAAGAATCACAACAGTAAGGAGAGATTTGTAGTTACTGTTAACAGTTTAGTTACTTAACGAAATACTTAGCAGAATGACCATCTTACCTGGTAACGGAATCCAAGAGTAGTGGTTCCATGGTCGAACTGGATTTTGATGGCTTTACCGGTCTCATCCTGCTGGTTGAACTGCGCAAGGGTTTCTATAGGCTAGAAATACAATAATGACACAGTTATTCACTAGTTTACCATAGTTATTGTGGTATTTAAGCCATTATAACCTTTACTTACGTTAGCAAAAGGCGGCGTCGCGAGATGTGTGCTATTTAGGAAGTTTTCACTGTATCCGACGATGTCATTAGGGAACGAAGCAAGTTCGTCGACGGGTTTTAAGTTAATTTTCTCGTTTAAATTGCAATAATCGAGTAAAGCCATTTTTGTTTTGTGATTTCAAATAAACTTTTCTGTGTTGAATGAATGACAAGCGATTTCTTCAAAAACGCCGATTTGTCAAGTTTGACGTTTACATTGCGTTGTTGCAATGAGCGAAATTTAACTTACAAGATCATTGTTGCCATCACATTCGTTAACAAGCGAAATACAAAACGGGACATGTATAATACTAATTTCATTTTAAAGCAATGTCTTAGATCTAAAATTACGCTATATTTCTATTTATTTTTGGTTATTTTAGATGGTTAAAATTTATGAAACAGCGCTACCTATAAAGATTATAAGAACGATAAACTATGAAAATATAGGTGACGCTACTCAGCAACAGATGTCGTCACTCACTTCAAACCTACCAAGGAACTTATTCCCCTACACAGTACGGAGTAGCCAAACTGAATTAAAATAAAAACAAAAATCGCACACAGTTACGGAACTTTTCGAACAAATGTTAGTTAACAAGGTTGACCCAATAGTTTTAAAACTATCAATTTCATTTAATCGTAACGCCAACATTGGTCGTCATGTCGTCGATCATTAAACCCAAGAAACACAAATTACGAATCGTATCTATCGCATAATTCGTTAATGAATAGTTAGGCCACCAAAAATTATCAGTTGTAAATAAATTCAAAGAATCGTTCAGTCCAAACATTATAAAATTCACCGAATAAGAACTGTGCCTAATAAATAGCGGGGAAGTTAGCAAACCTATCATTACACTATGAGTCAGGGCCTCGATACGATCTGCCTGTCGATATTATTCGAAGCTCCTCAGTTTAAAGTCTGTCATTATATCTAAGATATAGATAGCGTTTGTATAATTTATATATTAGTCATTAGTTGGTCATTTTGGAAAGCTCGCTATCAAGATGTTATTGTTACGTCGTTGTATGGAATGTGCATCGATCGATGTTTCAAGAATGACTTCTGATCTTTTCTTATTTTTATTTACAGACAAGTAGGAACAGCTGTTTGGCTGTAAACTATAGATGACAGTAGGTTTTACTAATGTTTACTGACACTAGGTGGCTCCTAAATTAATGCCTAAATAAAAGCGCGATGTTGGTGTTTCAATTTTCTTCGCTAAACCCTTGCTTTTATTTAGACATTTATTTAGGTGTCACTTATTATGAATACAGTTTTAAAGTCCCTAAAACCATTAATCTGAGGGCCTAAAAAGGCCACATTAAGCAATTCATATTCTGAATTCCCAGCAATTCATTAGCAATTCCTGTAATTTACGTCAAATGATGACACATATTAGCACAATCGTACTCAATTCAGTTCAGAATGAACTGTCATTATGGGTTGTCAATTTGTGACCATATGCCATTTTACGATTTATAATATGATTCTTATTATCCTATTATGATTCTGCCAAAGTGGCCTTTTTAGACTCGCAGGCAAAATGCTTAGCTACCATATTTCAGTTTCAACGGGTCGAGCACGGCCTCTGTGATAGGTTTGAGTCACGCATTTTATCACAGTTTTGTTCCCAAACTGTGCGACTCATGCTCAATCCTATTGCAGGAGGCCTTGTTCGCCCCGCTGATGGTGTTTCTATAAAAAATGAAAACGAATTGCAAGAAGTAGCCTTTTCTGAGTGAGATTGCTTTATCAAGAGCGTTCGCCTCGTTGTTATAAATTATTGAAATATTTACCTACGATTAGGTTACTACCAAGCTACTAACTCATCTCTGTTTTACAAACACTAGAGCTTGAGCTCAGTGGCGTGCGATTGGAGGGAACGTCCAGCAGCAGACTGGGCTGATGTTTATGGAGTCTAGTCTACTCGACTGAGTTGAGTAGACTTCATAAACATTAGCCCTGCCAGTTTTTGTTGAGTGCTTTCGCTACATAATGTTGACGAATAACATGTCCGTCATCGTATTGGGCTGAAATCCAGCGCTTAAGTGGTCTATGATACGGTAGCCTTGTTGGATGCCAACGTGTTAGGTTTGGAAACTAAACTGCTCATTGGAGGTGAGGCTCTTTTCTTCGGAATAAGTAGGTACTCATAAGTAAACCTCTCATAGATTTGCCGAGAACATTGAGGAGACTTAAGTTAGTCTCCTAGCATAGAACAGTGTTATAACTTTATAAGTCACATGCGATATATTGAATTCTGAGTATTTACAAGGGATTCCAGTGCTCCGAAGCGCAGTGAGTACATGCAGAGTTAACTACTGGCCGTAACAAGGGATTTAAGATGGAAATCCTTAATGCAGCAAGGTCTCCCTCAAGACGGACTACACTTTTATCCCCGAGCAGACTTACTATATTTTTCACGCTTGTTCGATTACTTATACCTACCTATCCAGGTAAGAGAGAAAACGACGCAGAACCATAAATTCAGCACATGACAAAATGAATACTTCATAGAAAAGTGCAATATCTACGCGGTATTTTTATTTTATTTTAATAACTGATTACGATTTTTTACGCAGGGGGTTTCCGTATCATGTATTGAATACATGGTAACGGGTTCTGTGTCGATGTCCCTGCCACCGCCCGCGCCGTAGTGCTACGGGATCAAGGACTTAATTTGCAGTAGGTACCTACCTAGGTATATTGAGTTAATTTTTCAAATTTTGCTATCAACTTCAATCCACTGTTAGTTCCCTGTTTGAAAATGATAATTTCAGCTTACCTACGTCCGTCTGCATATCCAACGGTCGCCATGTTAAACAGTCGTGAGTATAGCACCATAATTTAAACATTTCAAGGTTTAACTTAGCCTTCCTCCTAACTTGAAAGGGCGGTAACAGCTAAAGGAATCATATCTTACAAACATACATTTATCTTAAATCCTAACGAAAATTATGAGTTTCTCAAAACTGTGGCGCCATCATCCACATCAAAGGTTCGCGTCAAATAAATTCAGAAATCGTGTAGTGTATCGCGGGAGAGTCACGACTACCCGCCAGAGACGAAAGACGCTCCTAGCGCACAAATGATAGCCCCAAACTCGTAATTGCGAGTTTTAGGGAACGAATGTCACACCGTGGTGTAACGGGCGCTCGATGGGTGATGAAATGAAATGTTTTTTTTTTTAATGTAAGTGTCACTTACATACGTCAACATTTTGCTAGTCAATATTTATAAACGATATGGTGATGGCGCATTTTCTAGATAACTGATCAAAGAGAGAACAAACTCAAAGGTCATGCAAGGTCTCTTTTAAAGTCCAAATCATGATATTATTAGGAATTTTTGTGAGTCTTACAATGCAGGGTTATGTCTGGAAGGGATTTTGAAAGAAAGCCATTGCAGCTTTGAGCTGACTTGTCCCAATAGGTGGCTTGGATGGTCGATCGATACTTCGAATGATACGTGAAAGTGTATCTAACTATATTCCTACTTGGTAAGCGGAGAAGCGTTCCCAGTTTTCTCCCCACTAGTCATGTTTGACCGTCAGGCCGTTATTGTCTACCATCTGTGAGCCTTTCATCCAAATCCGTTCAACCGTTTTAGCGTGAAAGCGTAACAAACAAACTTGCTTTCTTATTTGTAATTATACATAGTTAGGATTTCAGTAGTTACTGGAGATCAGACATCGAAGTCTAGCTTTCATACCTTCTCATTTAGTAAAATTGCCTACTTAGGAAGTAACCAGACTTCCAATTTATAACACACTTACTTACACCTTAGACTAGCTGCAGTGATAATTCACCAACATTTTTGTTCCTCTTGTTACATGTCGGTGTAACAGACGTCCTATTTTAGGACTGATTAACGCATTCCCGCGGTGCATGGTTGCAATTCGTCAGGTCTTGTGTGCCTAAAGCCACGGTGAAGGGGGGAGGGGTGGTTGGTCTGTTTCCCATAGGAAACTGGTGCGACTTGGCCACTTGTCACGCGACACGCAACGGTTTTCGGTAGTCCGCTGTGGTGGCCATGATCGGCATTGAACATGGATAGATTGAAAGTTTTTCTTGTAGGTATATCACATAGTTAATTTTCTTAATAAAAAATGATCCTTTGAGAAACTATTTGATAATTTCCTTACCTTATCTATTCTAGTTCGTAGGTCATTGTTTCATTACCCTACCTTACGTTACGACCCTAAGGCACAGAACATAATAATATATATCCTGAGCGACCCTAAGGTTGAATATCGCTTACAAGTCACAAAAAGACAAGGTATATTTCTCTATGTGACAAGAACTGTCACCATTGAGAAACTTCAATTTTCTGGAATAGGGCATATGCATGTGTTTTTAAATATTTTTATTCGATAGTTTACATTGCCATATAACAGTAAAAATAAACATCGCCTAAAAACAATTGAAAGTGTACTTAAAAAATAGCAAACACTCCTGTAAAACATATTGATATTTATTGTTGTCATAGACTTCAATCGAACTTTCTGCTCTGACCTATGGAGATGCTTTTCAAGTAATTGAATTTCCTACTTGTATTTGCTAGAATTTTGAAATAAATATTTCTCCCACTTCGACTGTAGCTATCGGGCTGAAATTTGGCACACACGTTTGGCTCTCGTGACAATGCACGATAAAACCTTTTTTTGTAATATTTGAAAACATATTTTAATTTTATTTAACATTATTGTCTAACTCATAATGAAATTATGGTCGAAAAGATTGATGAAAGAATAATACTAACATAGTATAAATTATCTACAAAAAAAACCGTATTTGAAGTCGCAATTAAAGTACACTTGACTATACAAAAAAGCGTTATAGTGAAACACTGAATTACAAAGTATTTCAACCATGTTTAGGAGTATCCCAAAGCCCTATCTCCACATGGTATCCACAATATGAGTGTTAGTGAGTCCACCCGGGGGCTGGCGGTAATGCCACGAATTTGATCGGCATCTTAATGACATCAGCATCGGTAACTTGACAATATGATTGTAGCGGCCGACGTGGAATGATACCGTTTTCTTTGGAATGCTAATGTCATAGGTTTATAGGAGATCTAGTTTTGATAGGGCTATGAGAAAATAAGGCTGAGAAGTTATCGAGAATTCTAGGAAATATATATTTTATTTATATTAGAAGTTGGCGGTGAGATCTCTCACCGGTCGTGTCATATTTCCGTTCTGTCAGACTATGAGAGTGATACAATATATCTTATTCATACCACACATTTTGTGTGTGAACCAAATATGAATCCCATCCATATGTAGCCTAGCCTTTCCTTACTATGTTGGGGTCACCTTCCAGTCTTACCGGCTGCAGCTGACTACTAGTAATTTGAATGGAGTGACTGCCTGTCTGAACTTAGCTACTGTCAAGGATTTACGAGATACAGTCGAGACCAACCGAGGCACTGAAGAGGGCTTGATAAGTTATGGATGGTCATCCATACACGAATCCATTTCGGCAAGCGTAGCTTACTTTCGATCAAACCGTACGGCTATTACTGTTCATCAGGTTTGTTTGTTTGAATACGCTAATCTCTGAAAGTACCAGTCGGAATTAAACTAGGCCTCACGCAAGGACCCTTAGGGGCCGAGCAAAAAGGAAAAATAGACGAGAGAATGCTAAGCGAAGACGAAGTACGGGCGCGGACTGGCGATGCAATGCGGTCACCACCACATCCCAACGAGTGCGAACAAACACCCATTAAAAAGCTATAACAATAAAAACTCCTATGATACTAAATTCAAACCCCCACTTCCGCCGCTGAGAAGATTCCGCCTATCATCTAAATGACACGTAATAACAGCTGAGAGATTGGTTTATGGTAACCAGGGGTCGAAGGCCTGACTTACGCCAAACTAGGGATGACCGATTTTTTGCTCTGAATCGATCTTCTGGATCGTAACTTCGTGAATCGTTTTACGATCTTAATCGTATTGTATTGAATCGATCTTACTCGATCTCGGAAGATCGTATCGTAATTTTATAGGAATACTAATGAAAAGCATACTGTGCTTTTTTTATTTTAACTTAATCTACTTATTAGATTGATACAAAGTGTGCAGTGTGAGCAGGTATACCAGCAAGAGAAACCAGCCGTTCGGAAGAGAATGCTAACATCTCCGACAAGTTGTAGTTCGTACGGTGCGTTGCTTAGGTTATAATTTTTCATACGATCTTATACTGCGCATACAATTCGATCTGAGCGAAGATCGTATCCTATATCGATAGATCGTATGGCCATGAATAGATCTGCTGGAAGATCGATTTAGATCGGGCATCCCTACTTCAAACGTAAAAATATCGCAGCAGGATTTTTTGCAAACTGGTTTTTCGACTCTCGGTGTTAAGCTGAGAGTTGAGAATTTAACAAAGTGCATCCCAGCGTATAGAAAAAAAAACACACGGTTCGAATATCAACTCTCGCTGCATGAGAGAGCGTTGAAATTTCAGTGCACGATAAAAAACCTTCGCGATATTTTTAAGAATAAGGCAGTGGCAATCAGATGTTTAGTGTATGTTGTATTCTACGGGAATTAATTGCAATATTACTATTGCGAGCGTGCAGTGGTGGCCGAGAGAAATAGGTGTTTCGAGAAATTATATTATTGTGTTTATTTCGTGAATTCGTACCGTAATGTTTTTGTTGAAGGAAAATGAATGAAAAGGGTCTTACCTTTTCCGGGAATACCTCGGTTACGTTTTCTGATGGATATTGCGCAAGTGAAGTGTTTTTACATTTTGGATCTTATTCGGAGACTGGACATAAACTAAGTAAAGCAACTTTTTTATAGAAAGATTATACAATTTCAGTGCTGGATAAAGGCCTCCCTGAAAGAAGGGGGGGTGGGGGTGCCATGATCGCCAAGCCTGGCAGGCGGGTTAGCAATCGCAGTATGGTGGTAAAATGCATAAAGATCGCTGCTGTCCATACTCTACTAAATCCATTAGTCGCCTGTTACGACCTTACCTATATTTTATTTTCAAGCCAAGGGGTTTGTAAGTGCAACAGGTTCGTTCAGGTTAAGCTACGCTTGCCGCGGACCCTTCCGTGCCTCGGAGAGCACGTTAAGCCGTTGGTCCCGGCTGTCTTTCGTAGATCTTAGACAGTCGTTACGGGTCGTCAGAAGCCCGAAAGTCTGACAACCAGTTTTACCAAAGGGTATCGTATTACTCAGTACCTAGGTTGTGGAGGTCAGATAGGCAGTCACTCCATGTAAAATACTGGTACTCAGCTGCATCCGGTTAGACTGGAAGCCAACCCCAACATAGGCTAGGCAGATGGGTTTGTAAGTGCACCCACTTTCACCCTGCTCCCGGAACCCATGACTCTACCCTTGACTTTTCTAATTTTCTGCAATTTTATCCAGTTGTCATTCCAATTTCATAATTTCTCAAACTGTGCAAACATTTCTGCTCCTAATGCTCCTATGCGCAGGCGCACATTAGTCGTCATATAACGCGGCCTGCGCTGTGTGTTTTGTAGCTCGTTATCTCGCGTCTTTTAGTGCTCTTATGACTTAATACTTCGCTAGAATCACTTAATTTTTAATTAGATTTTATTCGATTTTCTGTTTGTTAAGTATTGTTTTTTAGTTTGCTAGCATATTGAAAGGTCATGTCTTATAATGATGAATTTTGAATTGCGAAAAAATAATCAATTCATTCATACATTTGGGTCGAGTAGGAGGTATTGTATCCTGCCAGAGTCTGGAGATTTGTTTGAAAGAGTCACCGTGGCCCTGGCATATGGGCAACTGAAGGAACACGGGTGGATTTTAGTCAGTAAAAGTCTGACACGCCCTTCCGCTCCACCCAGAGCGGGAGACGTCATTTGATGATTTCCCATCCACAAAAAAAAGGAGGTATTGTATTGTGGTAGGTGTACTGGAAGACGTAGCGTTGGAAGGCCTTTTACATAGTGGACCTATGACCTGGTGAAATTCGCAGGAACCTTCTGTGCGCGAGAAACATAGGACCGGTCGGAATGGCGGCGCTTGGGGATGCCTATGTCCAGCAGTGGACGTCTTTCAATTGAAATGATGATGAAGGTATTGAAGTTTTTATGGCACAGTTAATAATTTTTTCACGATTACAATGTTGATACCACCGACTTGATAGCCTCATTTTCCGCAATTTTCCGGCCGACCGCAAATATTATTCGATCACATCCGAATCCGATCACATACACATCCGTAGTTCGTAAATTAAAATCACAATTGTATACCAAAATAAAATATACAGTTAAAAAGCTGAAATAAATGAGTTTTTTTTAAATTAATTTTGAGGGTAGATGTTAGTTATGTTCGTTCTGGGTACTACAGTACCCCTTGGCGCTCTAGTCGATAGAGAAAGTTGTTCAGTTCCTTAACTGGTCTGTACCACACCTTTATATGTGGCCACATTTTTCAGATTGCATCATCATTTCAGCTGAAAGACTTCGAGTGCTGGACAAAGACCTCCCACAAAAAATAGGGGGTCTATCATAAGCGCCACGTTTGGCATACAGGTTTGCGCTCACAATATGGTGGTAAAATGCATAGAGTGCGCTGCATTATGTACGTCCGGCATCTCAGGAAAATCTCAGGTACATAATATTCAGATTCGATTCGGTCAGATTGTATGCTGTACAACATCCAGAAATGAAAAAAATTGTATAATATAAAATAGAAGTTAACACAGAAAGCTTACAACGTCCTGCGCGCACAGTACCTACAACTGGCTTCCGCGCTTCTGCAGCGCTCCGCAGATGTTCGCGGAAGCTTGTTGACAATTTTCATGGCAATATGAAGAAGAGATTAGTGTCAATAATAGGTAGGTTACGTGGAAGCTCCAACATCATTCTAAAAACATTAGACAAAGCAGACAGTCCCTTTATAAGGGTCTGGGTGCGGAGGCACGTGACTAAGTGTGTTCATGTTTTTTAGTTGTTTCAGCCTGTAAAACGTTACCAACATAGTCTTTATGTCATTATTGAAATTCACAGATGACACCGCCCTGAAGTGTAAATGTGATGCTGGGGCACTTAATATCTGGTCCAGCGTATCCTGTTATCTGCTTGCTACAGGAGTTGATTGGCGCTGCTGCAAGTGCCAAGCTCGTAGCCAAATCTTGGGCTGACTGTATTTAGATTGCTATCGACATATTAATAAGAAGAAGTCATTATTTCTAAGACTTGTAGTTCGAATGGTGAGTACTTGTAGTTCGAAATTTATTGTTTTCAATATAATTTTCCTGCCAGTTATATAAACAGGAAATTTTCTTGAGCAGATGAAGCAGGCCAAACGTCGTGTGGTAATTTTTTTATTTTTCTATATATAAATCTACACTTATATACTTATAATAATATATAATATTATAATATAATATTATAAAGCTGAAGAGTTTGTTTGTTTGATTGAACGCGCTAATCTCAGAAACTACTGCTCCGAATTGAAAAATTCTTTTTGTGTTGGGTAGCCTATTTATAGAGGAAGGCTATATAACATCACGCTACAACTAAGAGGAGCGGAGCAGTAATGAAAAATGTTGCAAAAACGGGGAAAATTTATTCCTTTTGAGAGATTCTGTTGCGTGCGCTGCGTAAACGGTTAAAGTAACGCAAAAATCATGTATGACGGAATTGTTTCTTTTAAAAAGTTCTAAAAAAATGTCCACGAGAGCATATGTCTATCTTTTAAGGTTGACTCACTATAACTCAAAAGGAGCGAGCAGCAACGAAAAATGGACGAAAACTAGCAGGCAAATCGATGCGACGGGAAGGGTCAGGGGAGGAAAAATTTGACGCGGACGAAGTCGCGGGCAGAAGCTAGCAGTGGCGAAGGGTGGTTTTATTAGAGAGGTAAGCTGGAGCAAAAAAAATGCTTACCTAAGCCGGACGTGGCGCACGTAGTCCAGTTACTTAAAACTTATTCCTACAACGATACTGGTCAAGTATTTCTAACAATTGTTTGGGTAAAACTTCAGCAGTTTGACTTCCGCTAACATCGTAAAAACCTAGGAATCGTTCTTCGATTCCAGTTTCAGATAAATATCGAAAAATTACAGTCAATTGCTCCCTATCACTGACATCGGGAGTTTCGTCAATCATTACAGACAGAAATTGAGCTATCTATCTTGTTTCTAACGTGGTCTCGTAAAACGGGTGCAATACTATGTATTAAATCATTTTGAATATCACTAGAGAGACTAGAAAACGCGGGGTTCTGAACTGAAGAACATACTTCCAAATGAGAGTCCATTACGGTGTCATACTTGCTCAGATATAACAAGGTTTCAATATAGTTACAGCGGTTATCAGAATTCGGACGTTCATCGTGGCCGCGAAAAGCTACTTTTTTTTTTGGATGGGAAATCATCAAATGACTTCTCCCGCTCTGGGCGGAGCGGGAGGGCGTGTCAGACTTTTACTGACTAAAACCCACCCGTGTTCCATCAGTTGCCCATGTGCCAGGGTCACGGTATCTCTTTCGAACAATCACGCGACCCCGGCAGGCATCGGTCCTAGCAGACCCCTTCAGCACTGCTGACATCTCTTTGAGGCGCGCGTGGAAAACTACGCGCCGTCGACCCGAGCTTGGTCCTTACCGGGCGGCGAGCTACTCATTGCTCGCCACCCGCAAGCTCGCGCCTACGGTGGCCGGGAGTCCGCAATCGACTCCCGACGCCCGGGGCGTCTCCTCTTGCGGCGGCTAGGGACGTGAGGGCGCAGAGACTACCACTACCTCACGCGCCCCGCCTCCTCCTTTGTGCTGCTTCGCAGAAGGAGGTGACGGCTTCCCATGCCCTCTCACTCCGTACCATGGCTCGCACCAGGGCCGGACGCGAGAGGTCGCCGCCGCCGATCGCCTCCACGAGGATACGGCGGTGCTCCGCCCAGGCAGGGCACACCTCCACCGTATGCTCCACCGTGTCCTCCAGACGATCCTCGCAATGGAAATACCCGGGCGTATCCTCCCGCTTTATCCTGAACCGGAACCCACCGAAGCACCATGCCCGGTGAGAACCTGCGTCAGGCGGAAGGTGAGGACGCCGTGGCGCCTCTCTGTCCACTCCTCAAAGAGGGGACTTACCGCCGCAATTGTGGCGTGCCCAGCGAAAAGCTACTTTTTGTTCACCTAACAAAATAACGGTGTCAATAAACCGTTTCATTAAATTCCTATTTCGACCTACTTTCCTATTATGACCTACATGCGAATTAGTGAAGAATGGTTCTATCCTACTATTCCCGAAGACATGTAAATCTAAACAGCTACGAATATTAAGCATATTCAGTCTGTCATGTCAGTCTGAACATGTTTTTTTGATGAATTCGTCAGATTATTAACCCCTTGAATGTCTTAAGTTACACAGTTCTTTCTATTGTGTCTCTAATTACGGCATTCGATGAGTTAATATCTGTAAAGCCCCCTTTATTCCATAAACTACTAGAATCTGAGAAAAGTAAACATGGAAAACAAAACATCTTATTCAATTTACAACTACCAGTCAGCCATTGATATTTATCGTAAAGGGAAACATTAAAATGTTTGTACAACCCATCGCACGACCTAACCTAATTATGTGTTTCTTATTTTCAAAACTTAACCTTGAAAAGCATGTTTCCTCATGAAACAAATAATCTGTCACACAACAATCTAAAACTATTAATGCCGCCATCCTACTAATAACTTTTCAAATCTACTCTAAAAAAGTAATTTCAACTTGCTAATCTATCGACTTACCGCAAATTCCTAATTGCGAACGCACAATTTCACAACAAACTCACAATTATATAATTATAATTGTTACACTAATAACTTATATGAATACAACGAAATAAATGCTAATTATCTACAAGTATCAACAAAATGACAAAATTATTGTTGCGTTGAGCGAGCCAAGGGGGCCGGGGAGTGCCCTGCCTGGGCGGGGCACCGCCGTGTCCTCGTGGAGGCGATCGGCGGCGGCGACCTCTCGCGTCCGGCCCTGGTGCGAGCCATGGTACGGAGCGAGAGGGAATGGGAAGCCGTCACCTCCTTCTGCGAAGCAGTAATGCTCGCGAAGGAAAGAAGGAGGAAGAAGAAGGAGGAGAAGAAGAAGGAAGGAAGGAGGAGGATGAGGCGCGTGAGGGAGTGGCAGTCACTGTGCCCTCACGTCCCTAGCCGCCGCAGGAGGAGACGCCCCGGGCGTCGGGAGTCGATAGCGGACTCCCGGCCACCGTAGGCGCGAGATTGCGGGCGGCGAGCAATGGGTAGCTCGATGCCCGGTAAGGACCAGGCTCGAGTCAACGGCGCGTAGTGTTCCACGCGCGCCTCAAAGAGATGTCAGCAGCAGTGTAGGGGTCTACTAGGATCGATGCCTGCCGGGGTCGCGTGATTGTTCGAAAGAGATACCGTGACCCTGGCACATGGGCAACTGATGGAACACGGGTGGTTTTAGTCAGTAAAAGTCTGACACGCCCTCCCGCTCCGCCCAGAGCGGGAGAAGTCATTTGATGATTTCCCATCTTGAAAAAAAAAAAAAAAGGGGGGCCGGGGAGCTTCCACCCGACACGACCCGAAACTCAACGATTGCTTACGAAATTCAACGAATGGACCGATATTCCTACTCTGTCTAACTCGTTCATAAGTCGACATATTCCAGCTTCCCGAGGCCTCAAAAAATTGCGTGGCACGTGACCTGAAGTGACGTCATGACGAGACTATTTTGTATAGAAATTGATGTACTTCATAACCCGGAGTTGTCAGCGAGTTATACTGTAGAAAAATTTTCACGCGCGATGCCGCGGGAAATTCGCGCGCACCTTAAATGTTTTGTTTTCGTTGGAATATAAAGACAAATATTTTTTTTATGTAGGTTGGGGTTTTGTAATACTTTAATTTTATGGTGTAAAATTAAATACATTCAGTGTAATTATTAAACACTGCTGAGAACTACTGACTGTCATAATTTCCTAAGGGAAGGGGAGGAGGGAAGCCGACAGGAATCGGCTTATTAGTTACCTGCGCCACTGGAAACTAGTATCATAATAAAAGCTTATATCAACAATTGTCACGAGAAACCCATTTTCTCCCGTTGGTGTCGTAAGAGGGACTTCCTAGAGAATAAGCAGCAGCGTTCTCTAAGTATTCAACTGCCATACTGCGATCGCGAACCCGCCTGCCAAGTGTGGCGATTATAGGAAAGCCCTCCAAATCGGGGGAGACCTATGTCCAGAAATGGACGTCTTACGGCTGAAATTAAGACAATGTCTCGAGAATCTACGTGTGTGCCAAATTTCAGCCCTAAAGCTTCAGTGGAAGTGGGTGAAATATTTATGGCAAAATTTCAGGATATACAATTGGAGTTAAATTAAAGCTATAAATAATAATTAAAACTAGTGGAACTTAATTACTAAGACTTAACTATTACACAATTTTCTCGCTTATAAGTTATAACTTTGGTAAAAGGGATGTTTAATACAAAAAAAAAGCCTGGTGACAGAAAAAAAACATTATTTTGATGCATTCAGTATCTTTGATCAAAATATCCGCCATTATTTTAATGTGAAGTACTCAAAGTACATAATAAGGTATGTACAGCAACTTTATTACTATAAAGATACACCTACGTAATGTACTCTCATTACATTTTTCTCCACTGAATGAGTTATCGAGCAAAGGTAGTAATTACAGACAGCCTATAAATATGTATGCACATACATACATAAGTCGTTATAGAACTTAGATAAATCTCCGTTGATCTACCATCTTGCACCGAAAAGGTCGTCATTATATGAAATTTCGAACATAAGAAGAGTTTAGCGATATAGTTTTAGAAGTAGAGAGAGTGAGAGGGAACATAATGATGTTACCCAATGTGAAATACGGTGTAATGTTGCACGCTCCTTATTAATATTCGAAAATAAAGAATGTTGCCATTTGCCCTCCGGGATGGGGAGTATATTTTTATACTAGTGTTGTCTATTGTGGAGTATCGATATTATTTTGTCAAAGTGATTATTACGAGACAAGGATTTGACCTACCATTTTAACCGACTTAAAAAAGAAGGAGGGTCTCAATACGACTGCACTTTTTTTGTGTTTGTTACCTCAGAACTTTCGATTCCGATTTTGATGATTCTTTTATAGTTTTGTAGGTCGTTTCAGGCAGCAAAATATTTGATGATCTATGTTAGTGATTTTGTGCTTACCTACTGTCTATACCTATGTGTTAATCAGCGTATTCATTGCAGAATACACTAACAGCAGGGAAAGTCTTTCATTTTGACAGTTCAACAACATTCATTGCGTTATTCACGTTGTTTAGCAGATTTATTTTCGGAACATAGGTATGAAGTAATGGATTATTATTCAGATTGATAGTGTGTGGCGCAATTAGGGTTCTGAACTCAGAGTCACGCTGCACAGCAACATTATGCTTCTCTCTTTTTCACTCCTTATGATTACGACATGCCTCCTATTTCTACGTGTCACCTAATATAGAGTGTAGCAACCTTCAAAATAAATAAGATTCTGATTTATAGTGTGTTACGTAATAAGGGTGCAGTTCAAGTTTTGGGCAGTTTTTAAAGTTGAGTTTATTTGTGATGTGATTTTTTGGTCTGTGACACTCCTTTTCTTCTATCTCCTCTTG
Organism: Aporophyla lueneburgensis; assembly: GCA_932294355.1. NCBI lineage: Eukaryota > Metazoa > Arthropoda > Insecta > Lepidoptera > Noctuidae > Aporophyla > Aporophyla lueneburgensis. The sequence continues at coordinate 17,894,181 of OW028735.1, forward strand.
AGTCAACGTCAACAACTGCATGTGACCGTGTGACGTAAGTTTCAATCGTATTCTTTCTCTTATTTGCTGTTATTTACATACGTGGCAGAGTTGCAAAGATAATTTTTTGTGTTCAGTCGCTACGGGTAGTCATCGTATTCCGCTACATTTGGTTTGTCTGAAAGCTGAAATCAGCATACTTGGGAAGTGGCTTAGCAATTAGGTTTTGGTTTTAACAATAGATGAAATAAGTAAATTATACATTGTTCAGCTCTTTATTTATTGCTCAAATAAGTTGTGAACTACTGTAATTTATTATCTGAATTGGCCACATTTACCGCCCCACAATAAGGAAAACATTAAATTCATCGGTATCAGAGATTATAGAAAATCGACAATAAATCGTTGTCACAACACTAGCGGGAGCAGGCTCGATGGTGAGCGATAGTAGTGGTCGAGCCCCGGGCTGCGTGCGCGCCACCCTTTCATTTTCTAATTATATAACTGGCAACACCGGCCCGTGCGCGACCGGCCATCGTAACTTCTTCAGTTTTGAATTTAGAATTATTATTGCGCATTATGCTCTCGCCCGCCGCGATGGACGGACGTGCGTGTCTTTAAGTCGTTATTGTTATTTGTGAGATATGTCCCATAATTTTATGCTCGAGTTTTATGTATATGATTTGGCTTATAGCATAAGTACCATGATTAGGGAAATATTGCACTTCAGTTTTATATCACATAGCTTGCTAATGATAAAGGATAAACGTGGTATATTAGATGTAATTTGCATGCGAGTCATCTTAAGGTCCACTTGCAACGACTACTTAGGACAAAGTAGGTAATAATATGTTAAGTGAAATTACCTATATAGATTTCTTTCCTAACATATATACATATCGACGCTTGAAAGGCGAAATTGACTAAGCGACATAGGATTACTACGTCGCTTAGTCAATTTTGCCTTTCAAGCGTTGATATAAAAACTAAAGGACACTGATTCATACATTCGTCACTGATTAATAATGAAATGTCAAGAAATACTGGACGTACGAAGATGAAAATTGTCACAGAGCTAGATTATGAGTAAGAAACGTCAGCTAAGATAGGATTTTAGGAAACTCCCGCCGGAAACGGGTGAAATAAGGGATGGAAGTTGGTATGAAAGTCCGTCAGTTTTGAAGCTAGGTTCTTCAAATTTTGTGTTTAGGCTGACGATTGAAAATTAATTTATAAGTATCTCAGCGTTATTCATAATTCTACTCCCGAAGAGCTGAAAAAAGGCGATGAAATTGTATGGAATTTCCTTCGTTTTCAAAGTAAACACCATTAAGTTTATAAGTTAGGCGTATGTTAGGGCACGAACGCAACAAAGTTTCCGACATAAACACGGGCGCAGCCGATGGCAAAAGCTAGTAATAAATATAAGTAGATATGAGCTTTTGAATCCAAGCCTTGGAAATAAAATTGGTGTCTGAATTCAAGTAGTAATTATGGTCATTGCACTTAAAACTCGTTTAGAAATAGTATTATAAGCATTTCAATGTTATTTTTATTTTGATACCAAATATAATCAACTTCATACGGTGCTTTAAATTAGTCAATGATAAAAAAATATCTCTTCAGGCGAATTAATTTTCTCTTTTAGTTGAGGCTAGCCTCGAATGGAACATAGGTACACGTTTCTGGATAATGTCACCATTTTATAAGTGACATAAGAGACGGGTGGCAAATAGGAATGCGTCATGCTACGAGTATAAAGAATTGCCTTCCAAGAATTAATTCAGAACCAACTAAAACAGCCAGGAATAAAGATTAAAAAGGATAAATAACAACACTAAGCTGCAAAGAAACTTAAGGGTCTGTTCTTAGGTCTTTCATTGGAGAATTGAGGTTAATTTTACAGCCTCAGTTTTCTACAATTATATTTCAATTACAGTTTAATAACGTTACAGTCACAGCTCAAACCATTTTGTAATTCAAACCCAGTCCAGGCACTTAATTTTGTGTTATTTATTTCACTTCTGGTCTCAAAACGCTAAAGTCTCCTAATCTCCTTCACCTTTTTAAGAGTGAGCAAACCTTCAATATTTAAAGACCTCGAACGTAAAATTCAAAGACATGTGACATTTACCAACCAGCACTGGGCCCGCATGCATGCATGGCCAACTCAATCTCAACAGGATAAGAGCCCTGTGTCCCAGGCTCCCAGCTGCACCAGTAGGAACAATATAGGCTGATTATGTATATTATGTATAGGCACAAACAGTAATTGTTTGAAAAAGGAAGAGTCATAAAGTTGACACCTAACTACAGAAGAATGTGTTAGTTACCTATCCATTTGGATTTCCCTTTGGATTAGTCTAGATATAACTAGTTGTTGATTAAATGATAACAGACCAAAGTCAAGTTTAGCACTAGCTAGTAAGCATCACAGATTGACGGATACATATTATAACCATCTCGTATCGTGTAATAGCTATCCATGTTATTCAAATGCATGGCCGGCGGCAGTCGGGTGCGGCCGGGCGGGCGGCGTCAAGTGCGCGCACATTTGACACTGACAGTTCAGACAACATGGCGGATCGGTGGGGAAATGGTTTTTCTGTTTGTCCTTATAAGTGGAGTGGAAATGAGCTTAAATCCAATCAAAATAAAGAGAAGCTTCAATGAGAGTTCTATCCGAGAATGAAAACCTAGGGGTCTAATTTTCCTTGTAACTGCACAGTTATCTACTAGCTGAATTTATTACAAGATATTAATACTCGTTTGTCTGCCTCGTTGGTCTTGTGGTAGCAAAATTTACTGCTGCGCATGAGGTCCTGGGTTCGATTCCCAGGTCGGGCAAAGTGTTATTGAATTTTTCCATTTAGAATTTCTCAGTAGCAGCCCGGAGTCTGGATTAGTGCCCGGTTGATGGCAATAGACTCGCCCCCTATTACATGGGACTTAAACATAACAGGCGAAATGTGGGAGTACTATAGGTACACCTCTGCCTAACCCTGTGGGGAAACAAGACGTGATATTATATTATGTTATAAATACTCATATTAAACCAACTAGACGTAAAGAATAGATCACCCCATTTCTTCCCGTGAGTGCCGCAAAAGGCGACTATGGGACTTAGTAGAGAATGGACAACACAGCAGCGTTCTCCATGCATTTTACCACCATACTGCGATCGTCAACCAACCTGCCAAGCGTGGCGATTATGACAAAGCCCCCAAATTGGGGTAGACCTGTGTCCAGCTGTGGACGTCTTACGGCTGAAATGATGATGATGATGATGATATAAAAAAACCATTGTAAAATGAGTGTGATAACAGGTATTATAAATTGGCTTGCGTACGATTTCCCTACATACAATTCTCAGGCATTTTCCAAGCCTAAAAATAAATTAGAGTTGGATAGGCCTCAAGTTTATAATCGCTAGTTTATGGACGCAAATAAGGCCCAATGTTATTGGTCGGGAAGCAGCTGATAGTCCCAGTAACATGTATAATTAACACCCACAGAGTAAACTTAGGGTATATGTACTTAATAAGCAGTTTCTCTGACAGAGTGCGCATAGCGCTAAGATATTATCATAACTAAGTGTTGTGACATTTGGATCTCTCTGTAAAACTTGGAAACTAAGAAGAAGAAATAAACTTTTATTTGTAAACACAGGTCGTTACACTGTGTGTGAGATGTTACAATATACTTAGTTAGATTCTCAGTTTTGCTACGAAATATGAACAAATAAATGTCCTAATTAGAAAAATAAAACTGTGTGTATCATGCATGATTATCTTATGAAGTTATTAACTTATAAGAACTAGAACTTACAATAACATATCCATAACCGTTTAATATAACAATAAATGCAAAAAAATTAAAATGAGATCTAATTGAAATAACATCTTTTAAAAATTAGAGATATTTAATAAATTTTCAATTAATTAGCCAAAGGTAATATAATTCAAGATTAGTTATAAATGATAAATGATTTTATTTCTGTAAGTAGGTTTGTACAAACACTTTTACATGTCAATTATATTTTTTTAAACTAGATGAGTTCGGCGTTTCCTAACTGACTACTCTGAGAAGAAAGGCCGAAATAAACTCAGAGGTCACAGTCTCTTTTAAAGTCCAGACATAATCTTGTTCACAACATGTGAAGATCATGTAGATTGGTGACTGAAATGGTCTTTTGAAGAAAGAACCACACAGATTGAGTGGACCTGTCCAGTCAGTGCAAGCATTTGTCACTAATCATTTAGCTCAACTCGAAACATAAGGAGCCCAACGCTTTGACGAACAGTACCAAAGAAAGGACATTTGGGTAGGCCACATAAAATACTCAAACTGCCAGATCATGATTACTGAGTACGAAAGAAAACAAAATTAAAAAAAGACCCACATGGTCTTCACATTCACAATAATTAAAACAATACGATACTTTACAAAGTAAATATTCATGTCATTGTATATATAAAAAATTATCAATGTCAATGTGTATATAAAAAAAAAGAAACGGATGTAATTTTGTTGGTCAGATCATTTGATGACCATGTAGATCGGTGACTGAAATGGTCTTTTGAAGAAAGAACCACACAGATTGAGTGGACCTGTCCAGTCAGTGCAAGCATTTGTCACTAATCATTTAGCTCAACTCGGAACATAAGGAGCCCAACGCTTTGACGAACAGTACCAAAGAAAGGACATTTGGGTAGGCCACATAAATTACTCAAACTGCCAGATCATGATTACTGAGAACGAAAGAAAACAAAATTAAAAAAAGACCCACATGGTCTTCACATTCACAATAATTAAAACAATACGATAGGTACTTTACAAAGTAAATATTCATATCATTGTATATATAAAAAGTTATCAATGTCAATGTGTATATTAAAAAAAAAGAAACGGATATAATTTGTTGGTCAGATCATTTGATGACCATGTAGATCGGTGTCTGAAATGGTCTTTTGATGAAAGAACCACACAGATATTGCCACTAACTACTCAAAGTTGACATGTAATAAAGAAAAGTTGACATGTAAGGTGCTTATTAGTACATAATAAACGTAATTATTACATACCTCTCCTACCTACGTATGAGAGTTACAACTCGGTTCTAATTTGGAGTCTTGACTTCATGATTTCTGCCATATATAAAAACTTTTTACAAAAAAAACTATGTAGTGTTTTTTTTAAGGAAGTCGGTTGTTTTTTTTTGTAAAAAGTTTTTATTTTTTAACTCTTTAGTTGTGGTAGATACTCCGCACTAATCTAATCGCGTTATTCGTTCATTTGTCGCGCAAATACGTAATGCAAATTTATGACTTATATGATTTTCACATAGACTCCATTGTTCAAATGGAACCAAATTAAAATGCGACCACTCGGAAAGCATCAGCTTTCAAATAAAAAAAAATCATCAAAATCGGTTCACCCAGTCAAAAGTTATGAGGTAACAAACATAAAAAAAATAAAAAGATACAGTCGAATTGATAACCTCTTCCTTTTTTAGAAGTCGGTTAAAAATCAATTTGATCTCTTTGTAACAACTGGGAGCAAGGGGGACTTATAGCAAACTACGCTGACGCCGCTAGGGAGGTCGGCACGCAGCACCCAGTCGTAACCGATGTCCCACAGATGCGGCCCCACGACTGATCCCTGTAGGACACCACACTACGTCTCTCGCCGGTGCCAGTCTCCCTGGTGACCGGGGTAGATGACGGCCCTATCTGTCAAGTAAGCCTCGACCATACGACAGAGGTAGGTCGGCATCCGGTGATACCGGAGTGCCTCCCTAATGCAACTCCAGGGCAGGGTATTAAAGGCGTTGGTGATGTCTAGAGATACCGCCAAGACGACCCCACCCCGGGCTACTGCATCCCCCGTCATGAGGGCTCGCACGCGCATGATGGCGTCCACCGTAGAGCGCCCCTTGCGGAAACCGAACTGGCTTTCCGCCAAATCCGGCCCCTCTCGCACCAGCCACCCGACGAGGCGGTCTGCAATTACTCTTTCAAAGAGCTTGCGACACGCTGGTCCTGGCGCAGGGGAGGTCACACGAGGCGGCGGCCGAACTTATGACACGCGGGGTTGTGACATTCGTCGAAAGGATCCGGCAATAGGGACTCGAGGGGCCACCTGCACAAGGCCATGGGTTTTCATGGTCCTCGGAACACGCCACCTTCGGGTTCCCAACTCACGGTGGGAGGGGTTCACATCGGCGTCGAGTCGACGATGAAGTACCTGGGACTTGTCCTCGACAGCCGGTGGAACTTCGGTGAGCATTTCCGACGTTTGGCTTCCAGACTGGAGCGAGCTGGGGCCACCCTAAAGCGGCTCCTGCCCAATCTGGGGGGTCCAAACGCCTCCTTCCGGAGGCTCTACATGGGGGTCGTGCGGTCCATGGCCCTCTACGGGGCACCGGTGTGGGCACCCTCATTAAGGCTGCGCCCAGCCGGTTGAGTGCGGCCCAAAGGTTCATGGCCATCCGGTTAATAGGTCCAGGGATACCGCACGGTCTCCTGCGAGGCAGCGAGCCTCCTTGCCGGAGTGCTGCCATGGGATCTGGACGCAAAGGTCTTCGCCCACATGTGGGAGTGGCGCGAGGAGGCGAAACGCCAGGGCGAAACTCCGCTGCCGCGACAAATTGCAGCACGGCGGACAGAGCTCCGGTGTGATCTCATAGCGACATGGCGGGTACGATTGTCGCAACCCAGCGCTGGGCACGCCACAATTGCGGCGGTAAGTCCACTCTTTGAGGAGTGGATAGAGATGCGTCACGGCGTCCTCACCTTCCGCCTGACGCAGGTTCTCACCGGGCATGGTTGCTTCGGTGGGTTCCTGTTTAGGATAAAGCGGGAGGATACGCCCGGGTGTTTCCATTGTAGTGAAGTGTGCCCTGCCTGGGTGGAGCACCGCCGTGTCCTCGTGGAGGCGATCGGCGGCGGCGGAACGAGAGGGAATGGGAAGCCGTCACCTCCTTCTGCGAAGCAGTAATGCTCGCGAAATTTTTGTGGTCATTTTATTATAAGGAGGAGGCGGGGCGCGTGAGGGAGTGGCAGTCTCTGCGCCCTCACGTCCCTAGCCGCCGCAGGAGGAGACGCCCCGGGCGTCGGGAGTCGATAGCTGACTCCCGGCCACCGTAGGCGCGAGCTTGTGGGCGGCGAGCAATGGGTAGCTCGCCGCCCGGTAAGGACCAACCTCGGGTCGACGGCGCGTAGTTTTCCACGCGCGCCTCAAAGAGATGTCAGCAAAACTGAAGGGGTTTGATAGGACTAATGCCTGCCAGGGTTGCGAGATTAAAAGAAAGAGATACCGTGACCCTGGCACATGGGCAACTGAACGAACACGGGTGGGTTTTAGTCAATAAAAGTCTTCCGCTCCGCCCAGAGTGGGAGAAGTCATTTGATGATTTCCCATCCAAAAAAAAGGGGGAAATAGCGACGTAATTACAGCGGTATGGGTCAGTTAACGTACGTTTGTCACGGTTGGTCCGTGGATAGGTGACCATCTTCACATGTCAAGACCCTACCATGCCTCGGAAATCACGTAAAGCTATTTGTCCCGGCTGTCATTTTTGGATCTTTGACACTCGTTACGGAAGTGTCATCAATCTTCTTAAACGCTTGCCTAATACTGGTTGCCAGAATTTTGGGTTTCAGAAGCCTGAGATTCTGACAACCAGACTTAGGTAGTCGTTTAAGTAGTAGCCTTCTAGCCATATCATCCCTCATGCAGTCCATCCAAGGTTTCTTTGATCTTCCCCTACATATAGTACTTCCGGTTTATCTAACGATTCCATATTGGTCTTAGCCAACTTGTAGCCCAACATTGTTGTTACAAATATGACTTGTATATTGGTGGGTATGCTATTGTAAAGTAGGTAGTAGTGGTAGTACGGATGAGCCTACTCGCGGCTTTCACGAAATTAATAGCTTAGATACTAATATTAGATGATTGCTACTTAGTCACTCAAAAATGGTTAAACGGATTTAGATGAAATTTGACACAAAGATAGTTTACAACTTGGATACTTTCTATCGCGGGAGATCGAATCATCTCATAGGAACGTATCCCGTGAGATGATTTAATCTCCACGCGGGCGAAGCTGCTTGCAAAAGCTAGTCATCATCAACATCATCATTTCAGTCGAAACACGTCCACTGCTGGACATAGGCCTCCCTCAAACACTGCCACATCAACCGATTCTGTGCTTCTCGTATGGATCCAGCAGATTCCTACGGCGTTCACCAAGTCATCGGTCCATCTTGTGGGACGCCTTTCAACGCTACGTTTTCCAGTACGCGGTCGCCAGTCCAGAACCTTCCGGCCCCATCGGCCATCTAAAAGTAAAAGCTAGTTAATAATATAAATGCGTGTGAGTACACAAATGTATAATTTAATAAAATTTATATCTCAACATATTAAGTAGGTACTAGGTAGGCACAAACATATTTGGCAAGACATACCTATCCATTATTTACTTTCAAATCATTTGACCTTTTTCGATGAAAACTCAATCTATAGAGTGATTAATCGCTCAGAACAACTGTAATTAAACATTTAACTAAACCATTATGGATTACGTTCTATCACACACGACAAGATGGCGCCCGGAGCTGTTCACTAAATGGTGGTTTAAAATCGGTCAAAAGCCCCAATCACGTTCGTAACACGATAACGAGTATATCTAAATGTATTATCCTACTCTCATTATTTTGAACAATTAATTGGTGTAGTTAGCAGATTTTATGAAGCTTCACTTTCATTTTAATTTCTTTATTAATCAGCTGTCATTTGTCTTGACAGGACTGGCTGTAGCTTTGGGGAAGGCCACATTTAGTGTCATGTCATAGTTTTTATTTGTGGTCATTTTATTATTTTATATGTGCTATTTATTGTAAATGTGTCAGTTTTATATTTTTTTACGATTAAATATTTCCGGTTTTCGAGGGGCTTGAGGTTAAGTAATAACAGCTGCACGGGTCGACTGATCATGTTCAGCTACGCTTGCCGCGGTTGGTCCGTGGATGGGTGACCATTTTTACATATCGTGATACCTCCGTGCCTCCGAAAGCACGTTAAGTCATTGGTCCCCGCTGCCATTCGTATCAAGGCGTATCATATAACCCAGTAACTGGGTTGTGCAGGTCCGATAGGCAGTTGCTCCATGTAAATTACTGGTATCCGGTTTGACTGGAAGCCGACCCCAAAATAGTTGGGAAAAGGCTAGGCAAATAATGATAGTCATTTTCGATTATGTGAATTATAATTATGTTCTTTGTAGGGTTTAGTAGCTAAGATGACATATTTTATTATATTTTATGTTGTAACAACGGTTCCGATAGTATCTAATATCTAGTTAACGTTTTCAGTTGTTTTACGTAAGTTCGGATTTTTTATTTGACGGACTCTGTTCGTCTTAAAACTAAAGAAAACAAAAATGTGTTTAACGTTTCAGGAAAACTCAAAGCCTGAAACATAGTCATTGCTATTAATTCAACTTTTTCTTTTGGATGGATACTTTGAGTAAGTAGAAGAACTCCTGTTTGATAGCAGGGTCCAATGGGTCTCTGACATTACCAACAACGTCCCTACTAAAAAACCACAACCAAAAGAATAGTCCATCAAATACAGATCTGCCTAATTTGACAAGAAAAAGCGCGCGAAACCAGTCACAGATAATGTCTGGCGCGAGAGATCTCTATCTAGTTTGTGGGCGTCACGTGACCGCCGGCGGGTGGCCACGTGACCATGTTTACACAGTAATGCGCCCTTTATTAACCCGCACTTGAGGGTACTTCATCAAGATAGGGTGGTAAGCTAATAAGTACTAACCCTAATAAGGTCGGTGGTATATTAAATTTTGACAGAATAGGGGAGGTATTGAAGTTAAGTAGGTATGGGCTGATATCGTTTGTAGTCTTGAACCACGTCAACTGTCTCTTTCCTTCAGCAACTTCTTTCAGGAACTTACATGAGGTATAACATTGTGGAGGAAGCCGCAGGGTAATTCGCGAAATTCAAATTCATAATTCAGAGGGGCACTTACTCTAACGTCACTCTCATAGTCCGATGGGACAGCATTCCGACACGACCGTAGAGAGATCAGACGCAGAACCAACGGCTTAACGGGTTTTCTGAGGCACAGGGTCAACTGGCCAGCTTCCAAACTTCCTGCAACTAAGAAATTCCTTTTGGAAAAATCCTAATAATACTTTGCCCCACCTGGGACTCGAACCCAGTAGCGTTTGCGACCATAAGGCCAACGGGGCAGTGCTCTCTCGCTTGTAGTGAGTAATTAAGCTCAAGACGGAGATCTATTTTAAAGGTTTAAAATGTACTTTTCGTTGTCGATGCATTTCTGTTCATATTAATATCTCGCACGTGAATTTTCAATTCTCATCTCTACCGAGAAACTCAATGCACAGTTAATATTCTCGAACAACAAATAATATTCATATATAGAAGAGTGTTGTGCTCGTAATCCTGAGCGTCAACAGCTCTCTTATTGAGTGACGCTTGACATTCGGCCGCTCAGAGGATTAGTGGAGTTCACGAAGGGTGGATGCGGCAGTTTAGCTGAGCACAGTTCAACATTAGTGCTGATACTTTTGTTCATAACCCAAACTTATATAAGAAAAGAAGTGAATTGTTTTCGATTATATGTATTTTATTTTCTCTTTTACTCTTACACCTGCTGACTACATCTCTTTATCTTCTCTCCTATCGCAAGTATGCTGGAAGAGATTTCTATAGAAACAAACACCACCGCTGCCGCTGTACCAATTTTTCTGTTCTATTTTGCTTGTCATTTTATATATTTAATTTTTATGTGTACGTAAATGGTTAAATAAATAAATAAGAATATTGATATCTCTTACTGGCAAACCGCGATAGAAAAAGACAAGTGATGCTTTACAACTGGCAAACTAATTTATGTCTCGGTGCTCTGAATTTGGCGTGATTTAAAGCATGATGAATATTTAGCTCGTCGTAGTTGTGAAAGAAAATGTTAGTTTAACTAAATTTAACAGCTCTTATATATTTCCGTCTTTATCTTGTTTCATTAGATGGAAAATTACAGGAATAGCCTAAATTAAATCTAATTGGTGAGTTTAAGAAACTGTTGTTTGAAAAATAATGTTGACTGTGTCTTCTCTGTAAAAGAAGGTAAACTTAATTCTTTAAATATGGGTATCTAACGAAATTCATTTGTTTCTAGGCATATTGCAGAAACCAACACAATATAGGTAGTGACTGCCATGTTGGTCTTGTGGTCGCAAGGACTACAGCTGATTATGAGGTTTTGGGTCCGATTCTCAGGTCGGGCAAAGTGTTATTGGGTTTTTCCATCTGGAATTCCACAGCAGCAGCCCGAAGTCTGGATTTGTATCCGGTTGATGGTAATACAGTTGCCCCTATTACTTTGGTCCTAACCATAACTGGTGAAATGTCGGTGTACTAAAGGTACACCTCTGCTCAACCCTTCGCGGAATCAAGGCGTGATGTGTCGAATATGTGAAGTAGTACTATGATATTACCTTATAATCACACAAGTAATTAAGCAAAACATCAAAACCATCACTAATAACTTTTGATGAACCTTTCAGATGATCACCATAAGAGGCACATACGCACACCTCATCCAAATATTCCCACATCGCTACCACCCAAAATGAACAACACGGCTCACAAAACCCTTGTTGATTTTTGTTCTCAGCGAGGGCGATCAGGCGATCGCGTATTTTGTTCGTTTCCCAAGACCAGCCTCTCAGGGGACCGCGGGACAAATTCTGCTGATATAAGCCTGTTAGCACCCCACGTGCGCTAAATTCTATGCAGTTATTGTGGCCGGGAGTAGGTGATTATTTTTGGCGTGTGGGAGTGATGCACCTCTGTGCGTTTGACGAGTGTCGCTTGGAAGTAAATATAATCCAGCCAGGGTCACGAATGTTCGAAGAGTGGCAATTTGACAATTTGACCACACATAACGCACATGTGAGTTCTTCGTGGTTCTTCATGGTTGTTTCTTCATCATTATAAGATTACTTTCATCTCTATTCAAGTTTAGAACATGGTTTCCCAAACTTTATTTTGTTGAGCTTCCCCGGATAATATTGTCTTGCCACATTCCCCTTAAATGTTTTCATGACGAGAAAAGCACAGCAATTAACACTATTTTTTTCTGATTTATAAAGGAGGGGTATTGATAAGCTAAGAAAAATGACCCCTCTAGAAATTTTTAAAAACTATGTTTTTTGAATAGCATGAGCCTTATACGTAAAGAAAACACAATTCATTTTCCAGAAAAATCTTTTATTCTTTTTTAGAACACAATTCAAATAAGTATGCAACATTATAAGATATTTAGAATTTTACTTATATTTGTAGGTTTAGCATGCAATAAATTAAAACTCACAAGAAACATTAAACAAAATATTTAAAAAATGATATCTATTCTGCATCAGAATCATCTGACCACCCGCACTTCGAAGTGTTCACTGCTGCGTCCTGCACAAACTGACTGTAATGAATGTCACGCTGTACGTTGGTTTCATGTCTTTGATATGATAAATACCACAGTATTGATGCTATGTGAGCACAGCAACCGACAGTACGAGCTCCTACCTTACATTGACAGTACCAATGCACGATTTAAATGAAGAGTGGGGAGTCAAGGTGAAATGAAGATAGCAGTAATAGCATACAATAATATCACAGCCCCACAAAAAAAAAATAAAAAAAAATTGTACTTGTTACTAAACCAAATGGTCTTTACGTATTTTGAGCTGCCGAATCCGAATCTGGACACAGAATTAACCCTCCACCCTCCAGTTTTTCTTCAGGAGCAAAAAAAAACTCTTGAATTTTGCAGTAATGATAATTTTAAAAAGAAAATTTGAATAATCATAGTAACTTTACGTTTACATTACCTTATAACATATAATATGATACAAAAAGGCCTAAAAAGGACAGGAAGTCTGATAAAAAAACAAGAAAAAAAATTTTTTTTTCTTTTTAATATTACCATTACGGTAGAGTTTAAGCGTTTTCTGCTCCTGAAGAAAAACTGGAGGGTGTAGGGTTAATTCTGTGTCCAGATTCGGATTCGGCAGCTCAAAATACGTAAAGAGCATGTGGTTTACTAACAAGTACATTTTTTTTTTTTTGTGGTGCTGATCATTACTGCAAAATTCAAGAGTTTACTGCTCCTGGAGAAAAACTGGCGGGTGTAGGGTTAATTCTGTGTCCAGATTCGGATTCGGCAGCTCAAAATACGTAAAGACCATGTGGTTTAATAACAAGTACCTACATGTTTTTTTTTTGCGGGCTGTGTATTTTTTCAGTACGACTGCTCAAGATTAAAAAAAGTTTTATTTTACAATGAGCGCATTATTTTAGCATGATGACTTTTTTACATGTTGTTCTTTAGACGTTAACAAATATATACACAAAAAAAATTAACTGCTAAAAAGATGCGCTCATGTCTGAAAAAAATTGATAATGCATACCAAAAAAGGTACAATTTTCCAAAAAAAAACCATTTTGACCTCAGTTTGTTGATTTGTTTTGTGAGCAAAACGCAATTATTTGGACTTTTATTTTATTAAAGCGTAAAGTTAGTGTCCTGTATTTTACAAAAAAAAAAAGAAAAATAAAAAAAAACATATTATTAAATTTTTGGTCAAATTAGGGTCAATTTCCTTAGCTTATCGATACGCCTCCTTTCAAACAAATTAAAATGACTCGTAAATCAAACATCACAGATGTTCACATATTTTTTTTTTCTAATAAAGTAAACTTGTTTTGCCCTCCTCGACATGTTCCTACACCTGTCAAGGGAGCACGAACCTCTGGTCAAGAACTCCTAGTCTAGAACGATGAACTTTCGTCGGATCTCTATTTAAAGTTGTCAGATTTTAAACTTTTCTTCTTCACTCCGATCCAGCCCGTCCCTTGCTGCCCATTGCCAGCGACGACGACGCCTTAAGCCAAGGTACGTACCCCACAATGGATGCCCCCTTTGTGGGGTACGTACCTCGGCTAGCATGTAGTTGCTTAATAATAATACATTTATTTATTTTCTCCCACAAGTATAAAAACATACAGAGTTTAATTTACAAAAATAAATTTAAGATGGGAGACAGGAGCCCATACTAAGTAAAACCTGTGCTATGGGTCTCCTGGTCTCCTAATCTCGAACACATTATTCAGGGCTATGATAAGGAAATAAAAAGTTGCTTAGTTTTAAGTTTTTAAATCCTGGCTGGAGACCTTAAAATATTAAGGCAGCCACAGGCAATAAGTCCGGTTACGCAGTCGACAACCTAGGAGAGGGTGACCTGCGAAATTTCATTACAAAAAAAAAAACTTTTCTTCTCTCTCTCAAATCTTCCAGATTCAAAAAAATTGTTCGTAGGGCTCAATGCCTATACAAGTACGCATATTACCATATTCCCCAACCCGATTCGCCACCTTTCTAATCCCTAAAAAGAAACCCATAAACCCATAACTTTATGCATAACTAATATTTATCGGTTTATCTTGCGCATGCGATCCCGCATCAATGTGACGTCATTACAAAATCTGCATAAATGTCCCCGTGCGACTGTAGCGCTATCTAGGGAGAGTCGTTTGAAGGAGTCACTGTAATGTTGTTTAGAGAAATATTTGGACGAGTTGGTTGAAGGAATTTAACTTTTATATTGGAAACATTTGGGTTGCTTTTTGATTGTGTCTTTGAATTGTTAGACAGATGATAAACAGTAGTCCAACTAGTCAATCTACCAAAGTCCGGTGACAGGATTCATGTTAAAATGTATAACATAGTATACTGCTTCTGGTCGTTCTCAGTGCAGGTTACTAATAACTTTTCGGATCTCCAGACCAGTTAGGATATTTTAGGCTGGCATAATGTTCAGTCTACGAAATTCAGAGAAAAAGTTTAACTCATTTATTTATTTGCTCTCATGCACGTCACATATTTTATAATGAACTAGCTTTTGCCAGCGGCTTTGCCCGCGTATTATACGTATAAACCTTCCTCTTGAATCACTCTATCTATTAAAAAAACCGCATCAAAATCCGTTGCGCGGTTTTAAAGATCTAAGCATACATAGGGACAGACAGTGGAAAATGACTTTGTTTTATACTATGTAGTGATTGTCGGTTTCGAATATTTTGTACATGAACCCTGCCAAGGCACTGCAAAACATAAATGTTGGTTTGCTGTCAAGTTTGTGAACAAAAAGTGTACATACATTAAATCTTAACTTATCAAAACAAAATATCTATACTTATTTATCTTTACATATTATAAAATAAAGTCACTTCGCTGTCTGTCTGTCCCTATGTACGCTTATATCTTTAAAACTACGCAACGGATTTTGATGCAGTTTTTTTAATAGATAGAGTGATTCAAACGGAAGGTTTATATGTATATAACATGCATAATATAGTAAAGAAACGCTGATAAATTTACAGGTTTCTAATGTGATGTTATAAATAAACACATTTTTTTGCGCTTACATTGCGAACGCTGGCTGAACCCTACGAAATAGCTCAAAATAATGTACTACAGTATTGTACACCTTAAAAAGTTCTACAAAAAAGTCCGCGATGGTATATGTCTAACTCTTAGGGATAACCCATAATAACCATTTTTATCCTTTACTTTTTACGATAAATAATGGCTTATTTATGAATGCGATTTTAAGCAATACAGCATTAATCCTTATGCAA
This sequence comes from Aporophyla lueneburgensis, assembly GCA_932294355.1. Lineage (NCBI taxonomy): Eukaryota > Metazoa > Arthropoda > Insecta > Lepidoptera > Noctuidae > Aporophyla > Aporophyla lueneburgensis. The sequence continues at coordinate 17,909,907 of OW028735.1, forward strand.
TTAAGTACCTTAAATAAATTGTGTATTTCATGTAGATCGAAATTGCCCTTTACAGCATATCATTAAAATTAATATTTTAGAAGATATCAGAGATTATAATAAAATCGCCGCAGAGCGGCTAGCGGGCCTTCCCGCGTCCGGCCGTCCCGGTTGGTAGCGGTCGGGTATTGCAGGATTGTAATATTGTAATTCTATAAATGCGAATATCATGTGTGTTCGAAGTACTCAAAACTTTTTAACAAAAAATTAAACCGCCGAAAAACTGAAAAGCATAAAATAATAAACCTTAAAATTTTGAGTCGGCGCTGAAAAATCAATGAACAAAGATCACTCAAAGCGTCGACTCATAATTTTAAGGTTTATTATTTTATGCTTTTCAGTTTTTTCGGCGGTTTAATTTTTTGTTAAAAAGTTTTTCAGCGCCGACTCAAAATTTTAAGGTTTATTATTTTATGCTTTTCAGTTTTTCGGCGGTTTAATTTTTTGTTAAAAAGTTTTTATTTTATGATTTTTTGTGGCTTTAATGTACTAATAATACTAGCAAGGTATACCCTATCCAACAATAAAAGAATTATCAAAATCGGACTACTCTGTACAAAGTTATGCGTGTTTATACGTTACAATCAGTGAGTGAACAATCAATCATCCCCTGTTTTCCAACCCTTAGGGTTCGATTTTGTTTTCCAAATTTATATGGGACCACCTTGGGAGTATACCCTTTCCAATAGAAGAAGAATTGTCACAATCGGACCACTATGTAAAAAGTTGTGAGTGTCAGTGAGTGAACAATCAATCATCCCCTGTTTTCCAACCCTTAGGGTTCGATTTTGTTTTCCAAATTTATATGAGACCACCTTGGGAGTATACCCTTTCCAATAGAAGAAGAATTGTCACAATCGGACCACTATGTAACAAGTTATGCGTGCTTATACGTTACAATCAGTGAGTGAACAATCAATCATCCCCTGTTTTCCAACCCTTAGGGTTCGATTTTGTTTTCCAAATTTATATGGGACCACCTTGGGAGTATACCCTTTCCCATAGAAGAAGAATTGTCACAATCGGACCACTATGTAAAAAGTTATGCGTGATCATACATAAAAAAAAAAAAAAAAAAAAAAATATACGCGTCGAATTGAGAACCTCCTCCGTTTTTTTTCGTCGGTTGAAAATAAACCTAATTGTATTATTCCAAGTAAGAGACCGCGAAATATTGCTTAGATGTTTAGATTTTTGGATGGATTTGGATTTTTGGTTATCCTGGATACTTACCATATACATAGGATACTTTATCCCGGTAGTAGGTTTCCGAGTGATATTTTCCGAAAGCTATACGGGCGAAGCCACTGGCAAAAGTACTATTCTTATAACTATGTTTAATTTGGTGTCTGGTAAATAATTGAGTGTCTATATAGGTAGAATAGGAGCGTTAAGAAAAACCAGTAAGACTTATATTCAATTTAATCCAGCCCTCTGTCGCAGTCTTCTTACTCTGAATACAATTAGTTTTATTTTAAGTACATCAAACACACATGATATGTAAGGATAGTAGCAGGTGGCGTTCCGTAGTTTCTGCCTACCCCCATGGGGAAAAGGCGTAATTTTATGTACATGTATAACATGGATTAATCACGAAATTCTGAGGATTGTGTGACCTATTAATGAAGGGAACACACAACCTCACGTGAACACACCTTGCTCACCAAAGGAATTTAATACATTCTTACCGCGGTAGTACGTCCTCTTGCGATAATTTCCGACATACACGCGGGCGAAGCCGCGGGCAAAAGCTAGTTAATATTATAAAGCTGAAGAGTTTGTTTGTTTGTTTGTTTGATTGAACGCGCTAATCTCAGGAACTACTAGTCCGTATTGAAAAATTATTTTTGTGTTGGGTAGCCTATTTATCGAGGGAGGCTATAGGTTATATAACATCAGGCTACAACTAAGAGGAGCGGAGCAGTAATGCAAAATGTTGCAAAAACGGGGAAAATTTATTCCTTTTGAGAGTTTCCGTTGCGTGCGCTGCGTAAACGGTTAAAGTAACGCAAAAATAATGTATGACGGAATTGTTCCTTTTAAAAAGTTCTAAAAAAAAGTACGCGAGAACATATCTATCTTTTAAGGTTGACTCACTATAACTCAAAAGGAGCGATCAGCAACGAAAAATGGACGAAAACTAGCAGGCAAATCGATGCGACGGGAAGGGTCAGGGGAGCAAAAATTTGACGCGGATGAAGTCGAGGGCAGAAGCTAGTAATAAATAAATGTCTAGCTAGATTAATCGATCCTGCAAGACTTTTTTCAACTATGTTGAGGTCGGCTTCCAGTCCAGTTTTATCAGAAGCACCTGAGTACCAGTATGTTACATGTAGCGACTGCCTATCTGACCTCCACAACTCAGTTACTGGGTAATACGATACCCCCAAGTGGTAAGACTGGTTGTCAGACTTTTGAACTTCTGACGACCCGTAACGACTGTCTAAGGTCTACGAAAATCAGCCAGGACCAACAGCTTAAGCTTTCCAAGGCATGGAGAGGTCTTGGTATGTTAATATTTAGCTAGATTATGATGTTTAATTACAAAAATAAACAATAACCCACTGATAAAATCTTTAAATAACTATTGCAACTTTGGGATAAGGCAAATTTCGTAATAGTGTAGGTTCTAAAATACTATGTTCGCAATAAAATAAAATTACAGTCAGTACAACAGAAGAGAATCCCTTTTAAAAGTTGGTAAGTGTATATATTCGTGCTCGCCGTGACTGTACAAAATACCGACCCAAATTAATTCAATGGTTTCTCAAACTTGTTCTTCTGCTATTAAACTGCACATTAATAATAATGTCACCCCACAGTTATAATAATAATATGCAAATAATACGCATAATTTAGGGTGTACCCGTGTTTTATCTATTTATCTATGGAATTGCTCAATTAGCGATACGAAAGCGATGCAAATCGCGACATTATCTGCTCTATGGAATATGTTAAATGATTTATTGTCTTTGGATGATGTATAATTTGGTGATTTATTGTTGTCTATGGGTCTGTGGTTAAGGAACATTTTTCTCTTGTCATCGTGTAAGAGGCGGGTTATGGATTTGGATTACTTTGGTTTTGATGGCAGCATCCACTTGTCCATAGATTTTTGAACACGTAATTTTGTGAGTTCCGTTCCTTAAGGTGAATGCTCCAACCAGCCCGCGAAATTCAAAATTTCTTGCGTTTTTTGCTATTTGCAGGCCAGTGCTAGGTTGTATGTTGATTAAAATATTATTCGCGACTGTAAGACGTATGTAGTTACAGAATTATAATCATTAAAATCACCTATCACAACCCTCCAAGTTCATAAAGGTCTAGGAACAAAAAAATAACAGAAAAAGTCATTCCTACTGCTTTATGAACTTAGAGCGTTGTGTTGATGATTTTGATGATTATAATTCTGTAACTACATAATGTCTTACAGCCGCGAATAATATTTTAATCAACATACAACCTAGCACTGGCTTGCAAATTGCAAAAAACTTAGAAAATTTGAATTTCGCGGGTTGGTTGGAGCATTCACCTTAAAAGGAAAAATGGAACCCTTGCAGGATCACTTCGTTGGCCGTCCGTCCGTCTGTCAAGACCCTTTTCTCACACGCGTGGCGGTATCATGTTGAATTTAATATCAAATATGTACGTATGTCTACAGTTGCTTGGAGCTCATCAAGCTTCTAAGTCAACACAATAAAAAAAAATGGTCATTTAATTCGTTAATTCTGCTTGCTTCGTATCCTTTAAATCCGGCACCACTTACATTCAGTAAGTGGCGCCGGATTTAAAGAATACGACCATCCCATTTCTTCCTGTAGGTGTCGTAAGAGGCGACTAAAGGACTTAGTAGAGAATGGGCAGCAACGTTCTATATGCATTTTGCGATCATATTGCGATCGCCAACCCGCATGCCAAGCGTGGCGATTATGGCAAACTCCCCCAAATTAGGGAAGGCCTATGTTCAGCAGTAGACGCTTTTTGGCTGAAATGATGATGACGATGATTTTGCTTCCTCGCAAGTAAATCAAAACCTACAGGGTACTTCTCGTTGACGTACTCATGAAGTTTTGCAAGAAGCAAGGGCTCACAGTACATGTAAAGAAAGAAGTCTGAAAAATAATACAAGTAGGTAACGTTAAAGATCCGCCTAAAACACAAAAGCTTCGTTTCTTTTACCCCTATCACTGGCGCTAGCGCGCTGCGCCGTGACACACAAGAGCATGGCCACACGCATTTAGACCTTCGGACATTAGAGCCACGTCCTTAAATATTATTTTTATTACGGTCACACATTTATAACCATTAGCGGCACAACAAAACTGTAACAAACCACTAATTTCACCGAATCTATAAAAATATATAAATCAAAGAAAAAAGCAAACACCACAGACTATTAATATCTCTATCCTTATACTTAAAGTTCGGAAAAGACGATAATTACAGTCCTCGACCGTCGGGCTTAACGTTCGAAAATTAAAAGTTGTAACGTTCGGCCAACACGTATCATTATGTTTGCATTATTTTGTTCTTATTTGTCGACCTGAGGTTAAGTTGGGTCACGACACATCCCAATTAAGGGTGATTAGGCGTCGTAATTTATTGAGTGCGTTTCTGAACGGTTGTGGCACCGCGGCCTCTTTGACTCGTGAGTGTCATGGCGCCAAATTCTTTTTTCGAATTTTATTTTTGAATGTGTTGAGTTGCGAACATGGGCTTGGAAAGTTTCGTCGAATAATGCCAGTCATCGATTTAATCGACGCCACGAGCGAGTAATAATATTTTTATTATTTAATGAGGCTGCTTTCTCTTATGGGCGTTGTAATAGCCATTAGGAGTGTGTTATTAAAGTCATAGATTTGACCTCTACTCTACATTTTTTGTGCGTAGCTGCGTAGGTGAAGTTTTCACGCTCTTGTTTGGTACGTGTAAGTTTTTAAGACAATTTACTCCTTGAATTTACGAGAGACGAAAACATTCGCCATTCTTCTAAGTGTCATATTTCCGATTAACTTTCCCATTCTACCGAACAATGTGTCACTGACATTTTCCACACACATTAAAAACAATTTTAATTTAATAATAACAGACAAACCTTATAAATAACTACCTTCCAACGATGCACGGCTTGCATAATAATCTATGCAAATTGTATAATCTGTGCGTGACTATTACACTGTCAGTCAGGTAAATTACGCGGGAAGGTAATTTGTCACCATTTGACCCCCCGCCCCGCCTACGTAATAAACTAATAATAAGTCTTAATCATTGACCTGGATATATTAGGCTTATGCTACGCCACAAAAATGACGTCAGAGCTTCCGTATTATTATGAATTTTATTTTACGTTAAAATGTTTTGTGCACACCATAGCTATTTCTAACCGTCCAAGTGCTCTTTCTGAATCCGGGAGGAAAGTTAAAGAAGCTGTCTTCGAGGAAAAACTGCCAATAAAATAACAACTAAGTCCAGTGCATGTTCTTTTCAGTGTCTTTAATATCTAAAAATTCGGCATTAAAAGATTCACCATAGATTTTATACTTTTTTTTATGGGTGGGAGTTCATTAAATGACGTCTTCCGCTCCTGGTGGAGCGGAAGGGCGTGCCAGACTTTTACTGACTAAAATCCACCCGTGTTCCTTCAGTTGCCTGTGCCAGTGCTACGGTAACTCTTTCGAACAAATCCGCAACCCTGGCAGGAGATTTTATACCCTGCACTGTTTTTTCGGCTGTGACATCTACCAACCCGCACTCGGCCCGCGTGGTGGATTATGGCCCACTCCCTCTCACCGAGAGGAGGCCTGTGCCCCAGCAGTGGGAACGTTATAGGCTGATGATGATGACTGTTTTTTCGGAAGCAAAAAAACACCATAAAACATATCGAGTAAAGCTTAATCGCAAAAACTCGACGCACTTATCGTAATATAAGTCTAAGATGTCCTCCCATAATAGTTCATAATATTGCCTGATTATAAGCCAGTAATTTATTGGAAATCAAAGGAAGGCCAACTATTTAATTATCTAATCATACATTAAATATGCATTGGAATAAAAGACAATTGCCCGTGTCTTTGACGTGCAAATCAAAATAATATGACGTTTCGTCGTCTATGGTTATAGGTGTAATTTTGGCGCGAAATTAGTGGGCTGTGGATAGTTATGCTATGGATTGCGTAATTACTTACGTAGTATTTTGTTGCAAGAGGGAACCATTTTCATTATTTTTCTCTGTTTATTTTCTGCTGTAACAAATATTAAAATACTGATCATAACATGCTTGTTTCAGGTTTTTACACTATGTCTTCATAATCAGCTTAGAACGTTCCCATTGCGGAGCCTGGCCTCGTCTCGTCTCTTCTAGAGGGGGTGGGCCATACGAGCCCAGTACAGGTTGCAAGATGTCAGTTGTCTTCGAATTTTTGATTCTATTGTAGTGAAGGATTGCCATTTTATATTATGGTTCTCTGTATAACTTGGATAATTTGAACAACTTTACTCTTGATTTTATTCCAGTCTTTAGAGGGATATTTACGTGTGTTTAATATTCGAATAAAATCGTGAAAAACAAAGGTAGAACGTCCCGTTAACTGCCGATCTTAGATCGTATAGAAATAAGACGTCCAACGTATGGCATAATGACATCGGAAATTAAACGATGTCTTCCCGTCCCACGGCTTGGCGGCATTTAGATAAGCGTCGCCCTAATAACATAGGTTAGAGATTTAACGCACTGTTTGTTAGCGCACGCGTCCACGAGTTGCTTCGAAGAAGCGCTTCTCTTGACTGTTAGGAGTATTTCTTCTGAAGGCTGGTCGATGTAAATTCCTTTTGGTATGATTGATTTTCGTCAAATTCATGAATTGTTACGCATCTGCAGCGAGATACGAAAATTATGTGCTACGACTGGAACGAGTGAATCGACGAAAAGCATGTACTTACCACAAATTATTCTGGGTATGTAGAGACAATTTAATGTGCAAAAAACCTTCGGAAGCTACGGCGACCGTTCTACTCTTAACTAAAACCCAAGCCTTATAGAACTACTTTTGTGTCGCAAATATAGATGATGAAATCATCATTTCACTATTGTTTCAGGGATGGCAACACATTTGTGACGACTATTGAAGGAGATGTCCAGGTCATCACACAGGTCTCCATCTCCCCACGCTTGAGAGAACGCTGCTGCCTATTCTCTAGTAAGACCCTTAGTCGCCTCTTGCGACACCCACGAGAAGAAATAGGATGGTGCTATACTTTACGTCCGCACCGCACAGAGGATGATGGAGATGAGGGATGTCCACTTATGTCCACTAATTCCGGTCTTTGCAGTGGCTGATGCCCCATTCAATCACATTAAGAAAATAAAATACAATGCCCTATCAACCAGCCCCACAATTCTTGAAATCTCCAAAAAATCGAAGCAACTCGTGTACCCAGCACTCACATCGACATCAACTATGCTAATTGTCGTACGCGAAGATAAGCATCGAGTAACGGTGTGTATCGATCGTGTGCTCGTAATTGTCGCTCGGTTATAGTTATTAGAGCGGCGCGTGCGCTTGCCGGGGGAGGGGGGGGGGGGTTAGGTGCGGGCGGAGTGACGTAATCATGCTTGTGCTGTTTAGAGGAAAAATTATGATAAGAAAATAATATTGTCACCATCATCATTTCAGCCGTAAGACGTCCACTGCTGGACACAGGTCTCCATCTCAGGGAGGGTTTGCCATAATCCCCACGCTTGGCAGGCGGGTTGGCGATCGTCCCTTAGTCGCCTCTTACGACACCCAGGGGAAGAAATGGGGTGGTGCTATTCTTTGCGTCCTGCATCACACGGAAAATAATATAATATTGGTACCGATTCCCTTGTTCACAAACTAAACTAAATTTAAGTTCAGTGCATCTTTTTCTTTGTATTTCATTAAGAAGAGGACAAAGAAAAATTTTAGTTTAGTCCTGTCAAATTAATCAGCGCCTGTCACTACTCCATACAAGTTTAGACGTGATTAAAAACTTGCCTACTAAAATTACGTCAATTTACGTCAAGCGCTGATTAATTTGACAGGACTAAACTAAAATTTATCTTCTGTCCTTTCCTTAATGAAATAGAAAGAAAAAGATGCACTGAACTTAAATTTAGTTTAGTTTGTGAATAAGGGAATCGGCACCATTGTCCAACCCAAAATCAGTTTATTTTATATTTCACATAAACCTACTTGGGCACTTATGAAACGTCAGAGGCTAGGTGCACGGTTCCAACTGGTTATAGAAAAGAGACGGCGAGACACTCCACGGTAACTCTTTTAAAAAAAAAAATTGTAAAGAAAACATACAGTGTGCTCGAAAATCGAAAATCTTTAGTCCTTTAGTTTATGGACCCCTTCAACCCCGAAGATAATCATTTGCAAGTCATTCATCTTCCCCCGGCAAGATGACACACATGATGTTCAGATACAAAATCACAAGTATCTTCTCTTTTAGTGTTACAAGCTTTTGTCTGCGTGTAGGTTTCGTCCCCCGATGCGCCACATTGCATTCTATCACCCGTTGGCGCTAATACTTGGGTTTTGCTTACCGTTCTTTTTGAGTTTTTTTTTTTGCTTGGCGTCTAAGAGTTGTAGTGTCATGTTAAATCTATACTAATATTATAAAGCTGAATAGTTTGTTTGTTTGTTTTGTTGAACGCGCTAATCTCTGAACTACTTTGTAAAAATTGTCTGCTCACGCAGTTAATGTAGTTGAACTGTCAAAATTAAAGATATTTCAACTGATAGTACGTAACGCAATTACCCATTAATTAATATAGCGATTAAATAAATACCACTAAAGCCATATTTTATTTATCTATACACTTAACAACTTCTTCTGGATCCTCAGAAACTAAAACCAATAATACTGTCAAAAAAAAAAACATCATCGATAAACGAAATTATTATGGCTTGTCTTGAATCTATTTATATAGACGCAAAGCCACTTATGAACATACACAATTATTTGAATTTGAATACAATCAACCAGAATCTATACTGTTGATATTATAAAGCTGAAGAGTTTTTTTGTTTGTTTGGTTGAACGCGCTAATCTTAGGAACTACTAATTCGATTTGAAAAAATATTTTAGTATTGAGTAGTGCAGTTATTGATGAAGGCTATAGACCATATAACATCCTGGTAGAACCCTTAAGAGCCGAGCAAAAAGAAAAAAAGAACACGCATCCGAAGACCTAACACGGGCAGGCAGACAAGGGTGTCCTTTAAAAACCACATAATTCTTCCAATATTTTACCAGCACCTACTAATTTCAACTTTTGCCAGTCCTTCTCTAAACCATTATTAATCCTTGAAATAATCATAGCAGAAAAACGGCTGTAAAACTGTCCTAATTAATAACTTCGATCTTTATCGATAAAATACGGACCTCATCATTATTTCCCTACCACATAAACCTTGGCGTAACGTCTCACTAGCCCACGCGCTAAGTTCTAGTGGCGTGCCATCGATACGTCGACTGTCGATATGTCATAGATAACAGATGATTTATAAGCAGTTATTACACGCCGGCTTTCTCTATGCTTTGTCTCTATTGGCTGTATAAATAGCTGTCTGTCGTGATGAGTTGCTTCTCTATGGCGTTACGATTAAATTTTCATGTGGTGTGTAGGAATTTAATCAATGTTGAGCTGATTGTATGTCCCAGGTTCGTCCTGTGGTTTTATTGGACGGAACCTTATAATATTTCCGTTGATGATTGAAACAAAAACTACTTCTTAGTAGACCTTTTTGAATGTCAAAGAGGGTAGAAGAGATATCGTAGTAATTTATCTAATGTATCAGTGGCGAAAGCACCATATAACACGATTCCTACCGGCTTGCCTTCGGGGATTCGCATTGGTAACTCTATCACTATTAAAAATACAATAGTTTGTAAATAGTGGCTACTATTGTCAATAAATATAGTTACACTACGGGTATTTAATTCACCATAACATTCAAACAACAAAAAAGATTATTTTTAGCTTTGTATTACAACAAAAGAGAAATGTTCTAAATTAACCCGGCGCCAAAACGTCATAATCGGGAACTAAAAATTCATACAACAGCGATCCCGTAATGATGTCACTTTAGGTCACGTGGCACCGCTTGATATGTACGAGAGCAAGCCGCTGTACAACGGGTTATGACAGAGACAGGTATAGAAAAATGCGTCAGCGAAAACGAGATAGAGGAATATTGCATATTTTATTCGGTTTTCAGCTGTTCAATTTAATTGTATTTAATTCATTACATTCCTATATTAATTTTAGAATGATAATAAGTATTCTTTATTGATGAGCCAGTAAGTTAAAGCCGACTTCGCTTCGGCTTCTCTTTTAGAAAAATTTACACCTCGCCGCTGTAATGTATCTACAAGTATTCAAGGTGACACGGACATCGAGCCGCAAATTGTAAGCGAGAATTCAGCATCTTCATAATTTTAGACCCCCTAGCGAAGAAATGTATTGCCGGTTGTCAAAAAATTCTGCCAAAATGTATGGAACAATATTTCTTTTATAACGCAGAGGTGTCCAGTTCTATGTAAGAAATCCATGATAGTGCCAGTTTGCGCGTCAATGTCCTTGCCACCCTTTATACCATTTCCATAGAATTCTAGGCTTATAACGGCTATAAGTATGAACCACGTCATAGGATTTGATGTATTATACAGGATCATTTTTTATCCAGTGCGCAAACTGTAACCATGAATTCAGCATATCATTCTAGACCCAACAGCGTAGAAAATTTTCGTCAGTAATAAAAAAAAAATACAGCTGTTCCATACATTTTGACCCCGTAGGTATTGCATTTTTCTATGAAACAACTGATTTTTTTTGTAAAACCTAGGAAAAATTTCTGCGCAAGGGGTCTTCAATGTGTAGGGGTCTACTAGGACCGATGCCTGCCGGGGTCGCGTGATTGTTCGAAGGAGATACCGTGACCCTGGCAAATGGGCAACTGATGGAACACGGGTGGGTTTTAGTCAGTAAAAGTCTGACACGCCCTCCCGCTCCGCCCAGAGCGGGAGAAGTCATTTGATGATTTCCCATCCTGAAAAAAAAAAAAAAAAAAAAAAAAAAAAAAAAAAAGGGGTCTTCAATGATATGCTGAATTCATGGTTACATTTTACGCACTGAATAAAAACTTATCCTGTATATACGTGCATACAAAAACTGCTATTGAAAATGATATTTTGATTTTGTGGTGAAAAAGACATCAACGAACACCGTGTTTTTAGAATTACTAGTGGTCGCCCTGTGGTCGACATTCAACCATAATTCATTTTAAACTTAATTTATTTCTAATGCATTATTATATTAAATAAAACATAAACTTTCTGCACTTCTTCTCCATATAAAATTTAACTGTGCCATATTTCATATTCCTCCGCCCGCGTAATTTTCGTAAAAGAGGTACAATTTTTTTTGCGTCAGGTATGAAATATTTAGATAGTTAATGTTATCATACATGTTTTTAAACACTGTTAAACAATGGTTACCTTAAAATTAGTTAAAATAATAATTCTGTCTGCAACTATTGGTGAAATTAATTTTGTTATAAGCGGTGGTCCCCAAACTAAGTGGTGTCTGCATCTTGGGAACCTGAGTTGTGATATACCATTCTAATGTTGATATTGGAATAGGTTATTAATTATAAACTTTTATAGTAATCCCTAAGTTAAAATTTGAGATCGAAAATGAAGATGGAAATGACAGGACTCTTGATGGTCGCTTCAAGTTTAGAGATAGATAGGCAAGTACTCGGTTTCATTATTTACGTCAAGTCATACTCAAAACAGGTGCAAATTAGTATTGATCAGTTTATCATAATGCATAAGCAGTTTATAACGTTCCCACTGCACACAGGCCTCCTCTCTGTGAGAGGGAGGAGCCGTAATACACCACGCGGGCCCAGTGTGTGTTGGTATATATATTAGACTAGCTTCTGCCCGCGACTTCGTCTGCGTAAATGTCGGTTATCGCGGACGCAGACAAAGTCACGGAATAAAAAGTACCCAATGTCCTTTCTCAGGCTCTAAGCTATCTGTGTACCAAATTTCGTTTAAATCGGTTTAGTAGTTTTAGCAGGAAAGCGAGACAGACAGACAGATAGAGTTACTTTTGCATTTATAATATTAGTGTGGAAGTGTGGATTAGTGTGTTTTTTTTGGATATGCTGAAAAGCCCCTGTCAGGGTTAGAACACACGACGTACAACTCGTATATAGCTGCCGTTGCCACTGAACCATCACTGCTCGTATCAAATAAAAACAAAACGAAAAAGTACCTATTACAAAAAACCCCTAAATTACACGTTTCCACCCCACCTAAACGCATGACAATCGATGGGACCACAGATATACATAATCACGTTAAGGCGACCGCTGTGGCGCTAGATTGGCACAATTATGAGTACCGACGTACTGGGGCGCTGCGTGGGGTCGTGTGGTGCTATTGTCACCACTGGGGTTTAGGGACGGTCATTAGAGATATTCAATAGTTTTTTTTTTGGACACCACACACAGGAAGCATTATTCAACATGGTTTTGCTCAGAAGTTAGTCTTTTAATACCCCTTAATGTCAATCAATCTGCCAAGCCTTTTCCAAATTTTGGTGGGGTCGGCTTCTAATCTAACTGAATGCAGCTGAAAACCAGTATTATACATGAAGAGACTGTCTATTTGACCTCTACAACCCAGTTACTGGGTAAGGGCCATGAGGGACCCGTAACGACTGTCAGAGATCTACGAATGACAGCTAGGACCAACGTCTTAGCGTGATTTTCATTGAGGAGCCTTAGGATGAAAAGATGGTCAACCCATGCACGGACGAACCCCGGCAATCGTAGCTTAACCTGATGGACCGATCCGTGCGGTTGATATTAGTTAGCCACCTTTATTTATTTCTTTATTTATTTATCTTTAGATCAGGCACATAACCCATAATTTTGTTAGTATTACTTAAACTATGTTAGTATAATTAATTAATAAAAAGGTACAACAAATCAGAAACAATAAATTACACTATAGTATTCGTCAAGTTACATTGTTTTCAATGCAACTTAAGGAACACCATATCTATCACGCCATCTTCTAGACACACCCGGCAACAATACATGCACTCCGCACAGGTGCCCCATCATATGGCCCTCAGTTTTGCTAGCAACAATGCTCTTAATCCTTTGGGGACACTTAAATGTCTAGATACGATAGCATGTTACATTCTCAAAGTTCGGCACTGAGCTTTCTGTGCAAATAAAACAGTGTACTGTTGTTTAGGCATTGTATTCAGGTAATATTAAGTGTGGCGTGGCTATTATGGCAAAGCCCCCCAAATTGGGGGAGGCTTAAGTGGAGGTCTTACGGCTGAAATGAAATGATGAATGATTAAGTGTTAGTGAAAACGAGCTTGTATCTTTTAAGAGTTAAAATGCTTGGCAACTTTTATTATGTTTGTGGCATAAAGGTAGAAGTCATGACCAGGCATACCAGGTGAAATTAGGCAAACATTCTGACACACACATGACCTTTAAAAAAAACATTTTCAATAAAATTCAAACCAGCAGTTCCTGAGATAAGCGCGTCCTACCAAACAAACAAACTCTTCAGCTTTATAATATTAGTATAGATCACCCCTTTTTTTTTCTGGATGGGAAATCATCAAATGACATTCAATGAAGTCGGTTAAAAATACAAGAGAAAGATGATTGTGCTTTTGCATAGGAACGTAATGCCATGCACCGCAACGGTTCAAATTAGCAAAATTTTCGATACCAACGTATTGGGGCAGTATTGGGGTTGACAGATTCTATTGTCACCAAACGCGTACCATTGATGAATCGTTTTAAATTAGTGTTTGGGGTGAGCATAATCATAGTTTATTTTTTAGTATTTTTGGATGCTGGGACACAGACCTCCACTTTGTGCCAGGCAGTGGGCAATAATCTACTACGCGGGCCCAGAGTGGGTTGCTGGATTTCAACTGTCGTCGAAATTTAGATTCTAGGACATCAACAGTTTCGTCAAGACGTTTTCCTATAACGTTTTGAGAGGAATCAGTAATATTATTTTAAAATGTTGGTTAGTTTTTTGTTAACGAGATTTATTGATGCTGGCATCATTAAACCACGAGTATTCCATTACCCAGTAACTGGGTTGTTGAGGCCAAATAGGCAGTCGCTCCATGTAAAATACTAATATTCAGCTATAGCCGGTTAGACTTAAAACCAACCCCAGCATAATTGGAAAAGCCTAGGCAGATGATGTACCGTACAATTACCTGATTCAATCCTTTACTTTTCCTAACGGGGGTATGGCTTAGAAAACAGATGTTAAAAACTCTTCCCTACCCTGAACTCAGAGTAAGTAAGCCTGAATGACACATTCAATTGACTAATGGAGTACAAAAATGTATATTAATTGCCCCCAAAATCTGTTATTAGCTCAAGGGCCCTTTATAGAGCTTATCGTCCGATTAGCTAGGGGTCACCGCACCCCGCCGTATAGATTTTGTTTTTTAAGCATTATAGTGATGGCTTTTTGTCGATAAGTTAGAAAATTATGCTACGTGTTACAAAACGTTCCTTAAGGCCAGTTTGATCTTCAATCAGTCGATCACAGTTTAAGTATAGAATCCATATGAGCTGCACGAATAATGACAAATGCGTGCACTGACTAGACAGGTCCACTCAATCTGTGTGGTTCTTTCCTCTAAAGACCATTTCAAACAGCTATCTACATGGTCTTCACATGATATGACCAAGATTATGTCTTGACTTTAAAAGAGACTGTGACCCCTGAGTTTGTTTCGGCTTTTCTTCTCAGAGCCGTCAGATACGAAACGCCGACCTCATCTAGTTTAAAAAAATATCATTGACGTGTAAAAGTGTATGAACAAATCTACTTACAGAAATAAAATAATTTATAATACTTGAGCATTGCTCTTATTCTAGAACGGTAATCATCCATACTCAGCTGAATCGAGACCCACATCGAGCCTCAAGCAGAGATTAGAGAACTTTTTATTGACGTACACTTTTCATTTTAAGGTTAATTTTATTTATTATAGTAGTTTGTTTTAAAACAAATCTCATTATTCATTTAATCATTGGCTGACGATGACGTTCTTAAATTAGGTGCCAAAAAAACAAAAAATTTCGTTGAACATGAGGAAACCTATTTCACATTTTCTTATTTTATCGATATGATGGCTGTCCCCTCACTAATCGCAAAGAATTAAACAGTAATATTATTTGGACATCATTTTAATCTTTCTTTGATCTTCTAAGGGGATGTATTCGCCCGAAGTGAATTAGAAAATCATCTCGTATTTTAATTAGCGGTCTCTTTTATATTTATTTTTAGATTACATAAAATGTTTGTTTTATGAAATTGGATTTTATGAATTGGCTTTGTTTAGTGGTAGGTAACTTTTTGAAAATGAGGGCTTGTGGCTAAGTCATAGACGCACGAGTCGATCGGTAAGCATAGGTTTAACTATGCTTTCCGCGGTTGTTCCGAAGATAGGTAACCTTTCATGTGAAGAACCCTCCGTGCCTCGGACAGCGTGTTAACCTGTTGATCTCGACTGTCTATTGTGGAACACTGACGACGTCGAGGCGGGTTGGTTATCGCAGTATGATGGTAAAATGTTGCCCATTCTCTAGTAAGTCCCTTAGTCGTATCTTACGACACTTGAGGAAAGAAATGGAGTCACCTGCCTAGCATATTTCCAGCATATTGGGGTCGGCTTCCCATCCAACCAGATGCCGCTGAGTGGCAGTATTTTACATGTAGCGACTGCCTATCTGACTTCCATAACCCAGTTACTAGGCAACACGAAACCCCACGAAATTTGATTTGTCTGTCGGAGTTTCGGGTTTCTGACGACCCGTAACCACTGTAAAAAAACAACGAATGACAGCCTAGAACAACGAGGTAGTCAATCTAGGGAATCAAGCCTTCAAAATTATTACATGCATGATCAGCCTTATTGGGACACAGGGCTCCTCTCGGTGAGAGGGAGTGGACCATAGATTTACCACGCGGGCTCAATGCAAGTTGGTAGATGTCACATGTCTTCGAATTTATGGTTCTAAGACATCCCGGGTTCCTCACGATGTTTACCTTCGTTTTGAGAGCAGTGGTGATGAAATTATTTACACAAAGTAAAGTGCCTGCCTGGGTTCGAACCTATGACCTACAATTCGTAACTCGCGGCCGTTACCACTGGGCCAGCACTGCTCTCAAAACTATACCGTGATGTTATCTAAGAAACACCAATTAATCCGAGTTCTGTGCAGCCGTAACAGTTGTTATTAGAGAAGGAAATCACAAAGTTTACCTCACTGGCTAAACTAAACAGAAACGCAATAATAACTCGACTCCATAATGTTTACTTTTGTAATAATATCGCAAAGGATAGCAACTATTTGAGTTAAGGTTAAGATGTTGGTGTACAAACTCATTGGTGCTTGAAAACTTAATAACAATGTGACCTTTTTGGTAAAACACAAATTTGTTCTGTGGTTATTATCAAAGACTCTACGAACTGTAAGATCGACATTAGAGTACCTGCAGAATATTTATGTTTTGATTAAAAATAATAGTTTAATAAACACGCTTTCATAGTAAAGCAAACTTAAATTTGATATTGTGGTGATCCTGGCCCGGATAATAGCAAAAATGTATGAAATTATTGTAATGTCATTGGTTCTTGATAAGTGTGCAAAGTTCCAAATTAATCCGACTTTTTGGAAGGAGTGAAAAAAACGTCCAAAGATTCCGTTACAGAGATATATACCAAGCTAATAAAAGCGTGTTAACATTGACTATCGTCCCAATAGTTTCCAACTTAGAATGAAAAAATAATCGGCCTGACTATGTCGGGTTCAGCTTTCAGTCTAACCGGATGCAGCTTAATATCAGTGTTTTAAATAGAACGCCTGCGTATCTGACCTCTACAACCTTGTTACTGGGTAATACGATGCCCCTTGACAAGACTTTTGGGTTTCTAACTACTCATAACAACTGTCAAAGACCTACAAATGACAACCAGGACCAATGGCTTAACGTGCTTTCCGTGGGGTCTTGGTAATGGGTCATGTAATGGATGGTCAGTTATGCAAAAATCAACCATGACTAGGGTCGCTCAACCTTCAGTCGACTCGTGCTGCTGTTATTATTTAGCCCCCAACTTCGAATGAGAAGGTAGCAAAAAAATAAAAGTTAGCCTAGTCCGTGGTCTCGCCGTAGGTTTAACTAAGGCTAAGCCTCCGGATATAATTTCTTAATCAAAAACCATAGCCGTAACAAACAATTCTGTACCCGTTTCAAAATTCGCACGAAACAAAAGCTCATACAAAGTATTATCCCCAAAAAAGTAAAAAAGTCTTAAGGACGTTTCGACTCTCAAAAAGCCCTTAAACAGGGAACGAGGCAAAGGAACACCCATAACAACGCTGATTACACGCAAAATGCCTGAAATATCCGAACGCGTCCGCCTGGCTGCATGCGTGGCATACCTTGAACAACCAAAAGCTAAAGAAAAGACTATTTGGAGCGAAAAAGTCGTGATAGTTATTCAAAAAAGGAACGCTGGGCAATTACTGGCACGCGAGCGGGCAGTCGCGCGCCCGAAGCGGGTGCGTACACACTGGTTTATGTGAGCAATAAAATGATCAATTTATTGTTTTTCCGTGACAAAAGCATCTGGACGTACATACGAGCTGACGATAATTATTTGCCTATGGAAATCGTTTTGTAAAGACATTACTATTGGCTGCTGGAGAAGGGATTAAAAGGCGTGCGATTGAAGAACTGTTGCTGCCAGTGTAAAATGATAAAATTATTACTTCTGCTTCGTAGGACCAAAATTATTTTCTTTTCCAGCTAATAAAGTAGCACATGAAGTGAGGAAACGTACCCTACGACGCCTATAGCATCATTCTGTAGCACTCTTTCTGAAAGATTATCACACGTATCAAACATTTCTAGTTCCCATAATCTGGTAGAATTCATTTTCTGAAGACATTTTCTAATATACATTATATTGTTAAAACTTTCCTTCTTCCAAAATTTATGAAATATCTCCAAAATTGCTAAGTTTTGATTCGGAATATTTTGCCAAAAAGCGATTGCCTTGCAATGTGTGTGTCTGTCGGCTTAGGTCGTCGGTCGTCGTGACCGCCGCGAGCCGTTGACGGATCGCCTCCCCGCCCCCCGCCTTCCCGCCTCACCTCTACTACCTTGTATATCTGGGCGCCTGGTACAGGCCGCTTGCTGATTTGCTTCTGGCCTCGCCTATTGTGGGGCTAGCAAGTAATGGGCTATTTATTGCCCCACTCGCTCAAGACTGAAGTCTGTTGGATCATACGACCAGTCTATTATTTCTGATAAGTTTATGTTATCTTTAGATCTTCCGTCGGTTATGTGGAAATAAAATAAATCTTTGAACGAATTTAATCATTCCAGTTCTTGTCTGATGGCGGCAAAAAAGACATAAATTTCAAGTACATACCTATTTCAAATAGTAATATTTTATTTATCAGATAGGTTGGCTTTTGACCATTATCGATGATACGAATACGGAAGACGATGCACGCTTACGTATTTGAATAATTGCAAAATAAATATTGGCTTGGCATTTAAAGTTCTGGTCAATTCGAAATTCAAAAGCCAGGCTAGCAATTAGAAAGTTCTGTAAAACAATAGCAATTAGAGTTTAAAAGGTTGGTTTCTGTTCAGAAGTTACTGAAGGTGGGTAACTTCGTTAATGAAGATTGTTTAACAAAATCAGAGACACCACTATTGTTTAACTTAGTAGAGAATATCTTAAGAAAGATAGCTAGTTAATTTTATTACAGATTTCTTTGGAATGTGACGTTCAGTAGTTTTTAGGAACGCTGAGAGTTATTTTTAAGAAGTTACCTATCTCAGAATACATATAGCGTCTTAAAAACAAGCGTTGGAGCTCAATATTTCTATATCCAGGTTCCTGACAACAATAGCTCATAAACGGTAACTAGCAACCGAACTCCCGCTCATTGTAGCCAAGTTATTAAAGGGGGCAGATTGTCTTATTCCAATACGTATTCTAAACCAAATAGCTGCAGGCTACACGGTCCCCTCGACACTATTATAAAGAACCCAACGCTGACTGACGCGCCGATATCCGAATATGTCCAATTAAAAATAAAACCTACTCTTTTTTCGAATATGATGGCGGGAAACGATTGCAGCGCAGCTGGAGGTTTGCTAGAATAATTGACGAATAACAGGCGCGCGTGATATTTTAAAGTTTTTAGGTTTTTTGAAGTTAGAATTCTTCAAAACTAGAGTTTGTGATCTCACTATACAGGTTATATGTAAATATATGATTGGTCCCACTGAAATAATTGTTTACTTTGTATAGCACACGCATAATTAACGAATACCGGTACCGTGTGGTGCCGGACGTAAAGAATAGCACCATCCCATTTCTTCCCGTGGGTGTCGTAAGAGGCGACTAAGGGACTTACTAGAGAATGGGCAGCAGCGTTCTCTATGTATTCTACCACCATCCTGCGATCGCCAATCCGCCTGCCAAGTGTGGCGATTAGGGCAAACCCCCCAAATTGGGGGAGGCCTAAGTCCAGCAGTGGAGGTCTTACGGCTGAAACGACAACGACGACGAATTAACTAATAAGCCTTTAACATTTTGCGAACACAGTTTTGCAAACAGCCGGACATAATCTATAGAAATCCTGTCTTCAATAAACCGATGCCGATGTTACAGACAAGCCATTAAAATCTAAATTCGAAATTCAAATCTCCCCAGTTTCGGGAGTGCGTTCGGTTTAGCCCGCGGTTATTTACTCAAACTGAACGTGGCTGCATTTCTATGTAGCAGGGATTATAGCGATCCTTCATTACCTAATGGCACAATACGAGGGGACGTCGCACGATTTAGTTTTGGCAGTATTGCCTTTGATGATAGTACACATTATGTACCTACTGTCAATTCTTAAATTATTAAGATTCTCCTTGTTTTATATGCAGGTGAAAGCTAGGCTGACTGCTTTTAATGCGCTTATCCTACCAAAAGTTATCTAAGGCCATCGTATTATATAAATGAGTACCTCGATACACGCTTGCAACTGGTAGGAAAACCAGGTCAAATTAAAGCCATTTGGGATCACTTATTTCTTCCCTATCAACCTACTCGTATACAGCGGACGTATGACAAAGGCTTACATGTTTCGCCTTGAATTCCGTAATTAATTAAACAACTCCACGCATATCCGAACGTCTCAATCTGGCAACTTAACAGTGGTAAGGCAGTGGTGCCAACATACCGACTACAAGCAACATGCTTGTTAAGCGCGCGGCGGGAAGCAGGCGTCCCGTCGCGAGCTGCCGCCGCTACCGACCGCTCTTATTTTGAATTTCGAATTTTATTCCGACATATTATTGATGTGGTCGTAACGCTTCTGTTTTAAAAAAAGGTCGATTATGTAACGTATTAATGTAATTTGTTGATGCAAATGGAGGGTATTTGACAAGGAAACAAATTAGTGAATCTTCAATCGCAGACGTTGAAAGCTAGAGATGAAGGGTCCCATTGAAAAGTTATTAAGGTCGGTATCTTTTTGGTCTATATCTCGATATGTCGGAAATGCTAGAATCTATGAAGAAATCTTGTCTTCAAACGCGGTACGACTGAATTTGCATTTGTGGGTAAAAGGCAGAGGGGTTAGGAGCCCTATAAATGTAGGTATTTTATTTCTTTTTGTTTTCACTATAAGTTCGACAAATAACTAATACAGTAGAGTTAGAGACCTAGTTTTTAAACGAATCCGAATTTTCCTCCTGTTTTCAAAACTTTGTTATAAAAAAAAAACCGAAACTCTTGATAAATTCGTAACACATGTTGAAAAGCTGCAGTGATTAAGACCTCTTTTGTAGTGTTGTTTTAAAACAATAACCCAAAGGGTTGCAGTGTCGCACCATCGACAAATTTGCAATATCTTGAATAAATAATTGGGGAAGTACTAATGAGGTATAGAAGCAGTACATTTAATAGCAAAGGAAAATAATTTTCGGTCAAAGAGTTTTGTTGTTTTGAAAATAATGGTCTGTGAATGGTATGAGTACATTTGTAAGAGGTTCAATTGTCAAATTGTATCTTTTAGCTTTTCGTATAGGGAAGCGCCAGGATAGGCATTTCAGGAAATATACAGGATTATTTTATTAACCATTGCGCAATTTTTTTTTTGGTGGTTCAGTTCACAGAACACATAAACCTCTTTATCTGTTCTGTGGTTCAGTATCAGTAATAGAACACATTTCAACAATTTTTTTTAAATATTTATCTGACCTTAAATTAGTAAACTGTGGACACTACATATTTCATAGTTTATTATCGACAATAGGAATAGGTCAGTAACCGCGCGCCGGCGTAGGTACTTCGAACTTCTTAGAATTTTGACCGATTGAACAGCTGATAGGTACTTGTAGCTACGCTCAGTCGTTCACCTTCACGCCACGTCGGCGCAAGTTACCATAAAAACCAGTTTCAAAATAAACATGTTTCGTTAACGATAACTTAATTTTTTTGTACTAAGATATATCAAAATAAAAATTGCATGGTTACTATAACTCGTATAAGTTTAATTTGTTAAAATTTGCGCACTGGTTAAAAACTTATCCTGTATAGAATGGTAATTCAATGGGATTATATGAACTTAGGGGGTTGTATTGATGATTTTAATGATTTTCAATTCTGTAAAGCCATATTTGTTACCGTCGCGAATCGTATTTTAATTAACATACAACCTGCAAATTGTCTTAAGCGTCAATAAAATTAATAGGCTTTGCTAATATGTAGATTATAAAATATCAGTTAGTTCTATGATTATTCTTTAAAGATTCGGTTCTCTACGTTTCTTCTCATCTTTCTATGCTCTCCTTTTATTAATTTCATTTCTTCTTATTCAAGTCGTAACCTGAGGAGTAATTGAGCAAACGCTAACAGTAAGAATGGTTTTCATTCTGATAGTTCAACAATATTCATTGCTTTGTTTACGTGGTTGAGCGGACATGGTTTTCGAAGATATGAAGCAATGGATTAGTAATATCCTTATACAATTAGTACAACTGTTCTCTCTTCTGGATCTTTTGTCCCATTTTCTCTCTCAATATTTTGTCTACTATCAGTACTACCCGTTGCTCTCTTTAAAACATGTCTTAAAAATACCTATTTATTTTTATTTTAGTGTCTCAATAAAACCTGCTTTAGTCATGCATACCGCGTTTTATCGGTACGTGTATAATCACCGCGATCACCCTTCGCATCGGGTTGTCACCCTCGAGGTGCACCTCAATAACAGGGGCTGGCTCTGTTTGAACATCACTAGTGGTTACATTTGGAAATATATTAACTGACGAACTTAATTATTTGGGGATAATTATTGTTAGATGATTATGTTCACTATTCTTTCTTCCTTCATAACTTCTTATAGTTTTCTGACAGCTAATTGACTGTGTAAATACGACTCATATATCTGTGGCTATTCTGAAATTCGTATTCAATCAAGACTGCTTTGTCAACTTTTCTTACGATATTATTTTTAACTAGTTTTTGTCCATGCCGCTTGGAGGTCGGAAGTTATCTCACAGGAACTAACTACCGGGATAAATTATGTGTATGTCATCCAAATCCGATCAATAGTTTTTGCGTCACAGAAATACACACATCAGCAGCCTATAACGTTCCCACTGCTGGGAACAGGCCTCCTCTCGGTGACGTCATTGAGTAACAAATATCCGAACTTCTACATTTATAATACTAAGTAGTATGGTAGGAATCATCAAGAATCTGTCAATTCTATTCATTTTTTTATGTTATATTGAATACTAGCATTTGCCAGTGGCTTTGCCCGCGTATTATACGTATAAAACTTCCTCTTTAATAACTCTATCTATTTAAAAAAAATCGCATCAAAATCCGTTGCGTAGTTTTAAAGATTTAAGCATACATAGGGACAGACAGAGGGAAGCGACTTTGTTTTATACTATGTACTTTTGTACCATGTAGGGAACGCTTAAAACTTCATAAGTTTCGATGAGTTCAGTTACCTATAGAGTAGTTCCTGCATTTCCACAATGAAGTGTCAATTTATACCCCTGAATGACAACATATCAGCTAAACTAGCAGAAGCATCAATCACCTCTTTGATGACATGACGTAGTCATTCCGCAGCCCCAGTATCAAAATCTTTTAAAACAAAGCTCCCTATCATCTCCTGTGTATGTTTTACCAATCAATCAAACTCCAGTCAAAATTCACCCTTCTGTCTCTTCCAGACAATGATCGTTACAGATTTATGAATTAGCGTATGCTAGTGTAGTGTGTGTCGAATTTATGAATATGGATATGATCGCGCGGTCGCGTATCGCCGCCGGCGCGCCATCTGTCAACGTTTGGAAAACTAGGAGCAGGGTTGTGCTGGCATGTCGATGTTTTGTTTATGTGGTGACGCTGTGTTTCTAATATTAGCATAGATTTTTTTGATGATGGTTGACGTTGACTTTTATTTAATTTGAAGATTTCATAGTTTAGAGATTTTAATTTGATGATGATAATTTTTGGTCCTAAGATCATCATCAAGCTTTTTTCAACATACAGAAAATATTTTTTAAAGATAGATAAATCTGTTTTGCCTTGCAATGATTGCCACGCATAATTTCTCTAGATCTCATTATAGATTTATCTTAGGATAAACTAAGGTTAAAATAGGCTCGTTTTTCAAGACTGCCTTTTCAAGATATTTCGATACTGCAGCAATCACGTACATAATCGATAACTCGGTAGTGATGTACCCACTGTTAAATAATTCATGTTGTAGTTTTTTACTCATCACTTACGGTTGGTACACAGTCGACAGATGGCGGTGTTTACTGAAAATTAACTGTCAAATGGTGTGTGAAAACATTCACATTGGAACGGCAATTAATGGAAAGGAATGAATCATTTGAATGGGTGCGTTCTTGGACGGTGTTGGAAAAATGTAGTTCGTTATTCTTTGTCGATTTAAGATTTATATTGTTTCATCTTTACATAGAATAAAACAAAGTAGCTACCCACGTTTTTACGCTTAGATCTTTTAAACTACTCAACGGATTTTAACCTCTAAGTCCCTGAGATACCACATTGGTATCGACACAATGGTTTTTTAATTGTGTCTGTAATTACGGTAATTGACTGGTTAATGCGGTTTTCAATAGATAGAGTGATTCAAGAGGAAGGTTTATATGTAAAATACATGGGCGGAGCCACTGGCAAAAGCTAGTATATCATAAGTGTTTAGTTAATATTTTCAATCGTGCGTACCTACTACTTTACAGCCTTTTACAATATTACATTGCACCTTATACAGATCCACCATCTTGGAATATTCAAATTATGAACACTCCTATTTAAACAAAAAATGAATCCATTTCCATCCTGCCCCAGACATATTAATCAGCCACATCTCCCCCACAAATTAATTCTTTATAAAGCCTACTTGGCCAACACCTGTATATTTCATGGCTCCAGCTAAATTAATAAGTACATTATAACTATAATGGCGGGAATTCAATTATTCGCCGTACCGAACATGCGCGCAGCGTGGGTCGGTAGCGTGTGCGCAGTACATGTGTCTGGACATGGACAAAATGTTAAAAACATATTGATATATTGTTTGATGGGGTACTAAGATATATTGGATAGCTGGAACAAAAAAAGATGTCACGTTTGGTACTGACAAATTGAATAATGTGATTCCAGGAATTCGAAAAAAACGAATATTTTCGATTGAAAAGAAAGAGACATGCAAACCTGTCGGAAGCCCCAAAGACTGACAACAAGTCAAGCTGTATCGTATTACCCAGTAATATTAACTAGGTTGTGGAGGTCAGATAGGCATTCGATTTATGCTAAATACTGGTATTCAGCTGCATACGGTTAGTCTAGAAGCCAATCCCAACATAGTTGGGAAAAGGCTAGGCAGATAATTATGATTATGGACCGTGGTTGTAAAGTAATGGTCTGTGGATACGTAAGAGGTCCGTATAATACAAAACTTTTTACAAAAAAAAACAGCCGACTTCCTTAAAAAAAAACACCACAAAGTCAAAAATAACTTTAATTTCGAAAGTCAGTGTCTTAGGATCTGTATTTAAGGTTTTTGCCACCGACTTCCGAGTCGGTTGTTTTTTTTTTTTTGTAAAACGTTTTTATTTTTTAACTTTTTAGTTGTGGTAGATACTCCGCAGTAATCTAATCGCGTTATTCGTTCTTTTGTCGCGCAAATACGTAATGCTAATTTAAGACTTACACTTGGTTTTCACATGGACCCCATTGTCCAAATGGAACTAAATTAAAATGGGACCATTCGGGAAGCACCAGCTTTCAAATAAAAAAGAATCATCAAAATCGGTTCACACAGTCAAAAGTTATGAGGTAAAAAAAACATACAGTCGAATTGATAACCTCCTCCTTTTTTTGAAGTCGGTTAAAAATTACTTTGAGTCCCTGTTGAGCTTTACGCGCCTATCACCCGAACGTCAGATTAAATAAAATCTACTTATCACTCAGCTACCTACAACCTTAAAGATGTATAAACTTTTAAGAATATTTATGAAAACTCAAAAAACTTTCTATTAACAGTCCAGAAGGCTACAATAATTACGGTGGAGGTGTGCCCTGCCTGGGCGGAGCACCGCCGTGTCCTCGTGGGAGCGATCGGCGGCGGCGACCTCTCGCGTCCGGCCCTGGTACGAGCCATGGTACGGAGCGAGAGGGAATGGGAAGCCGTCACCTCCTTCTGCGAAGCAGTAATGCTCGCGAAGGAGGAGGCGGGGCGCGTGAGGGAGTGGCAGTCTCTGCGCCCTCACGTCCCTAGCCGCCGCAGGAGGAGACGCCCCGGGTGTCGGGAGTCGATAGCGGACTCCCGGCCACCGTAGGCGCGAGCTTGCGGGTGGCGAGCAATGGGTAGCTCGCCGCCCGGTAAGGACCAAGCTCGGGTCGACGGCGCGCAGTGTTCCACGCGCGCCTCAAAGAGATGTCAGCAGCAGTGTAGGGGTCTACTAGGACCGATGCCTGCCGGGGTCGTGTGATTGTTCGAAAGAGATACCGTGACCCTGGCATATGGGCAACTGATGGAACACGGGTGGGTTTTAGTCAGTAAAAGTCTGACACGCCCTCCCGCTCCGCCCAGAGCGGGAGAAGTCATTTGATGATTTCCCATCCTGAAAAAAAAAAAAAAGGCTACAATAATGCCAAACAACAGTTTCCACGACATGAAAGGAAACCTTTTTCACTCAAACATCTTTTCCAAGAAAGTATTCGACATTTTCTCCGAATGCCTTTATTACATTATATAAAGTCAGATCTAAGCCTTGGAAACTAGTGCCTGTAATATTTCTGACACGGCAAGTTCTAGGCAGCAAGAAGCAACTTTGAAAACATTTCATTGTCTTAAGATTTCTGCGAATTGGGTTTTTAACTGGGATAAATAAATTAATGTATTTTAAGATGACTAAAGCTGATGGCAAACACCCCTCTTTCCTGCAGGTCTATGCCCTGCAGTGAACATCTTTTGGCCGAACTGATAATGAAAGCTGATGGAGGTAATTTAAGTACAGTCGTTAGATTAGTTATGAGTTTGAAGTTCGCAAACAACGTAAATATGTCGCGGGGGGATTTTATCGCGCATTCGATTTTGAACTCTCGATGTTGAACCAAATCAAATCAAAATATTTTTATTTCACATAAACCTACAAGGGCATTTATAAAACGTCAGAAGCTAGGTGCACGGTTCCAAATTGTAGATTCCTATGGAGAAGAGCCGGCAAAAAACTCCACGGTTAATCTTTTGACCGAGCATTGAGAATCCTAAAGAGTGCAACTCAGCATGTCGAATAAACACAACATGCTTTCCGATTTTGAACTCTCGGGGCTAAGCAAAGCGTCGAAGATCCAGTGCGAGAAAAGTCCCTCCGCGATATTATTACGTCAGTGTGGACGTTAGGGCATGCAAACCGGATACCCGGATAACCGAAAAAACCGGATAACCGACTGATTTAAAAACCGGGTTTTTTAGGATTTCAAAACCGGAGCTTTCGGTTTTTTCGGTTAATATTAATCATTTTTCAACTACTAAACCGACGGCAACTACAACTCAGGAAAACTTAGACAATACAGTAGTAAATGTGTCATGGAACATCAAGGACCAACTCGGACAAGAAATAAAGAAGACGCTCAAACAACATACGAGTACCTCTGGTGCAAGCCCATCTACAGACCTTGATTTAGAAACTAAAATCAGGGTGGATATGGCACTTTACGACGGTGAAGGAAAAATGGGAGAGCACTTAATAAAAGTATATAAAGCTTTGGAATCTATACCTCCAACAAGTGTGGAATCAGAAAGAGCCTTTTTATATAATTTTTTAAATAGGCTATATAACATCACGCTGCAATCAAAAAGAGCGGAGCAGCAGCGAAAAATGGATGAAAACTGGCAGGCAATTCGATACGACGGGAAGGGTCACGGGAGCAAAAATTTGACGCGGACGAAGACGCGAGCAGAAGCTAGTGTGTAATAAATTCGTAGTACTCTAAATGATGACTCCTTGTAGCTTATTTCAGTCTGTAAAAAATACATATTTTGATTAGACTTCAGCATTTTTATTTCTTTACAGGCATATTTCTCATTTATTTAACAAAAATAAAAAAAAACCCGAAAAACCCGATTTAACCGGTTTCACCGGTTTTGTTAGAAAAAAAACCTGAATAAAACGGTTTTCTTAAACAACCCGGTTTTTGCATGCCCTAGTGGACGTCGACTTACTAAAAAGACTAAAAGAAGGGAAGTTTTAAATAAACTGCAAAAATGCGGAGTTGTATAATTCGCTAAGTACGTTTGAACATTTGATGTAAAGCTAAGTAGATCATCTTCTTTATCTACCAAGATACAGTCTGCCAGCTTTTTCCCAAGTATGTTGGGCTCGGCTTCCAGTCTAACCGGATGCAGCTGAGTACCAGTATTTTACATGGAACGACTGCCTATATGACCTCCACAACCCAATTACTGGGTAATAAGCAGGGATGTTAGGGAGCTCCGTAACCGTAACCGAAACTATCGGATATCCGATATAAAAATGTATCCGTAAACGTAACCGAATCCGAAATAAAAGTTTCGGATAATATCGGATTTGTTATTACATTTTTATTTTAGGTAGATTAAATAACACTCAATATATATTTATAATCATTTTTATTTTAAATAGCTGTACCTAATAATTACTCACGGACTGATTGTAATTCCTACCAAATGGTGACATATAAATAAAACCATTTTATTAGCTATTTGTATTTTACTTTTGAAATTCCTTAAAAGTTTAATATCCGTAACCGAAATTATCCGAAACTAACGGTTAATCCGAAATAATTTCATATCCTTATCCGTATCCATATCCGGTATAATAATAATTCCTACATCCGTAACCAATCCGTATCCGAAATTTCATATCCATAACATCCCTAGTAATAAGATACCCCTTGGTAAGACTTTTCAGACTTTCGGGGTTCTGATGACCCGTAACGGCTGTCTAAGGTCTAGGAAAGGCAGCCGGGACCAACAGCTTAACGAGCTTTCCGAGGCACGGAAGGGTCTTGGTATGTAAAGATGATCAGCCATCCACGGACAAACCGCGGCAAGCATAGCTTAACTACAGAGCATAAATACTTCGTAGTCTTCATAAGTTTTCATATAAAATTAAAGAGTTGTAATTCACGAAATCTTCTTGCTCTATATAAGCTGTATAATGTGCTCAGAGCTCAAGACTAATGTTATACCTCGTGATGAGACACAAAAAGCTACAACTTTACGAGTGTTCCCGCCATGTAATTGAATAACAAGATGGCGCTGTAAGGCTCTGTACAGACTAATCGTAATTTTTTATAACTGTAGCTATCTGTGAAGCTGGGTGGACTACCTGGTTGGTCTAGTGGTAACAAGCGCTACTGCTGAGCAGGAGGTCCTGGGTTCTAATCCCAAGTCGGGCAAACTATGATCGGGTTTTTCTATCTGGAATTTCACAGTAGCAGCCCGGAGTCTGGATTTGTCCCCGGTTGATAGCAATAGGCTCGACAACTATTAAATGGAACTTAAAAACATAACTGGTGAAATGTGGGTGTTAGTATAGGTACACCTCAGCCCAACCCTTCGGGGAAACGAGGCGTGATGTGTGTTAGAAGAGTGATGGGTAGCCGACGTATTACAAGTTTATCAGACGTCATGACAACCTGTAATTTTCATCAGTATTGATTTCAAAGAAAGATTTTCTTAAGACACCGAAGCGTTAGTGAGTAACATCAGTCATGACAGTAAATTTAAAAGGATTAAAGGAAAAGATGAAGATTTATTTAGGTGTCACCAAAATGCCCACCAATTTCAAATTGTAGAGAAACTAAGTTTGACCGGTTTCTGGGTGAGTAATAACAACCTTCCGTATATGGGTGACCATCGTTACATACCAAAACCCCTGGATGCTTCGGAAAGCATTTTAAGCCATTATCCTGGCTGTCTTTCGTGGATCATTGACAGTCGTTACGGGTCGCCAAAAGCCCGGATAAGGATATCGTATTAGAGTAACTGGGTTTTGAAGGTCAGCTGTCCATATAAGACTGCTATTTAGCTGCATCCGGTTTCAGTAGAAGTCGACCCCGTCACAGTTAGGAAAAGGCTAGGCAGATGTTGATGGCTTATTTCAACCTTTTCGTGATACTTCTGGTCCGATTACATAAACTTGAAAGTGCCAATCTTTAAAGGAACACACTGGGAGCATTCATTTTTGCATCACTGTAGTTGTAATTATAATCGTCGTGTTAACTAAGATGGATGCTACGATTGTCAACTGATACAAAATTACTGCGTACACGCGACATAGAAAACAGAACAATAATAGTTCTGTTTTCTATGCTGAGTGTACGGAGTATATACATATAATATATGGTTTTTGTTTTATTTATTTACTTCACTTAAAACCTCTTCTATCTTTTAGAGTTCATGGACGTCATTTCTTTTTACCGCAAACGTTCATTCGACCAGCCCTGTAGTTACTGTAGTCTTACAATATAAATTATCTTTATCGTCATCGCGCATCAGTCCACTGCTGAGCAAAGGTTGACACTTGTCTACCAGATATTTCGATCCAGGGTAGTAGTTGTTCGTTAATAGAAGTTTTGTATTTAGTTTTTGAGTGACTCCACTACCAGTTCTACGTGTAATAAGCTTGATGGATTCCTTCACTTTCGAAGGTCGCATTTTCTTAGTTTCTTCTATTCACTGAATTTTCTTCTGTAAATTAGTGCCGAAACTGTTCTTATGCTTAGACCTTAAGGCGTGGAAGTGTTGTCGTGTCGCGGACGTATATATCAGTGGCCAGGCTCAGCATGAAGCCCGCCTGTGGTATAATGTGGCTACTTTAACATATCAGCGAGGAAATATACCTAGATTTGTCAGGCGATCGCCCTAAAATTGCTGGTAATGTTTCCATTTTAGAAATAGGAGACTAGTCTTCGACATTTGAAAAAGTATTTAATGTTTGACGTTGTCAAATTTTCTGTCAACTTATATTATTGGTCGTTGTTATTTTTGTTCAATTAATCACAACAGATTTGGGAGATCTACTGATGATCAAAGGCTTACCTACATACGAAGTTCGACTGATCAAAGTCAATGGCGTATAATTTCTATAATTTACCGTATTTAATTACAATAATTGCCACTTCCAAATTCAAAATAAGCGTTCCCAACATTCACCTCTACATACGTTGGCAAAGCTTTTAACAAAAGCTGTCGTCAAGCGAACACGCCCGAGACTAGGGGTCATAAGCTCTCAAAGTGACGTCACGAACAGGACCAGTAGGGTCTGCCGTCTGTAGCTTTTGATCCGAACAAAGGGCAAATGGGGTATCCTATAATGTCTGTGAATGTAACGAGTTGGTAATTAAATTAAGTGGTCTTTTTATATTTAGAAAATGTTCGTTATTTTTGTACTTACGGTACTTTATTACGATATTAGTGTACTTAATAGAAATTTTCAAAAAGGACCAGGTATCAAAGGACCTATTTTTGGAAATAATTAAAACAAAAAAATATATGTAAGTGAACGGGTTTCTATTCAAGGGAAAATGATTAATACGTTTTCATCCAATAGATTGTGGTCTAATAAAAATGTTACCTAACTTTTTATGTCATATATCTATGTTGTTGGATTTTAAAGTGACTAAGACAACACAGTTATGACAACTCGTTATATTATGATAATTCCTTCGTAATGTTATTATTCAGATGTTTTCCTTGATTAATTATTTAAAAAAGGGACTATTCTTCGGCATTTTAAAGGGTATTCAGTGTTCAGTGTTGTCAAATCTTCTGTCAATTTGGATTATGGGTCGTTGTTATATAATGTTTCTTAATATCATAACCAAGGAGGAACACATTTTAAGTATGAATAAGTAAGACCGTTCGATAATCAAAATAATAAACAGTAAAATTACAACATTTTTTATGGTTGCAACAGAATCTATCGCCACAGCAAACAAGTCTACATATCTGTAATGTTGGCAGCACAGCGTGGTTTCGCGCGCAGCGTGGCGCGAAAATTATAACCTCGCGCGATCAGGCTCGCACAAATCAATTTGTGCCGTTATGCCGATGCTAACGCAGCCGCGACACGGATGCGCGGCTCCTTGCACTCATGTCTTTGCCTTTTTCGTTGTATTTAAATATGGTAATGACATTAGATGATTTTATTGACGATATTTTATTAATTTATGGTTTTTAGGATGTTTTAAACGCAAATTGTAGTCATTTCAATGATAGAACTACCTATAACGAATATTGTATTAGCTTCAGCTTCTCAAGTAAAACAAGACGAAGATTCTTCACTGCACATTTGCCCATTTCAAAATATTTATAAAAATAACTAAACATTTCGATTAGTGTGACAAGCTATCAATCAATTCCAAAATCATTAACGATGTTTACATATCCAAAAGCATAACATCTGGCTTAAGACTCCACTCATCATCCTAACAGTACCATACTGTTTGCTATCTTCAAGTACCAGGGCGCCATACAAGACAGGAGGCCGTCCGAACAATGCTGTGTACGCAGCGCGCAAAGGCACGACTAATGACTGCTGAATAATTTAACGGAGAGCCGGGCGTGACTTGCGTTGCCGTCTGTAGCCCGTGGAGGAAAGTTAAGATTTCGTGGTTTTCATAATTTTTGTTAAGAGGATTTATTTGGAGATAGTGGGTTTTAAGACCTAACTAGTTAAGGTCCTAGTCTTTCTCTACTATTTTGGGGGCGCCTTGCAGTCTAACCGGATGCAGCTAAATCTCATTATTTTACATAGAGCGTCTGCCTAGCTGATCGCTACAGCCTATTTACTGGATAACACGATACCCCTGGGTAAGACTGACTGTCAGACTTTCGGGCTTCTGACGACCCATAACGACTGTCAAAGATCCAAAAATGACAGCCGGGACCAACAGCTTAGTGTGCGTTCGGACGTTTCGGAGGTATCTTAATATGTCAATATGGTCACCCATCCACGGACCAACTGCGGCAAGCTTAACCTGATCAATCAACCGTGTGTCTGTTATTACTTAACCACAAGCCCTCACTAGACTTCATTGTAGCCATCATGAGAAAACATTATCTTTTTATCTAAGACGTTTCTTCAGTTTCTTTACTTCCCTCATTTTCACACATTAGGGGAAGCCCGGGCAAGACGCATATGTTAAGGAGAAGTGTAAATAAAATCACAACCTGATAATCAATAGAAGTCTTTGTACTTTTAATTTGCACTATGTTTACTCATCTTTTGAAAATACTATTTCTAATTAAAAAAAACATTAACAATTTCTATAATAATTATGAGTATTAATATAAAGTGTCAATTATCCGTTTTGCCCAGGGGGGTCGGGCAAAACGGATACGTACCAATGGCAAAAAGGATATGTTGAGGTAGTTTAGTTCAGTCTTTGCATTCATCACAGAAGTAGCTGCCAACTCCTACAAAAGAAAGGCATTCTTCATGCGCTCATTTTTTGCACTGATTACACTGAGTCTAATCTTCTGTTGGGAGTTCAGTGTATTTGTCAGCGCACACTAAACAATAAAAATTTTGGTTTTGGTTTTTGTTTTGCGGTTTCCCGAAAGGTCTTTTGTTTTTAGTTTTACTAGCTAATTCATAGCTCTTCTTGACTAAAAACAGTTGTAAACCTTTCCAATTTCTTCGACTTATTCCCAGTCTTCACGTGTCTCTGCAAAGTTGTAAACGGAATTCCAAACTTCTTTGCGGTTGCATTAATTGATTGTCCATCATTTTTTATAGCTCCTACTACCCCATTTAATGTGTCTTCTAACCAGGCTGTCGAATTACTTTTGCATTTATATTTAAACACCATCTAAAACAGAATAAATATCAGCTACTTAAGAAGGCATAGCTCAAATAGCTAAACGGGCAAAACGAACACCTATCCATTTTGCCCAATGCGTTAATATTAGAAGAAGGCCAAGATGTGAAATTTTGTTAGTAGGTAAATAAAAAGTAACAAACACACATTATACTTAAATAAACATGCAATTGAATGAACCGAACTTATTCATAGGTAACTGCTTGGTAATATAAAAAGTTGGTATGCAAACCTTCACAGAAATCGTAAGAAAACTATGAAAATCCTTTATTTTTATCTCCACAACAGATGCACTCGCGTATCGCTTTGGTTGATTTTTATGGCGTCACCGGTCGGACGTGTCATGACTTGAGAAAGTAAAAAAAAAATCTTTTATAGATTTTTGGAAAAAACAATTATTCTTATTACCCACCCTATGCTTCTTGCCCGGGTTTCCCCTATATTTGTAGATAGATACAGCGAAACTGCTCATGCCACTTTATGCCATGTCAACCAGTTCTGCCAAAGTTTCCGATGTCAACCAAACTTTTAGCACGACCTCGAAAAAAAAAAACGAATCTACTAAAGTGAAGAGCCCGTGTTATGATGGAGCGGTATGCACATTCGTCACGCATTGCTTCACAAAACTTAACAATGAAACTCTTAACCTACCACAATGAACAACATTGCAAAAAGAACCTTCTTTTACGCAAAAAATGCAAAAATAAACATGCCCCATTCTTGATTTTGGCAAATACACCCACGCACAGACAATCAGTTGTTTTTTTTTTTGTGGCGATGATATTATGCTCGTTCAGCTTCAATAGAATCGATATATCGAGCATGAAATAAATTATTTGTGCGAAAGGTTTAAGCTACCTGAGTGTTATTATCGTTTTGAAGTGTAATCGAACATTTATGTTAAGGCTGTCAAGGCGTTAAAGAACCTATGTTTGGTTAAGTGGTAGAAAACATTCGATGCTGCAATTATTTTGGTTTTATGTTCCATTCAGGCCTGCTTGTAGGAATGTTAGCTGCTGAAAATATTAAAGTCTTTTATGAACAAATAAAGTTACAATCTCAGTTAGTTAGTATGTATTAATTAGTCTAATTAGTCTGAAATGTAAAAAAAAACAATAATCGTGAATGCAATGAGGACATTTTTTTTTTGTGTAAATAATTTCATCATCACTGCTCTCTAAATGGTGAAGGAAAACATCGTGACGAAACCGACATGTCCTAAAATCAAAAATTTTAAGACATGTGACATCTACCAAACTGTACTGGGTCCACGTTGTAGATTAAGGCCCACTCCCTCTTGAAGAGAGGAGGCCGGTGTCCCAGCAGTGGGAACAATATAGGCTGATTATATTTGTAGGTATGTATATTTTTAACTATTTTCAATTTCGCCAAAAATGTTATCAATATTCACACGAAGGCTACCTTACAAGGCCAGCAAGCCTACCCAATTTAAATTGGATTAAACTTTTTTCCATAAATCACCTGACATTTTTCACAAGAAATCCAATCCATTTCTTTATCCATAGGATCACAAAAACGGGCATGTAATTGCAATCCTCGTGGTAAACTGTGCAGGTTGTCTCTACTCTAATGTGTTTTGTTGAAAAATAGGTGCGTAGCGAATTTACTAGAGATGTGGCGAATCGAGTGGCAAATGCCAATTTTGAAGTAGGAATATGTTTTTTTTTTGCATTAGTAGGTATCTTATCTTGCTTTGTATGATACCAGATGTAAAGAATAGCACCATGCTATTTTTTCCCGTGCGTGTCGTAAGAGGCGACTAAGGGACTTACTCTAGAGAATGGACAGTAGCGTTCTCTATGCGTTTTACTACCATACCGTGATCGCCAACCCGCCTGCCAAGCGTAGCGATTATGGCAAACCCCCCAAATTGGCGGATATCTATGTCCAGCGGTGGACATCTTTCAGCTGAAATGATGAGGTATCATACATTTTGGTTAGTTTAACCAGAATGGTCTACTAAGCGTTTGTATTTCAATTCATGTGTTACACATTTCATATGTTCGAAACGTTTGGGATTAAAACTCTAGGCCATAGGGTCCAAGTGCACGCATAGGTTTCCAAGATATTGCTAAGCGGTTGATCGACACTTCACGCAACCACAGGGTTAGCCTATTTTTGGCCAAGGAATCAACATTGCCATACCGAGTGGCAATGCTGCCAATCTTTTGAGCACTGTTCCTGTTGACAAAGATGCGGACGAAGTTTTTGATGCCCTGTATTTTTTTAAATATTTTAACTAAGGAATGTAACATTTGTCTGTTGCAGAACTTAGTGTAAGTATGGAAAACTTTTGTTCAAATAGGTCCGTTCGGTGATAACTTGTTTCTCCCCATATCATACACTAGTCAGACTATTCCGTAAAAATCTCACCGTGAAAACTTAAGTGAAGTGTGCTTGAAGTGAGCTGTCAAACTCTGGTATCAAGTGGAGTGTCAGCGCGTTTCACCTAAGATTTCACGTAGTGATGTGGTGATGAGACATGGTGGTGTATGATGTGTGTGTATAAAATATACCTCCAGGGTGCTTGCGATATTTGCCAATACGACTGTGGTAAAGTCTCACGTGTCCCGGTAACTTTCTAGACTTTTTCTTGGAGGTTTATATTTTCGTTTTAAGTCTAGTTTTTAAAGATAACACTGCTGTACAGCCAGCGGCTATAAAGTAAAAAACTCCTTGTAGATTCAAATCCACCCTATTTCTGATTTCCCCTCTGAAAAATAGCATCGCAAAAAAGACAATATCCAACACACCTATATATACATTATACACTGGTTTACCTTAGTTCAAAGTATACAGAAGGGGGCCGAATCAAAACGGACTTGTTATTGCAAATTATATTTTTTTTTTCTCAAGGGGAGGATGTTTTTACGAATCCTTAAGAGAAACGAAACATTGGTCTGAAAGAAATCTGTATAACTTTAGGGTATGCAAAGGAAGTTGGACCTTGTGAAGGCAGAAATAAGAGTGACGTGGCTTATCATTATAACGTTATTTGATATCTCCAGGTCTGTCAGCGACAGGTTTATTAATTTCCCTTTTTCTTTCGTTTTGTTTTTCTTCGGTTTTCGTTTGCGGAGTTTCCTTGTTATTCTTGTACCTTTCCTGATTTACATACTGATTAGATGTCAACGTTTTCGGGTACTCCTACCGTCTTAGGCCACCTTGTAGAAAATTGAGGCAGCAAAATAAACCTAAGTTTATTTGGAGAATAATTAGGTATTTACTTATTTTAGCAAACTGAAGTTGCAGTGCGCTGGCCATTTTTGTCGAAGCTGGTGGAGCAGACGAGTCCTGGAGTGGAGACCGCGTATCGGCAAGCGTAGCGTGGGGCCCTCCTCAGCTAGATGGATCGACGACCTTAAGAAAGTGGCTGGGACAGACTGGATGCGGAGGGCGGAGGACAGGGTGTTGTTGCGCAGTCTGATAGAGTCCTTTGTCCAGTAGTGGACTGCGATAGGCTGAGCTGGTTGATTGCTGAACTTGTGGTGTTGTCCCAAAGTTATATTGCATTATCTATGAGGAATTTCTCCGCTG
Source organism: Aporophyla lueneburgensis (assembly GCA_932294355.1). Taxonomy (NCBI): domain Eukaryota; kingdom Metazoa; phylum Arthropoda; class Insecta; order Lepidoptera; family Noctuidae; genus Aporophyla; species Aporophyla lueneburgensis. Next base: position 17,947,054 of record OW028735.1, read on the forward strand.
TCCGGAGTCTGGATATATGCCCGGTTCTCCTTCTATTGAGAATTACGACAGCTTTTTAATTATGACGCGCAAAATATGGGTGTACTATAAGTATACATCTCTGCTTAAACCTTCTGAGAAACAAGGCGTGTTTTGTGTTAGTTATGTGTTGTTATTTTCCCTTTCGATTCCACTGAGGTCACTTATATGGATCTGTTGGTATAACCTCCATTCTACACCACTTGCTTGAAAGTAGATACAGACCTAAACGAAGTCGGTCAAGCTAAGAGGTATGCCTAACAGTGCTTGACACAGGACTGGTTGAAATGGCAACGCTTGAGGCAGGCATATCCACCAATGGACGTATTTTGGCTAAACTGATCATCCGGCTAGAGCTACCTGTAAAGATATACATACATACCTACATAAATTTACGCCTTCTTCCCATGAGGTTAGGCAGAAATTAGAGAACGTGACTTACTACGATCCGTACATACTCCTTATGCTTCTCGTATGTTCATGCATCAGAGGGGTACTTGCGTAACTTGCTATCAGTAGGAATTGGTTTCATATTGATAGCTAAACAACATTCATTGCGTTATTTACGTTGCTGAGCCGACAATTTATTCGAACAAATGACGCAATGGTTTAGAAATAATCTTTAAGACGATTCAGATTCTGATAAATAGTGCGTTTCGCAATTAGGGTGCTGATCAAATATACCGTTATAGATAACCCTAGACCAAGTAGCCATAATATAGGCAAACACTCCTACACTAGGCCTGCTTTTTTTTTTTTTTTTTTTTTCAGGATGGTAAATCATCAAGTGACTTCTCCCGCTCTGGGCGGAGCGGGAGGGCGTTTCAGACTTTTACTGACTAAAACCCACCCGTGTTCCATCAGTTGCCCATGTGCCAGGGTCACGGTATCTCTCTCGAACAATCACGCGACCCCGGCAGGCATCGGTCCTAGTAGACCCCTACACTGCTGCTGACATCTCTTTGAGGCGCGCGTGGAACACTGCGCGCCGTCGACCCGAGCTTGGTCCTTACCGGGCGGCGAGCTACCCACTGCTCGCCACCCGGAAGCTCGCGCCTACGGTGGCCGGGAGTCCGCTATTGACTCCCGACGCCCGGGGCGTCTCCTCCTGCGGCGGCTAGGGACGTGAGGGCGCAGAGACTGCCACTCCCTCACGCGCCCCGCCTCTTCCTTCGCGAGCATTACTGCTTCGCAGAAGGAGGTGACGGCTTCCCATTCCCTCTCGCTCCGTACCATGGCTCGCACCAGGGCCGGACGCGAGAGGTCGCCGCCGCCAATCGCCTCCACGAGGACACGGCGGTGCTCCGCCCAGGCAGGGCACACTTCCACCGTATGCTCCACCGTGTCCTCCAGACGATCCTCGCAATGGAAACACCCGGACGTATCCTCCCGCTTTATCCTGAACAGGAACCCACCGAAGCACTCATGCCCGGTGAGAACCTGCGTCAGGCGGAAGGTGAGGACGCCGTGACGCCTCTCTATCCACTCCTCAAAGAGGGGACTTACCGCCGCAATTGTGGCGTGCCCAACACTAGGCCTGCTGACAGATAAATCGGTTTTTTGGTAAAAAGCCAGAACTACAACATGAAAAATTATTTTAGTTTCTGAAGTCGCTCGCTTTGGTTTTCTTTTGTATAATGCCAAATCCATATACCAAGAATCACTCAAAACCTCCAAGTAAGTAATCAATGAGAAAACGGTGTACTTACGTAAGTTTATTAAGCAATTAGCTTCTGCCTGCGACTTCGTCCGCGTCAATTTTTCGCTTCTGTGACCCTTCCCATCGCATCGAATTGCCTGCCAGTTTTCGTTCATTTGTCATTGCTCCTCCGTTCCTTTGATCGTAGCGTGATGTTATATAGCTTGTAGTCTTCCTCAATAAATAGGCTACTCAACACAAAAAAAAAAATTCAATTTGAACCAGTAGTTCCTGAGATTAGCGCGTTCAACCAACCAAACAAACGTACAAACAAACAAACTCTTCAGCTTTATAATATTAGTATAGATAACCGTCGAATGTATGACCCCCACCTTATTTTAAGTCGGTTAAAAAGAACTCAAAAATCTTACCCACGCCATCTTCTTTCTGACACTAGTATCATCTTCTTAGTGTAGTGATGTCATAAAGTTTAGATAATAATTATGTTTGGACAGTTAAAGTTACTGAAGCAATCATATACTTGTACCATGTGCCTAGGCTTTTCCCAACTATATAGGGATCAGGTTCTAGTCTAACCCCATGCAGCTGAGTACTAGGATTCCATATGTATGTAGGTAGTATATTCGTTTTTGTCAGTACATTGTTACAACTTGCGAGGAATGAGAACCGTCGCATACATTTCTTTTTTCGTTTTACTTCGTCTCTAGCGTGGAACTTATTTCTCTAGCCTCTTTATGTAGTCCTGGTAGCTGCTTACAAGAAAGCTGAAGTATGGCAAATATGCAAATATATGTTACACAGTTAAGCTAGTTTTTAGAATAACCACACTGCGTATTATCCAATTAGAATCTGAATCATTTTGAAGATTATTTCTAAGCCATTGCGTCATATGTCCATAAAAATTGTCTGCTCACGCAATGAATGTAGTTGAACTGTCAAAATTAAAGATATTTCAACTGATAGTAGGTAACGCAATTACCCATTAATTAATATTGCGATTAAATAAATACCACTAAAGCTATATTTATTTATCTATACCTATATTTAACAACTTCTGGATCCTCAGAAACTAAAATCACTCGATATTTCCGAGTTCGAGAATTACAAATCGATGATAAACGAAATGATAATCTGTGTGGTCCTAGACGTTAAGAATAACATCACCCCATTTTTCCCCGTAGGTGCCATAAAAGTCGACTACAGGACTTACTAGAGAATGGGCAGCAGAGTTCTTCATGCATTTAACCACCATACTGCAATCGCCAACCCGCCTGCCGAGCGTGACGATTATGGCAACGCCCCTCAAATTGGAGGAGGCCTATGTCCGACAGCGGACGTCTTGCTGCTAAAATGATGATGATGAATGATGATAAACGAAATTAGTATGGATTGTCTTGAATCTACTTATACCGGGTGACTTTTTTTAACGTCTTGAAAAAAAATGGATGTAATAGGTGAACGGAGTAGAAGTCTTTGGCATAGAATTTTTTATTATTTTTATATTTGAATAACATGTAATGAAATTGATCTAGTAATAAATACTACACATTTAAAGTAACATTTTCATACTAGAACAATAAAAACAGATATTTGGAAAAAACAATAAAAAAATCAATTAAAATCTATCGAAACTCAAATCATACGCACCCTACTCAATGCGCGGCATGTATCAATGACTAGCTTCTGCCCGCGACTTCGTCCGCGTTAAATTTCGTGTTCCCCCGACCCTTCCCGTCGCGTCGAATCGCCTACCCGTGCGGTTTTCCCCGTTTTTGCAACATTTTTCATTACTGCTCCGCTCCTTTTGGTTGTAGCGTGATGTTTTATAGCCTATAGCCTTCCTCGATAATTAGGCTACCCAAAACAAAAATAATTTTTCAATTCGGACCAGTAATTCCTGAGATTAGCGCGTTCATTCAAACAAACAAACAAACTCTTCAGCTTTATAATATTATTAGTAATTAGTAATTAGTAATAGCTTCTGCCCGCGACTTCGTCCGCGTCAAATTTTTGCTCCCTTGACCCTTCCCGTCGCATCGATTTGCCTGCTAGTTTTCGTCCACTTTTCGTTGCTCGCTCCTTTTGAGTTATAGTGAGTCAACCTTAAAAGATAGACATATGCTCTCGCGGACTTTTTTTAGAACTTTTTAAAAGGAACAATTCCGTGATACATGATTTTTGCGTTACTTTAACCGTTTACGCAGCGCACGCAACGGAAACTCTCAAAAGGAATAAATTTTCCCCGTTTTTGCAAAATTTTTCATTACTGCTCCGCTCCTCTTATTTGTAGCGTGATGTTATATAGCCTATAGCCTCCCTCGATAAATAGGCTACCCAACACAAAAAGATTTTTTCAATTCGGACCAGTAGTTCCTGAGATTAGAGCGTTCAATCAAACAAACAAACAAACAAACACACAAACAAACAAACTCTTCAGGGGCGGCGCGTCTTGTGCGTCTATTGAACCACGTTGCTCACACTTTGGGTGGAACTGTGGACATTCGGGCTTCTTACGCCTGGACGGACAGTCAAATTGCTTTGTGTTGGTTGAAGACGTCCGTCCACTCTTTGGAGGTCTTTGTTGCGTACCGAGTGTCCCAGATTCAAAATTTTGATACGCCTTTGATTTGGAGGCCCTTGCCTGGAGATTTGAACCCAGGCGCCGTGGCCTCACGTGGGTGCATGGCACCCCGCTTGTTTGCTTGACCCCTATGGTGGGGTCCAGACTGGCTGACTCACCCCGAGGATGATTGGTCTCGATCGCCAGTCTTGATGTCGGGTCCTTTGCCCGGGCTCAAGGTGCTCGTTGTTGGAACGAAGGACCCTGATTTTTTGTTGAGTCGATAAAGCTCCCTCGACAAATTGTTGAATTGTTGTTTTTTTTTGTTGTTGAATTGTTGGTGACTGATCGTCACATTATGAACTCGCATGCCGGTTGCAATGCGCTGTTGGCCATTCTGCAGCGAGAGTTTTGGATATTGTCGGGAGCCGTTATTAAGTTGAACCCCTTGGACGATACGGGTCTTTTGTTGTTTGTTGTTGACGGTTGAGGCACTCTAGCCTTCCTTATGGGGCCCGTCACCCCCTTTTGTTGCCTAAGGAGGGCCATTTGGTTGTTGTTGTTGTTTGGTTGTTATTGTTGTTTGGTTGCTTTTGTTGTTTGTTGTTGTTTGACCCGCCAGCCTGCCCCCATTGGGGGGGTATTTTGAGGCCGCGGTGAAAGCGGCACAGGGACTCTGGCGCAGATTGTTGGGGGACGCCGTTCTCACCTTTAAGGAGTTAGCTACGGTATATTTCCGTTTTGAAGCTGTATTGAACTCGCGTCCATTGTGCCCGCTGTCTACGGACCTGAACGTCTTGGAGGCCCTGACCCCGGGCCATTTTTTGATTTGACAGCCACTTGTCGCCCTGCCGGAGCACCCTTTTGTCGATGTGAGCCAAAATTGGCTATCGCGGTTTCAGTTGGTGCAGCAGCCCGCTCAGAGTTTTGGAAGCGTTGGAGCTTGGAGTATTTGCACATCCTCCAGCAGCGCGTCAGGTGGACTGATAAAACGCAACCTTGTCGGGATTGCCAAGTGATTAGCGGACGGGAAGGCCCGTCCGGGGGGGGGGGGGGGGGGTAGATGTTGCGTACCGTTTATTATCTGTGCGCCTAATGGAATGCGCGTGTAACGAAGTGACATCTGACTTGTCATTTTTTGACGTTGACACTTGACAGCTCTCTTGATTTGCCGCTAAAAATAGCCCCGTTCGCCTGTTGAGTTCCGCGACGCGTTTGTTGAAATTAATCCCTTTAAATCGATCCGTTTGTGACAATTAGTCGTGATCCAATTGTATTAATTAACCGGTCGTTTTGTGGACAATCTGTCATGACCCGATGGTTGAAAGTGACGCTATTGTGAATGAGTGATTTGAAGACCGCATGTCTGGAAGGCAGATCTCTTGGAGCGGAGCGGATTGTTACCAGGAGAATACTCATAACGTCACGACACGATACACATACACTCACTTACATACATATCTCCAGGTTGGCACCAGAGCAGTGTCCTTCAACCAACAGGTAAGTGCTTTTGTTGTATTTGTAATTGTTCACTTGTATTGTCTGCTCCGCGTACGGCGGACAGTACGCTAGCCACTCTTGTCTCCAGAGCCCCCCACGGTTAGCACGCTTCCACATAATAATTAAAACCTTATGTGGGCCTAGTCTGGCAGCGTACAACTACTACACCCTACATAAGAAAGAAAATGAACATTTGAATAACTATATTGCTTCATATATTCGAAAAAAATGACTGCTCAACAACATTTATAGCGCAATGAATGATGTTGAACTGTCAAAATAGAAACCATCCCTGCTGTTAGTGTATTACGCAATTACCTCGAAAGCATACAGTGACTCTTTCTGTTACACGCTTTGCTAGTGAGTGAGATAGGTTGATATAACCTGACACCATTCTTCCCAAAATAAGCCTGAGACTGGACTTAAACATAACTGGCGAAGTCATCGGCAGCCTCTAATGTTCCCACTCCTGGTAGACAGGCCTTCTCTCGGTGAGAGGGAGTGGGCTATAATCCACCACGTGGACCCAGTGCGGGTTGGTAGATGTCACATGTCTTTTAATTGTTGGTTCTAAGACGTTGGTTTCCTCACGATTTTTTCCTTTACCGTTTTGAGAGCAGTGGTGATGAAATAATTTACACAAAGGAAAAGTGCCTGCTTGGGTTCGAATTCATGACCTACTACTACTCGTAAGTTGCAGCCGTTACTACTAGGCCACCACTGCTCAGCTAATTAGGGGTGTACTACAGCGGCGAGGTGTATTTTTTTCTAAAAGAGAAGCCGATGCGAAGTCGGCTTTAACTTACTGACTCATCAATAAAGAATACTTACTATCATTCTAAAATTAATATAGGAATGTAATGAATTAAATTGAACAGCTGAAAACCGAATAAAATATGCAATACTCCTCTCGTTCTCGCTGACGCATTTTTCTATACCTGTCTCTGTCATAACCCGTTGTACAGCGGCTTGCTCTCGTACATATCAAGCGGTGCCACGTGACCTAAAGTGACATCATTACGGGATCGCTGTTGTATGAATTTTTAGTTCCCGATTATGACGTTTTGGCGCCGGGTTAATTTAGAACATTTCTCTTTTGTTGTAATACAAAGCTATAAATAACCTTTTTTGTTGTTTGAATGTTATGGTGAATTAAATACCCGTAGTGTAACTATATTTATTGACAAGAGTAGCCACTATTTACATACTATTGTATTTTTAATAGTGATAGAGTTACCAATGCGAATCCCCGAAGGCAAGCCGGTAGGAATCGTGTTATATGGTGCTTTCGCCACTGGTGTACTATACACCTCTGCCTAACCCTTAAGGAAATTCTAGCGTGATCATCATCATTTTATGCTTAGCCTTTTCCCAACTATGTTGGGTTTGGCCTCCAGTCTAACCGGATGCAGCTGAATACCAGTATTTTACATGGACCGACTGCCTATCTGATCTCCACGACCCAGTTACTGGGTAATACGATACCCTTAGTTAAGACTGGTTGTCAGACTTTCGTGCTTCTGATGACCGGTAACGACTGTCAAAGATCCACAAATGGCAGTTGGGACCAACGGCTTAGCGTGCTTTCCGAGGCACGGAGGCATCTTGGTATGTAAAGATGGTTACCCATCAAAATATTAGCGTAATAATAGGTCTTTACCTATGAAAATGCCATTTTGTATGAAAAAAATTAAACGTATTTTTTCATGTATTTTTTATTTGTATTAATCGAAATAATCACCCATGCAATCAATGCATCTTTGCCAACGCAGTGGCAGTTTACTGATGCCCTTCTTAAAAAAATCAGCTGGACGGGAGGCAACAAATTCTTCAAAGGCTCTTTGTACTGCCTCTCGGGTATTGAATTTTTTTCCCGCCAAGAAGTTATCCAAATTCTGGAAAAAGTAGTAGTCTGTAGGCGCAAGGTCTGGTGAGTAGGGCGGATGACGGAGAGCTTCCAACCCCAGTTCTTGCAACTTGGAGACCGTCTGCTGTGCAGTATGAGGTCGCGCGTTGTCGTGCAGGAGTAGCGGAGACGAGCGATTGACCAATGCTGGTTGGAGATGTGCCAGCTTCTCCATCATTGAGTTCAGTTCTTCACAGTACACATCTGCAGTAATGCTCACCCCGTTTGGTAAGAAGCTGTGATGAATCACACCGGCGCTAGACCACCAAACAGTGACCATCACTTTTCTAGGGGTAAGTTTTCGTTTAGGGCATTGTTTAGGTGCTGAACCAGGATCCAACCAACTTGCTGAGCGCTTGTCCATTTTTCATCGCAGGTAACAATGCGGTTTAAAATTCCTTCATTAGTGTGTCTGTTGCTGCTGCTAATTCAGCCGTAGATTGTGTATCATCAGCTTCCACAATCGCCTTTAATTCGTCATTGTCGACCAAAGTCTTCGGACGACCGCGAGGTTCATTTTTCAGGTCGAAATTTCCAGAACGGAAGCGAGCAAACCAATAACAGGTGGTGCGTTGGTTTGTAGTGTTAGCTCCGTAAACGTCGTTCATGTTGCGTGCCGCTTGTGCCGCGTTTCTGCCACGACGGTACTCATATTCCATAATTACTCGAATTTTAACGTATCCATGATGACGAAAAAGATTGAAATGCGATGAAAATGTAACACTAATCAATAAACAAATGACTACTTTTGGAAAAAGAATTCCATGTTTTTAAAATAAAATTAATTTGAAATTAGAATTCTTAGACAAACAAAAATTATTTTGATTTGAAATGGCCAGTACTGCAGAACGGCAATTTCATAGGTAAAGACCTAATATCATGTGTTAAACTTTAGTAGATATTTTTGGTAGGTAATTCGATTCACCTACATCGACTTACGACGACAATCCATGAAACTCGAAATAAAATCTTAATAACAAGAGTATAAGAATAAACAGAACTACCTTTTATACCAAAAACAAAACATTTATCCATAAACCTACAGGATTTTTAACACAACCAAAACAGCGCGCTCCCTGCAAAGAGATGTAACTGTGAACGTGTAGGTGTAGTTCGCAAATTTCAACAAAGCTCCCTCTGACAGCAATTCCGTTTTAGAGCCTTAATCCCGACTCTAGTACGAATAAAAGGCATATTTCGTTCGCCGACGCTCGCAAAATTGTCATCGCAAATAGCTTTTGCCTTGGGCGTTACAGTTACCCAACTCCATAACTTTGTAACTCCCAAAAACATGCAGAGAGTTTTGAACTTTGCACTTCTCGCATAAAGTCGAAAGTAATTTCTCTCATTCTCTCCTGAGTATTGTAACAATGAAAATGCCAGCATTGCACACGTAAATACAATTCGTGGGATCGTTTCGATCGTCTAGATTTACCGGCTTAAGAAATAAGGTTCACAATCGTTCGAATAGGAAATCTGAACTTGAAAATCGTCGCCTGCCTGACGCTCGATATCAAATAAACATTATTGTGGGTACAGAACGCCTGAAGCGACGAGTTTTGTTTGAATGATTGTGAGCTTTATTGGTCTTTGTTTAAAGTTGGTAATTGAGAAATAATTTCATATTGCTAGGATTTTCGCCGGGGGAAGTAACAAGGATGGCCGGATGCGAGTATCGATAAGAGTGAAAGGGAGAGGAATATAGCTCGGAGCACTGTGATTGGTCAGGAAGGCCGCAGGCTGTGAACAGTAGCCCGCCCTATGTCTACTGTAAACGATGACGCAGCTGCCACAAAAAGACGTAACTAGAGCTGAAGTGGTAACTATTATTTTTTGTTTATACTTTTTTATACGTTTGATAGACTTGAATCTCATTGTGAATATTATGATTTTATACGTGTAAATATTATACATATCATCCTACCTTGTTTTTTTTACAATTCATGTGGTGTGTTTTTGATTGTTCAACGAGGTCTTTCTCTTACTTACTTTACTTTTCAAAAATAATGACTCGAAGCACCTGTTGCCTGTGCCTGGGAGCTATTCCGTGTAAATAAACAGTTACGCGCACAGGAAACGTGTATTCATTTTGGCTTTTGTGAACTGTTCAAGATTGTGCTGGAAATACGAGCATGGATTTAAAAAATATAAAAGGTAAATACAATAATAATATTTTTCTATGAAAACATGATTCACCTTATCCCAATTCATTTGGGGTGGGCGCAACATGTCTTTTTCTTACACACTTCTCTGTTAGTCGTCATCTCAGTAGTAACTCTCTTTCTATCCATATCATAATTCACACAGTCCATCCATCGTTTCTTTAGAGCCACGTTTTTATTTTTGTTTGTATTTTACGTGCAAATCTTACAAAAACGTCTAAGATGTGCAGTAACCCATTTGTTCGCGAAAGCCGTCGCCGCCGGCATAACCGAGGGCGCTCATAGCTCGGGGCGGGGCGCGCACACATACACATTCACACCCTCCAAACATCGTAACAACAAGGAAAATCCTACGCAAGTGTGAATTCCACGCACACTCTTACATTCACAAAAAATCTTCACAAAACCTCCCATGTGTCCCCGGCGAAAATGCCAATGTGTGTGTAGTACAGTTACAATATAAACTTTTAGGAACGAAATATACGAATCTTTTTATATTATTCCACGCACACTTTGAAGTGAGAGTTTTTTCCAAGATCCCAATTTCCCTGTAGGTATATGGGAGATACTTACTTATATATTTTTCTCGTACAAGCAATTTGGTTATGTAACGGCGGTACGTAGAGTTAAATAATTAGAAGATTATGATGTTCCATTTAATATATTAGGTATTTGAAAAGTCCATTTTCTGTCTGGATTTATATAATTTGTAAAAAAAAGTTGGTTGTTAGCTGAATTCGTTAAAATAAATATGTGAAGTGTAACTGAAGAAAACTTTACCTAAGTGAGTATCTTTACATAGTATAAAACAAATTCGCTTCCCGCGTCTGTAGGTACTCTTAGATCGTTTAAACCACGCAAATGATTTAATACGGTTTTCATCAATAGACAGAATGATTCACGAGGAAGGTTTATGTACCTATAGCACGCGGGCGAAGCCGCTGGCGAAAACTAGTAACTACATAATCAAGTATTCGGTTTTGAATGAAACAACGCGAAAGTATTTAATTCTTTAGTATTACGACGTTTTATTCAGATTTTTTGAGCGTTTTCCGCCTTTTACTCTCAAAAATCTCTTTCCGACGATTTGCCAATTGTCCGAACGTGGCTCTAATCGGGTTGTAGCCGTTGTAGATAATTTTATTTAAATTCGGCCAGTATTTTCTATTACCTTTTACTAAATATCCTTCGTACTTAATTATAGGATTACGTAGGTATATCAAGAAACAACATTAAATGGGATCAAAATGAATTTCTATGGAAGTAAAATAAAACACAATCTAGAAGTGAGTTCTATTCTATTTATTCACTGTAAGTGCTGAAAAATGGTATTTTAGCAATCCCTTGCTTGTCTTTAAAATATTAAGCAATTGTTCATAATATTTGTTCATGAAATCAATGCAATACATGAAATCAATTGATTTCTGTAATATGTTTGTGAGGTCGGCGTGTCGCATCTGAGTACTCAGAGAAGAAAGGTCGAAACAAACTCAAAGGTCACAATCTCTTTTAAAGTCAGACATAATCTTGTATTGTATTTGCAAACTTTATCGACGTTATAATCTTATTATCAAAGAGTTGAAAATGGGAGTACTAGGTACTGGTATTTTTACCTATAAAATTATAAATGCCACAACGCAAAGCTGAGCATAAAATTGAATGAATTACCGAAGTATAATCAAATTATGTCAGAATTTCAAATAACATCATTAATATCGATACAATTTGGTGTATGTAGTTATATTGCATTTGTTTCAGCGCCGCCGCTCCGTTAGTTTCAGCCGGGCCGCCCTGAAACACGGCCATTGCGCGTCGGGCGACGCCATCTTTTATTTTATAAATAACATTCTTTATTTGAATTTGTGTTTTGTTTCTTTTTTTGCAGTTGCATCGTTCTTTTTTTTTCTTTTTGAGATATTGACTGAGTGACAAATTAAAGTTTTCATTATTTTATTTAACAAAAAGAAGTGGATGGTTTTTGAAAATAGAAAAGGATTGTTTTATGGTGAGAAGGACTATAATAATAATAATGTATTAAATTAAGATTTGCTTCAGCTGTGTTGTGAATTTGAGTGAATGCAATAAAGTGAGTGAACGTAGTCTGTGTGGATACCTTAGTGTTTGTTCGATCAGCTGTTTTACATTTCCGAAAAGTTGTAGCTTGTAAGTTTCTAAATACACCGTAATCCAAAACTGTTGAAACATACAGTTCAAGGTTTGAAATTGCCAACACTAAGTCAGAGAGTGTGCGTGTCTCATTGTCTCTTGTTCCTTCGCCGTATCTGGGAAGAGTTTCCCCTGTATTAAAAATAATAGGTTATAGGGTACCTATCCAGGGTGGCATAGAAATATTTCGTCGGTAACAAAAAAAAAACAGCTATTTCATAGAAAACTGCAATGCCACAACATGTTAATATGGATTCAGTAAATGAATCAGAACCACCTACGTAGAAATCTTTTGTCGGTATGTAGAAAAAAAATGCTGTTCAGTACATTTTGACCGCGTTCAAGTAGGTATTGCAATTTTCTATGAAATAGCATATTTTTTTAAGAAAACCGAAGAAAAATTTTTATGTTTATATATTGTCTAGAAACATGTGCTGAATTCGTGGTTTTAAAAAAGTACTACTACCCTGTGAACCAAACGGTACATAATTATAGATATACATTACCACAAAGAAACCGTACATAACAAACGGAACAACATACAAATTAACGAAAAACAAAAAAATAATAAGTAGAGCCAAAAGGTAATCATCGCCAGGCGTAATCTTGTTACACAAATGTTTGGCAAAATAAAAGAAGCGTAATTATTTAAGAAATTCAACGTACAAAGGGTCGGCCCCCTCCCCTCTCCTGCTGAAAGGGAGTGGCGGCCATGGTAATTATTTTTCTTAAAAACTTTCCCGGTATGAGTTTGTTCTTTGAAGAATAAAAAAATATGTTAGGTTACTGTGGATGAGGTTGCTTGTAATTTGATGTTCTATTTTTCTTTGTGTAGATTCAATGTATTTGTATAGTCTATAATCTCCTCACTGCTGGGCTGGGACACAGGCCTCCTTGGTTAGAGGGAGTTGTAATCAAACACGCGGGCCCAGTGTGGGTTAGTAGATGTGATATGTCACTTTCCTCACGATGTTTTCCTTCACCCTTTTTGAGAGCAGTGGTGATGGAATAATTGATATCAAGTACAGCGCCTATTAGAGTTCGAACCACTTCTCCAATTTGATCATTTCTATACAAGGCAGTTGTGACTGAACACGCCGGAAGGGGACGCCCTAGGAGAACATAAAGTGACGTTATTGGTGATGTTCTTCCGAAAAGTCAGGTGCGTAGACCTGGCAAGCGGCGTGCGTGTAAGACCAGATGAATGAACATAAACGAAGCAAAACGAGTTTGTAAGGATCGTAGCAGGTGGTATTCTGTAGTTTCTGCCTACCCCTATGGGGGAAAGGCATGAATTTAATTATGTATGTATGTATACCTATGCTGTTTAGGATCTACGGTGATCTTTTTTGTTAGAACTAGTGATAAACGAACAAGATCACTGTCCTTGGTTTAAGTCATCGTCGGCAACAGTCCGACAGTAGGGCATCGAGAACCGGCCCTATTTTAGGAACCGGTTCTTTCGGTTCTGAACTCAAGCCGGAACCGGGTACCCGGTTTTTTCGGTTCTTTCGGGTTTTTTCATAAGTTCAAGTTGAAAAGGTATTCTTTTCAAGGCTATCTTTTATATAGAATTCCTACTATCAAAACTAATAAAGGGAAAGGATCTTAATAAAACACACTTTATTGGTAAGCATATTTATATTTTTAAATTATGCTCAAATTACAACATCGGTTAAAGTATTTTTGGCAACAATCAGTTCTTTAAAATTCTGTATTTTCAATCTTACAAGCTAGCAATAGGAACTTTCACAAATCCACTCAAAATAAATAAAAAAGCACACAAAAGTCGTAAATAGATGATAAAAATTAAAAAAAATATATATTCCATATAAACTTAACAAAAACTAAACAATAAAATTAATGATTAAATTGAGCATTACGTATTAGGTTTCTTCTTTCCTAAATAAAAGGAACGTAAAAAAATAAGTGCGTCTAAAGCTTTGTCTGTTAACGACGAACGGAATCTATTGCAGACTATCCCGGTGGAAGAAAATATACGTTCCGGCTCCACACTAGTGGATGGAATTGATAGTAAATGTTGGTAAGCCGGCGATAGGTATCATCCTCGCTGTCTCTGACCACCATTCTCAAACAGAGCCATTTCTACCCTAACAGTACCTACCTAGTGTTGATGTCATTTGATGTCGATTCAGGAGCAGAAGCAGTAACTTGACTTATTTCTTTATTAAGTTCTTCTTCATTTTTTAAAGAAGATACTTGTAAATCATCATGTCTCCTGAAATCAGACGTACACACAAGACTTACACTTTGTTTTGTGCGTTAAATAAGGTTTACGATTTCCCGCAGCATCTCATCACTCGTAGGCCGTAAAAAAACAGTTTTATCTTCATTTTCAATGTTAGGTGTACCAAAAACTTTATCATGTCGCTGTCCAGCCAAGTCTGGCCTAAATGATTGATAAAAAAAATAACAATATGCAATAATATTTTAAGTCACTTACTTGTCAAATCGGCGTCAAAAACAATACACCCACTCACAACGTTTGTATCGGTTAGTATGTGTCATTACCGCGAATACAAATGTCAAAAATTTGAATGTCGCGGGGTATCCTGGCGAAAATACCTTAATGTTGCCGAATCCCTTAAAAAAATCGTAAGTTTCTTAAAGATTCATCAATCATATTAAAATTATAACGTTATTTATTAATTTAACAGAGTGAAATAACAGTATTTATTCTGTTTGGATAATAAATTTGGATAATAACTTGATATTTAGCATCAAGAGTTTATAGAGATAATATCATTTCTAAATTTATTTTAAGAGAGAACCGAAAGAACCGAAACGACCGGTTCCCTGTTTTACAGAACCGGTTCTTTCAAGGACGCTTATAACCGGGATTTCCCGGTTCTTCTGGAACCGGGAAAAACCGGTTCCGATGTCCTATCCGACAGCATAGACTTCACTCGCTGGGTCGCTTCTAGACATTGTGATACAGAGTTCATTTTAGGATATCTAATCTTAGGACAACCATTGCAACGTTATCTGATCCCAAACTAGGCAGAGCCTGTACCATGTCAACCAGACAACTAATAAACATACTTATGCATTTCTAAATACATACATATTATAGATAAATTAGACCCAAATACAGAAAAAATGGTTGTGCTCATCACACAAAGATTTGTCCTGAGTGGGAATCGAACCCACGACCTCAGTCTTAGCAGTCAGGGTCACTAACCACTAGACTAACAGGCCCGTCTAAGAAGTCTTTGAAAGTGAGCTAATTTTTTAAAAGCAATTCTGTACCTTATCCTACTTTTGATTAAGGCAAAATAAAATTTAAAATGTCCAGTTGTCATATGTTTTTCATAGTGTTACTGTAAGCTGGTTTAGGTTTTCTTATTGTAACAAGAACGTGTCAAAACCCAGGTGGTCGGAGACTTCTTCCTTTTTTTTAGGAAGACAGGTAAACTTTACACGCTGTTTCTCAGGCATCTAAAGACTGGTCCACCAGGAATTTCTCAGTAACAGCCCGGAGTTGTATCTGTGCCCCGTTGATGGCAATAGGCTCTCCTTCTATTATATGGGTCTTAAACTTAACTGGCGAAATGTGGATGTATTATACAAACTATACAAAGCTACACCTCAACCGGGTTAGGTTCAGAGAATACAGGCGTGATGTAGCATCATGTTTATAAGAACGTCAAATTTAACGCAATAGCTCCAGAAATAAAAATTATTGAAAAAAGCTCTCTTCGTCTCCTTGGGTCTCCAATCTTTGAGAACTCCTTTCCCTCTTTTATAGAGGAAAAAATACAAAATTTTAATGATGTTTCAGAAAGACTGTTCCAAATTAACATGCATTCGGCTATCACCTTAATTCGATACTGTTATTTCGCCCCAAAATTAACATATTTCCTACGCGCTTCCCATTTATGGAAGCACACTCACCTTTTAGACAGAATGGACCAAATTATCCGGCACACACTAACCTCAATATTAAATGTAGCCTTGGATGACCGAGCTTGGGCACAAGCAACTCTTCCCATTCGTATGGGAGGCATCGGCGTCCGCAAAATTTCCAGTCTTAGTTTACCGGCTTTCATATCCTCGGTCTACGGCACTGAGAAATTAATCAGGAAAATCTTAGCTTCCACACTGATTAATTTTGATGTGCCGTGCTTCACCGAGGCTATAGATGCCTGGAAACTCGCTTGCCCGAATTCAAATCTACCCGATAACCCACTTTCCCAGAGACGGTGGGATGAGCCGCTCTGCAGAGTTGTACAAGACAATTTACTTAACTCATCCGCTACTACTGCGGAGCGTGCGCGCCTGCTGGCTGTGGTTAAATGGGAGTCGGGTCTGTGGCTTCATGCGCTACCGTCGTCGAACATAGGCACTTTGCTCGACGACACTACTTTCCGCCTTGCTGCTTCTCTAAGACTAGGAGCTCCTTGTTGTTCTCCTCATCGCTGCCACTGTGGCGAAGTTGTCAACAGTCTAGGACACCACGGCCTGTCTTGTAGCCGAAGTGCGGGTCGCTTAGCGCGGCACGCAAACATTAACGACATCATCCGACGAGCTCTTGTCACCGTCGGCGTTCCAGCTGTATTAGAACCCAATGGCTTGGCACGCGACGATGGCAAGAGACCGGACGGTATGTCTTTGTTTCCTTGGAAGGTGGGTAGGCCTTTAGTGTGAGACGCAACGTGTGTCGATACTCTGGCGCCATCCCATCTTCCTAGCTCGGCTTGCTGCGCTGGCGCTGCCGCTGCGGCTGCGGAAAACCTCAAGCGGCGAAAGTATAGCAACCTTATTGGCAATTATATTTTCGAGCCGTTTGGGGTTGAAACCCTCGGGCCGTGGGGTCAGAGTGCTCATGGCCTTTTTAATGAAATCTCAAAGCGGCTAGTTGACACTTCTCGTGACCCAAGGGCTGGTTTTTATTTTGGCCAGCGGCTAAGCATTGCTATACAGCGTGGTAATGCCGCCAGTCTCTTGGGTACATTGCCGGTCGACAGCGGTGAGGATGAATTTTTCGATGCTTTATTTTAGTTTGTGTATAGTTTTGGTTAAGTTAATATATAATTTTGTTATTTTTATTTTAGTTAGTTATGAAAATGAATATAGTTATTAGAAAAAGTTACTAAAAAATAAGAACGTCATAAAATAACACTTGTTTTTTCTGGGTGGGAAATGAACTTCTCCCGCTCTAGGTGGAGCGGGAGGTAATGTCAGGCTTTTACTGACTAAAACCCACCCGTGTTCCTTCAGTAGCCTGTGCCAGGGCTACGGTAACTCTCTAGAGCAAACCCGCGACCCTGGCAGAGAAAATAACGCTTGAATATTTACTCACTTACAATGTACCATTTACCGAAAACCTCTTTCTTCTTCCCAGTCAGTTAAAAAGATGCTCTATTTTAGAAAATGTCCGGTCCATATTTCCATAATGTAAATAAGAATAGGTACGCATCTTCAAGTTACAAAATAACACGGCCCTTGTTATAAAAGTTTGGTTACAACATAAAAGTTCCGTCTGTTAGTAGGTACACCCTGGGGGTAGGCAGACTTGTAGGCTACCGACATGTTTGTCCGTTCGTTAAAAGTATTGCTACCTACTTGTTAATTCAAGAAAATGTTACTTGATTTTCTTTGTGAAGTCATCTTTAGAAATACCATAGATAAAAATAAACAGAATTGAAGAATCTGTTTGTTATATCAGAATCACAGCTTTTACTAAATGTATGCAAAAGTATAAGAGAAAAGTAAAGTGTCCCGTATAGTGCCGGACGTAAAAAATAGCACCATCATATCTCTTCCTGTGGGTGTCGTAAGAGGTCGCCTCTAAGGGACTTACTAGAGAATGGATAGCAGCGTTCTCTATGCATTTTATCGCCCTACTGCGATCCCCAACCCGCCGGGCGATTATGGCAAACTCTCCCATTTTTTTTAAGAGGCTATATGCAGCAGTGGGTGTCTCTCAGCTGGAATGATGATGATGATGATACAAAATATTTTACTCTGCCTGTTTGTTCCGCTAATCTCCGAAACGACTGAACCAATTTTGACGGAAGTTTTACTGGTATAGTCTGTGCCAAATGTGAAAAAATTAAAAGTCGTTGACAACCGCCTCCAATGTATTCAAATATTTCAAGACGATACGAAAAAAAAGTAAAGAAAGTGTCGCTAGTACGGTCAAAACGGTAATTTGAATACATTGGTTGGCAGGTGTCAACGACTTTTATTTTTCTCACACCTGGCACAGACTAAAGATCGATGGTATTATACTCGTAAGGAGTGACATAGTTTCGCTTCGTGAGATAAAATAGGTAGTAACTTTTGAACTTTACATCCGTTCTCTGACAGGTCTGTCAGTCCGCAGTACTTACTAACACTTGGAAGTTACATAGATAACTTTTCGTTTGAAAGTTACAAAACAGCATCACGCCTTGTTTCCCCGAGAGGTTGGGCAGAGATGCACCCCATATTTCGCCAGTTTTTTCAAACTCTTATGTCATAGTGGGCGACCCTATTGCAATCAACAGGACACAAATCCAGCCTCGCAGGCTACTGAGAAGTCCCAGAGAGAAAAACCCAATAACACTTTACCAGAATTGGGAATCGAACCCAAGACCTCATGCTGAGTAGTAGCACTTGCGACTACTACACCAGCGAAGCACTCATGCAGCAATTCACTCGGTCATAAAGTAAGTTATGTAGGTAGGGTATTATAACTTCGCCATTTATGTACAAAAGTTTATTATTCAAAGGAATTAGAACTGCGGTATAGTTTAGTAACACACTAACAGTTGGATTGCTGTACATTTAAACAGTTCTACAACATTCATTGCGGTATTTGCGTTGCTGAGTAGACAAATTTTTTGAAAATATAAAGCAAGGATTAGCAAAACCCGATACCTACTTACCGAAAAGGTAGATCTTCTGACCAAACGGGTGTCGTGTGTGGTGGGCAATTGCCCAACTGTTGTTTTATTTTTTTGGGATTGCAGGTCAATCTATGAGGTTGTCGGCTGCTTAACCGGACTTGCCTGTGGCTATCTCAATAAATTAAAGCCTCCAGCCAGGGTTTAAAAACTTATTACTACCGCTACTACTTGGTAATAGCACCCTTTGTGGAGTACGGACCTCGGCTTAGGGCATGTAGCTTCGCTGGTAGGGAGCAGCAAGGGACAGGCAGGATCGGAATGAGCCCAACGATTGATCTAGGGACGTTGTAAATATGCTAGTTGCGCGGTAAATTCTGCTTGCGCGATGTAGGATTTTGCATGACGTCACTGTGATGCGTAGTTTGTAGTTGCATGTGGCGGTGTAGATGCCGCTACCAGTATGTTACGTAATTAGGGTGCTGAAAAGTCTTACGTAATCGTATTGAAAGTTTCAGTAGTAGTTTAACTACCATTCATGTACCAAACGATTACGTCACTGTTAAGTAAATACACGAGGGACGATGTAGGTATACTTAATATGTGTAATTTTATACCAAAATTGTTTTAAAGTCTACTCAAATAAGAGCTACGGCCTAATCAAATAGGTTTATAAACTATTTAAAAGTACTTTACACTTTGACCTCGTATATTCTAACTTGATGTGGGACCGAAATAGGGTTAGGTATTAGTATTACTAAACAAAAATAATGTAGCAATACTTTGTCACACTCACACACTCATCACTTCAGTTGAAAGATGCCGCGTTTGCCATAATCGCCACGCTTGGCTGGCGGGTTGGCGAACGCAGTATGGTGGTAAAATGTATAGATAACCACTGCTACCCATTATCTAGTAAGTTCCTTAGTCGCCTCTTACGACACCCACGGGAAGAAATGGAATGGTGCTATTCGTTACGTCCGGTACCACACCGGAGGTATTAGTTAAGTTTTAGCATAACTAAACAAAAATAATGAAGCAATGCTTCGTCGCTCCATATAAAATACTAGTATTTAACTGCATCCGGCTAGACTGGACGTCGATCCCAACTTGGTTTGAAAAAGGCTTTTGAAAGCGATAGCTGTTGACTTTTTGACTTGGTCAGCTTTTAATGTACTATTATCGTAAGTTGCTATGATCCAGTTGTTTGTCCAAAATAAACAATTTTTCTTTCTCTCTTTTTTTCAGTGACAGCACGCGGTCATAAAAACTTACTATTCGTCGATTTATTAATACTAGTCGACCACTTGTCGAAATTCGACCATAAATCAGTTAAATTGTAAGTTTTAACTAATGCATTATTTTATGAAAATATTAGCTTTCTGTATTCCTTCTCCATGTAAACTTTAACTGTGCCAAATTTTCATTGCAAAAATGCAATTAGCATTTTTTTTTGGCAATTTTAATTTGCTTACAAAGATTTTTCTTCACGTATCTTGATATAACACTTTTTTTTTGCAGCCAGTACTAACCAAGGAGTTTCATGAACATAAGAACTCTTTAGTGAACATCGAAACAGTGACAGTATACTAGTGATGACTGTACGGTGAACCAGATTGACAGAAAGATACTATAAATATTGTGCTGACATGGTGATAGCTGTATGGTGATTAGTGGTGAACTTCGTGATAAAGGTGGCAAGGTGATTTTTCTGGCCCTGGAGCCTAACGGATGGCAGGTGAGTGGAACTTACTTTTATCCTATTAAGGCTAAGTTTAAACACATAGTAAAGGGCTTGACTGAGTTCGAATCTACGACCTACAACTCGTTAGCAGCGGCCGCTACCAATAGGCTACCAGTGCTCTAACAAAAGCCTGATGAAAATTTGAAATTCACGGTCTTCCCTGGCGGTTCCCAGTTAATGTCTGGAACTGAGGTTCCGTAGACGCAACCTCGGTATACTTGTGGTATCTGGCTACAAGCTAAATCCAAAATAAGCATCAGAAAAAGTAGTAAATTGGTACAAATGACCACCAAACTACCGTACTATCTGAAAGTTTATCTACAAACGGGCCGCATCGGTCAAACTGCCGTGAAATCACATTTACCGTCTGAAAACCTTATTTCTTCAGCGGAAGTGACGGAACAAACTAAATAGTGCTGCCACCTGGCGGGCAGCGCCCCCGGAAGTGGGCTTTATTGACGGAAATGGACCGGCCGACCGGATATAGCAATTTACACGGGCGCCTCGCTGTTGACTCTAGAGGAAATACACTTTATTTAGAGTTTATTACGGTTATTTACACTACAACGCTATTTATATTTATACTGCGCTGTTGGAGTGGAAATTGTTCGTGAAAAGCTGTTTGGTGAGTTATTTTTCTACTTAATAATTTTTACTGGGTTTGTTTCGGCCTTTCTTTTCAGAGTAGTCAGATAGGAAACGCCGACGTCATCTAGTTTTCAAAATATGATTAACCAGTTATGTTCAAGTCCCATGTAATAGAGGGCCAGGCTATTGCCATCAACCGGGAACAAATCCAGACTCCGGGCTCCTAGGAAGTATATATTCCCTTCCACGTATAACCCATTAGCTTTAGTATAAACCATTAGCTTTCGGCAAAACAACAAAGATAAGTGAAAAAAGGATGATCGCAGTTTTATGTACTAAAAGGGGCCTTATAAAAAAAGGGTGGTGTTGGATTCACAGAAGACTGTCACCGCTGCCCGATACACAGGCACTTGTTGACCTCAAATTATAAATGAGCTGAAGGGATTGCAACCGAACTCAAGCCTCAGTACTTGGCAGTTTCATCACGACAATGCGTTGAGCAAGGCTTACTCAGGAGTTTTTGACCCAATCAGGTCTCACACTGTTGGATCACCCTTCCTATAGCCCAGACCTTGTGGTGTGATCTTGGAGTCTTTCCTTTCATAAAAAATAAATTAAAATGCCAAAAATTTGTCACTGAGCGGAAATTATAAGGTGCCTGGGACAATGCCTGTGCTTCCGATTCAGCTGATAAATTGCAAGAGATTTTTAATAGTTGGTTTGAACGTTAGCAGAAGTGTATAGACTGTGATGGTTAAAATATATATTTTTTTAATAAATATATGTCATTTTACAAAACTTTTGGAGCAATCTACGTATAGATGATGTCATCCGACACCTAATTAGGTACGTACACAATTAGATGGCAAATATACGCAAATCTATTCGATCACAAACACTCCTATGAAAGAATGTCATAATCTTATAGAAAATAAGATTTCATCCGGCACCCTAATCACATTACTACACAAATAATGTAAGAATCTATTCAACCGCAAATCGGAACGCTACCCCAGTGCGGGACGACCTCTCCCCAGACGAATCGATATATTCGTGAAGCGAACCGGCAGGAATAGAATCGTTGCGAGTAGTGAGACATAGTGTCCTGCTTGATGATAAGACTTTACCATTATGTTTTAGGTGACAAGGTTGATTTTTGTTACTATAGCTTTTCTTTTGTCTGTCCATATCATGTCAGTAAATCATAATCAACCTTTAATATTTTCCATAATCGCCATGCTTAGCAGACGGGTTGGCGATCGCAGTATTGTGGTAAAATGCATTGAAAATGTTGAGGCCATTAAAAAAAAATTTAAGTCATTCATTCAAACTTAGGCTGAGAATCAGCACTTTTCGAACGCCAAAGTTACATAAGACAGTCCCCCAAAACGCCCCCTTCACCACTTCCTAGTGCTTTAGCTGGGAAGTAGAAGTGGCGCAACAAACTCCCCAGCAGCACAGCTCTACTATGAGAGAACTTGATTCTTTAGTAAGTCCCATAGTCGCCTCTTACGACACCCACGGGAAGAAATAGGGTGATCCTATCCTTTACGTCGGGCTCCTCGCGGGTCTTTTTTAATAGGTAACGGCATCTACTTGAAGGCTCATGCTCTACAAGGGGAGTTCATAACTAATCTTTCTACATAATATCTCGACAGGTGTCACTGTTTGCCGCCAGTGTTTCAAATATTTAATTTTAGAATGAAATGTTTACGTTCCTCCATTACTTTTCATTACCAGCCTGCTTGCTAATGAATTTAAAACTATACTCGTAAACTTTTTTCTTATAACACATTAGCACGGTTGATCGTGCTAACGATTATCACCTTTTGAGGTCTAGCTCCTGGAGTGTTATGTCAATTAGTCAACTGTCATTTGTGTATAGGCAGCCAGCACATCAAGCTACCCGCAACTGCCAAATTTTCCCAATCAATCATGAACTTAATCCTTTGGCGATAAAGTTGAAAATTGATTCAAGATATTTGACAGATTGTAGTAGCTTTGAGTGCCGGCGTAAAAGTTGTGAATTAGTGTCTATAGACCTGGCAGTCGATCATTTGCATTTCTGCTAAGAGTGTTGATATTATTTGTATTATTCATGATCGATCGAACTGTAGGTTAATGAAAATGCATAGTCTGCGGGTAGTAGGAATATCTTTCATTTTGACAGTTCTATAGGTCAATGAAAATGGATAGCCTGAGGGTAGTAGGAATGGCTTTTGGACAGTTCAACGACATTCATTGCGTTATTTATGCTGTTGAATAGATAATTTTTTCGCACTTATGAAGTAATGGATTAGTACTTAATATCCTTCAAAATCATTCAAATTGTGATTGATAGCGTTACATGATTAGGGTGCGGTTCGATTTATTTGAAAGTACAGTAAGGAATATTACGTTTAAAGCTAGGGTTATATTTTATGAGCGGGAAATGGCAGTGAAATTAAGATGACACTTTCCGAATATTTCAACTTTCTACGACGGAGCCGAATCCGGAATAATGCTAAATACAGAAAGTATTTTACAGTAACGTCATTCAGAGTACATGTTAGGCTAGACTTGTCTGAGCGAAAGTCATAATTGTTCTTCTACCCTTATCCCAATATATTTTGGTAAGCGAAACGTGTTTTTCTTCCACACTTCTCTATTCGTCGTCATCTCGTTAGTAACCCCATTCCTAGTAACCAAATAATAATTCACACTCTCCATCCATCGTTTATTGGTCTTTCTCTCCTCTTATAACTATCGACATGCATATTAAAAACTTTACTCACGACATTTTCGTCATTCCTCCGTATTAAAGCTTTTTCAGACTGGCGCGACACGACAGTGCGACGCGATTCTTGTGGAACGATTTTTTTGAACTTTATATAGAGATAGTTTTACGAGTGTCGTACCGTGGTTTCGCGCCTGTTTGTGGGAGACTTTACGTGAGCTGAGCGATATGTATCTGAGCGAAAATATGCGGTAAATTTCAGGCATATATATTGGACATTTGTGGACAGTTTTGTGTCAACCACGATGCCTCTTGTATTCCAGATGTGCAAAAGCACTTATTCTCAACCCGATTATCAGCCAATACAATAAAAAAAATCCATCAGAAAAATCAACGAACACATCAAAGCGACCCAAAATCGACTCCACAAATTCACAAACACTATCTTTCCCCTACAATCGCAGATGTTATCGACTCGTATTAAAATCAAATCGCATGTTAAACTGTCCAATTTGTTGCTGATGATGAGATAGCGCCCCCTAGCGCCCCCAAGCGGCGCTAGCGCAACTGACCGTGACGAAACTGCGCGTCAAGTGCTCGTGATTGATGAGGAGGTATAAGTGGGTGGTGTGAATTGTACGGTATGTAGGGTAATACATGGTTGTATATGTTGAAGGTGGAAAGAAGACCTGCGGGGTAAAGTATAACACATTTGCAGTCACCAAAAGAGATTTAGTAACTCTTTGCCCGACCTGGAAATAGAATTCAGGACCTCGTGCTCAGCGGTAGCGCTTGTAGCCATTAGACTAACAAAGTAGACTCTTTATCAACACGCTTTTATTAGGTCGACCTGTATATATATAACTAACTATGTAATGGAATCTAAGGTAACTAATTTAACCATCTTCCAAGGATCGTAGCGTCATGAAAATTGGCAGCTGTATGTAGTTCTGATGACAATACAATAATATGGTACTGTCGAACTGATCTGATGATGGAGCCGGAAGATATGAACTGGAACTTCATGATGGAACATCTTATCATAGCTGTGTTTGAACTTGTTAGAAAAGTTTTATAATGAACTTTGACCACGATTAGGTTTCAAGGTCTGATGATGAAGCCGGAAGATAGGCACTGGCATTCCATGATGGAATATCGTATCATAGCCGTGTTTGGACTTTTTAGAAAGGTCTTGTAATGAACTTTGACCACGATAAGGTTTTTGGTTTTTACGTGCATTTATAAAAGCGTGTTTTTCTAGTGATTTTTTAAACTATAAATTTATAATATAAGGATGAATTGTGATGAAGAACTTTTCAAATATATGACGCTATCCTTCAAATAATCTTTTGGATTGTGATTGTGTGTTACGCTTTTGAATTGTTTCGTATTGTCTATCAAAAACCTCAGAAAAAAAACCCGATTTCATGGAATTGTAACATGTTAAACTAACATGCAGATAATAGATTTTGATGCTTCAAGTGTAAAGACTCAATAAATCTTGAGGAAGATTGAGTCGTCATCAGTAGCCTATAATTTTCCCACTGCTGGGACACAGGCCTCCTCTAGGTGAGAGGAAGTTTGAGTAACCTGGAAAAATCTTGTTGAAATCCTGCTGAAAAAATCTTGTTGAAAGGCCAATTTTACCAATGAAACAGAACGCGTTCAGCAATAAACCGGCTTCAAAAGCTGTCAGTGGTGCCGATTCTGTTGTTACAAAATTCTCTAAACTAAACTAAAAATCACTAAAATTTGGTTTATTCCTGTCAAACGACGATTTCCTATTCTGAAATAGACTAAAGTGACACAACTTAACTATATTTTAGTTTGACAGCATTAAGATTGCACTGAGTTATTAGTTTAGTGAAAATGACAATTTTGCTATTCTGAGTTCGCCAGTTTTCACCAAAAATTTTGACTATAATAATTTATTGTAACTAAATTTGACTATTTTTAATCGCGATTAAAAAGGTGTGGAATAAAACTAACTGGTCATAAACTAAAATTCACACCAACACCTCACCTTCACGTGCAAAAACAGCACTGTATATTTTTCCTTTTCTTTTGCTTATATCTCGAAAATGGCGTGTCCTATCGCAAAAATAATGAAATTTTCGACCCCCTTTGCAACCCTCACACATATAAATAGGTCTAAAAAAATGGCGATGTAAAATTAGCGGCATTGAAAAAAAAACACTGAAATTTGTTGCTTTTTTGTTGCTAGAAAATTAATTTTTTTGCTCCACCCGATCACAAAAAATCGGCATTAACGCTAACTTTACATTAAGATAGCGTGGAAATCACTGAATGTGGACTGATCGATCAAGCGAATAGGGGTCAATTTGATGCTAATTTGTTGCTAAAAGATGATAAGAAGAAAAAATAAAAAAATGTTTTTTTTAATTATGCCAAAATAAATAATATCCACGCCAGCTTAACTCTCGAATTTTCCGTTAAAAAACTATAGTTAAAATTTGTTCCTCCTCATAGTGCAACTTGTTTTGGCAGAGAGAGTCAGCAACAAAATAAAAACCGGAAGTCAAAAGTAGTTGGAGATCGGTTTACAAAAAAACCGGCCACGCTAGCATAACTAACGATTTTTCCGTGGAAAAACTATAGTAAAAATTCGTTGCTCCTCATAGTGCAGCTTGTTTTAGCAGAGAGAGTCAGCAACAAAATAAAAACCGGAAGTCAAGAGAAGTTGGAGATTGGTTTACCAAAAAACCGGCCACGCTAGCTTAATTCTAAACTTTTCCGTGGAAAAACTATAGTAAAAAATTGTTGCTCCTCATAGTGCAGCTTGTTTTAGCAGAGAGAGTCAGCAACAAAATAAATACCGGAAGTCAAGAAAAGTTGGAGATCGTTTTGCAAAAAAAAACCGGCCACGCTAGCTTAACTCTAGACTATTCCGTTAACCTTTTGAACGCCACAGTCGTGTATAGCCGACAAATGAAAACGTGCCCAATACGCCACCGTCGTCTATAGACAAGAAAACAACATTTTTTGAGTACAAAATAAATATAGTAATTTAAGTTTTTTGTGTTTATTTTTCCTATCATTTTAAACTATATTAATGAAATATTGTAAAATGGCACAAATATATATATATTATACTTACATACTTACATTTCACTAGAAAAAACAATGATCAAAAATTGCTAATCGAAATCAGTAATACAGTGTTCTTCCCCACGCCACAGTCGTCAAGACACGACAGCTAGTGATGTGTACGTAAGGTAACGAATATTTCAAATTTATGAAATATTCTATTAAAAGTAGCTTACTATTACTTCGACAATTATTTTTTAACTAGCTTTTGCCCACGGTTTCGCCCGCGTGGATGTCGGAAATTAATGCAAGAGAACGTACTACCACGATAAGAATGTGTTATTCCAGAGGGGTAATTGCGGAACTTTTTATCGGTAGGAATTGGTTTAATATTCATAGTTAAACAACTTTCATTGCGTTATTTACGTTGCTGAGCCACAATTTATTCGAACAAATGACGCAATGGTTTAGAAATAATCTTCAATCCCATTCAGATTCTGATAAATTGTGCGTTTCGCAATTAGGGTGCAGGCATATAGGTAATATAGACTCTGTGTGCTATTTTAAATCCAGATCCATTCAGCCATTTTTGCGTGATTGAGAAACAAACACCCACCATACATATTTTCACATTTATAATATTAGTAGTAGTAGGATTATAATTCATATTACTTAGGATTCATAGTTTATGAGAACATCATGTGTGTTGGTGATTTAAAATAAGAGTAATAGTGAATACTATTACTGTGACATAGCGCTTGGTTTAGTTGAATATAAGTCTTCCTGGTTTTTCTTAACGCTCCTATTTTATCTATACAGACACTCAATCATTTACCAGGTACCGAACATAATTATAGGAATAGTACTTTTGCCAGTGGCTTGGCCCGTATAGCTGTCGAAAAATATCACCCGGGAACCTACTACCGGGATAAAGTAGGTATCCTATCTGTTACGTATCCATGATATAATATATCTTTGAGCCAAATTCGATCTAAATCCGTTTGGCCGTCTTTGCATCATTGAGAAACCAACATCCAAAAATCTAAACATCTAAGCCATTTCGCGGTCTCTTACTTGGAATAATACTATTAGGTTTATTTTGAGTATAATGAATGCATATGATATTCACAATTACTATGAAGCCAAAGTAATATGAATTACAATCCTACTTATCCTGTACAACCCGGCCGCTGCTAACGGATGGACGGGACGGACGTACGACCCGCCAACTGCTCTGCGCCCGCTTTTTAAATCCCTAATATCTTCTAAGATATCCATTTAAATTACATGCTGTAAAGGGCCATATGATCTATATTAAATGCACAATATATTTAAGGTACTTAATTGCAACAAATCTTCACTATAGGTTTTCCACGGAAAAATCATTAGTTAAGCAAGCGTGGCCAGTTTTTTTGTAAACTGATCTCCAACTTCTCTTGAGTTCCGGTTTTTATTTTGTTGCTGACTCTCTCTGCTAAAACAAGCTGCAGTATGAGCAGCAACAAATCTTCACTATAGTTTTTCCACGGAAAAATCATTAGTTAAGCAAGCGTGGCCAGTTTTTTTGCAAACCGATCTCCAACTTCTCTTGACTTCCGGTTTTTATTTTGTTGCTGACTCTCTCTGCTAAAACAAGCTGCAGTATGAGCAGCAACAAATCTTCACTATAGTTTTTCCACGGAAAAATCATTAGTTAAGCAAGCGTGGCCGGTTTTTTTGTAAACCGAACTCCAACTACTCTTGACTTCCGGTTTTTATTTTGTTGCTGACTCTCTCTGCTAAAACAAGCTGCACTATTAGGAGCAACAAATTTTTACTATAGTTTTTCCGCAGAAAAGTCTAGAGTTAAGCAAGCGTGGCCAGTTTTTTTTGTAAACCGATCTCCAACTTCTCTTGACTTCCGGTTTTTATTTTGTTGCTGACCCTGTGTACTCAACTAGCTCCAGTATGAGCAGCAACAAATCTTCCCTATAGTTTTTCCACGGAAAAATCATAAGTTAAGCTAGCGTGGCCGGGTTTTTTGTAAACCGAACTCCAACTACTCTTGACTTCCGGTTTTTATTTTGTTGCTGACTCTCTCTGCCAAAACAAGTTACACTATGAGGAGCAACAGTTTTCTACTATAGTTTTTTAACGGAATAGTCTAGAGTTAAGCTAGCGTGGCCGGTTTTTTTGCAAACCGATCTCCAACTTTTCTTGACTTCCGGTATTTATTTTGTTGCTGACTCTCTCTGCATAAACAAACTGCACTATGAGGAGCAACAAATTTTTACTATAGTTTTTCCATGGGAAAGTCTAGAATTAAGCTAGCGTGACCGGTGTTTTTGTAAACCGATTTCCAACTTCTCTTAACTTCCAGTCTTTATTTTGTTGCTGACCCTGTGTACTCGACTAGCTCCAGTATGAGCAGCAACAAATCTTTACTATAGTTTTTCCGCGGAAAAATCGTTAGTTAAGCTAGCGTGGCCGGTTTTTTTGTAAACCGAACTCCAACTACTCTTGACTTCCGGTTTTTATTTTGTTACTGACTCTCTCTGCCAAAACAAGTTACACTATGAGGAGCAACAATTTTTTACTATAGTTTTTTAACGGAATAGTCTAGAGTTAAGCTAGCGTGGCCGGTTTTTTTGTAAACCGATCTCCAACTACTTTTGACTTCCGGTTTTTATTTTGTTGCTGACTCTCTCTGCCAAAACAAGTTGCACTATGAGGAGGAACAAATTTTAACTATAGTTTTTTAACGGAAAATTCGAGAGTTAAGCTGGCGTGGCCGGTGTTTTTGTAAACCGATCTCCAACTACTTTTGACTTCCGGTTTTTATTTTGTTGCTGACTCTCTCTGCCAAAACAAGTTACACTATGAGGAGCAACAATTTTTTACTATAGTTTTTTAACGGAATAGTCTAGAGTTAAGCTAGCGTGGCCGGTTTTTTTGTAAACCGATCTCCAACTACTTTTGACTTCCGGTTTTTATTTTGTTGCTGACTCTCTCTGCCAAAACAAGTTACACTATGAGGAGCAACAATTTTTTACTATAGTTTTTTAACGGAATAGTCTAGAGTTAAGCTAGCGTGGCCGGTTTTTTTGTAAACCGATCTCCAACTACTTTTGACTTCCGGTTTTTATTTTGTTGCTGACTCTCTCTGCCAAAACAAGTTGCACTATGAGGAGGAACAAATTTTAACTATAGTTTTTTAACAGAAAATTCGAGAATTAAGCTGGCGTGGATATTATTTATTTTGGCATAATAAAAAAAAACAATTTTTCTTTTTTTTTTCTTTTTTCTTCTTTGCATCTTTTAGCAACAAATTAGCAACAAATTGACCCCTATTCGCTTGATCGATCAGTCCACATTCAGTGATTTCCACGCTATCTTAATGTAAAGTTAGCGTTATTGCCGATTTTTTGTGATCGGGTGGAGCAAAAAAATTAATTTTCTAGCAACTAATTAGCAACAAAAAAGCAACAAATTTCGGTGTTTTTTTTTTCAATTCCGCTAATTTTACATCGCCATTTTTTTAGACCTCATATAAATCTCCATACGTGGGTAATACTTTTTTATATTTTTTAAACAAAAAGTGAAAAATTCCATATAAAATACGTCCAGGCTGCCGCCTTGCGCGCGCCTTCGTCTCTCAAAAAAATCACTGCATACGCACACAAGTACTACGCTGCGAAGCCAAAAGAAAAAAAAATATACCACGTTGATTCGCGATTGTCAAATTCAATTTTAGTCGTGTCAAAATATTTTTTAAATTTAGAGATTATTTATTGCAGAATAGCGTTACAATTCTCATAGCTAAAAGTAAGGAATTTTAGAGATAGTTTAGTTAGTTTAGTTCGTGTACAACAGAATCGGCACCAGTGTCAAAATTGATAGAATACTGACACTGACAGCTCTTGAACTTGGTTTACAATAATTATTGATCGCGTTTAGCCTCGTTGGTGAACTCCGCACTTAGTAGAAGGGTCATGCCCAGCAATTTGCCATTGAATAAACACAGTTATTTTCATCAGCACCCTCTGTGCAACTAGCCGTGACTGAACGATTACGTCACGATTCAGGTGTTGTGCTCATTGACGACGAATAGATTGGAAGTAGATATTTTCCTGGTTAAGAGACATTTTGTCTGTTTTGAAATAATGGGGTTGCCTGATTGTGTGTTGTAAATTGAATTAAGTTGAGTAGAGCTCAGTTGGTGTCTTCGGTTTTGTATTTTCGTTTTTCAATACCATCGACTTCCGTCCGCTTTCAAACGAAAAGAAGAATTTTTTAAATCGGTTTATAAACGATGGATTACTGAGGTAACAAACATTTAAAAAAAAACAAAAGAGTTGAGAATCTCTTCCTTTTATTGAATTCGGCTAAAAATCGAAACTAAAAAGCTCACATCTGGAACTTCAGTGCAATTTCTAAAATTTAAAACTGTTTCGACTGCCTACACAAGCTACGAAAAGCTCAAGTTTAGGGCTGTTATGCGTGCGCAGCCGAGTTTTAGCAACGGTTTAATATTAAGCTAACTTATTTCTAACTTATAAAAAACCTAAGCAACACCTAGTCTAACAAACTTAACAGCTTACGTGCACAAAGACGTAGCTAAAATCAATTTGACAACAACTAAGTTACTTCGACATCGAGTTTTCATTTCTGCGTGCAAGAGGCATGCGAAATCGCCTTAGGGCGCTACCACTTTCCACTGACCCCTCGCTCATTTGAAAATGAACCTTATTGATGTGTGTTAGCGTTATTTTTGTTTGTTTGAAGGGTTGTGGGTGTGGTGGGTGGTTGGTGGAAGATCATCAAGGTGTGTTTGTGGCTGTTTGGGCAATGCTACGGTTGGGATGTGCTGCTGAGGGTTCGTAATAGGCGAGGCAATGACGTTTCATGCTTATGACGCCGTTGCTCGTTGCCATGGTTACTAAAAGCGATTGGTTTTTGAACATGAGGATTAGAGAATGGGGTTGCATCATTTGCATGGGAGACTTTTAGTTTAAGGAACTTTGGATGAATGCTCGTAACATGTTTGAAAGAGATGATAGTACAAGAAGGATAGAGCAAGATGATAGTACTTTGGTTTCAAATTAGGGTTAGGTAGCTCATTAAGAAAAAAAGAAAGAAAAATGTCACAGAAACACGTGCAAATAAAGAGGTAAGATGACAAGAAAATCATGAAAACAAAACAGATTAGTACTTATTTCTATTTCCGCGCAGTCAATTCTTTCAGGGCGAACCAGAATAAGGTTTAAGAGATCAGGCTTTTATTAAGGTTTTAGTAGATACTGTTTTGTCTACTGGTTTTTGTTTTTTATTATTTACTTCAGCTTGAGTATAGTTTTCAATGTTTTGTTCGTATATTGGCGTGTGCTAGCTGACATATGGCAAATAATTAAGTTTTGTTTTTCGTAAATAATGTACTTACTTACATATTATTGCATAGAATCAAGTTCTTCTAACTCAACAGGCAGCTGGGCTGCTGGTTAGTTTTTTGCGCCCCCTCTTCTTCCCAACTAAAGCACAAGGAAGTGGTGAAGAGCGGGCGTTTTGGAGGACTGTCTTATGTAATTATGACCTTCAAAAAAAGTGCTGAGTTTCTGCTTAGTTTGAATAGACTTTGATTGATTTTGATTTTAGTGCGTTCACGTTTACATACTTAATGTTCGAGTCTTTAAAAACGAGTATTTCTGCTAATTAACTAATTCCTAATGTGTTATGGAACAAAGTAACGCTTTAGGGTCGTTTATAATTTGAATCCGTAGCATCTGAGTGGTATTTTCTTCAAAAGACCATTTCAGACACTAATCTACATGGTCTTTACATTATCTGACCATTTCTGGAATTTAAAAGAGGCTGTGACCTCTGAGTTTGTTTAGGCCTTTCTTCTCAGCATAGTCAGATAGGAATCATAGATGATTACCTCATCGAGTATTAAAAATAATAATAATAATAATATGTTAGGACAGCCAGCGTTATCTGATCCCAAACTAGACAAAGCCTGCAAAAATATAATTGGGGTTGTAACAACAGTAAGTACCTAGGTTATACCGGATGGAAGCCAGGCTCAGAAACTCTGGCCTGAATAAATAAAAAAGGAAAATTAAAATGATTCAACGTTTTATGATTTAAACTGAACAGTTACCACCTGAATCATTTCTGATTCAAAAATTCATCGCTGATACGGACGCATTCGGTAATGGCCAGCGGCTATGTTGTTATTTGTTTTTATCATATTTTCTTTTAATAATATTTATACAGGAAACTGCTCATATGGATCCAAATTGTCTTTACACTGAGGAGCAGAGAAATATATACGAGTAGTTTTATTTTATACAAAATATATTTTTCATTTTTTTTTTTTTATATAGTTTTTTTGGGTGACCATCTCTACATACCAAGACCCTTCCGTGCCTCGGAAAGCACTGTTGGTTGGTTCCGGCTGTCTTTCGTAGATCTTAGACAGTCGTTACGGGTTGTCAGAAGTCTGAAAGACTGACAATCAGTCTAACAGTCTTACCAAGGAGTATCGTATTAATAAATTTAAAAATAAAATATTTATTTTCAGGTCACAACGACCCATAGACATATACCAAACTAACATACATATGTAAATATTTAACAAAACTTGTAACTTGTATTACCCAGTAAATGGTCAGATAGGCAGTCACTCCATGTAAAATACTGGTACTCAGCAACATTCGGTGGTACTGGAAGCCGACTCCAACATAGTTGGAAAAGGCTAGGCAGATGATGATGATTGGTAAACTGCACATTTGACATTGAGTTTAAAATGTTTATACAATTAAGTGCAAAATTATGAAGTCACAATTTAATATTTTTATTGTGTTATTCTTTCAAGAATGTCTTTTACATAAAGTAACGCCTTTTTCCCATAAGGGTACCTTCTGCACTCCTATTCTCCTTTATTTTGATTTCAGAGAAGGTTATAATTTTGTTTTTTAATTCATTTAAATCTTAAGTTTTTCACAAGTCTATACTAATATTATAAAGCTGAAGAGTTTGTTTGTTTGTTTGATTGAACGCGCTAATCTCAGGAACTACTGGTCCGTATTGAAAAATTCTTTTTGTGTTGGGTATCCTATTTATCGAGAAAGGTTATAGGCTATATAACATCACGCTACATCTAAGAGGAGCGGAGCAGTAATGAAAAATGTTGCAAATACGGGCAAAATCTCACGGGTAGGCGATTCGACGCGACGCGACGGGAAGGGTCGAGGGAATAAGAAATTTAACGCGGACGAAGTTGCGGGCAGAAGCTAGTTAATAAATATACTTTAAGAGGTTAAAAGTTTATTTTCAAACTTAATGTGGGTAAAACCAACTAGCTATAAAAACTAATACTGGTTTAGAACGTCCTAATTCAAGCCCCAACCAATTGGTACCTATACAACTTCAAAAACTGTGTACATAATCTATTATATATACCATATATTTGAATACAAAATAAAAAAATCCTTCCACAGAATTACCATAAGCCCGTAGCATACTGTGTCCGGTGCGATACGGTGGAGCGACGGACGCGGGCGCAGAATCCGAGCCACGGGCGACGCGCGCAGCTGCCGCGGCACAGTAATGAACGCACCCTGTACGCTGACGGCTTAGATATTATACAGGGGGTTAGCTCATTAGTTTGGTAATTTTTTTTGTCGGGTTTCATAGTTTGAATAGTTTGTACAGTGGCTTGATTAGGAGATTTATTAAATTCTAATAATATGATGTTTGGACTTTAAAAGAGACTATGACCTCTGAGTTTGTTCCAGCGTTTTTTTCTCAGGGAACAATCACCTAGGAAATCACGCCATCTAGTTTTTAAAGAAACACTGGCCAAAAAATGACGTGTAAAAGTGTCTTATGATCTACTTACAGAAATAAACGATTCAATTCATTTCATTAGGTCAGTTAAGTCAATAATAAGAAACATAAATGACAAAAACTGTTTTTCATTACCACTGCTTTGAAAACGGTTAAGGATAACATAGTGAGGAAACCGGCATGTCTTAGAACCAATAATTCGAAGACATCTGACATTTACCAATCCGCAGTTGGCCCGCGTGGTGGATTATGGCCCACTGCCTCTCACCGTGAGGAGGCCTGTGTCACAGCAGTCGGAACAATATAGACTGCTGATGATAAAAATACACAACTAAAAAAAAACGTATGTAAAATGCTGTCGTTACAAAATGCCATAACAATTACAGAAGTACTTATTTATTTAAATTTAGTTTTTTTTTTAATTCTGGTCTAGACTATGCTAGCCTAGAGGCTTGGCTTGAACGAAGTGCCAGGTGTAATTATTAATTTTATTATGGCGTATAAAACTTGGACATGTAATAGAAGGAATAGGAATACATGCTGCCGTTTGTAAACGATGTCATATATCATAGGACATGGATTAACGAGAACTTCTAATGAAATGATTATACACAGGACTTGTAGATAGTGCGTTTAGTATCTAACGATAAATTACACTATGTAGACGTTTTGTTATTTCCTGCAGTCCTGGTCAATAAATAAGAGAGAGTTCTCAGTTTCGGGATATTACAGTTCAGCAGTATCGATTCTCTTACTGAATTTCATATTTTAGGAATATGATAGATATAAAGTGCTTACGATCTAGAACACTTTTAGAACAACCACCTAAATTATCATTATTATAGCCAATAGCCATCCACTGCTGAACATAGGCCTCCCCCAAGAACCACTTTGACTGGTTCATTTTTTGGAGGGATGGCCATATTCGCCGCGCTTGGCAAGCATGTTGGCAATAACAGTAAGGTGATAAAATGCATAGAGGACGCTGCTGCCCATTCTCTAGTAAGTCCCTTATTCGCCTTTTACGACATCGTCGTGAAGAAATGGGATGGTGCTATTCTTTACGTCAGCACCACACGGACTCATCACCACAGTAATTTTCAATTTCAAAACCATTTTACACAACAAACACCAAAAACTCTAATAAAAACAAAGTTGGAACCATCAAACACCATGTGTTTTGTGATCTCGGGGCGCATTACATATTCGTGCGGCATAATAAATGTATCCGCTTAATTATTATTTTGAAAATATCCGCGCCCCGGGCTCGCCGCGCGCCCGCCACACAATCATATTTCTTATAAAAATAAAAGTAAAATGAGTGTGCACTTGTTCGTGGCCCCACTTGTAAACGGGACAAACTCCGGTGAGTTATATGTTGATAATTTTAAATTGGAGTATATGGTTTTGTTTCGTGATCATTATAAACGGCAGTTTGGTTTTTAGTTAAGAATATCTCCTTTTCGCTGTCCCTTTTATCAGTGACCAAGTTAATACGATGGAACGATATGAAAATACCCTATTTTTAGCCCGTTCATGAGATTGGTTTACTGTCCTAAATGCACTAGTAACGGTAGTATACGTAATAAAATTCTACATCAAATACAAAATACCTTCGATAAAATCCTTTCATTATCTATCGAGCTTAGTACTGTGGCAAATTTTCGCTACGGAACGAACATTCCATCGGTATTCAGTTGCTACGAAATCGCTACGAATTTGCGACAAAAGTACCAGGAGCTCAGTTAGTAAAGGAGGTTAAAACGTATCCAGAGCGGAGTGTATTGTAATGGCTGCCGAAAGGGAAAGGGTTGCTCAACCCTTTGGTACGTAGACTTAGGAAGGGGAATAGAGCTGTTCTTAGTAATTTGTTAATTATTTTAAGTTTGTTTTCCATATGCCAACTTCTTTGGTATTCCGCGCAAAATTCGATGTAAAACATTTTTGAACAGATGAAATGAATCTTTAGACTAGCAATACCAAGGTTATATAAAATGAAATAGCAAGGTATATATTTGAAAAAATATGGCCTGCAGCCTGCAGCATAGAGTTCCTGCCAACTATATCTGAACTTAAAATAAATTGTTGCTATAAATAGTATTAATATATAGTTTACCTACATGCAGCAGAAACAATAAAAAAGCCACTTCTACAAATTCTGAAGACTACACAACTCTATAAAGTCCCTCAGTACCGAGGGCATTGTTACCGATCAATAGCAACTCCCGCTTAAATAACAATTACTCATTCACTCATTCATTCGCTTCGTTCACTGCAGATCAGTTACATTCAAAATTCGTATTAAAATAGCTGCACAATGCTCTCTCGTTATTTTAAATTCAATTATTTGTTGCCGCTTTCGCATTTTGAGTGTTGTCTACCTTTTGTTTGTCATTTTAATTTGTTATTGTATTAATGTGTTGTTTTTCAATTAATATTATGTGATGATAGTAGTCATTAAATAAATGTATGTAAATTTGTATGAAGGACCTACACGCGGTTAAATGAAAACATGTCTATCGATGGTTAAGCTTCGCATGACCAGTGACCAGTCATTACATATCAATCTCGGAAATCTCGTTAAACCTTTCGTCCCGGCTTTCTTTTATACATTTTTGCCAGTTGCTACGAGTAGTCGGATGCCCGAAAGTCTGACAGTCTTACCAGGGGGTAATATTGTGTTACCTAGAAACTTGACTTGACTTCAGCAGGTCAGATATACAGTCGCTCCATGTAAAATACTGATATTCAGCTGCATCCGGTTCGACTGGAAGTCGACCCCGACATAGTTGAGAAAAAGCTAGCCAGATTGATAGAAGTTATCAAGTAACTACTGGCAATATACACGATGTAAATACAATCTAAGTTCAAACTCATCTATGAATTCGAATAATTATTTGAAAAAAAAAAATGACATGGAATGAATGAAAAGGTTTTGAATATGGAACCTTCTCATTCATAATTTTGACAATACGATTATACCCAAATATATTGTTTGACGGAACGTATAATTAGAAATGTTAATTCATCGAAACCTTACAGAGCCTCTCTGATTTTAATAATGTCTATTTTTAGGTATACTTTCAAAGTCTAAGACATAAGTAGGATTACTTTTCTAACTAATTATATCCATCTTGTTTGCGACTCAAAACTTTGTAATTTCCCACTGCTACTAAAAGAACACCATTTTCAGACTACCCAAACTTTCTTATTGTTGTAATATGATTTTGAAATTACCTACTCTTATTTACGAAACAAAGTTTTTAGAGCCTACATAAAATACTTATTCTAGCATCATCTGCCTAAACTTTTTCTAACTTTGTGGGCTTCCAGTCTAACCAGTACCAGTGTTTTACGAGGAGCGACTTTATGGCTGACCCCACATTAGGCGTGCGCGATCCTCGGGCGTGTGAGAAGCGCGAGCGCCGCGCGCGCGTCGCGAGCACGCTGCGTGAGCGTCGCGTTTAGCTGCCCTGCGGCGCGCGCGCGGCGCGCACGCGGCG
This sequence comes from Aporophyla lueneburgensis, assembly GCA_932294355.1. Classification (NCBI taxonomy): domain Eukaryota; kingdom Metazoa; phylum Arthropoda; class Insecta; order Lepidoptera; family Noctuidae; genus Aporophyla; species Aporophyla lueneburgensis. The sequence goes on from OW028735.1 coordinate 17,985,303, forward strand.
CTCGCGTCGCATTCGTACCCCTTCGCCCGCTCGGTACTATTTCGGTCAGTCACATGGTGGGCAGTGTTGTGTTGACACACGTTAAAGATAGAGTCACCGAGTGAAATTAATATCGAAAGCTTTATCCTAGAAATACAGAATCGTCCTGCGATATGGGACAGGACTACAAAGGAGTATAGTGATCGTATTGCAAAAAAAAAGGTGTGGGAAGAAATCAGCACTTTATAAAAGACTAGCTTCTGCCCGCGACTTCTTCTGCGTAAATGTCGTTTATCGCGGACGCAGACAAAGTCACGAAATAAAAAGTAGCCTATGTCCTTTCTCAGGCTCTAAACTATCTGAGCACCAAATTTCATTTAAATCGGTTTAGTAGTTTTAGCAGGAAAGCGAGACAGGCAGACAGACAGACAGAGTTACTTTGCATTTATAATATTAGTGTGGATAGTGTGGATTTTGAAACGAAAATTGTCCAAATTGTGACTGACTTGACTGAAGGGGGTTAAACGCGAAGGCGAGAGCCGTGTGCGCGCCGCGTGCGCGCCGCGCGCGCGCCTCAGGGCAGCTAAACGCGACGCTCACGCAGCGCGCTCGCGACGTGCGCGCGGCGCTCGCGCTACTCAAACGCCCGAGGATCGCGCACGCCTAATGTGGGGGAGGCCTATATCTTATCTCCACAACTCAGATACTGGGTACTACGATACCCTTTTGTAAGACTGGTTGTTGGAATTTCGAGCTTCTGACGACACGTCACGACTGTCAAAAATCCATGAATGACAGTCGTAGCATAACCTGATTGATCAACCCGTGCAGCCTTTATCATTTAGCTACTAGACAAGATTAGTAAGGTATACACACTTTCCTTGAATACTATAAATACTCTGGATTAGATTTTCTCAAGAATAAAACCTATGAATTTATTTTATTATAAGTACCTTATATTTTTTATAAAATTCTGGAACCGAGAAATGAAACTAAAGGTACTACATGCCTGCATGTCTTCAACTCCGAGTGTAACGTCGTTTACTCTAAATAATCAAACTTTATTTTAAACTTTTCGGCCTTTTTCGGGTAAACAAAACCCTTAAAAACCATGATTTTTTTTTAAATCTCCGCCGCCACTACTTTGCGTTCTAAGTTTGATTCTCATTATTGACTTCAGCACCCTCGAAAACCATAACAACAGTCTCTCTCTTATAATAAAGAGTCGCATGGTGGAGGCATAACGCTTTTTCATTACCCACGTGACGGTGTCTACAATTTTACTCCTACTGCAAGCTGCCTTAACGAACTTCGCTCAACTAATAATTCATTGCGCCTTTCCTTAACAATATCTAATTTGTTAAAAACAATATTGGCTTAATAACAAACCCTTAAATAGGAAAATTACACAGTACAGGAACACTGCAATAATGCCTTATTCAGTTGCTAAGGTTGTTATTTATTCGATAAACTAACACAACCTCTTTGGTACGTAATCACTAAGAACATTTTACCACCACTTCAGGTGATAATCAACCTTATTGGTCTGTAAATAAAGGTTTACAGAAAAGTATACTTAAGTTTATCAGTCCTAATAATGGGTTATAGTCGATGTAAAATAATAATATTGTTTGTTATATGACATATCGTAATATTATAGTCACGAAGTTCCGTTCGACTATTATTTATTATTTAAATTATCGCTATAATGAAATTATTGGGGTTTATTTATCCTCAATCATTGGTAGATTAGTGTGTCAATAAAATATTATGATTACGTAATTAAATTGGAGGGTAAAAGGACTACTCTATTTGACAAGAAGATCATCATATCAGCCGAAAGACGTCCACTGCTGGTTTGCCATAATCGCCACGTATGGCAGGCGGATTGGCGATCGCAGTATGGTGGTAAAATGCATAGAGAACGCTGCTGCCCATTCTCTAGTAAGTCCCTTAGTCGCGTTTTACGCACGGACCCACGGGAAGAAATGGAATGATGTTATTCTTTATGTTCGGTATCACATGGAACAAGACAAGAAGAAGACATAATCTAACTCAGTCTAGGACCTTGACTGTCCTTTTTACATCTTTGACAGTCGTTACGGGTATTCGGAAGCCCGAAAGTCTGACAACTACTCTTATCATGAGATGGTCCGAGAAAGGCCTCGAAATAGGTAGTTGGGAAAAGAATAGGCAGATAAGAAATGACAAAAACATGTTTTGAGTAAATTTTCTGTACGAGCGCGTCTTCCCTACGAAAGCCCTTCGAGCTATCTGCCTTTTTTTTTCTTTTTTTTTTCAGGATGGGAAATCATCAAATGACTTCTCCCGCTCTGGGCGGAGCGGGAGGGCGTGTCAGACTTTTACTGACTAAAACCCACCCGTGTTCCATCAGTTGCCCATGTGCCAGGGTCACGGTATCTCTTTCGAACAATCACGCGACCCCGGCAGGCATCGGTCCTAGTAGACCCCTACACTGCTGCGGACATCTCTTTGAGGCGCGCGTGGAACACTACGCGCCGTCGACCCGAGCTTGGTCCTTACCGGGCGGCGAGCTACCCATTGCTCGCCACCCGCAAGCTCGCGCCTACGGTGGCCGGGAGAGCTATCTGCCTTTTTTTTTTTTTTTTTTTTTTTTGGATGGGAAATCATCAAATGACTTCTCCAGCTCTACGTTCGTTTTAAACCACTCGCAGTAATTGAAAATAGCTTTTGGGTTAGTTTCAAATTAAGCATCATGTTTTTGATGCTTATTCTTGCTTACCTTGCCTCGTTGGCGTAATGGTCGTAAGCGCTGCTTCTGAGCATGAGGTTTCGGGTTCGAATGCCAGGTTGGGCAAAGTGTTATTGGGGTTTTTCCGTCGGAAATAGGCCCGCCCCTATAACATTAGACCTAAACGTAGCTGGCGAAATGTAACCTCTGCCTGACCCTTCGGAAAAAAACATGCTTAATGTTATGTTACTACCTGTGTTTTTTAACACGCCTTTATTAGATTTATGTAAATAGATACATACTTATGCATGTATCTATATAATGAAATCTTTGAACGTGATTTTCTCCCCCATCAAGGATCGATGACAACACAATAATTTCATAAATTTGTGCCATTATCCTGGCCAGGATCACCGTGATAGGAAAAAATAGAAGAACTGCCGGTTTTTGTAGCTAGCCGAATTAAAAAATTGAATACAAATAATAGTTTAAAAACACGCTTTCCTGGAAAACCAAACTAAAAAGTAGAATATAATGGAAAAAACCGTGGGGTGCTTGATATCAAATAAAAAAATTGAAAATGATGAAAAAAAGCTGGAGCTTCTTGATATTTTTCCATTATTTTCAACTTTTTAGATTGGTTTTCTATAAAATCGTGTTTTTTTTTTTTAGTTTTTTAAAACATAAGAAGAGATGTGACAGTGGCAAAAGTATTTCAACTTAACTCTTAAACAAATTCATCGCAAAACCTTTAGAAGGCTTTCACAAATCTTTCGAGCTGACGAATCCCTACGGACATAGGCCATAATATCATGCTATAAGTAAGCTAAGCAACCTACATAGTAAGGTGGTTATATGGACATAAACAATGGTTGTAGTGCCTTGCGAGAGGAAGCCGGCCACGCCTCGTAAGACGCACACCTTTGTATGTAGGCATGTACTGGCTTATGTATAAGACAGTGCGCACAATAGGGTTATAACAGGGTAATACCTACTATTCTTGGAGTTTAGTGGTTTTAGAATTACAATTCAACTTTAATAATAAACTACCAACCTCTCTTTCTGTGAGTGTGTTTAACACACGTTTATTTCTAGAAAAAAAGAAGTTTAACTGACCTTTGAATTTGTAAAAATACATTTATTCAACAAACTAGCTTCTGCCGCGACTTCTTCCGCCTTAAATTTCTTGCTCTCACAACCCACCCCGTCGCATGGAATCCCCGGTCGCGAGGTCTTCGTATTCGTGACTGTTTTTCTTTTTGCTCGGCTTTTACGGGTCCTAGCGAAATATTATATAGTCTAAAGCGTCTCTCGATAAATGGGCTACCAAACTCTAAAACAATGCTCAATTCCAACTAGTATTTTATGGGATTAGCGCGTTCAACCAAACAAACAAACTCTTCAGCTTTAGAATATTAGTATAGATTTCACTTTAAGAACGTCAAGAATGTTAAACTTTACTAGTACACTCTCTGTATGATTCGAAAAACATAAGTACGTTCCAAGTTACTACTTTACCTTCATATGGTACTATCATAGTACCAAACAGGTGCAACTTTCCCGAGACAGTTGTGCACCGTTTACTGCAACTGCCTGAAGTTATACCAGTAACTCTGCGCGTGAACGTACTTAGCGAAAACAAGCACAACGTTCAGTAAGTACATAGAGAGCTGTTACTTGGGGAGTTGTCACCTGTGACAGCTAGGAGCGGTTCGTGAAGTGAGTTTGTGCGTTTGTACTCGCGTGCTTTTTATCTTTTAGGGAAATTAGTTAAGTAATTCTATTTTCATGGATGAATAGGTTTTGTAGGCCACTGTCTTGCCAAGCAATGACGCGATTGTAATTTTTTGTATCTATTTTACGTTTCTTTATATTTCATTGAATGTTACATTTGTACGGCCACCAAAAGACAATAGTGACCAGAGTCGTCGGAAAAAGTTGAAGTTTACTAAGAATTCGATGGATGTTTTCGAAAAATAGTCATACAGAAAACAAATAGTTCATTTATGAAATTAAATGTCATTCGCAAACATAAAACGGGTATTTGCTAAACTTCAACAATATCCCGCGACCCTGGTTACTTATCTCTTTTGGTGACTGCATATTAGTGTCTTTTACATTAAATTAAAATCGAAAAAAAAACTCAAGTTTTATAGATTAAAATTACTCAAGAAGTATTTTTACACAATAACATTATACGGAGTAACAATATAAACAACCTGCACGGTACACTTTTAGAAATTACACACAGCAGGCATACAACATTACCGAGATGAGTGGGTGCTGCCAACTGCAGCAACCTAATTGTGCCCCATTGCAGTGTTCCCCCGGCGGTCATGATCTAGCCACACGACTACCCCAAGGCCCTCACTAAATACAACGAACTTCGCAAACGCAACGAAAAAATCCAAATTCGAAATTTTAATTTGACGTTTCGTAAAATTCCCGCCATAAACGGTAAGGATTGTTTCAATCGTGAGATTTTTTCGTCATATTCGTGAGTTTTTTACCGAGTTTAGCCTTAGGGTTTGTAATTAGACGAGGTTGATGTATGCTGCATGTGTTCGAAATGTGACGTGTGAACTGGGATCACGAGTTCGTGATGCGGCTCCTCATCAGTGCTCTGGATCGATGTCAATTGTAGGGATCGTATCGTTTCTGTGAGGGCCTAATGATGAGCCTGCATTCTTGGCTAAGTGACTGTTACGTGGAAGTTCTTTGGTATTTTAGTTGCTTAACTAAAATGCAAATATATTTTTAAGTAGAGGTTTGTTCTTTAAACCGTAAATTGAAATCGTGTGTTAAAAATTATTAATTGAAACTGAAATATTCCTTTAAAGAGCGGTCCTAAATATAAGCACGAAAAGACTTTTAAGAGCTTTAATCTCTATAGATACTATTAAGCCTTTATTGCTGAAACTAAACTTAAACTAAATTAAACATTCAATGTAAATATCTACTAACTTATAAACTAACACATCATATTTTCCGGTTTCATAAACAACGTGTCTTGTCATGTAGGCCTTTTCGAGCTACTTCCATTCCTTTCTATCTTTAGCCTTTCTTGACCAGATAGCCTCTCCAACCTTCCTAATATCATCAGTCGATCTTTTTGCCTGTCTGCCTCTTTTCGTGTCACCATCGCCTGGTTGCCATTTTGTTATAATGTTTGTCCATTTCGCCCTACTCTCTTTTGTCATGTGTCCTGTCCATCTCCATTTCATCTATAGATATGTACGTCTACTTATAAAACAAGTCACATCGTGTCGATTTTCTTTCCTACTTTACTTTATGTCTTTGACTGTTAAAGTTCCGAAAAACATAAGTCAGAGGTTCGTACTGATCGCAAAAATATTGCACCTTTAATCAAGTTCGGAATCGGTTCAGTGTGGTGCTGGTCGTTAAGAATAGCAGCATCCCACTTAGGGACTTCTAGCTAGAGAATGGGCAGCAGCGTTCTCTATGCATTTTACTACCATAGTGCGATCGCCGACCCGCCTACCAAGCATGGCGATTATGGCAAAACCCCCAATTTGGGAGAGGCCTATATCCAACAGAGGACGTCTTTTTGCTGAAATGATGATGATGATGATGAATGTCAATAGATATTCTTAGAAATAAACCATGTCACATCGTGTTGATTTTCTTTCCTACTCTACTGTATGTCTTTATAATGGTTAAAGTTTCTAAAAAACATAAGTCAAAGGTCCTTTCTGACCCCAAAAATACGGCAGGAATAAAAACGTAGCCAATTTCAATATATAACCAGCGTGTTGATCTCTGCCCTGTCTGGACGATGACAGCACTAGTAGGAGATCAAAGGAGTGAATCCAATATGTGCAGCGATGCAGACGAGCTCGAGGGGCATAGCACGTAATGTGAGGGCTGCGGGCATGGACATTATTGATTCATAACATGACTTAATAAGTCAAGTGGCAAGATTATTCGTAGATATTGCCGTTTACAATTCAATGGAACCAAACACACCTATTAAATAATAAAAAATATCCGAACTGCAGTTTAGCAGGTTTATGAAATGGTAAACTTCTTTGGTCAAAAATTAAAGGTTTTTTTTTACTAGTCAACATACTAAATTACAACGTCGAACAAATCGTCCACATCGTATGGACTGGCAACAGCTAAAATAACTACCCAAAGACAATTGGCAAATGCCTATTAAAGGGCTTCGCCTACACTGTAGAGTAATATCATAATTGGACCTATTTTTGCTTTTGTAAGGTTGCAGTAGTCCATTTAGAGTTTTGAAGAGCATCATCTGCCTAGCCTTTACCCAACGATGTTATGGTAGGCTTCCAGTCTAACCATCGTAGCTTTATACCAAAATTTAATATGAAGCGAGTGCCTTTTTGACCTCCACAATCCAGTTACTAGTAATACCACCACCAACCACTTGAATTTTCAAGAGCATGTTGACGAAATTACAGGCATATGACATATTTAAGTGTTGACTTAATGGCTGGAAATGCTGATGTCACCCGTCGTCTCACTCTAAAAAAGTCGTCTTTAGGACATCGCGTCGTTGTACTATTTTTCTATACTGTGTTACTCTTCTATCCAGTATTTTCAAAGAATAAATGAGTGAATTCATGAAATGCACCAACCCCAACGTGCGATTAATCGAATGAACCCCTAAGTTTGCACTAGCCACTGAGGCCTCATGTTTCATGGTGCAGAGGCCATTCGATAGCCAGGAGTAGACTGCGGACCAAGGACTCGGGTACTTTTATAAAAAAAAGCCGCCAAAAACACAAAAAGTCACCACCGTGTTAGTAACCGGCGTGATTGTCTATGGCGTGGGGCGATGACAGTTCTAGCGGAGATCAAAGGCGTGCGCTGAATATGTGCAGTGATACAAACGAACGAGAGAAAGGGTAGGGACAAGTCTAGTTATCGATAAAATTGAAGTACCAATCGAGGTTTCTGACGCTCGATTTTCTGCTAAACTGCTCAAATGCTCAAAAATCTGCCAAACTTAATTTCTGACTCCATAGATGTTGTAGTTTTTGATTTCAGATTTATTTGAACACTAGTTTTTGCCAGCGGGTGCGACGGCATGGGGGTCAGAAATTGCCCACGGGACCTTACTAAAAGAATCCTATGTGTTAATCCACGTTATAAACTATCGGTGTGCCAAAGAACATCGGTCAAATACGACCTGACCAAAATATGAAACGACCACCAATGACTGATACGTCAAAAAATTGTGAATTAAGTCTAAATTAAATTACGGGGTCCAGCTTATTTTATTGGAGCCGGTAAAATAATTTAGGTTTATAATAAAAACCGCATTTTCTTACTTCTTTTTGTAGATTTTGAACGCATCCAAACCCGTCCCGTTTTCATCTGTGGTTCACGTTTTATTTTATCACTCAAATAAACATTTTTTTTTAATTCTAGATATTATTGCCAATTTTTTAATTATTTTTGTAGTGTATTATGAATACAATTATTTTGAGATGGGTATATGAATTGAGTGTTCCGAAATGAGTCGCAAATGATAGGTTAACTGTCAATGTAGAATGCACTAATAGGTACAACGAAACGTAAATGTATTATATGACATTAGAGTTGACAAAGTTAACACCGATCGGATTGTAAATAGATGGTTATCATTTTTTTTTAACTGTCATATGTAAGACAATGATACGAAGATACCTACACAATGAGAAATGGTTTTATCATTACCTAAATCATACCCTCATTCATGCACATTGCACTGCACCTGTGTCTTAGATACATCAGTGAAAAAATTAGAAAGGCTATTGATTCATTTTTGCGATTTTAGCTGAGGTTGCAAACTTACATCATAACCTCAAAAGTTACGAATTACTTATGTGGAAAGTTCTATGATCCTCGGCTTTTAAATAATATATTTTCAATTTAAGGTTGATAATTGAGCCTAGGGGAACGAATTAATCCATACACTATTTATGTTCGTGGTACTTTATAGTCAGGTTACAGCATGTATGCGCCGTGGCCAATGTTCTTTATCTCAATCTGTTCAGCCTTTTGCATGATTTAATTACACCCGTTCAAACTTTCATATTTATACTATTAGTAGGATTGGTAAATACAATTCTAACTAAATTATTTTATTTATTTTTCAGCTTACATCTACCATTACAGGTTTGTACCTAATGCAATAGTGTAACATCTAAATTCTTACTGATTAACTTATTATTATTACTTTTTACAATATTTATACTTTGGAACATATTTATTTATTTATGTAAGATAGTAGTGAAGTAATCTCACAACTATCTTTACTTTTTCTTTTTTATTATCCTAAAAATTAAACTGGACAATGTTAATGTTACGAACGGCCAAGCTATACCTAATATAAACTTACTTTTTAGGTACTGTACGAAAAGCTTAAACAATGCGAGGCTTAAATTGAAAATGTATAGATGACATTATTGATTTATGTCGCCGTACGTACTTTAAATGATTAAATTAATAGAAAAACTAATTTTGTTAATAAAATGTACCACTAAAATCATAGTTAGGTAAGCACACACTGCATATTCTCTAAAAATATGTATCACTCGCACCTGTAAAAAAAAATCACGAGCTCTGACATTACGCAATCGACATTAGTCACAGCACTATTAAAAAGCTGAATGCACTCTGATAGAAATTTGTTTTTAATCGACCTCAAATTGGGCGCGAAATGAGTTGGACCCTCGGGTGGGGTGCGTCAAAGATAGCTTCATTACAGACGCAGAATTAATATTCTAAACATTTATCATGTTCAAATATATTAAATGCCACGCTCTCTTAACTACCAGACTTTTTAAGAAGAAGATTTTTTGTAGTTTAATAAAAAATTGACCTTTGCTCTTTTGCTTCTCAAAATTCAAGGTAAACCGATTCGTCTTATTCGACATTTTATTCTGCAAATCCTACTTTATATACCTTGTAAAGTATTTTTAGATGAGCCAATTATTTTCCAAACATGTTTATACCGCCAACTCAAACTTGGAGTATTGAAAAAAAAAAAACCTTTTTAGTACAATACCTGTAGGAATCTACGAATATTTTAAATCTCGGGTACTATATAATCTGTATTTATCCAAAAACCATGGGCGTACCCAGGGGGGGGGGGGCAGAGGGGGTAGCTGCCCCCCCCTGGAGTTTCCTACTAACTGTCTACTATTGTCGATAAAAATTAAGAAAATAACTTTTTGCTATTTATAATACAGTATACAAAATTAAAAATCGTGCGACGCGCCCGTTCTACCTACTCGCTAGCAGGCAGCGCTGCAAGCAAAAATAACTTTAATTTCGGAAGTTCTTTGGATCTGTATTTTAGATTTTTGCCCCTTACTTCCGAAATAAAAGTTATTTTGCACTTTGTAGTGTTTTTTTTAAAGTCGGTTGTTTCTTTTTTGCAAAAACGTTTACCATTACTGGCCAAGTCAATAGCAGTGACAGGAAGTATTACAATCTCATCACGATGAACAAAGTGGATTTTTGTATTATCGAAGCTAACGCAAAAACACGCAAAAACACATAAAAAAAAATCGGTCTAAAACTGGCGGAGAAATCGGTTAGAAAAAAAATACAGTGGAACAAAGAACCAACTACTTTTTTTAAGTCGATAAACAAATACAATTCCCTGCTGCAACCCGTCGCAAACATATAACGTCTATTATAATACGTCGTAAGTCGAAAACGCTGGCAATAATAAAATGTGCAGAACATATAAAAACCATAACTACTGCAGTTGCAGAACACAGTCGTTCCGCGGACCCTCGGCGACCTCTTACGTCCGGCCCTGGTGCAGGTCATGGTACGGAGCGAGAGGGCATGGGAATCCGTCACCTCCTTCTGCGAAGCGCGAGCCGGAGCGCGTAAGGGAGTGGCGATTTATGTGCCCTCACGCTCCTAGCCGCCGCAGAAGGAGACGCCCCGGGCGTCGGGAGTCCATTGCAGACTCCCGGCCACCGTTAGGCGCGAGCTTGCGGGCGGCGAGCTATGGGTAGCTCGCTGCCCGGTAAGGATCAGGCTTGTGTCGACGGCGTGTTGTGATCCACGCACGCCTCAAAGAGATGTCAGAAAAACTGAAGGGGTCCGCTGGGACCGATGCCTGCCAAGGTCGCGGAATTGTTCGAAAGTGATTACCGTGGCCCTGGCATATGCAACTGAAGGATGATACGTGTGGATTTTAGTCAGTAAAAGTCTGACACGCCCTTCCGCTTTACTTCCGCTTCCGCTCCAGAGCGGAAGACGTCTTTTGATGATTTCCCACCAAAAAAAGGCGTTCCGCGGAAGAAGGGATTGAAAGTTTTATCAAATGAGCTGAAGAAATTGCTGCTGCTTTGAACCATGAGCTTCGTTGACCTAAGACAGCTACTTTGGCGGCTTGTTGCCGCCAACAACAGAGGCCAAATTAAGTAGCTGCCTACTGTAACGCTAGCGACCCCTTTAACGATTATTTTTGTCGCTCGTTATGCGTGTCCTATTTGGATTCGTTATCATCTTCATTACAGGCGAGATTAGGCAAAGACCATTCACTAGCGTTTACTCTTTCAATGTTGCACCCTACTCAGATAAATTAAAATTACAGTTCCAAAATTACAAAAATGTGTGGAGGAAGTAACTAAATTGTATGAATTAGAAGGGATCACATCTGAAGCCGAATTATGGTGCACATTTTGGGTGAATAAGCAGCAGAAGGACTTTGAAAGTATTGAAATAACAGAGTTAACAACTGAGTAGCTGAATCTTTTTACCCAAAGGTGAAGACAGCCACGCTATGGGGCGATTTTTTCACGAAAGACGTCATAAACCGTTTTCCTGAAGACCCTCGAAAGTTACTTTTAAAATAGATATTGTATATTTAAAGAATTAAAAAAAAAACCAAACACATAATATACTATTTTAATTAATGTTTATTTATTTGACTGTTTATAAAAAATCTGATTTTGCCGCCCCCGGGCCCAGAACCTGGGTACGCCCATGCCAAAAACTTTTCCACACATGCTGGTTCCTTGCTGCTATTGCTGCAAATTAATTCGGGCCGTACACGTGGACTGACTTCTCATCGCTACATTACTGAAATCCTCGCAGACCATGTGGTACCTTACGCAGGATATATCGGACAGGATATGCAATTGATACATGATAATGCACGGCCTCATGTTGCTCATGTGGTGACCCAGTATCTACGCGACGTCAGCATTCGTACGATGGACTGGCCAGCTCGAAGCCCGGACTTGAATCCGATAGAACACTTATGGGATGAGCTGAAACGTCGAGTTCGAGCCCGGGTACCTGCTCCAACAAGGCTTCCAGAGCTGCGAATCGCAATTGAAGAGGAGTGGAATACAATTCCTCAAGATTTTATCGTCAGGCTCGTAAGGTCGATGAATACAAGGATGCTGGCAGTTATCCGAGCAAGGGGAGGGAATACGGAATATTGAATAAAAACTTTTTTTGACTTTATCTTTGTTTTTGGCTTTAATTTTTTTTTTCACTTTATCATTACTAACGATTGTCACGACCGGAAAACGACTCTTCTTTGTAAAATCCTTAATAAACACTGAAATATTGGTTGAACCCAATGAGTTTCCCTTCATTTTAATCACCATGAAACGCACTTTCTGTAGGTACAACTTTGATAATTGTAGGTTTTTTAGTTTTTGAGGAAATCGAATTAGAGTGCCTAGGTAGCGGGTGGCTCGGTTTATTTGCTGTCCAGTGTAGATACACAGGTGGCCCATAAACAAACAAGATAATATTAAAATTAACGTTTGCACGCGTTGCTGGTAATAAAAGCGTGACCACAGATTCTAACTTACAGTTCGGAATTCAAAACTATTGTTTCCCTCCAAAATCTGACAGCTCAATTACATTCAGCCTCGGACGACATTTGTTCAAATTGCCTATGTTTTATGGATATTACAACTTTAGCTCAACAATGCAACTAATGCAATGAGACTCTTATATATAAGGGAGGAAAGCTTGAAATTCAATGACAATCATTTTAGAATTGTAAGTTTGAATTTGTAAACACAGGGTCTTTTTACGTTCCATTTCGCGGTTAACACAGCGTGTAAATGAGTTCTTTATCATGTCGTGTTTTAAGCGGCTGTTTATAAAGTTTCGTTTCGTGTGACACTGAAGGGTGAATAAATTAAAATAAAAGCGATAATGTGAAGGGAAATGTACGACAAATTGGCATGTAAATATAACTAAATTACTTTGAGAATTTGTAGGAAATGATAGACGAATGTTTGAATAGAAAATTGACGTAACTTAACCTAATATATATGAGGAATATGCGATCTTCCCTTATTTCCCATCTACTAGGGCCACATAAATCGGGCATTCATTACAGCCACGGGCCTGCTATAACACCGCATCTTTTCGAAAACAGAAAATGTCTAATCTGCCTAGCCTTTTCCCAACTATGTTGGGTCGGCTTCCAGTCTAACCGGATGCAGCTGAGTACCAGTATTTTACATGTATAGATGGTCATCCATCCACAGACCAACCGCGGCAAACGTAGCTCAGCGGTTGTTATAACTTAGCCATCAGAAAATGTATTCTAATTAATTTTAAGGTTATTTAAAAAAACGCTCGAATGTTCGAATGAAGTTATTTTGCGCGTTTTGTTTGTGCAGAATAAACAATTTTTCTTTCTTCCTTCTTTCTTTTTATTTTATCGCCAGCCTGTACCACATATGAAGCCCAATTCTCGTAATTAAAAACGTTCAAAATCTAGTATAAGTCTCATCTCAGTGATAATCAAATGTCAAAAACTTGTCAAAAATTTAGGAAAATTCGAGGTTTTTTTCACAGATGAAGGTAAATGGGACTGTGAACGTTCTTAAAATTCCAAAAATTGCCCGTCAGCCTCAGGTCATCTTTTGCAGACAATATTTACAGCACAGAAAATAATCGACAAACTGGAATCTAGTCACTCTTCTATCTAGATATTTTCTGTTGAAACAAAAACCTTTGACTATAACTATTTATTTAAGTTTATTTAATCCCCTTATCTCATGAAGAACCAGCACCGATAGCCGCTACTGAGGGTTCAATCCAAGAATTTAGTCCAATGGAGGTGGAATTGGCAATAAAAAAAAATGTCGAATAATAAGGCCACAGGACCATATGAGATCCCCGTAGAATTGTGGAAAAGATTGGGAGAAAGTGGTACCCAATTTCTAACCTGCCTATTTAATAAAATCATCAGCGACGGAATGCCTACAGAATGGAGAAAAAGTTTCCTTATCCCATTCTATAAAAACAAAGGTGACATTAGACTGTTTGAAAACTATCGCGCCGTAAAACTTATGTCCCACACTTTAAAAATATGGGAAAGAGTCATCAACAACCGACTGGTGCGACTAACAAGTCTGTCCGAAAACCAATGTGGTTTCGTAGCGGGGAAATCAACAACTGACGCGCTGCACTGCTTGAGAATACTTTTGGAAAAACGGAGAGAATGAAAAAAGACTCCTTTATAAACCTTGAAAAGGCATTCGACCGGGTTCCACGACAACTAATCTACCAGTCTTTAAGGGCGCAAAAGGTCCCAGAATATTACGTCAACGTTATTGCCGACATGTACTACAACGTCTCTACCAAAGTAAGAAGTCCGGCAGGAACAAGTGATGAATTCGAAGTAGGGGTGGGTGTTCACCAGGGATCGGCCCTAAGTCCTCTTCTTTTCAACCTTGTGATGGAACACCTTACTGCAAATATACAGAAAGAGCCTCCCTGGGATCTTATATATGCAGATGACATTGTACTTATAAGAGAAAGCCCGATGGATATCGAAGAAGCACTTGAGAACTGGAGATGCGCATTGGAAACTGCTGGACTAAAGATCAGTCGGCAAAAGACAGAGTACATGCGTTGTTGCTATCTCACCGTATCAATACTGGATGGATGGATGAAGTGGCGACAGCTCTCAGGTGTGCTGTGCGATACCAGAATGCCGGTATATATTAAAGGAAAAGTGTACAAAACTGTAGTCCGCCCAGCTCTAACTTACGGTGCCGAATGCTGGCCAATCAAAAAGACTCAGGTCCAAAGAGCACACACCACCGAGATGAAGATGCTGAGATGGGCAGGAGGGTTACTCTTAAGGACAGAGTAAGAAACGAGTATATTCGAGGAAGTTTTAAGATCCGCCCAATCGAAGAAAAGCTCTCTGAAGCGCGCCTGAGATGGTATGGCCATGTAATGCGAAGACCAAAGGAACACATGACAAGGCAAGTCCTTGATATGAACACAGGTCCAAAGAAGCGAGGTAGACCCCTTCTCACTTGGCTGTCTGTGGTCAACAATGACCTGAAGCAAGTCCAAGTGAATGACGCGACGACCCAGAACCGAAACATCTGGCGAAGAATGACAAGGAGAGCCGACCCCAAATGAAATGGGATAAGGCTAGGCAAAGAGAGAGAGAGAGAGAGATTTAATCCCCTTATCCTTATGGAGGATGCAGTAGGGTACTTCGCAAAATTCAAATTTCCTTACGTTTTTTTTTTAATTAGCCGGTCAGTAGCATGTTGTAGGTAAAATTGATTTAAATATGACTCGCGACCGTAACACGAATATATTTACAGAATCATATCATTGAAATCTTCAACACAACCCTCCCTTTCGTCCACTTTCGTAACTGAATTTTCGTAACCAGCTACGAACATGGAATTTTCTTCCCGTTTGATAACCTCTAACTTATTTTATGAAATTGTAATGAGGGTTTTCAAGAAAATTCAGGCTACCAGTAGGCGCCACTTTCGATAAGAGGTCTTTTATTTCGACAGTGAATATGAATCTATTTCATTCATTCGTTCTCATTCAGTCACGACTTAGGAAAGTTTAAGCGCTTTGACACTTTTGACAGGTACCCGGACCATTTCAGAAAACCCTCATTCACTGGGATTATAATGAACTGAGAGGGTTGTATTGATGAAGAACAAAAGAAAATATGAAATGATTCTAGAATATATTCTTTTAATTAGGTATAATTTTGGGAGCTGCTGTGGCCCAATGGTATCGGCCCCATGTTATAGGAATTGTAGGTCGTGAGTTCGCACCCTGGCAGGCTGTATATTCTATGTAAATAATTTATTCACCACTTCTCTCAAAAATGATGCAGGAAAACACCGCGAGGAAACCGGCATGTCCTAGAACCAAAAATTCTAAGACTTGTGACATCTACCAACCCGCACTGGGCCCGTGTCGTAGATTACGGCCCACTCCCTCTCACCGAGAGGAGGCCTGTGTCCCAGCAGTGGGAACAATATAGGCTGATTATGATGACGTATAATTTGCCAACTTATGTACAGTAATACATAAAGACATTTCGCACTAGATACATAAGTTCATCGTGCACCTGCCATTCAAATCACGCCTACAGCACTTAACAGCAATAATACTATCGGATAAATAAACGAATTTGAACTCTATGCTATTGTGATACGAGTTGTGAAATATTAAGCACTAGTAAAGTATTTGTCTTAGTGAAGCGAGTTATGGACAAAGATTAAGGATTTAGACTCTAAAAATCTCTTTTTTTATTACGAAACTATATGGTGTTTTGGAAACGGTTTCTATAATTAGTGTTTTAAACAGGATACAATTTTAACCAGTACGTCAACAGTAACTATTTGTTCAGCTTATAATTCTAGAATCCAACCATAGAAATTTTTCACCGATTATAAAAAAAAGAACAGTAGTTCTATACATTTTGACCGCATAATGATGATATTTTGTATGTAACAGCAGATTACTTTTAAATCACATGCTGAATTCCTGGTTACAGTTTGTGCGACGATGTTGCTGCCGACCTGTATACAACATCGTGGCTCTATAATACATGCGTACATTCTTGAAATAAAGACTACTTCAATATCATGAACATAGTGTTTGAAACTCAGCGATACAGAAAGCTACATTACTAACACTCAAACGAAAAAACCGTTTGCAATTCAATTTTTTATAATTCTCTTCTCACTTTTAATTTGACCCTCACCGAGTCAAACCTCATTACTACTTTTACCTCCAAGGCCAGTTGGTAGACTATCACATCTGCGTGCTATACTCTATGCCCGCCCGTGGCATACAGTTACCGAAGTGGCAGAACGCAAGCGGAGCGCCCGCAGGCATCACGGAGCGCCCGCGCCGCCCGTACGCACCATACGTTATACTTGCCGGCCTGAAACATTAGGGATCTGCCCAGTTTTTTGTTCAAGGTAAACGTTATTGTATGTAGGAACATCTTGAGATCATATCTCTTTTGTTTACCTCAGAAACAATACTAACTTTGGTACGGCGTAATCGTACTAGAGCAACAGCGTTCTCTATGCATGTTAACATCATACGCGATTGCCAACCTGCCTGCCAAGCGTCATGATTATGGCAAACACCTCCAAATTGGGGGAAGCCTATGTCCAGCAGTGGACGTCTTTCGGCTGTACCTAATGATGATGATGATGAAGGTGTATTCGTTGGTAAGACGTTTATGGGAACGCGGAGTGGTCTAGTGTACCCAAATGTATGTTTTCCGGAGCCTACGCTCTGCGTACGTCCTAGTATCGCCTAAGCTGCTTCTACCCAGCTGCGTAGAATCTTCCACTCGGAGTCTACACTTTGTATTCGCCCGACTATAGCCTAAGCTGCCTTTACGCAGGTCGTATCATTTGTAACGCAGAGTCTACGCGTTGCATACGTCCCACTACCGCCTACGCTGCCTTTGCACAACTTCGTAGCACCTGCTACACGGAGTCTCCGCAATTCATACGTCCCACTTACGTCTACGCTGCTTCAACGCTGGTGCTACGCAGCGGCGACGTTTTGCATACAACCGAATAACGCTAACTGCCACTACCCAGCTGCGTAGCAAATGCTACGCGGCTTCAACCCTTTGCATACGTTCGACACCATCTACTCTGCTCCTACATAGCTGCAAAGCAACTGCTTCACGGATTTTTTGCTTTACAATCGGCCGAATAATACGCTGCCTCTACGCAGATGCATATCATTGGTACGCGTAGTCTACGCTGTGATTGCATTACTTACGTCGACGTTATCCACCATGGGCTTCTTACTAAGGAAAACCTCTGTTACAAATTAAAAGTTATGCGGTTTACAATAAATGGAACATGGATACATTATTATTATGATTCAGTTCATGATCTCATGTTTTTAGATCATATTCTAGACCGATTTAACCTGCCGATAGTCATTATAGATAGTAATTCATTGGAAAATAGCCAGAACAATCGGCGATAGACCCTGCAGATATACACTATGTAATTACATACCTTTAGATGTTAAAATACCGAAGCTGCACTGAGAAAAATGTCATTTTGGCATAATCTTAAAATATCGTGACGTTGGTTTAAAATAGATGCGTTGTCTTATAATATGTTGATAATAAGTAAATATTACGCTAGAACTGAAATGTGTTAAGATGGAATCGAATTTTTTGGGTAAATAATGCAATATTATGATACTTGTCATCGTAAAAATTTGTAATTATGAAATAACATTGTCTTCTTCAAATAATAACACAATGTAATAGAAAATGGTCCACTGTCCCATAAATTAGTATGATAATTATAAATAAGATTCTAATTAAAAAACACAATGACAGTCACCGTAATATAAATAGATTTCATAGTTTAATATGAAGAAGTATCTCTAAAAATACGATGACCTCCCCCTAATGTACTATATTAAATTATAATGCTTTAAACTTATATTTTTAAAGTAAGCATCATTTTTTAATATTACAGTCATATTATTTTATGTGAATCCTATGATAATACGATTAAATAATCTCATATTTTTAGAGTAAGCATCAAAGTTCAATAATATAGTCATATTATTTTATGTGTATCCTACTAAATTATTATTACAGAGACCCATTTATGAGTAGCATTTGAATGATGTCCTACAAATTTAAGGTGACGGCATTATATAATGAGGTCTCCCTCTCTCACTTCATTCCGCCGCCGCGCCATTTCGGTCGGCCATTTGTATTTCACCGCTACAGCCGGCAAGTCACGACTCACGACTCGTTTAATTAATAGCAATAACAATTCCATTAGTGCCAGTGAACGTGTTTGATCAGTGCAAAAATGGATATGGCTACGCGTGATCTTTTGAAGAAGTGGAATTTGGAACGCTACATCGATCGTTTTGAAAGTAAGTTGACAAACCTACCTAGTAAGTTGCTAGCATGAGCTCACACATTACATTCACACATTCTAATTTCTAGCAAGAATAGGGTCAGAGTGTCGTCTTAGAGGCACTATGAAAATATACTTAAAAAAATTTCGCGACCAATTTCAAGGTCACAGTTCTAACATAACCTTACCTATGGATCCCTTCGACATCGTTTTTACGACAAACGGTTGGTCGGAGACAAAAAACACCCAGACACTTTTAGCCTTTCTAGGTGTTACATACTATAGAATCGAGAAAATAAACGATTTGCGAAAATAACACTTTTTTGGCCGCTGTACACTCCAACCAAGAATAGTCTTGTCGTATGGTACCTACCCACCTACCTAGATATACGTTCATATTTATATTATACACTAGATTCGATGTGCAACTGCAACCAAAAAAAAAACAAATAGGTAGAGTGCGTCTAAACTAAAATGACGCGCCCCACTACCGCATTTACCGTAGTGTACGTATACAAATTTAAGTAGTGGGGCGCGTCATTTCAGCTTAGACGAGCTCTACCAACCTACATTTTATAAAGTCGATGCGACGTAGTGCATTTCACAGCTGCAATCAGGGCGCTGTTAAATTTACCTTTTTTTTCAGCTGAAAGAATTGATATCGCAACAATGCAGATGCTTAGTAAACAAGACATACATAGTATGTTCCCTCAAATAGGGGACAGACTCCGGTTTGAAGCAGCTCTGGCCATGTTAAAAAGCGACCAACCAAAAGATATGGTTTGTTTTCATGTTAAATTGTATTTCAAAAAAGTAAATTTTGTTTTAAACTTTTTGCTTACACATGCCCTGCGTCGCTTAAATGCACATTCTCCTACTTGCATGTAGGTAGGTAGGTACCTACTTATTAACTTTTATTATTTTAAAGTCTTCTTAAGATACCTAACAATTTAACCGGTGCAGTATTTATTTAAAAAGTGGAATAAAATCATAACTTTTCATCAGTCTTGTTAGTTTACCAACTAAGTACATTATTATTACCTTTTTAAATTTCTTGTTAAATTTCAGGATAACTCCTACAATTCATCACTCTTTGAAGAGGTCCTGAGGAATGACTTGTTAACTAGTCTACCTTGTAACTTAGAGCCTCTGCCACCGTGTGAAGGACTGCAAAGCTCAATCCTCAACCAAGACTGCGAAGCAGGACTTAACCAGGAAAATTTGGTAAGTTCTGCAAAATTGTAGAAAAGTACTCGTACTTACTGTTTTTTGGTTCAAGAGCAATATGTATTAATTTGTAATTACATCCATACTAATATTATAAATGCGAAAGTAAGTTTGTCTGTCTATCTGTCGGCTGGGGCAGGACCTTTTCACATTTTCATACCTAAGACACTGAACCGATGCAAAATTTGGTATAGACATTCTTTGAGACCAGGATCAGTCCTGATCTTGATCGATTAGTTTTTATCAGGGCCGGATCAAGGGACGAGGGCAGGACCGTTCACACCTGCAATGCTGAACCGATTACTAGTAAAAAAATATAACACTTCCCTTGAGTTATCTCCGGCTAGGGCTAGCTATAGCCTGTTAGTTAACGGTCGCACTCGGACACATTTAGTGATTATTTCAACGATTATTGAGGTTAATTGACCGTACATACTCATATTATCACACCTTTTTGTTACATGTACTATTATAACATTGTCTCAAAGTAAATATTATTTTAGGATGGTGACATACTGGTGATACCACTGGACTCGTCGTCGTCAGTGGGTGAAGCAGTTAGACAAGAGTCCACCGGGAGCAATTTAGTAAGTTATTGCCTATTATCCTGTACTTTTGATAAGGAATTTAAATTGATATTCAATATTGTTAACCCCCGGCGTAAACAGATAAGTTTAACGTCTGTACCTGTCCTGTCCTGTATGTGTGTACGGACGGCCGTTTAGGAGCTATACTATATGTCACAAAGATCAGTAATATATTTGGAGTTGGTGACAGCTATAACTAACAACTAAATGCATGATGCCTAGACTGGCACCGACTCCAACTGATCATTATACTGAATGGAAGGTAGGTATTGAACCTGTATTTTCAACATTTTAGTGACATTTTTTTTTAACTTTTACCTTGCATATTTAGTTTGTAATGCCATACTTATACTATTTGTGTTTCAGGTGAATACCATACTGAATTCATCAGTCGAGGGAAAACAAATAATAGCAATTGGGCAGAAAACGGGCACCTTACCCTCAAACGTGCGTGGGCGTTTATGCAAGCTGCTTATGGAGAAGCTCATTACGGCCGAAAACCCGGTACTTCTGACAGATTCGCAGCTGCTTGCTCTATCCTACGACATTGGCAGATTATTTAAAGAGGAGTCACCACCCCTATACTACGCGCCGTACCTGCCGGCTGATGCTTACCAGGCTAAGCGCAATATCTCTGGCTGGTTAGTCACCGCCAGAAGGGCTCGACGGCAGCATTTAGTTTCGTTGGGCCTTATTGAAAAGCCCAAGTCACGTTCTCGCTCCAAGTCCAGTCCTAGGCTAGACACCCCTCCACTCGCTGGAATCGACCTGACCGGACTTAAAGAAGGTAACTCCTTTTCAAGAAATTTTATGTTTTCAGATTGAATTAAATTATCAAGAACAAAATTATTGAGAAAAATATCTGAATTAGTATAAATTTTCGTTACAAATTACAAAATATCTGAATCTAAGAACCGTTATTGTCATTGTACTATTTATTAATCGTTTTAATTTTTGTGTGCAGGTGAAGTGGAGGACGTAGCGTCAGCATTAGAGCAGCTGTCAAGTCCTTCAGCTGGTCCGTGGCAGGAGGTCAGTGCCCTGTGGCGGGAGACGGTGCGAGCTCGCCTCCGGTACTTGTACTACGAGGAAGGGACATTACAGGAGTACTTCAATAAGTATCCTATCCTGAAGTCAAGTGATGGATGGCGACTCCTGACTCATGACTACGAAGCACTGTTCCCTGATAAATCCGGGGGCCTCGACGCCTTGGATGCTTCATCGGAAAACATACTAAAAGCTGCTCAGCAGAAGCTTAACACCACAAAGGACTCGTTTCTTCGTCGAAAAATAGCTGATACATTGGCAATTTGTGACGGTAAGGAAATGATTCTGTTATATAGTTCTAGGTGCTCGACCTCCCTGGGTCGGTGAACCCGTTATAAAATATATAGACAAAAAAGAATTTAAAAATTATCTAACATGGTGCAGTCGTTCAGAAGTAACGGGCGGGCGGACACACATTTCGGCAATTCATTTTTACTTATATAGATAGATTTTATTTTGTTCTGATACTTTTCCCTATTTGCTCAGTTAATGATGATGTGTTGTGTCAAATATACTATTATTATTTTCTTTCCAGATGAACAACCGGAGACAAAATTAATAGCCGCGATATTGCTACTCGGCTGTCTCTTTAATATTCCTCCTGCCCGTCGATCTAGAAAAGACTGGCAAGCTTCGAGCGGAGATATTGGATGGATTTGTGACCATCGTGGATGATGACGCAGACGTGCAAGTGGTAATTGAGGAGCGTCGCCAAAAGCTTCAAAACCTAGGTATTAGCCTCCAACCATTTATAATTTGGTGCCGCCAGTCAGGTGTCTCCTTCACAGTATGTGACAATACGTTTTACAAGTTCACAACACTAACTGAGGCTGTTGATGTGACTTTTAAAATATTTCATGCTACTGCGGCTAAATATCCTACTGAAAGCTATAACATTTGGCTTATTATCCAAATTGGTTTTTACAAAGTCAAAACATCGTACGATCGTATGTCACAATCTGTGAAGGAGATATTAGTTACTCTCGGAGTCACAATTTAAATTAAGATGAAGTGTCACAGTTGTAAAAGGACTTTTCCCACGTTTTCTTCACTTATTACCCACATAAGGAAAGAATGTGAAAAAATTGATATTACTGGAGTTTATAAATGTGGTGAAGACGCATGCTACCGGTATTTCACGGACGTTAGACAATTTAGAAAACATGTTAACTTAAAACATTTGAATAAAGTAAACACTCGTTATTTGCCATCCACCTCAAACGAGGCTTGCGTAGTTCCTATGTGTGAAACAGAGACTACCAAAGTAGCAACTGAGCACATATACATTGAAGCTGATAGTGAACCGGAAGTCCTTGATAATGCTGATAGTATTATTCATAAAGAAGTTTTGAAATTTATTTCAACGCTCTATGTAAATCCCTCTGTATCTCGATCGTCTGTACAAGCTATGGTTAGCCATTTGCAAACCCTTCTTGACAATATCGCACCGTCTTTAATGTCCGTATTCGGCCCTGTGCTAGCTGATGAGGAAAGCATGTCTGGAAGCGAAATTAATAAACGACTTCATAAGTTCAACACAGCTTTGAAGGGCATCTTTTTTCCGTTTCGTTCAGAATATTTGAGATTCCGAGAATTGAATTTATTAGGTTCTTTTATACCACCACATGAAGTAATCGTTGGTTATTGTCCTGACATTTCACAAAGGAGTAACACTTTAACATTACACACCAAGCCACGTACAATGCAAGTAATTCAACTTCGCCAGGTTTTGAAGAATTTTTTTTCCATTGACACTATTTGGAAAGATGTAACGGATTATTTGAACCACCTAAGGGGTAATTTAATAATCCGTGAAGAAAATCCGATGAGGCCAATGTGTCTAGAAAATGTAATGCAGGGATCTGTATGGCTGGCAATGTGTACACCGCAGGCGTCGGACATTATTCTTCCTTTAGTAGTATACTATGATGATTTTGAAATTGGAAATCCTTTGGGGAGCCACGCTGGGGTGCATAAGCTTGGTGGTGTATACGTTTCCTTGCCAGCACTCCCACCACATTTATTTTCATTGTTGAATAACATTTTGCTGTTAGCTATTTGCCATTCTGCTGACAAAACTAAATATGGAAACAAAGCTATTTTTGACCCTGTTATTGAGGAATTGAATTACTTGCAAAACAAAGGAATTTTTATAGAAAATAAGTTTTTTAAAGGAACCGTAAAATTGAAGGTTGTTGCTATAACTGGCGATAATTTAGGCCTGAATTCAATTCTCGGGTTTACTGAAAGTTTTTCAGCTAACAAGTGTTGCAGAATCTGTAACATTGACAAGAAAGGTTTGCAAACTGCTCTATATGAAAACAGTAACTTGCTTAGAAATATGACTTCATACCACGCTCAATTGCAAGAAAACGATACACCTAACACGGGCATTAAAGAATCATGCTGTTGGCTTAAGGTGACAGGATTTGATTTATTTCAAAATGTAGCAGTAGACCCAATGCATGATATATTAGAAGGTGTAGCTCGTTATGTAATGACCTTTGTCATAAACCACTTCCTTGCCGAAGGTCTTTTAAAGATCTCAGTATTGCAACAAAGAATAATTTCATTTGATTATGGACCAGATAGGAATTCAAAACCAAGTAATTGTTTAGTTGTCCAAGGTTCGAAAGTAAAATTGAAAACTTCAGCATCAGAAATGCTTACCCTTATTAGATACTTCAGCCTAATAGCCGGGTTTTACATTCCTTTAGAAAATAAAGTATGGAAATTATACATTATGTTGCGGCAAATCACCGACAGGTTATTAAGTCATAGGGTCTTCAGTGACACCAATATTCAACTCCGGGTTATAATAGCAGAATTTAATCAATTGTACACGGAGCTAACAAAATCACCCCTGCAGCCAAAGTTTCATTTTCTGACTCATTATCCTACCATGCTAATGAAGTTCGGCCCCGTACGTAACATGTGGGCTATGCGTTTTGAAGCCAAGCACAGGGTATCTAAGTTAGTGGCTAGATCATCTTTTAATCGAGTCAATGTTTGCAAGACTCTAGCAATAAAATGTCAACTTATGCTCAATGACTTGTTTGTGAAAAATACAATACCTACAACAAAAATACTAGGAAAAAAATCTGCATTAAATTCAGGAGACACTGTCAAGTTTTCTCTCGGCACTGGCGTTGTCCTCAAATATTCGGTTACTTCCGCTACAATAGCTGGTGTTATATGGCAGCGGAACTCTATTGTTACTGTAGATATAGATGATGAACAATTCTTACCCACTTTTGGCCAAATTGATGCAATTTTGGTGACAGATACTGAAGAGGTTTTTTTCCGTTGCTGTATGTTTGAAACTATTGAATTTAATTCTCATTACAATTCTTATGAAGTTAAACGTGGTAATGATTATCTGTGCTTTCCTTGCCAAAATGCCGTTTCTCCGTGTCCTAACACGCTCACTCTAATGCGAGGTAACACGTCATATATTACAAGTAGATGGTACCTAGAGTAAAAATTTCAAAATTCTGTAGGTATTCTAACGGCTTACGGTCGCTGCTATAATACCTTGAAAATGCGCAAACGAGTTAACTCGTTTGCTCATTTTTAAGGTGTTTTTATTTTGAATCCAGTAATATCAATTTTTTTTGGAAACGTTTACATAATTATTAATTATGTACTTATACCGTACGCGGCGTTGCTAGTTTGAGGCACTGCAGAGTCCAAGGGCAGTTATTTTTTTATAGCAGAGTGCGCTCAACTAGTAATCTACCCTTAGTTACGGTATTTATCGGATATCCCTTTAGGATATCCTATAAAGACGGCCCGATAACGGTGTCCGCATAAAGTAATGGTATGAGCCAGCACCAATAGCTGGTTTAAGGTGAACGCACACTTATCAGAGCCGAAGGAGGCGAAGGAATCAAATTTTAGAATTACTTAAATGAAGTCCAATGTAACTTCGCACACTTATCCGCACCGAATCGTACGACCTTATTCGTCCGATTCGGTAAGTGTGCGAGGTTCCATAGGATTTCATACAAGTAATTCTAAAATTCGATTCTTTCGCCTCCTTCGGCTCTGAAAAGTGTGCGTTCACCTTTAGTAATAGATTTTAAAGTAAAGTATTTGTATGAGGGATAGATTAGTCTCATCGGAGTGTTTATAGTAGCACTTTACTTGAAAATAGATATTTACTATAATAATATAACCAATTTATTGTATGCAGCTTTAAGGTGAAAGCGTCAGGGTAGCCCGCGAAATTCAAATTTTCTTACGTTTTTTGCAATTTGCAGGCCAGTGCTAGGTTTTGATTGAAATGTTAGACGCGGGTGTAAGACGTATGTAGTACAACTTATGTACTTACACCCGCGTGCAACATTTAATTAACATACAACCTAGCACTGGCCTGCAAATTGCAAAAAACGGCTACCCTGAAGCAATCACCTTAAGGGCAAAAATGTTTTAGTTATAGGTACATTAATGTAAAGTTTGTTATTTTTTGTAAATTAAATTTCTACTCGTCTCAACCTTTATTTTAATTTGTAAAAACTAGAATTATTGAACATAATGTATATAATGATTCTTTATAATGACCGACAAATAGATACTGTAATCATTAAGGCGAGGATGTTTCTAAACAAAACAGTCTTCTTTTATACTGAATATAAATGTTTAGAGTATATAATAATTATTCATTCATACTATGGAAATAAAAATACCATTCAATTTTCTGTTTAATTTATACATACATCCCTTTTCACCTTCTTACCATTCTTGCCAAGGTACTTTTTTCTATTTTTTTTACTTACTCTCCATTTTTTTAAGGTTCAAGTTTAGGGTTCTTCAGTTTTTTTTAATGTTGAGCTCACACCTAATAATATTTAAAAGGAAAGAACCAATATTGGATACTTAAAAATAAGGGGATCATGTAAGTCCAGTGGCGCCCTCAATTATAGGAGGATTGTGATTTCTAATAATCCAAACAATTTCTGTGTAATCCACCAGTATTTAGTTGTAGTCCTACTGATGGAGAATGAGTAGAACTACAACTAATCACTGGTGTATTATAGAGATATTAATTGGTTTATTAAAAAACACAATCCTCCTATTGAGGGCGACCTCCGTAAGATAATAGGCTATAACCAGAGATATGAGGAAATAGTAGGAAAAGTAAGAGGACCTAACCTAAAATACGAGGAGGTTACCGAAAAATAGTAGGAAAAATAATAGGATATAACTGGATATATGAGGAAGGCACCGAAAAATAGTAGGAAAAATTGTATGACATAACTGAATATGTGAGGAAGTCACCGAAAAATAGTAGGAAAAATAATAGGATATAACTGGATATATGAGGAAGGCACCGAAAAATAGTAGGAAAAATTGTATGATATAACTGAATATGTGAGGAAGTCACCGAAAAATAGTAGGAAAAATAATAGGATATAACTGGATATATAAGGAAGGCACCGAAAAATAGTTGGAAAAATTGTATGACATAACTGAATATGTGAGGAAGTCACCGAAAAATTGTAGGAAAACTAATAGGATATAACTGGATATATGAGGAAGGCATCGAAAAATAGTAGGTAACTAAAACTAAATCCATGGTGACACATCATCTTAAATACTGTTATCATCAACATCAGTATTATCATCGTTCTTTTTGGTGAATCACTATGCTCCGTCCTTTGAGTGAATTCATCATACTTTAAGCTGAATTCACCTCTTTTATGATTGTCAGTTTTCTCAGTGTGTTTAAAAAAAAAAACTTAAGGGGCAAATGTTTGTGTGCTCCACGCGCGCCTCCTGAGATATCAGCAAAATTGATGGGGTCTGCTAGGACCGATGCCCGCCAGGGTCACGAGATTTTTTCAAAATAGTTACCGTGGCACTGTTCTGGCATATAGGCAACTGAAGGAACACGGGTGGGTTTTAGTCAGTAAAAGTCTGACACGCCCTTCCGTTCCACTCAGAGCGGAAGACTTCATGTGATAATTTCCAGACCAAAAAAAAGGCCAAATGATTTGAACTGCGTTTCAATTAATTAATATCTATTTCTGTTCCACTTCAAATCGAAAATTCAAATCCCTTATTCCCCAAACCCGCATGACTGAAGACACAAAAAAAATAGTTGAAAACACTAAAAAATACGCTTTCATAGAAAACCAAAGTAAAAGTAGAAAACAATGGAAAGTGTGAGTTTTTTGAGGTATTTTTCAATGATATCAGTTTTAAAACTATTATTTATTTTCTAATTTTTTGTCGGCCAGCTACAAAAGTCGTTTTATTTGCGTTTTCAATGACCAACTTTATCGATAATCAACTTGAACATTAATTTAAACACAATTTACCAAAAAATACCGAGCAAAGCTCGGTCATCCAGATATTGAAATTATTATATGTCATCCGACCTTGATATAAGTGTGCAAAGTTTCAAATTAATCCAACATTATGAAGGGATGAAAATCACGTTCAAAGTTTCCGTTACATAGATACGTACCATACTAATAAAAGCGTGTTGACAAGACAAATTACAAAAGTGCCTACAACACTAGTGACGTTACTTCTTTCACAACACTCACTTCCACATCTGATTTATAGCCGTAGCAACATAATAAACACATCACTAGCCCACAATAGGCCAATAATTACGTATTGTACTGCAAGGAGGCTTTCAATAGGCTGTTCTCTTCAGCAGGTGGGAACATTGTTCGTCTGCGTAGAACTTGGTTGAAATGAACTGTTGAACCAATTATTTATGACTATGGTCGATATTGATAGGTTATGGTAATTTATGGGAACATAGTATTATACTGAAGAATAATTATTGCTGCTGCAAAAAATAAGTAGATATGTAGCAAAATGTTTGCAATGGAAGTTGCTACTTTTAACCGACTTCACAAAAAGCGGAAATGTTTAATTCGGATGTTTTTCTTTAAGGTGTCAACACACATAAAGATTAACCATAACCTCAACCAGTCTTACGACTGGGGAACGTATAACCCATTTACTGGGTTGTGGAGGTCAGATAAGCAGTCACCCCATGTAAAATACTGGTATTCAGCTGCATCCAGTTAGACTGGAAGCCGACCCAACATAGTTGGGAAACGGCTAAGCAGATGATGATGACACATAAAGAACTCCTCAGAACTTCGTAATTTCTAAACCCTCAACTATAGTAAAAGAAAACAATCGACTTCCAAAAAAAAAAACAACACAAAAAAACAACGCAAAAAAGTAAAAATACAACAAGTTTTTTTTTCACTTTGTACTGTTTTTATTAGATACTTGGAATAAAATTATCGTCGACCAGTTTTTGTATAGAAAATCAGTCAAATATTGAATTTACAAGATAAGAGTTATTACTAGGTATAAAAATTTGGTCCAATTCCCCCTTTTGTTCGGCCATTTTACCACTTTCTTACCTTTAAAGTTTAGCTTCATTTGATTTAATAGACTTCATAGCACGAACGGATGGCACAGATCTTAAGTGTTTATGCGGTACCTCCCCACAGAAAATGGCCTACCTTCGATCGTGTACCACATGCCCTGTGTCCTGCGCATTTGATGATCTTATGATTGCGTCAGAGAGCGGAGTTCACGCAGCTGAATTTTGAGCCAAATATGTTTGATCTTTTTGCCTTCGATACGCTAAGAAGAAGATAGGAAGAAGACCTGGAAACTTTTTTTTTGTGGTTGGGAAATCATCACATGACGTCTCCCGCTCTGGGCGGAGAGACGCCCACCTTCATCCTTCAGTTGCCTAAATGCCAGGGCCACGGTATCTATTTCAAACAAATATCGCGACGGCAGGTGATACGAAACCTCAAGGTTTATCTAAAAATATACGAACCTCGTAGCCTTACGGATAAAACAGCTGCTGATCCGCATTAGAACATTCTTACAATCATGTTAAAAATAAGACTAGAGAATTTTGGTTGATTTTAACTTTGTGTATGGCCGATAGATTGGTCAAGCTGTTTATAATCTTACTAGAAATCCCTTTTCATTTGGCAGCCAAAATTTGGGATACCTAATAAAAAGGGGGCAAAGCGGCGTAGGAGCAGTGGTGGCCCAGTGGTAATGGTCACGGCTTACAAGTCCTAGGTAGTAAGTTCGAACTCTGACGCTTAGCGTAGTGTAATTTTTTTTTATCACCACTGCTCTTAAACGATGAAGAAAAACATCGTGAGGAAACCGGCATATCCTAGAACCAAAAATTCAAAGACGTGACATCTACCAACCCGCACTGGGCCCGCGTGGTAGATTACTACTTACTCCTCACAAAGATGTGGCCGCAGTATGGTGATAAAGTGCATAGAGAAATCTGCTGTCCATTCTCTAGTAACGAGTAAGTCTTTAGTCGCCTTTTACGACACCCACGGTAAGAAATGGGGTGGTGCTATTCTTAACGTTCGGCACCACATGGGAAATTGGAGGCTAATTATGTAATAGAAAAGTTCCTACACTTTCCGACCTGTCGATTATATCAATGCAGTACAAAGCGACACGGCTTGCAACAAAGCATGACAAATTATGTCAACCTCAGTACATTCGGAATTAGTATCCTACAGCGCCGCCAGTCAACATGTACTACCCATTTAGCCCCTTTATATCTCCTACTGTCGTTGTCATTAGTCAGACCAAGGGCGGATCCAGCTTTGGTGTCAGGGGGGGGTCACATAGTCGTGGTCAAGTCACAAGAAGTTATAATTTAATTTTTGTAATCATACATAAAAGTAAAAAGTAGGTATTTTATTAATGTATGTATAGTCTGGCAAAAACGGGTAGAAACGGCAATTAAAAGTTTGGGAGTTCGCCACTGTTCTTTTCGATGCGTTCGTTCCCGAATAATGCGTTTGCTGCTATCATACAAAATATAAATTTATAATCATCATTCATCATTTCAGCCGAAAGATGTCCACTGCTGGACATAGGCCTCCCCTAAGCTCCGCCACTTCGGCCGGTTTTGTGCTTCCCGCATCCAGCGGATTCCTGCGGCCTTCACAAGGTCATCGGTCCACCTTGTTGGAGGCCTTCCAACTCTACGTCTTCCGGTACGCGGTCGCCACTCCAGAACCTTTTGGCCCCATCGGCCATCTGTTCTGCGATCAATGTACCCTGCCCACTGCCACTTCAGTTTAGCAATTCTTCGGGCTATGTTGGTTACCTTGGTCCTCCTACGGATCTCTTCATTTCTGATTCGATCGCACAGGGAAACTCCAAGCATAGCCCTCTCCATCGCCCTTTGGGTGACTTTCAGCCTTCTAATAAGGCCCATTGTGAGCGACCACGTTTCGGATCCATAAATCATCACTGGCAACACACTCTGGTCAAAAACTTTCGTCTTGAGACACTGCGGAATGTGGGACGAGAAGATATTGCGTAGCTTCCCGAACGCTGCCCAGCCGAGTCGGATTCGACGATTGACCTCTTTCTCGAAGTTGGACCTACCTAACTGGACAGTCTGTCCTAGGTACACAAATTCGTCCACGACTTCGAGTGTAGCGCCTCCGATCTTCACTGGAGCACCGGGTATCACATGAGCATTGAACATGACCTTTGTCTTGTCCGTGTTCATCTTGAGACCCACTCTTTCGGAAGCTCTACTGAGGTTATCGAGCATTGTACTGAGGCCCTCCATAGTCTCAGCCATGACAACTATATCATCGGCAAACCGAAGGTGAGTGATGTACTCGCCATTGATGTTGATGCCAGCCCCTTTCCAGTCCAGAATTTTGAAGACATCCTCCAGTGCAGCGGTGAACAGTTTTGGAGAAATGACGTCTCCCTGTCTCACCCCTCGCTGCAGAAGGATAGGTTTCGAGGTCTGGTCCTGAAGTCGGACTGACATAGTGGCGTTTTCATACAGACACTTCAGCACCTCGATGTACCGATAGTCGATCTGGCACCGTTGAAGAGACTGCAGTACAGCCCAGGTTTCGACCGAATCGAAGGCTTTTTCGTAGTCCACAAACGCTAAACAGGCAGGCAGGTTATACAAAAGACCGAAGAGTATTCTTCGGTCTTCTGTATAACCTGCCGCAGCGTATGTGGTCTACGGTGCTAAAGCCTTTACGGAATCCGGCTTGTTCGGGAGGCTGGAAGTCTTCAAACTTGCACGCTAGACGGTTCGTGATGACTCTTGAAAACAGCTTGTAGACATGGCTCAGAAGTGAGATGGGCCTATAATTCTAAGAAGGGCATTATCACCTTTCTTAAAGAAAAGTACCACTACACCTCTGTTCCATGCCTGTGGCGTTTTGCCCGCGAGTATGACGGAATCAAACAGCTTCTGAAGGGCTTTGAGAACGGGTTTCCCGCAGGCCTGCAGGAGTTCAGCCGTAATTCCGTCATCAACCGGCGCCTTGTTGTTTTTGAGCTGCTTCAGAGCCATCTGAATCTCGTACAAGCTGACGTCCGGGATGTCTTCGGTATAGTGTCGGGTCAACCTAGCTCTATGGTCATTTGCCAGATTTTTAACGGGGTCACTTGTTGACGTGTATAACTGTCCATAGAACCTCTCAATCTCCTTAAACAGCTCAGGTTTGGCGGATACGACCCTGCTATCGTCGGTCTTCAGTTTCGTAAGCTGGCTCTGCCCAATAGACAGATCCTTAGTAAAGATCTTGGAGCCTTTATTCCGCTCTTTCGCGTCCTTGATCCGCTCTGTGTTATAGCGGCGAAGGTCGCTTTTCAAGGACTTAGAGATCCGTCTATTGAGCTGCCGGTACTCGAGCACAGCTTCTGAAGACTGCAGGATCATTCCGCGCCTCTGTTCCATAAGCTGTAATGTTGGATCTGAGAATTTCTTTTTCCTATTAGTACGGCGGGTCTTGAAGAACCCGACCGTGTGGACAGTTTGCACAAACCATCGTTATAATCGTCTACGGAGCTCCCTAGGCACTCAAAACGATTTTGGAGTTCGAGCTGAAAGCTCTCGGGGTTTTGAAGTTGGATCGGTGCTGGACGGAGCGTTGACTTCATCAGCCGAGATCTTTCCAGCTTGATATTGATATTCTAATGTGCCTCTTACCATGCGGTGATCACTCCCGGTTTTCACCGCGTTGATCACTGAGACATCATTGAATATTTGCTTCTTCGTCGACATAATGAAGTCAATATCACTTTTTGTTACACCATCAGGGCTCTGCCAGGTCCACTTCCTTTGCTCACGTTTTTTGAAGAAGGAATTCATCATAAAGAGGCCTTCTTAGGTTGGTGACCCCGGTGGTTGCGACATCCAACTTCAAATTGCCCCACTCTTAACTCATCATCGCCTCGCTTGCCCAGTTTCGCGTTAAAGTCCCCCATGACAACGGTGATGTGAGTTTTGGAACCATGCATGGCTCTGGAAATACCTCATACATGGTCTCCACCTCATCGTCAGGGTGTGACGAGGTCGGGGTGGAACCTTATGACCTTCAGCGAATACCTTGCGCATATTCTGAGTATAAGGAACGCCACCCTGGTCGACACACTCTCGATCTTCACCACGTTACTCACAAGGGACTTATGGACGATAAACCCGACACTACCTTGGGACCGCTGGTCGCCCTCCCGGAAATAGAGCAGGTTTCCAGCTTTGAGGATTATCGAGTCCTCCCCCTCTCTTCGGACTTCAGGTAACCCTACTATATCCCATCGTAACCTGCTCAATTCTTCCTCCAGTTCGGCGATCTTCTCGTCGGTCCGAAGTGTACGCGTGTTATATGTTGCCAAGTCCAGGTGTCGGTGATTGTGGTAGCCGGATCTCTTCCGGGGATTCTTAGCACCCCTTGCCTCACCGTGGCCTTGACCGCAACCGTAGCCAAGGTAAGGTGGGCCGCCGGGTACTAGGGACCATTTATTTTTGGTGCTTGTCATTTGGGGGGGGGGGGGGGGGGTTTGCCATAACCACCACGCTTGGCAGGCGGGTTGGCGATCGCAGTATGATAGTCTGCAATGCAAAGAGAACGCTGCTGCCCATTCTCTAGTATATCCCTTAGTCGCTTCTTACGACACCCACGGGAAGAAACGGGGTGGTGCTATTCTTTTAGTCCGACACCACACGGTACCGGTAATTTATAATAAACTAGCTGACCCGGCAAACGTTGTTTTGCCATATAAATAAAAGAAAAATGATTAAATTACTAAAATGGCTATTCAAAAATAAGGGTTGATCGTAGAAGGGTGAAAATTGAGGATTGTATGTATTTTTATATGTTGTATCATAAAAAAATGGAAATTAAAAATTTTGTCTAAAAAATAAAAAAATAAATTAGGGGTGGACTACCCCTAACATTTAGGGGGATGAAAAATAGATTTTGGCCGATTCTCATAGATACCGGATAAGCACAAAAAATTTCATCAAAATCGGTTAAGCCGTTTCGGAGGAGTATGGCAACGAAAACTGTGACACGAGAATTTTATATATTAGATTGATTGAAGGTATTTCAATAAAATCTATATTGTGACAAAAAAATATATCCTTACTTAAAACCATTACCTATGTTTAACAATTTTAAATAGTGGTCCACGGTGGACCCAGCAGGGCCGTAGCTAGGGGGGGCATTGTGGGGCAATGCCCTACCTTAAAATCACAATGCCCTACCTTAAAAATACCAAAAACGAAAAGACGAAGATGGAACGGCGACGCCATACAAAATGTACTAAAAGCAGTCGCGCGCGATTCGCGCACGAGTGTACGCGCCAGTGTGAAAGGTGTTGCGTCGCGAAATATTGCAGAATCGCCTCTGCGACAGGTCACGCGACATGTTGCGCCTGTCTGTACGAGCCTTTACTCTGAACGAGCCTTTAGATAAAAAATTGTAGCAATAGGTATTTAAACTTTTCCGAACATACCACAGTTTGAGACATTCATTTCATATTATAATAATTCTTTTCTCTGTGTATAGATGGCATTTGAAGCGCCATCACATGAAGCAATGGGTCTATTTAATTATAATATGCCGATGTAGAGAAAAATTTCAACCGTCTTGTTCGCTTGTTCTTCATCATTGAGGATTTAATAGCTGTCCTTAGATCCATGCTCATGTTCTGTCACAGAAATTATTTGTCTATGAATAGCTATTGAATGTACATCACTGACTTTGCAGGCGCGGTCCGAGGGGGGGTCCTAGGGGTCATGACCCCCCCAAAGAGTCAAGAGCCTTTGTGATACATTCCAGTTTTAAGTAATTTTGTGGTCTTGCTGTCTACATTCTCTTGATACTTGAGCTTTTCTTTATAGACCGACCAACCAAATAATTCCCGGTTCTTTTGGAATAATCAAAAGAAAATCTAACCTATCCGAGGTGGGCAAAAATGTTCGAGCTCGCTACGCTCGCTCTTACATTCATAATACTCCTAGTTGCCTGAATTTTCCTGGCATAAGTCGACGATGTAACTCCTAGGTCTTTTTGAATATATAAAACAAAACTGAACCTAAACGAGTTGAGTTATTACAATTTTCGAGCTCACTTCGCTCGCCTTTGTATTCAACAATCTCATAGTTGCTAGGGCTGTTCTGGCATTAGTCGACAATGTAACTCCTATTTCTGTTCGAAAATATAAAATTTTCTAGCTCGCTTCGCTCGCTCTAGTATTCCTCATTCTCCTGGTTGGCAGCGATATCCTGTATAAGTCAACAATGTCACTCCAATTTCCGTTTGAAAACATCAAAAAAAATATGTAACTCCTATATCTATTTGAAAACGTCAAAAAAGTACCTAACCTGAACGAAGCGGGCTGTTAAAATTTTCGAACTCGCTTTGCTCGCTCCAGCATTAATCATTCTCATGGTTGGCAGGGATATCCTAGCAAAAAGGCGACTGTGTAACTGCTATTTTTATGTTTAAAAATATATAACAAATCCTAACCAGAACGAAGCGGTTGTTAAAATTTTCGAGCTCGCTCCGCTCGCTATTTTCGCCCTAAGTAGTCTGCTGTCCTAATGCCAATTATTTATTTATCAACAAGTGCTGCGACCAATTTGACAGCATTCTTTAATGCCCCCCATGTAAAAGCGGTGTCCCTGAATACCTTAACTAATGACGAACTTAAGATGTACATAACATCACTTTTTTATTCTCGGAGGGTTATTCAGCTACCTATATATACTAAACCAAAATTTCACCAGTTATCTATGTGTCCCATGTCACAATGGGTGAGCTCACTGCCATGAACTGGGTACAAATTCAGACTCCGGGTTGCTTCTGAGAAATTTCTTATGGAAAAACCCAAAAACACTAACCGACCTGAAAATCGAACCCGGAACTTCAAGGTCAGTAGTAGCGCTTGTGACCACTAAACCAAGGTACCTTCCTCAAAATATTCCTCGTCACTTATGGTGACCCCCCCCCCCGCAAAATCTTGGGCTGCGACCGCGCCTGTGACCTAGAGGTGATGTTGATTGATTTAGGAGCCCGTGCTTCAGAGCAGATCAATTATAATATATTTTTTACTTCCGCCCTACCTGTAGCCAATGCTGCCCTACCTCAAATTCGAGTCTAGCTGCAGCCCTGGGACCCAGCCCAGGGGGGGGTCATGACCCCCATGACCCACCCCCTGGATCCGCCCTTGAGTCAGACACGCCGGTGGTCTATTTACTAGTACATTATGTACTGCGGGTAATTTCACAATAGTCCAGCGATTATATATTTAAGTAAATAGCACAGATACAGTTTATATTCTGCTTGTACTGAGAAAGGTAATAGCTGACTGTAGGGGGACAATCCGTTGAATGTATTGAGGATATATCTACGTTCTATGTTGTCGAAAAATGTCCACTGTTGGGCATAGGCCCTCCAAGCTCCGCCACTTCGACCGGTTCTGTGTTTCTAGCATCTAGCGGATTCTTACGGATTTCACCAGATCTTCAGTCCACCTTGACCTCATCGGTATTTTGCGAGTAATGTGCGGACTATGTCGATTACCTTAGTTCTCCTATGGATCTCTTCATTTCTGATAAGGAAATTCCAAACATAACTCTGTCCATCATCCTGGGTGACTTTAAGCCTTCTAATGAGGTCTAGTTTTAACAGTGGAATATTCTTGAAGAATAATCAGAAATTCTTCTGTGGCAAGTAATTTTTTTGGCAACTTATTTTTTTTAATCATTAGTTTTAACTATTATATCAGCTCACTTCATGGTTTGAAGATTATGAACTTGTTGTGGATTTGGAGACCATTTTGTTAAGTACCTAGTGCTTGTTGACAGGCCTACACTGCCCTCCCCCCACTTTGTGTACAGACGCCAGCACATTAAGCTACCCGAAACTGTAAAATTTTCCCAATCAATCTTGAACCTAATACTTTAGCAATAAAGTTGAAAATCTATTAAAGAAATTTATCAGATTCTAGTAGCTTTGTGTGCTGGCGTCTGTACTTGCCTCGATGATCAATAGCGATACTTTCTGTCGCTGTTGTTCACATAGGAAGTAGTGGTAAACGAGTTGGCGAGGTACCACAACTATAAAGAAAAATATATAAATCATTTCGACAAGAACAACAGCCGACTTCCAAAATAAAAACTAAAAATTGAAAAGAAAACATTTTCGGTTTTTGGTTCTATTTTTTTTTGTCGTAATCCACACTATATATATTATATATAATATTATAAATGCAAAAGTAACTCTGTCTGTCTGTCTGTCTCGCTTTCGTGCTAAGACCTCCACGCGGGCGAAGCCGCTGGCAAAAGCTAGTTAAAGAAATTTGATCTTCACTCTATAGTGTTTATTTTAGAAGTCGGTCGTTGACTTTGACTAAAAAGGTTTTTCTTTTATTTTGCCCTTATTTTATTTTTTGTAATTCTGATGAGATCCTATTTATTGCCCTTCTATCATAAGTCCTACAACAGCTCGTTCACTTGGCCCCTCTATCCGTGCAATAGTGTAGGTACAGCCAGTAGGTACGCTAGCCGCGGGCCGTCACGATGAATGACCCGCCACGCCGCCCATACACAATTTCACCGGACTGCGCTCATGAAAAGACCTTTTTTTCTTTTAAACTTTTTTTTTAAACCATGATGAGCTCCTTTTTTTAGCCTCGGATATTGTTTGATGGGTCTGTTTTGTCTTTGTTCTGTATGTAGATGAGATGTGTAGTGTGAATTTTATTGTTCTTTTTTGCGATAATGTATTTGTATCCTTATTACCTGCATGGTTCGGTTGTGAATAGGATTTACTGGCTTTTTGATGTTTGCGCTAATTTATTGTACTAGCCGATCTATTCTGTAAAAAATGTACCGTCAAAAGTTAGGTGAAGGGAGTTTGAAGTGAGTTGTCAAAAACACTATTCACCAACGTTTAAAGTGAGTTGTCAAAAACACTATCCAAAAACACTCACTTCACCAACGTTTTCACGGTGAAGTTTTTACGGCTTAGTTCGGCAGAATTTCATAGATAAGTACATCATGTTTAGATACATCTCCTGATGAAATGACGTAGAATCGTCAGATTCCGGTTGGTTTAATATTGTACAACTATTATGTCTGAATTCGTCGTTTAAATTAATCAATGCAAGGAAATCAATTTCCAATAAAGAAATGTCTTGAATCATTATTATTTTCCATTTTTAAATCTAAATGTGGAATGCGAGGCTCACATCTGAAGCTATTCAAATATATTTTAGGTGTTCTCTCATCATGCCGCACCAATTTTTCGCCGTACAATGGTTTTCTCAAAAATTCTCTGCGGTCCCCCTATCATCTGTATCTCGTATTTAAAACATTGTTTACTTCAGAGCAGTGGTGACCCAGTTATAATGGTCGCACCCAGGTAGGCACTTTAATTTGTGTATTTAATTTCGTTACCACTGCTCTCAAAACGGGGAAATTCGAGCACATGTGACATCCCACACTGGGCCCCCCCCGTGGTGGATTACGGCCCACTCTCTCTCACAGAGAGGTGGCCTGTGTCTCAGCAGTGGGAACATTAATTATGGTCTGATTATGTTACTTCACAAAGGTACGAGTAAAAGTTTAACTTGTAAAAACGGTATCACCACAGTAATGTAAAAAACCCTTACCTCAAATCTCAAAAGAAAGTAAATCACAAAAATCAATCACCACTGCGCCACAAAGTCTAAACAACAACAATACAAAAAAGAACTATTCTTTTAATAAACTAGCAAAAAATAACAAAAGGGGATCACCGTCACAGACC
The DNA here is from genome assembly GCA_932294355.1 of Aporophyla lueneburgensis. Lineage (NCBI taxonomy): Eukaryota > Metazoa > Arthropoda > Insecta > Lepidoptera > Noctuidae > Aporophyla > Aporophyla lueneburgensis. Next base: position 18,024,148 of record OW028735.1, read on the forward strand.
CCAAAATTATACCACGGCCGACTATAATCACCCTATCTGGGTTTTTTATCGGGGACCCACAAATCTAATATGAGTAATGACAGGATCGGAGAGTGGGCACTATAAAGCGCCTATTTGGTACCCCTTGTGTCATATCCAACGATTTATTTGAGACGTAATAATAATGTTTTAAGTGTAGATGAAAATGTAAGATTTGGTTTATGGGAAAACATTGGTTGATACGAGTGAAAGAGTCCGTAGATCGTACAATTTTGTTGTTTCTGTTACCTAGTTTCAAATTGAATGTTTAAATTTGGAGTTTTTATTTAACTTCCTGAAGTCCGTTTGGTTTTCGTGTAGACGTTTAAACAAAGAACACCATTCCCATTTAAAATACGACCGTTTATATTAATCCTCGTTGACACATTCATGGTTTGGTATTTACCAGAAAAAGTTTGAGACCTCATTTTAATTGGGGTCAATTCTCACAAAACCCACTACTAGTGCACTCAATGAAACATAATTATAATAAAAGTCTTCAAAACTTCTCGATCTGCTCTACGTTTGTAATTCAGTCTCAGCCCAGAACTGTTTGTTCATGAATGAAAACGAGTGTTAAATAAAACTGACCTAAAGACCTCTTAAATTCAGCTATTCAGCTATCACAACATCGGTTTAATCATCGAATTAATCCTTCCTGTCGACAAATGACGTCATTCCTCAAATAAAATCTACTTCTCAGCACATTTCCTTCATAAACCCATTCGTCAATCAATTAGACCGCGTGGTTGCGCGGGAGCGTGAGCGCAGCGGGCGCGCCGCGGGGAGCAAGCGCCTCGCGACATGCAGCCTTTGTCTCTGCGCACCTACATGTTAGCGCGACGTTTTGAAATTAGAATGCTTTTGTTTTGACGAGGTTGGCTGATGAGAGAAATATGCTTTTTTTTTGTTATTGATGGGAAATCAAGGACGCTTCGTGACGTGAACCGTGCTATTTGTTAGCGCGTGCTTGTGAAAATATAATGGTTTTGGTTGAGGTAGGCTGATGAGAAAAGTATGTTTTTATTTTTTAAATCATAAATAAATTAGGAGAAACTGACATATCAACGTTCACTAAGACTAGGAATGTGAATACAATTTCCTTTTTTTAGTGTAGGGGAGCAATAAGGAGTTTTTGGAAATTCTACCTTCAAGGGGGTGAAAAGGGGTAATTATTTAGTTTATATGAAAATTCATATTCCTTGAGTTAATAAACTTGGAATTTGGCGCAAATACTTATAAGAGAAACCGATGTATGTTTTCGATTAAATAAAATTTAATTCTCTAAACTTCAACTACCTATATCCGACGACCATGGTTACTTATCTCTTTTGGTGACTGTACCTAAGTATTGACATAAAATACCTACCTTTTTAATCTTAATGTGTCCGGTTTAAGGCTTTTTATTTTGATGATGACAGTATAAGTCCTGAAGCGATTTTAATTTACTTATCAGCAGTCGTATCTAGAATGTTTACTGCTAAATTGTATTTTATAATTTTTTCAAGAACTTCTTAGCGCATATTAAAGACACGGAATAATTACTTTATAAGGCATTTTAGGGTTCCGTTGCAAAATGGCAAAAAACGGAACCCTTATAGATTCGTCATGTCTGTCTGTCCGTCTGTCTGTCTGTCTGTCTGTCTGTCTGTCTGTCTGTCTGTCTGTCTGTCTGTCTGTCTGTCTGTCTGTCTGTCCGTCCATATGTCACAGCCACTTTTCTCCGAAACTATAAGAGCTACGCTGTTGAAACTTGGTAAGTAGATGTATTCTGTGAACCGCATCAAGATTTTTACACTAAAATAGAAAAAAATAAATAAATTTAGGGGTTCCCCATACTTAGAACTGAAACTCAAAATTTTTTTTTTCGTCAAACCCATAGGTACGTGTGGGGTATCTATGAACAGGTCTTCAAAAATGGTATTGAGGTTTCTATTATCATTTTTTTCTAAACTGAATAGTTTGCGCGAGAGACGCCTCCAAAGTGGTAAAATGTGTCCCCCCCCCCCCCGTAACTTCTAAAATAAGAGAATGATAAAACTCAAAAAATATATGATGTACATAACCATGTAAACTTCCACCGAAAATTGGTTAAAACGAGAAGTATATATTTAAGTAAGTAGTTTTTTTTTAATACGTCATAAATCGTAAACCGCAATTTACCTTTCATTCAATCAAGCTCAAATATAAAAATTAAAAAAAAAACATTTAATTTCATAAGCATAAACCTTATACATAAACCGAGGATACCTACAGATTTGTACGGAACCCTCGGTGCGCGAGTCCGACTCGCACTTGGCCGGTTTTTGATGCTTGGCATGGCATTGTGAAAATGGCAACCCGAATTTAATTGGGAAAGTAAGTTATTTTAAAGTTTGATTATCGACAATCACACTTTCCAAAAAATTTAGTCATGAATCCCGTAGTTTCAAAAGTTTTATTTTATTTCCGATCCGATTCTTTCGACGATGATTTTCGTCCCATTGCAGGTCCATAAGCTTCCTTTTTATTACTGTTTTATAGGGGCCCTGATTCCACTAATTTGGATATGATTCAGTCATAGTTACAGTGATCTGCTGATTGTGTGTTTTTGACAGATGTGTCATATAAAAAGGTGTTAAAAACACAATCGATAGATGATTGAAACATTAAAAAATACTGGAACTAAGACCTTGGTGATTTGAAATGAAAAATAGGACAACTTTGCCTCAGAGCACTGGTGGCCCAGTAGAGCAATGGGGGTCCAGTAGAACAGTGGCAAACCCAGACTGGCGCTTTACATTGTATACATTATTTCATCACCACTGCTCTTAAAACGGTGAAAGAAAACATCGTGAGGAAACCAACATAATACCAGCTAAGCGCCGCCATGATGTTTTTTTTATTATTAAGTAACCCACAGTCAAAACAAACATTATGCATCGACTTTGTCAAGAATGGCACAGATAAATAATATTTTGCGGCGCGTGCGTCATATTGCTGTTGCAACGATTATTATGTTGCCACTTTATTGTAGTGTGTTTTTTAATGCTTAAGTTTTAAAATTGTATTTCGCTCTTTATTTGCCTTTTAATATTGTGTTATTTAAGATTTAGTTTTGTTACTTCTTTTTATTATGATTTGCTGCACCGTCGTCCGTCGACGTTACACGTCAGCGCCGGCTGTCGCTGTAAACCAGCGCTGGGGCTCTGTTTCGCATAGAGTCGCAGTATTATGCTGAGCGATGGCCGTTTTGCGTGGATTTGACGCATATTTTCCCCAGCTATTTTTTTATATTTTTGTTGTGTTCAGTTTGTTTTTGCGTCTTATTTACCGCAAATAAACGTATTTTCTTTCTTTCTTTTCTTTTCTTCTTTCTAACATGTCCTAGAACCAAAAAGTCGAAGACACGTGACAGTTGCCAAACCGTACTGAGACCGCGTGGTGTATCTTCTCTCTCTCACCAAGAGGAGGCTTGTGTCCCGGCAGTGAAAACATTATAGGCAGATTACACACTATAGGAATACTTCCTCGCAAAATATTGTTTTTTTTTCCAACTACGCCTAAATTCAATACCCACGATAATTACACTCAACACTAACAAGCTAATGCAAAGAGCTGTCAGAATTAATAAAGTAGAGGTATCGAGTGTCGACGCGTGCCTTACAATGGGCCAGTGTTTTTTATTCCTGGCCGGTAATGGGCGCCGCGTGGCGTTACGAGGGCGTATTGTCGACCACCCCGAGTGGTATAGCGTTATGATACCGTAACCAAGTACTTGATGCGTTCCATCTTTAATTTTTCTGCACGTGTGTTGTTGTATAAAAAGGTAACTGAATTTGTGGAGTGATTAGGGTGAGTACTTAACCGGTCGTCGGATCGATGTATTGTGTAAATCTCATTGTTTATGAGATTTCCGTAGAATACAAAATCGTACCTACTTTCTGAGAAAAATCGTAATTCGCTTTTTCCCAGCTATATTGGAGTCGGCTTCATCATCATTTCAGCGGAAACACGTCCACTACTGGACATAGGCCTCCCCTCAATTTGGGGGGGTTTCCCATAATCCCCACGCTTGGCAGGCGGATTGGGGATCGCAGCGGATGGTGGTAAAAAGCATAAAAAACGCTACTGCCCTATCTCTAGTAAATCCGTTAGTCGCTTTCTACGTCACCCACGGGAAGATATGGGATGGTGCTATTGGCTTCCAATCTAACTGAATGCAGCTGAAAACCAGTATTTTACATGCAGCGACTGACTATCTGACATTCACAGCCGTTACTGGATAACACCGATACCCCTCGGTAAGACTGGTTGTCAGACTTTAGGGCTTCTGGCGACCCTTAACGACTTCCAAAGATCCACAAATGATATCCGGGACCAGCGGCTTAACGTACTTTCCGAGGCACGGAAGAGTCTTGGTATGTAAAAATAGTCACCCATCCACGGACCAACCGTGACAAGCGTAGCTTAACCTGATCGATCGATCCGTGCATTTGTTATTACTTAGCAACAAGGGGCTTGAACAACTTCATATGGAACGAATAAATGTTTGATTTTCTGAAAACCATTTCGTTTACCAAACGGCGCAAATAAAGAATTAAGTAAGAGATACAACTGCCGGGGTCGCGTGATTGTTCGAAAGAGATACCGTGACCCTGGCACATGGGCAACTGATGGAACACGGGTGGGTTTTAGTCAGTAAAAGTCTGACACGCCCTCCCGCTCCGCCCAGAGCGGGAGAAGTCATTTGATGATTTCTCAACCTGAAAAAAAAAAAAAAAAAAAGTAAGAGATACAACATTTTCCGAACCGATATTTTACAAACTGAAATGAAATAATTGCCGATGATTAATATTTCCTTGTGCATTTTATTTTTAAATACAAGCACTATAATTCGCCATGTAACGAAATAAAAAACAATTTGCCTTTTGAGCGTCCAGAAATCCTTCGCAGTGTACATTTTTCGCGGCAATATGCAAAATAAATGCATAGAGCACGCGCCACCTGCCAGTTCAATTTGAATTTTGAATTTCGAACGCTTTCAAAACTTATCTGCGTGATGCGATTTGCGGCACGCAAGCGATGCGAGGGCGCGAATCGGAGGGAATCGATGCTTAAAATCACATTCGATTCGCGATTTAAAATCATTTTTTAACCTTTGATGTGCTGTGTAAGTTGTGTTATCTGATAACTTTTTGAATCAAAGGACTCTGTTATTTTATTTTGGCCTAAAAGAATGTCTATGTAATGAAGTCAAAGATACATTTAGGCAGTGATCCGATCCAACCAGAAGCACTACGTACTGAAGTTTAGCTGGAACATTTCACATTCACACTGTTGAAAACACTCGTGATTTTGTAATTCCTGGAAATGTCCACATTGGTTCACTTCATTCCTCATATATACAGAAAAGAGAAGTTTAATTTAATAGGTAGCTGATGTAATAAAATCTACTACCTACTTAGCTAGTGTTAAGTTAAAATTCTTGGAAAGAATATGTTTTCCACTGCGTCATTTACATCCTCGAGCATGGCTAATAATTATAATTATAATCTTCTAATATTCTACCTCCACATTAAAGTTTCAACATGAATTCATTATCCGACCCATTCCAACAACCGATCTCCGTGGTTACTTGACGCGCATCAACGCACCTGTTCCGATTCAAATATCGAATTACCATAATCGATTTGGGGGTAAGCCACGCGATGTGCTCTATGATGATGCACAACCCTACTCTTCCTTGTACTTGAGTGTTATGTGCGTATTCTAGAGCTAACACAAATCTCTAAGAGTCTCGATTGAAAATAGATTCGAGTTACGATCAGTATTAAATTTAACAGTATTACATTCATATATTTAATTATGCTCAGTTAATATGATTTTGATACGTACTGGGAATTATTTTCCCCCTAATTATAAAATGTGAACTATCATCAACGCATTCAATCAATACTGGCTAGATATTTACTGCTGATGCTTTCTGCCCACAGTTCGTCGCACAGAACTGACAGTGTAATAGAATATTGCCTTAATTACAATAATTCCGTTTGGCAGATTTGGTGATTGTAGTACTTGATGACTTGATTGATGTCTTGAAATAGGTAAATTAATTATTCGGGTCGCACGTTACGACAGCAACTTACAACGATGAGAGCCTCAAGAAGAATTTTCAAAAAAATCAAGAAGTAGTTCTTGATTTTCCAATAAGTTGTGTACGGCTACGGTAGGAAAATTTACATTTTTATCCACACAATGAGTATTATTTTGCCAAAATTTTAACATCCCTTTTAGGGGAACACAGATTTAGCCCAATTATTCTATTAAAAGAATTTGGTAGTAAATTCGCTGTTTTGTAGGCCTAATAAATCAAGGTATAATATCATAATGTTAACCGCAGCATATGAGTGATCGTGAAACCACAATAAATCACTTTTTGGGGATGAATGTGGTCAAATTGCGGCCATATTTCAAGATTATGAATTTTCTAAAAATTAGATTTTGCATTTTGAACATTTAAAAAAATCTTCTCTGTGGAACTGAATTTAGAATGCATATTTTAACGGCAACAAAGCGTATTTTTCAGGTCTAACTACCATGAGACGCCACCACTCTAATAAATAATCATGCATAGGTGGGGTGTATTCTTGACAGTCTTTAGGTAGACTTAGATGTAAAAAAAGATCACCAACCAATCTAATCTGTAAAAATCTCACCATAATACTAATGGTAAAGTGAGCGTGAAATGAGCTGTCATTACACCTGATGCTTGTGATTGACACTATTGATAAGTCACTTCACATAATTTTTCACGGGGAGAGTTTACAGAATAGTCCGGCTGGAATAGTTGAAAAGTTGCATAGTTAGAAATAAAATGAAAGTTTAAAATATAGCAAATATAAAACAACTAAACATTAAGCATTGCTCTTTTGTAAGTTGTGACCATTTAAACCCACTTTTCTCGCACATTAAACAACAATTACTCTGAAATTTTCGAAATTCTAAATTCTGAGGACTTGCGTGCGGCATCCAAGCATCCAAGATGGCGGAGCAATCAATCAGTCAAATTATATTGTCTTAGAGATCGAGCCAAATCGTCCCGATCCGGGCCCGAAACTTTACCAGGACGGATTAAATTGTTCTAAATGGTACGTAATTGTAAATATATTATAGTATTTTATAGATTGAACTTAAATTGCGTTGTTTTTTTGAGTTCAAGTTGCGGTCGTGACTTATGGTGAGGAGAAGGAATGTCGTCCATTATCCTGGTTAAGTACTGGTATTACATTTTTCCTTTGCCAATACGTTATAAAGGTCCTTGTGTCGCTTCTGTATTGAAAAATGTAACCTACAAGAATCATTCTGACAGCATCTAGTAACGGCATCTACTTACAAGCATACTTAACTCATTGAATACCGTAATTACAGACACAATGAAAAACCATTGTGTCTATACCAAATGTGGTATATCAGGGACTTAGAGGTTAAACAAAAATAATGGAATGCCAAATGTTGTATTTTTGTAACGGTTTTCGTTGTCTTTTTCAGTTTAGGATAAACCAGAAAACACGAATGATTTACAGTTAATATGTCCTCGTGAAGTCGCTAATGCTACTCACGAATCTCGACTCCTGCCGATCTATTCTGTAAAAAACTTTTCGTGAAAACTTAGTGAAGTGAACTGAACTGTCATTCCACCTGATGCTAGGGAATGACACGATTGACAGCTCACTTCACGGTCACTTCACTTATGTTTTCAGGGAGAGATTTTTACAGAATATCACTACAGAAATATGTCGACATGGTCACTCCAAACGTGACCAAATCAACTAGCAGGTTGGTATTAGCTTAACGGAAGATGACGAGAGATGAGAAAATTTACTGCATTTTAATCTTATCACCAAATAAATCAACCGAAATCAGTAAAAAACCTAATACTAAACTGCAGTCATGCATCATATTTTTTGTCCAATCAAAATATGAAAGGTTAGACTCAATCAGCTCATCATCAGATTAGTCAGATGATCCTTTAGTCGAATTATAATAATTTGGCTTCGTGTTCGATTGTTTTGTTGTACTCGACTAAAATGCTGCTCGGATCGTTTTAAAGAGTAAATTGTGATTGATAGATGTATTTTTTGTAATTTGTAAATACAATATGGTGATCATGATGTTTCGTGTGTTTAGTTATTAAGAGAGAGTTGGTTTTGAAGTGGTGGTAATATTTTTGACTGTTTGTTTGGTTTAGTGGTTCCAAGTGTAACTGCTGCATACGGTCATGGATGCAAGCATGAAGTCCTGGGTTTATTTCCCGGCCTCCCGAGTCCAGAAAAATGTTATTGTGTTTTTCCATTTGGAATCTCTTAGTAACAGCACGGAGTTCAGAAGTTGCCGGTGTGATACCTCCGGATCTATAGTCCTGCGCCTGATCTCTTTCCGGCCGTCGCGTGAGCGCTGGTACCTGGGTTCGATTCCCGGCTCGGGAAAAGTATTGTTGAATTTCTCAGTAGCAGCCCGGAATCTGGATTTCTGCCTGCTTGATGGCAATAGTCTCGTCTCCTATTTCATGGGACTTAAACATAACAGGCGAAATATGGATGTACTATAGGTATACCTCTGCCCAACCCTTCGGGTAATACAGGCGTGCTGTTATGTTGTATTTCTTATTGTACTTACCTATCTTCTTTTCTTGTAACAGATTTAAATATCGCACGAGCATTCCAACGTCTGCACCTGCGTACACCGAGACAGACTGGTCTAAACAAATATCTAGTTAGTGCAGTGAAATAATATTCGAGATAATGTTTTCAGGCTAACATTTTTCAAGGCCTTTGCCAAATTTAAATAAAATAAATTTTTACATAAAACTTTAAGTCCTCCTAAACTCCTTCTTTTAGTCTTCCTTGGTGTATCTTTAGACTCATATCTATTATACGTAAGATTGTAAGCTTTTCTTGACACGGATGATCACTAGCAGTGCTGGCATATTGGAGGCCGGGACTTACAAGTTGTATGTCGAGGGTTCGAACCGTAACAGGCGCTTTGCTTTCTGTAAATACCGTCATTACCACTCCTCTCACAACGGTGAAGGAAAACATCTTGAGGAAGCCGGCATGTCCTAGAACCAAACATTTGAAGACCATCTACCAACCCACACTGCATCCGCGTTGTGGATTACGGCCCTCAGAGTTAGGAGGCCCGTGTCTAAGCAGTGGCAACATTATCAGCTGATTATGCTACGATCATATCTGTAACAAAATGCTCCAAATCATAAAACAAACGCGATAATACATCGTAATAATGTCGAAACTCACTAACACCCAAAATCTCAACATAACCTCATTATGTTTACAAAAAACGTCGGTATTTTAATGTTCCTCTAAGTATAGGGTGCTCTCTCACTGATGTCGCGAGACCACGTGGTCCCGCACTCATTACCATAAACACGATGACCCGACATAGTTCAACGCAACCTTTAATTTGATACGTAATATTTTAATAACATAAAAATTATAATTTTCCAACATAATTATGGATCGTTTCAACAAAAAGTTAGTGGATTTATATGTAAATAAAGTTTCAGCTCAGTGTTATGATGATTCTTATCTTATCAGGCTCATATCTGGCAGTTTGTATTGATGTTCGTATTAAAACCTTCTTAGAAATTGCCTGCTTGATCTGCGGAAAAGAAAAAAAATGACGTAACAGCTGTTTGGATTCCCGCCCAAGTTGTAAAAGTTGCCGGAGGGAAAGATTCCCGTTGCCGTTGCAATGAAGAAATAGACAGAGACTACTTAGTTCTAGGTTTGATAGCATGACATCTCATTATTACAATTTGAGCTAAACTTTTAAAAATCATTGCATTTCTTTCTGTCAAACGTTGAATAAAACTGTCAAAATTCTATACCTATGTTATGTTGTTACTTTATTTAGTCAATCGTGAAATCAGCCTAGTAAATATACCTCCACACATCTATATAATTTGAAAGGTGAAGGTCAAGGAAAAACTCAAGTTTCCACAAACAATATATTATTGTTTTGCCCATAAAATACAGCCAATGACTATATTTAGCTCGATTACAGGTGTGGGGCCAAGGGGCCGCAATTATAAAACGTTTTGTGACTTACCCGACCTCAATTATGAGAGGTTCCTATTGTTTTTGTGGATTTTTATTGATTTTCTGACCTTTGTAGTCCTTTTGAGCGGTTGTAGGATAGATTCAATAACTATTTTTGGATTTTAGACGGCTCTAATTAAATTTGAACTAAGCAGACGTTACTCAAAATCTTTAAAACCTACAATAAAATAAAATGTTTAACGAACATTCTTCAGACAGTCGAGTGGAACAAGGAGATAACAAGGAAATCAAACGGATTGTCAGTCCCAATAATAGCTATAAAAATCTAGGTTTTTTTTATGATTCTGTTACTTGAAACTACTAAAAGACTACTAATCACTGGGAAACTAAATTAATGAAATGAAATGAACAGTTTTTTAATTATTATAAGTAGATCTTATAAGACACTTTTACACGTCATTATTTTAAAAACTGGATGGCGCCGGCAGTTTCCAGCTGACTGCTCCCTGAGAAGAAACGCCGAAACAAACTCAAAGGTCTAAGTCCAAACATAATATTATTACAATTTAATATGAGTCTTACAACACAGGGCCATGAATCGAAAAGCCTTTTGAAGAGCCATTACAACTTTGAGATGACCTCACCTAATAAACGGCATGTACATATGTATTAGTCATCATCGTGTAGCTCAACCCTATTTTAGGGAGCTCAACGACCCTTCACCAGACGCTACCAAATCTACAAGACATTTGAGGAGGCCATATACAAAATACCCAAAACCGCTAGACAGTTATGATATAAAGTCGTGTATTCATGTATGCATTGGAAAATAAGAAAAAAAAATAAAACAAATGACAAAACAGATATCAATGCTCCGAAATAAAGAGCAGTGTAAGAACAATAATAAATAGGATGCTAACCAAAAAACAAGTGACTATCCGAATAAGAATAAATAGAAGCCATTTTTAGTAGAAGATAAATCTGGATTTTCTGACATTTAGATATTAGGTAAATCACTCATAATTATTGATAGACTGTAGTCGTGTGTAGTTTTCTGAGAACGACGGTATGATGCGTCACCTTGACCCTGAACTGCCAGCGACATTCACAACAGGAGACGAGCTAATGTCACAAATCATAATGACAGCTATTCCATATTCTTTGTTAGCTTAGTTGTTAACTCTATTATGCATGTTTTTTTTTTTGTGGTTTAAAATGTTCTCTCCCGCTCTGGGCGGAGCGGAAGGCTATCAGATTTTTACTGACTAAAACCCACCCGTGTTCCGTCAGTTGCCTGTGCCAGGACCACGGTAACTCTTTCGAACAAATCCGCAACCCTAGCAGGGACTCTATTGTGAATGCTGTGGTCTCCTATAAGTAAAGGAGTACACCTATTTAATACCTGATGTTGCCCCTTATTTATGTGTTAATGTGTCTATGTATTATTATGTACCTACATCTTTTGTTGGAGATCTTAAATAAATTAATAAACGACTAATATTACCGTCATATTCATTTGATAGACAGATTAAAACTTAAATCTATACTTAATATTATAAAGCTGAAGAGTTTGTTTGTTTGTTTGGTTGAACGCAGTAATCTCAGGAACGACTGGTCCGAGTTGAAAAAATATTTTTGTTAAGAGTAGCCTATTTATTGAGGAAGGCTATAGGTTATATAACATCATGCATCAAAAGGAGCGGAGCAGCAACGAAAAATGGACGAACTCTGGCAGGCCATTCGATGCGTCTGGAAGGGTCAGGGGAGCAAAAATCACATATATCGTGATATAACAAAGGATTTTCTTATTTGATAAGACGGAGGAAAAATCCATGATATCTGTGTAAAATTAAGCCGAAGTAAGAATGCATGGCAATACAGTTTGACTGTAAAATGGTCCTTTCTCCCGATGTGTTTTTGCCCGACCAATAAAGCAAATAAATCGTGACTATTAATTTACTTCTCCTACAGTTCATCATAATCAGCTTATATTGTTCCCACTGCTGGGACACAGGCCTCCTCTCAGTGAGAGGGAGTGGGCCGGAATCATTCACACGGGCCTAGTGCTGGTTCGTAGAGGTCACATGCAGTTGAATTTTTGATTCTAGGACATTTTCCGGCCGGTTTCGTCACGATGTTTTCGTTCACCGTACACAAAGTAAAGCGCCTGTCTGGGTTCGAACCTGCGACCTACAACTCGTAAGTCGGGGCCGATACCACTGGGCCACAGCTGGCTTCACAGCTAGTTTCTTTTAATTACCAACTTGTTCCTATTTTTGCAAGTATCCTTTTATTTCCGACTAGCTTCTGCCCGCGACTTCGTCCCCGACCCTTCCCGTCGCGTCGAATCGCCTACCCGTGCGATTTTCTCCGTTTTTGCAACATTTTTCATTACTGCTCCGCTCCTCTTAGTTGTAGCGTGATGTTATATATCCTATAGCCTTCCTCGATAAATAGGCTAGCTAACACAAAAAGAATTTTTCAATTCGGACCAGTAGTTCCTGAGATTAGCGCGTTCAATCAAACAAACAAACAAACTCTTCAGCTTTATAATATTATAAGTATATAAGTATAGATTATCTTTTTCCAACACTAATCGCCTTGCATACATTGTCAATACGCTGACTAATTTTGTCTGGGGAAGTCCCTGCCTCTTGTGATACAGTTTTTTTTAACTAGTGCCGGATACAGGTTATCTATTCCACTAAAGTTTAATACTCAATTGTATTGCAAAGATTTTGTTAATAAATAACTGGTGGAAAAAATCCTACTAATATTATAAATGCGAAAGTTTGTATGTATGGATGTGTGGATGTGTGGATGTTTGTTACTCTTTCACGCAAAAACTATTGAACGGATTTGGATGAAATTAGGAGCACAGTTAGTTTATAACCTGGATTAACACATAGGCTACTTTTTATCCCGATAGTACGTTCCCGCGGGATATTTTCCGAGCTCCACGCGGGCGAAGCCGCTGGCAAAAGCTAGTAATATATAACACTGTTTTTGGAACAATAAAGTTTTATTATTTTCGGACGGGCCCGGGCCCATATAGAGAGCGGGCGCCCAGATATGAGGTATCTAAGTAGGTATGTATCACAATTATATGACATTACCATCAGTATCAAGGCCTAATAGTGAGTATCATATTATAGTCGAGTAATAGAGGTGCACCTCGCGTGCCTCGCCTCGTCCCCGATTCCCGAATACCCGAGTAATTGTAGTGGACACGAGTCTTCGAATATTTCGAATTTTTACCAAATTATACACTAGTTTGAAGGAATTCTTCAAAATCATTACTGGAAGGTGATCTAGTGTTGATTTTGTTTCTTTTTAGACAGTATCTATTAAGTTTGTCTACATTCCGATCGAAATTGAATCGATGATTAATCAGAAAAGGATTTGAAATTTCGAACTTAAGTTTAGGAAAAAATGTGATTTATTGTTAATGATTTAAGATTTATTTGGTATTCATGGTTTGCATGGTTTATTAAATGTTTAAAAATAAGGCAATTAAATGACCTTCAATATAATTTGTGAAGTTGCATAAGATTAATCTCAACTAAATCTATGTAGCGTGAATCCAAAATGTTTTTAACACACCATAAATCGAGACATGCGTTACGAAACGCTAATGATTAAAAATGGCGACCTATAAAAAAATTACAAATGACAATCTCATTCCTAATTTAATTTCCAATTTTCCGAATTCGAATAACAAAAAAATACCGTTACAGAATTATTCTAAATTCGAAAATGTAACGGGATGGCGTGACTAATAGGTCGGCTAAAACAAAACGACATAAGTAAGAAAATGTGAATTTATCAAATTCAACTGACAGTTTTGTAATTTTTAATTGATGACCCATGGGTCGGGTCGCCGCGGTGAATTAGACATTAATGAGCTGATAATGTGTGAGGCAATTTTTTGTCAGATGTTTTTAGTTTTTTTTTTTTAATCTTTTGTGAGGTACAGTGTTTGTTTGTAGACTTCTGTAATGCCTAAAGGTGTGTTATTATGACTTCTATTATGCAAACTTTTGTTTCCTTTTTGCTTGGACTGATTTAGGTACTGTTGGTTTTATATGTGATATAATAGAAGGTAATGCTAAATGCTGCAAAACAAATATTTCTAGCAGTCTAGACACTAAATTTAAATACGTGGTTGGCGGGTTTAAACGAGTATAACATATTAGTTTCCTACCTACTGCAATTGCTCATATGTCTACTCCATATACTACTACTCTGTTTCTGGTACTATAGTTTGAAATTACTGATACATTTAACGTTTATTCATACAGTAGAATTAAGTACAAATTACTTTCGAAAATCTACTTCAAGAAAATAATTTATACAGATTTTTTTTTACTGTGTTTCCTTCCCTTTTTGCAAAATACGTTAGTTGTCTACTATTTTATTATAAGTTATTTTAGAAGAACCATGTTATTATAAACATACCTCATTAAATAAAATATCTGTTCAAGTAGTAGTATATTCACATTAAAAAAATGCCGCATTATCCTAACAGTAACAAAAAAGGGGCTCATTTGCAAACTTTCAATATAATGAGAGTTTCAGAAAACATTTCCGCGCCGACCAAATGTCCAACACCTCGGGGTGGTTATTAAACACACACGAGTAGGCGTGCGTTTCCACAAGAAATTAATTATCACAAATTATACGAAATTATTCGCGATGGCAAACCCGAAAAATTGACAATGTCGCCACCGCAACGCAAGAGGTCGGACCACACAATGGTTTGACAGCTGTCATTTGAATTTTTTGTTTACTTTAATTAGAATTTCGCTCAAGGGAGATAGCGGTTTTTTTGTTTGTTATTGTTTTTAGAAGTTGTTACTTACTTATTTCAGAATGAGATGCAATCTGCCTGTACGGCGAAGCTGCTAATGTCGTTATGCTAGAAACAGCAAATTACAGACAAAGTTGAAAAGAAATTTACTTACTTTTAGAAAATTTAAGAATAGTCATAATAATTCTGACTGAATACTCTAAGTTATGCTTCCACCGGGACACAAAAACGAGCAGAAAATGTGTATAAAATTACAAATTATAGGTACCTAATTCAGAACCATTCAACATACAACTCCAACGTCACGCTATTAGAGATTGCTCTGAATTGCGAAGTTTTGTTTGATAAAATACGGGAATAAAAAGTATTCAAAAATATAACGGAATGGAGGAGGACCTCCGAACATGTATTTTCAAATTTCGAATAACTTGGCACTAAATTTCATCGAAAGCTCTTGTAAGATGTAGGTTAAACTGTATAGCTACCATTTCTAAATTCAATATTAGATCAAATACATTTTCCTTATAGCAACTAAGGGCCAATTTCATCAATTAAACTGAACGCGATCATCATTGTCTAACTAAACGGCGTTTAAGAGCTCAATAGTCAGTGTATATATTCTACAACATTGATGTTACTGTCGACTCTTGAAAGCAGTTTAGATGAGCTGATCCCGTTCAGTTTTATTGGTGAAATTCGCCCTAAGACCCTTTCTAATTTTATTCATCCTTACAATGTTAGGTAACAACGTATTCGTAAGGAGAGGTTCTTCTCCCCTTTGGGGTTCGCCCCTCAACAGGAAAACCCGAAATCCGTTCCCCACACTTTTCCAAGATAAACATAGTAAGATGCGTTCAATGTATGAAGGGAGGTGCTCAGAATATATTAATAATAACCTCCTTGCTATATGTTTTCACTGTTCTACTGAGACCTTGTTGCTTTGTTGTAGTGTGCTTATCAATATTTTGTGTTTCTTATCGGGATATAAATATTTTGTGTTGGTCTGCTTTGTTCTATACGTGTTTTATTATCAAAGGCTTCGTCTTGAATATAACTCATTGAACGTTACTACCTATTGAAAGTGATTGTAATGCCAAGCTTGCAAACTTTTCAAAGGCAAGCACTCTGTAGAATCTTTTTTACATCTAAGTAAGTAAACTTTACACCAAAAAGACCTTTTCAATGAAAACATAGGGTAAACAGGTGGTATTAACAATACCAACAAAAATGAAAAAACTTAGCGCAACGAATTCAAACACGCTGACACCGAGCCTACACAAATAGCAGCAAAAAGCGAACAAAACGATGCGCCCGCGCAAATCTGACACAACAGACGTATCCACTACAAACGAGCTATTCAAACATGGAACACAAACGTCACGTATAACTGCTCACTTAACCCTACAATAGCCATAAAGAATTACAATTAATCGCCGCGACGAGAAATGCCACCGCGCCGGTAAAAAAACGTCAAAATATTGTCGGTGGATGCGACACGGTACCCCCACCGGCGGCTACTGGGTAGCCAATAGGGAGGCGCGGTCGAGGCCCGCTACCGCTTTTTAGCCAATGGCGTTCCCTGGGGCGGAGCCTCGAGCTACGCACGGTGTTTCGCCCCCAGCTAAAACCTTTTCGCCTGCAGTCGTTTACAGATAAGCCCGCGGGATGGTCGATTATTATTACATTTCATACGCGTGATTCTGTGATCTACGCGCGTCGCCTCAGGCGCTTACCGAATCGATAGCGATGTACAAAGCGAAGTGCGATACTAGAATTAGTTTCGGAGATATTATGATAGAACTTGCGTTGTTGTGATATGGTAGAGACATATTGTGCGTTCTGTGATATGTTTGCCTTAGTATAGATATAGCGTGCGGTATGAACCTATATATGCAGTGCCATCGTGAGGTATGGATGTATCTATCTTATATGCTTGTGTACCTACAGTGAGCTGAAGCCCGCATCTTATTAAGGCTTGTCAAGTTGTGATGGATTGTCCCAATGTTTGATGATTGGTCTAATTCGTTGGTGCATTTAGATTCTAAGTTCAAATATTATATTAATTCTTTAGAATTAATACAACATTGGAATCACTTAATTGTAACTAAACAGTAGTTTACTACTGTTTAGTTACAATTAAGTGATTCCAATGTTTTGATATCCTATAGGTACAGACGCCACCAGGTCAAGCTACCCGAAACTGTCAATTTTTCCCAATGAACCTTGAACCTAATGCTCTAGAAATAAAGTCGAAAATCTATCAAAGAAATCTGACAGATTGTAGTAGCTTGATGTGTTGGCGTCTGTACCTAAATACTGGTTGAATTTAAAAATTATATTTTCTGTCATTTTGTGATCCGTCACTACTGGCTAAATCCCAAAAAAAAATAATTGTATTTAATTTTGAAAGAATATACTGAATTCTTTCTTTTTTGGATCACATATTATTAACAAATAGCAGCGTGGCGTAGCAATGAGAGGGTTATTAGTATTAAAATAATTAGAATTCAAACAAACTTTGATTATTACACATCAAAGTCATAACATTCGGTCATTGAATAGTAATCTATTTATGAATTGCTATTGATTCCTACATTACATTTTAATTTGCATAAACCATTTAAATAAAAAATCCAACCAAACGTGCTAAGTTACAATGAAAACGTAATTATAAACGAGAAACATTTTAAATGGAGTAAAATTATAATTTACATTCAACGACAAACCACAATTAAAGTTATTTAAAAATAAAACCGAACTTTGTGAGAGCGAGGCGGCTGTTGCTACATTTAAAGCATTCCATCAAAGGATATAATTAAATAGCCCGTGTTCTCCTCTAAGTTATACTTTAAACTTATAATTGGCGGTCTTCGACAAAAATTACACGAGACATTCTTTTGTAGCTCGTCTATACTAACTAGTATGTTTTTTTATTTTTATTTTACTAAATAAACTTTATAAGATCGTTTAGAAAACTTAACAATCCAAAATTTAGAAAGCTGTTGGTTTAAAAACGAATAAATGTAAATGTAGGAGAAAATTATGAACAAATAAATTTTCGTTGTTAATAAATAAAATTAATCAAAAAGCGTTTTTGGATTTATCCTACTTTCTTTGTAAGTTGCAGTTCATTTTCCCGGAAATAATTTTGAAAGTTTTTGTTTTTTTTTTGGCCAGCATTATTTTCTGTATAAAAATAACACTTAATCTTAACAAAGTAAGTTATGAGTTACTATTTAATAATATCTAGACGTAAAACAGGTCTCGTAAAGTTACAGTGTAAGTAAGCTATGCTGTGACAAATCACTGCAATTTTTTAAGTAACAACCATTTTCCTCTGCATGGATTCTCACTAGCGGAAATTCTGCTTATTATCATGTATACTTACATATAACTTAGAATTGATATTTTCAAATAAATCATAATAATTAACGAACTTAGAAAAAAGTTCCTGAAAGGGCCCTACAAATGTGTCTGTGTATCCGTCCGATTAATTTAGTTAGTACCGTCGTCATCAGGCCAAAAAATCGACTAATGTCAAAATGGACTAACCCACGGAGCTGTGACGGTGTACATCAGATCGGAAATTTTTCGTAGGTACCTGAACTGAGAACACGATGAACTGCCGTCGATTACGTGTGTTCCTCAATAAAACGGCTATTGAGGTCATATAACACCAACATTTCGAGACTTGATTTGACATCAATATTTTGTTAGATTAAACCCCAAAAGGTAAAGTTTTATTAATAACTAACTGTTGCCCGCGACTTCGTTGGCCTAAGTGTCAGATATCTCGGACGCAGAGGAAGCCGTGGAATGAAAAGTAGCATATGTCCTTTCTTGGAGTTCAAACTTACCCGGTGCCATAACTCATTAGAATCGGTTCAGTGGTTTAGTCATGAAAGCGTAACAGACATGCAGAATTACTTTCGCATTCCTAATATTTAAATAAGCTGGTATAGAATATAGATAGTACAGATTAGTAAAAGGTAAGCTAATTTGGATACTTTTCAATTTACTTATTTTAAGGCTCTTCAAGCTTAGGTGGGCTTAGGTTTTAAATCGAGCTTTTATTATTTCATCCATATAGACCAACTAATTTTAAAATTGAATCCTAGACACTCAGTAACATTTTTCACTATTTATATTGATAGTTATGTAATTGTATTTTTCATTTTCCTTTTTATTTAGCAAGACTGAACTTAAGAGATGGATAAATCCGTATTAGCCTTCGTAAGTATTTTCTCGTCTATTTGATGAAACCCGACAGCTGAATCCACTTTGACGGATGTTATAGATATTGAAAAGTAAACTTAGATTTTCTGCACACATCCCAGTGCGCCTGGGATCACGTCGTCACTATATTATCTCTCTTTGTTTCATTCTTAACTCACGAAACACTGCTTTAATTTTTGCTTCCGCGATGGCAACATTTAGTCACTTTTTTATAGTTGTAATGATAATGACTCAAACCCGTCCGTACCCGACCTATCGCATCACATCATTACCAGCAATTAAAATATTTCTTCAATCCTAACTTCACTTCCCTTTGCGCACTATAAAACTTTTGTTTGCACTATATGACAATTTTCAATGTTTATTTTTATGTTCTATTTCCAAACTGCTATTTTTATCAATTTCTTGTTACACAGTCCGCGCAACTGAAATTCGGATGGCAACAGCAAACCAATCCAGCATACTGTGAGTCCGGATATCTATTGTCTGACTGCGGCCGTCGGGTTCGCAGACGAGCCTGGTTACGTAACCAAGATGACCACTGTCTGGTAGTTTGGGTCATCCTTATTATATTTTTAGTAATTCTTCTTGAATTCTCGACTAGCATGAAAACCGACAGTTACGTTTCTGAGGATGATTTTTTTTTTGTATCGTGGAATTTTCTTTATTTTCGTATATGCAACCTATTAATTATGTCTTCTGAGTCTGAGCTATATTCGTCTTCGAATTGTATGCTATAATTAATTTTCAGAATACTATAATTAAAACTTCTTAACTTCTTCTTCAATTTATTTTTCATTCAAAGTTTTTGAAACTGACGACTTGCTCGTCGAACTTTACCAGCAAGTGCGAAAGCCGTGATTGCCATGTTGAATATTTTTTACAGCGCTTCCTTCTTAAAACAAATAATTTTTAATCCTTCCAAGAACCCTAAAGTATCCAGGTAACTTCAGAAAAAATCCAGTAAATCCATTATCTTATTCAGATTGAAGTAATAACTAAATTAATTTTCACATAAACAAAAGGGAATTAAAATCAAAAAGGAAATAATCTCCAAACGAAATGAAAGGCATTATATTTTTTATGGCGGTGTTCGCGATCCCATTAAGTCGCTGTCATCGCTCGTTGATAAGATTTAAATTAGCCGCACAATAAAGCTCCTGTCAAATCCGCCATTAATTTCGAATTTTGAATTTGGAACAGAAGCGGTGTTTGATCGCACCACACTGGCTGGTAAAGTGGCCTCTATGGTTCAAATAAAATGAGCAAGAAGATTTAAATGAAGCAAAAGATTTTGAATGAAACTTTTACTAAATTTATGGATACTTATGAATAAGTAACGTAAATATATTATGTATTTTGATAATAATATACAAGTCTTTTGTACTTAATTGCACTAGAATATCGGTTATTAATACAACGGAGAAAGGCCCAGTGGGCCATCAGAAAAAAAACCACCGACAGCAAAAATTTATTACCCAACGCGACTACGACTAGTAGACTAGGAAATAATATTTTATTTCATAAAATGGTAAAGTCTGTTTCAGAGCAGAATCACAACTTAGGAATAGTTTAAATAAGAATTCTATATACCATAGTACGTTGCAATCTCGTATCTATGTATCAAGTATTTTCAAAAGACCGTAAAAAGTGCTGCCACCACGGTATATTCCTCACACCGCGCCAATTCGTCCGTGTGCCGCGTCGCGACAGAAAAGGTCTCTGAATGTAATTTTAAACTAATTAATTTTGCTTCGCCTGTCCGCTTTTGAATAACACTATTTGGACTTCAATTGTCTGCATGCCAAATATAAAATAATAGCGATTCTGATGAAACGCCACACACGAATTCGTATAGCTTTTTATAAAATTTGAATGCACAACCATCAAGTGTTTTAGGTGTTGTTGCCGCTGAAACGGCTGCAATAAATCAGATTTTTTTTTGCTCTAAGAGCAGTTTTTACTTATTATCAAATGTTTTATCGAATAGCTAAACCATTAAATTAATAATCATAAAGACGGTTGAGCTTCTCAGATTATGTGAATGCTTGAGGATTCCAACAACTGTGTTAAATTCGAAAAAAGAGATAGGCTAAATCTTTTTTTTTTGTCTCTTCACGTTTTTATTTCCGCCTTTTTCAGGTTAGTTCAGTTTATTTATTTGTTTACATAAGTAAAAAATACAGATCTTATTTTCATAAACAGAGCGCTATGATTTTCGTAATTACAAGTACCCAGACAGGTGTAAATAGTTCTTCTTTCAAAATCAAATCTTTTTCCATCTACACTACCAAAAAGACTAACAGGAAAAGGCCCGCTCGGTAAAGATTGAACAATGTATCATGTTGTACAGCTTACGTCACACTCGATAATAGATATTGTCAAAAAGATTTAACGACATGTCACTTCGGCCCCGCCCACCAACCGACCATAATCTACATCGGACACATTCGATACTCGACTAATTGGCTATTTCGAAATTCGTTTTTCAATAATCATTGCCGATATTATATTTTAATAGGCAATAAGAGCAAGGATAAAAGCTTTGATTCTTTTTTTGAAATAGTGTACCGCGAGGGACTAAATGAGCGAGTCGTTTTTTTTTAGGTTTTTTGATTTACTACCAGTGAATTGTGAACAGCAATTAATGAAGTATTGAGTAGTGTCGCTAGAAGAAGGATCCTTTTAATTTTAATTTTTAATAGGCATCGATATACATAACTCTTGTTGTTTGAGCTCCTTTATAATTCGAAACGTTGTGACCGCCGCCAAGTTGAGTGACCATCTAATCGATAGACGCCAGCACTTGAAGCTACTACAATCTGTCAAATTTCTTCAATAGGTTTTCAACTTTAACGGTAAAGTATTAGGTTCAAGATTGATTGGGAAAATTTGACAGTTTCGGTTACCTTGTCTGTACTAAGACTTTCACGTAAAATTCCATGTTTGTTTTCTCCTTCACTCTCTTAAAAATAAAAACATTCAAACTCTCTAGGATATGATATATCAACAAACCATTATATAAAAGTGCTAGTAATTTTTCACCGTCCACTTTTTGTAATAGCACATTCATAACAGCAAATACGAACCTATTGTGTGGTTGATACAGAGGTCAGACCGCGCACGGCAATCGCTTTTCTAAGCCATAACCGGAATTTATACCCGACATTACTCACGCGATGCCGTTCGGTTGTTTTCCTCTAATTAGAATCCATTCAAGCGTACCCCATTAAAACTCGTCTAAATTAAAATTCGAATAACTTACTAACTAGACGTATAAATCACAACCGTACATAAAGACAATAAAATATATTGTCCAGGCCGGCCGAGGATACGACCGACGCAAGAATAATTAATACAACAATACACTCACCGGGTAATTAAAATAAACTAATTTCTAAACCTGAATGGCTTGGGTTTTATGAATGAATATTCTATGGATTTTTTTTAACCTGGCAACATTTCTCATTCTTCGTCTCGCGTACTGACAGTTCGGTTGACGGCGTTCTTTTTTTTTTGAAGCGCGACCTCGCACAGCGGGGAGCAAGCGCATCCGTTGCGCGCTCGAATTATCTCATTTTAATTTAGGAATCGGCACTTTTTAATAACGTTATTGAGCTAATAATTCATTTAAAATCCGAATCAATTATGTAGATGGTGTTGGTATAATTCCGTGGCATTATTACGTTCCTACTTTCCAGTAATCCCTTTGTTTCTTTCTCACGCTAAGCAAGGGTTGACTCCCACGAATTAGTCTGCTAAGGATTTTTATTTGCGGGAACATCGGATCGGGATGAGCAAATCGGTGTTCATAATTACAACGTTGGGATATTTGGGCGATGGCGGCCGCGTGCACAGTAGCAATAACGTGCAATTTAAATGTTTCACATTTCAAACCGATTCTTTTTTGAATGCGAATGCGTTGCGTGTGAGCACGCAGGAGAAATATTTGGTTATTGCTGGCTGGAAATAATCTTTAGTTTGGTGTTATGTGTATTTTGAAAGAAGTAATAAAATCATGTTTGTGTCACGCTTTTTTTCAATTTATAGACATAAAGACAAAATGGAAATCTCCAAATTAATGTTCTGAGACTTGAAAAACTAAAAAAAAACTCTGATAAATTTAATAGGTAAATACAAGAAAAATTATATGAGAAAATATAAAAGAACAAGCAACTGCAATATTGTAGCTCCATAAAAACTCTAGCGCAAAGTCTTACAAATATTAATTTTTATAATAGGTAGATATCTATTATCAATTGCAAATTGATAATAGATATCTACCTATTATAATAAAAAAAAATATATATACTAAGAGATAAATAAATGATTACTGGCTTTTTAATATTCCGAGGGCGTATAATGGCGCTGTCCAAAAAATTATGTCACCATAAAATAGCCAGACATTTTGCATACTAACGAGGTAATGGCGGATAAAGGTTGAAAATCTAGTCAGTTATATATTACGATCTAATCAACATTAAATCGATTTTGATTTATATATAACTAGCGTCTGCCCGCGAATTCATCCGCGTCAAATATTTGCGCCCCCTTCCCGTCGCATAGCAGCCTGCCAGTTTTCTCCATTTTTTTGTTGCTGCTCCGCTCCTTTTGATCGTAGCGTGATGTTACATAGCCTATAGCCTTCCTCAATAAATAGGCTACTCGACTCAAAAAGAATTTTTCAATTCGAACCAGTAGTTCCTGAGATTAGAGAGTTCCACCCCCCATTTTAGGGAAGTGGGGGGTTAGAAAGAGACAAAAAGTAGCCTATGTCACTCTCTATCCCTTCAACTATCTCCACTTAAAAAATCACGTCAATTCGTCGCTCCGTTTTACCGTGAAAGACGGACAAACAGACACACACACTTTCCCATTTATAATATTAGTATGGATTCCGAAGCTAAAGATGAAACAGGTGAACAAAGCGATGGAAATTTTTATAATATTTATTTTTATTTTTAAATGCCTGTCCAAACAGGCCAAACCAAACCAAACCAAACCAAACCTCCAAACCAAACCAAACCAAACCAACCCAAACCAAACCCAAACCTCTGACAGGATTTTGGAATTCATTTCATAAAATGTTTTTTAATATTGACAGAGGCCAGGTAAAAAATAATTATTTTATGTTAAGCTATCTAAACTGTATAATACTTATAAAGGGATACATTTTTGAGTTTATATGCGGGTAATCTTCGGAACAATTACTGATCTTTCCCCGAAAATCCGTCCACAAAAAAAAAATGCAGTCGAATTGGGAATCTCCTCCTTTTTTTGAAGTCGATTAAAAAGAAAGCTACAGTATTGCGAGAGTGTCAAAGGATATATTTAATATTAAAACAAGGAACCATGTGGACGAACACGCAAAGAAAAGCTAGTGATTCATAAAAGCAGTAATTCTGCAATTATGTAATAAAAAATAGATTGGAACTACTTTCAACCATAAAACATGAAACAATGCATTTGTAACTGATTGTTAAAAGTGGACATGATTACAGTCCACTAAAGTCCGGACCACTGTGCTGACCATCACGTAGCCAGAAATAATACCTTTATTGATCTGAAGTAAAATGCTTTCTTCGAAATACCAGATGTGCCTTGCAGTTGATTCGGGTTGAATAAAACCTCATTTAATTGCTTTCTTTTATACTTTTTTGGCACTGGCAACTAACTATACTTGGACCAATTTTAAAATTAATTTAGCTATGGCAATGGCTAATCTTCTCATAATAGCTAAGTGAACAGTGCTTAAACATAGGTAAGCTGTCTCCCTAATGAGCGTCATTTATGTTTTCGGATATAACCATATGCAGATTTAGATATCCTTACTTTTCTTCTTGGAAGACCTCTGAATATGAAACGCCAGTCTATGTTGTTCAAATCGACCTATCAATGTGACAGGTACTCATTACGTCATAGCTGTCAGATTTTATCGTTTACACCTGACATTTGCCTGCATACCAGACACGTTATATACGAAACAATATATTAGCTAAAATAGTCTGTCATTGAAGTATAGTAATTAAAATAAATAATGAGTAAGCCTTGAAGCAATCAATTTTAAGCTTAGGGCTACAACCTACATGCAAAGATGGGCTGTAAATATTATATTTTCATAGCTTCATATATTACAGAAATTGAAATTTGTTTGATTGTGTGTAGGTGGGTTTCTTCTGGCAAACTTATAATAGAAACGAAAACGAAATATTAAAAAATCATTCCACTTAAATAATTTTAAAATAGTTTATTTACTTTTAGTTATTTCTTTTATGGATCATCAGAATCTAAGGAAGCTTTTTTGTACTTCTATTACAATGGTAGTTTTTAGAGGCCAAAGTCCTATTTTACATAAACCTTTAAATATTCGAACACCAAAAGATACCTTTGGATTTACAATCAGCAGTTTTAATAACAGATTATACGATAGATAGGTATATGCATCTCTGTCTATAATTAATTTAGTCTGTTGCGTTTCATTTAGTTTTAAATATTTAACAAAACCTTCAGGAGTCGATAAACTGGCAACATTAAAATCGAAATGTCACAATTGTTAGCAAATGCAAACACTGACAATATTTTTACAAAAACGTCACTTATCTGTCAAAAATCTTTTAGTTTTTACAAGTTCACCAAAAAGGTGGATTAACTTTTTACTAGCCACTATTAACCTTGTTAAAACTTCTGTTTAAATTGCCTACAATTTTTAATTCTTTACCTCAATACAGAAAACACGCCTACTTTATAAAATCATTACCAGATCGTGAGCGATGTTGCTAGTTAAAAAATTATAATTCCCGGTGTTACGCGGGATGCTGCAACCGGTCAACGGTCACGACCTGAGGTTGAACTATTAATGTTATTACTTTATAACTCTTTAAAACCTGTATAAAAATATTGATTTTTTAGGATAGTTTGGTTTATTAGGAAAGGTTGACTACAGGTCCGTCGTTTAAAAAAATGATGCATACCGACGACATAAAGCCGATAGCCTGACTGACAAGCTGCATATCGCGAATAAATTGTATAAATATCTGGATGACCGAGCTTTGCTCGGTATTTTTGGTAAATTGTGATTAAAGTAATAAGTTTATGTTCAAGTTGATTATGCATAAAGTTGATAATTGAAAACACGAATAAAACGACATTTTATAAAAATGAATCCTAGCTAGATCGATTTATCGCTCCCGAAAACCCCTGTATACTAAATTTCATGAAAATCGTTGGAGCCGTTTCCGAGATTCAGATTATATAAATATATACAAGAATTGCTCGTTTAAAGATATAAAAATATCTGGATGACCGAGCTTTGCTCGGTATTTTTTGGTAAATTGTGATTAAAATAATAAGTTTATGTTCAAGTTGATTATCGATAAAGTTGATCATTGAAAACACGAATAAAACGACATTTTATAAAAATGAATCCTAGCTAGATCGATTTATCGCTCCCGAAAACCCCTGTATACTAAATTTCATGAAAATCGTTGGAGCCGTTTCCGAGATTCAGATTATATATATATACAAGAATTGCTCGTTTAAAGACATAAGATAAGATATGTCATGTGGTCCCGCCAAAACGAGATATGACTATGTCAACGCTCTGTCCGTCATAACTCGTTTTCACGCGAGATACAGCGACGACAAAATTTTCTCGTACGCCTGCTAGATAGATTGGAACAGAAAGGTGAAGGACCAAGTCTGACCCAGTGCTATGGCGCCACTCGAAGGCGCAGTAAAAGTGTAATAAAAATAAACATTCACAGAATACCATAGAGTAATTGAATTTGAAATGACTAAAGTAGAAAACCCACTTATCGTTTTAAAATCATTACCCAATTTAAAAGCCATAACTGAGTTGGTGCTGTTCTACTCGTCGTCGTAAGTCGTATAACCCAGTGTCGAAGAATCCCGATTTACGTGAAGTTAAACAAATAGCGATGTTAAGTTAAAGTAAGTTTTTCATGACAGGTAATAACTTACTAGTGAATTACTGCAGTCTCCACTGTATGCTTAGGTTTCCATAGGTATGTATGCCACTGCAAAAGCCATCCCTAATTAGAATTTTCATTGGATCGAAGTAATTGCTTTAGCACAGACGTTACTCTATCATGTCCGCCACAATAAAAGGTGTCAGTACTTATATTAAAAATAATATTTGTAATACAAATAAGGCTAGATAATTTCATCAAGAGCGCTGTCAGCTAATCGAGCTTCTTTTTCTGAACACGAAATAGTTTTTTTTTTCTCAGATTAAAACTTCTACAGTACTCATACCATTGACGTGATTGATTTAAACCTTACCTCTACTAAGACAAACGTATTTCTACCCTTCAAAGAAAAACATTAATCAACAAAACTACCTCAATCTAAACCGCCTAAAAACACCAATTAACCGCTCCAATATTCCACGATATAGGAAACGCCTACCCATAAAATCATTGCCAGTACAAAAAAGTCATTACCGTGTTACGCGGCTCAACCCGCTACGCGCGTGCCCGAGTCACGACCCGGACGATCTGATTTTATTACTTTACACGAACCGCGCGTAACGCGTAATTGAAGGTTAACGAACAAGTTTTGAATTACGAACGAAGTTTGGAACACTTGCGATGTTCTCGGTTTAAATTTGGGAATTCGGATTTGGAATGTTTTGTTTCTTTTTGCGATTCGTGCACAAATTGGTTTTGAATTTTGGTTTTAGTGGCATCGTGTCTATTTTTTAAACCTATTCCTGTTAGCGCTAGTAAACTCTAGTTGCTAACGCAAATGCCTAAAAAGAGACGTAGTACCTAAGTTGTGCTTCGTGGAAATGTGACACTAAAGTTCAATTACTAATTTACTTCTTAAATCGATGATTGACGCGGATTTTTTAAATTCCTGTGGTTAAATTCATGAAAAAAAGCATTTTTTCATCATCGCATTTTTATTTTCATCTAAGACTAGAGTCTAGGCACTCGGTCAGTAGGTTTCAGTTTTATAAAAAATCTAAATAAGTAGTGAGTCCTCTCGTGATGTCCTGGACAAATAAAATTACTTTTCCTCCGAGACTTAGTATACTACCTATATCCATGAAAAAAAATCTCATGATTTCCTGCCTCCTATTTTCCTGTAGCAGCATAAACCATTCCCATCTTCTGTTGTTAACAAAGGACACTGACATGGAACATAATTGTTTCGGAGCTCATAACTCAACGTCAGACAAAACTAAAACAAATGCAAGACCACAGCTTCCTTCATTAGCAACTTGTTACACCGAACCTCCTTACAAAATGACTGGCTGAACAGAAAAAAAGTAAGAAGTATTGCAGACTGTAAAAATCTAATCGAAAGAAAATAATTACAAACTCTTTTCATTTCAGTAGGTCTATTTGAAAAAAAAACGCTCGAAATTCGGGCCTCTAGACTAGAATACCTCTTTAAAATTGATATGAGTTGTGCGCATTGTTTGTTTCAGAAAAAATAATTAGAAGATTGGTCAAGTTCTTTAAACTTTTTTGTATGTAGGTGTTAGGCTTACTTATCCAGCAGCCGCTATCTAACAGTCCCACCCATGTCGTTAGCCTTAACAAAGGAAATGACATTTAAATTGACGCACAACTTTTTTCTTTCTTCTACCCTTTAACAGTAAAATATCAAGAAATCCGTTTCCTCCTAACCCAACAACCCGTCAGTCAGTTCTATTTTCAAATCAATCTCACACACTGGCAGGACAGTGTGAGTGCGGAGCATCGATCATAGAGCCACGCCCCGAAGCCGCCGCGCGACAACCGGCCGGAATATAAACTTTTTGAATCAACCTCTTTCGATTTTCGAACGTGGAATTTGTTAATCTGTTTTGGGATTATCTGTGGTTATGACTGGCTGTGTATTTTGGGCTGCATTCATTTAATGGTTTAAAAGGAAGTTGCTGTATTTTGTACTCTACCCAAAAAACGAAAATGAACGCTCCATATTCATATTCTTTTTCCTTGAGGACTAACTTATAATTTACATACCTACTGATTATAAATCTGTATATTACTACTTTACCAGTAGAATATGTGTAATTTTTTTTTTATGTCCTTGACATTTTTCTCGGGATCCCGTGATGCCGGATCTTTCTGTCGGAGAGGCAACTCAGAGGGTCTATGGCCGTTTTTAACGAAATGCGGCACCAACCGATTTTTAACCCTGCATGCTCTGTGCAAGTATACCCAAGGACAGCCCCTGGTTGGATTGAAGTATTGCAGGATAAGGAAATAAAAACAGCTATTGTACTATGGGTTTAGGTGGCTATACAGCAGAATGGATTAGTTACTTTGAACTACAGAAGACTGAGTGAGAGAACTGGGTCCCCTGCCTGACCTGGTATAATACAATAACTTTTACCTACTAAATGATACTTAATTATTTAATATGATTATTTAAATACAAATCTTTCACTTCCTTTCTTCATGTTCTCATGCAGAAAGTATCTACCTACATTGTACCATCATAAAACATTATTTAATTAAAATACTTTCAAGTTTCGAACAAAATTCGTCTACTGACACGACTTGAATAACAAAAACAAAACGCTAGCAATTTAAAAACAGCAGAATTTAAAAAGAGAACAGATGGAATGTTGAAATAAAACGCGCTACCATTCCAAAATACGCTTCGGAGAAGTTATGAACAATTTTGAACACTATCTGGATTAAATTAGAATGCTTTTTTCTCGAAATCATTTCGGCAATATAAGACATTTTAATTTCAGTTATTTTGTAATTTGGACTTCCGTTTTACGTACTTCGAAGGAATGTAATTTAATCTGTAAGAGAAAGCAATTAAGTCCAAATTCATTTGTAAAGAGTTAAATTGATAAAATGAATTCGTTTTTTTTTTCCTTTACCGACTACCTGTATTGAAAGCATGAAAGTAAAAATGTTAATATTTAATACCTAGCTATTAAGAGCACCTTAAATAATTTTCTTTAGGAAATGCGTCATTATCATTATTCATTTTTATGAATAGGTAGGCAGGTGTAGACTCCCCGAATTCAGCCGCATTATAGGAAAACTATGGTAGAAAAGCAGTGGGTAGAACTACGCTGCCAAAGATGACGATTATGAGGATGACAGGAAAACTGGGTAAAACACGTTAAACGAAAACAGGAAATACAATGGCAGGAACATCGACACGCAACCTGTTACCATGAATTCAGCACAAGATTCTAGAGTAGAAATTTTTCATCTTTATATAGATAATTCTACTGTACGTGTGTATGTCACTGAACTCCTCCTAAACGGCTGGACCGATTTGAATGAATTTTTTTTTTATGCGTTTGGCTGGAACCCTGGATAGTTTATATTCACTATTGGACCCGGCAGGTGGCGCTGCTATAGAGTTCTAGGAAACAGGACAACGTCTGTACGGTCAGCTAGGTGGTTAAAAAAAAAAACTGCTGTTTCATAGGAAAGTGCTATCATGTATTCAACACATGATTCTAAGGAAGAAATTACTCTTCGGTTATAAAAAAAATCTACTGTTTCATAGAAAAGTGCCATTCCTATATAACGCGGTCAAAACGCGATAAGACCGCGTTTTTTTTAAATAACCGGATGAAGTAGTGGAGCTTGGGCGAAGCCTATATCCAACAGTGAACGTATTTTGACAGAAATGATGAGGATGATGATGAACCATCAACAATTGATGACAAAATTATGAATTCATAGTTTGAGCGTTAATGTCCGCCATCCTCCATAATCGAAACTGAGCGAGTATGTTTGTGTTAAGAGTGAATTTCCTGATTATATGAAAAGCACTTTACATCTTCAGCCGATAATGTTCCCACTGGTGGGCCACAGGCCTCCTCTCTTTCAGAGCGAGTGGGCCAAAATCCGTCACGTAGGTCCAGAGCGGGTTTATACATGTCACATGTCTAAAATAAACTAAGTAACCGTATACTCTATTTCTCATTTAATTTTAACCCAACGCAGATTAACTTCCTACGGTTGAACTTTTAATCCTATTCACTAACTTGACAGTTCAATGCAAAATAATGATACCATTCTAAAACTAATAGTGTCGGGGTAGTGAACGATTTCGCATAAAGAATTAATGATAAAAATGGTGTGAATTAAATAAAACTTTAAAAAATAGTTTTTAGGTGTGGATTATAAGAATAATTAATAATTTTTGATAACAGTTATTTCCTTTTTTTATTTTCTTCTGATAGAAACAAAACTAAATATAAAAATCATGTCATTTTGCTTATTTTTTTACTATAGTCATTTTATTTCCTCTGACAGCCATAGACTACATATATATCGATATGGTACACATCTTGTTTTAAGACAAGTTATTAAATTTAAATTACAAAGTTTGCATGTAAGTACATTATTTCAAGTTCATTCAATTTCATTCATTCTTGCACCACCTCACTATCTTTTTTTTGTCAAAACCTGGTATCCCTCCAATTGTCAAGTTAGTGAATAGGATTAAAAGTCCAACCTTAGTAATATTATAGATGTGAAAGTTTGTGAATATGGATGTATGTTTGTTACTCTTTCACGCAAAAAGTACTGATTGGATTTAGATTAAATTTGGCGCACAGATAGTTTATAGCCTGGATTAACACATGGAGTACTTTTCATCCCGGTAGTACGTTCCCGCGGGATAATTTCCGACCTCCACGCGGGCGAAGCCGCTGGCTAAAGCTAGGTTTAGAATAATTTTAAAATGAACGTAAGTTACAAAGAAGACCAGAAAAACCAAATAAATAACATACCAACATTGCCAGTTAAATAAAAACTTGTCCTCCATTGGGAACTGAACATTTCAAGAAACAAATAAAAGTGCAATTAATACTTTTACGTGTCTTTGTTTACTATCTTTCGAAGTTTTCTGTTTCAAATGTTTTTGGAGATAGTATAAATAAGCCATATTTAAAATATCAAAAGACCCTTTGGAGGTCATCATCATCATTTCAGGCGAAAGACGTCCACTGCTGGACATAGGCCTCCCCCAAGCTCCGCCACTTCGACCGCTTTTGTGCTTCCCGCATCCAGCGGATTCCTGCGGCCTTCACAAGGTCATCGGTCCACCTTGTTGGAGGCCTTCCAACTCTACGTCTTCCGGTACGCGGACGCCACTCCAGAATCGTTCGGCCCCATCGGTCATCTGTTCGCGAGCAATGTGCCCTGCCCACTACCACTTGAGTTTAACAATTCTTCGGGCTATGTCGGTTACCTTGGTTCTCCTACGGATCTCTTCATTTCTGATTCGATCGCGTAGGAAAACTCCAAGCATAGCCCACTCCATCGCCCTTTGGAGGTGATCGTGGATAAATAATAACAGACGCATAGTCCGATAGAAAGAAAGAAAGAAAGAAAATTTATTTGTCAAACATGCGTTTACATAAACTGACTAGTGACTAGTCAGGCATGCAAGGTATAAGATTAATATGTTGTGAGCGTCCATGTTTTGCCAATAACGGCGTACAAATTTTGTAGGTATAAAAATTACATTTCATTTTTTTTTTCATTTTTTATCGAAAGATAAGCTACGCTTGCCGCGGTCAATTCGTGGTTGGGTGACCATTCCATTACATATCGAGACGCCACCGTGCCTCGGAAAGCATGCGAAGCCTTTGGTACCGGCTGCGGCTGTTATTTGTAGATCATTGACAGTCGTAACGGGTCGTCAGAAGCCCAAAAGTCTGATAACCAGTCTTACCAAGGGGTGTCGTATTACCCAGTAACTTGGTTGTGGAGCTCGTCTGATCCGCTCGGCCTCGGTACTGGCTGTCTAAGCAGTCGCTCCATGACATCATTTATTTAATTAATTATTTATTATGTATTTTAATATTATATATAATTATTTTATTATATATTTTATTTATTTATATATTATATCATCATAATTTCAGCCGAAAGACGTGCACTGCTTGACATAGGCTTCCCCCAAGCTCCGCCACTTCGACCGGTTCATGTAAAATACTGGTATTCAGCTTGCACCCGGTTAGACTGGAAGCCAACCCCAACATAGTTGGGAATAAGCTAGACAGACGATGATGATATAATCTATACTAATATTATAAAGCTGAAGAGTTTGTTTGTTTGAACGCGGTAATCTCAGGAACTACTGGTCCGAATTGAAAAATTATTTTTGTATTGTGTCGACTATTTATCGAGAAAGGCTATAAGCTATATAATATCACGCTACGATCAAAAGGAGCGGAGCAGCAATGAAAAATGTACGAAAACTGGTAAGCAATTCGATGCGACGGGAAGGGTTTTTTTTTTTTTTTTTTTTTTTCAGGATGGGAAATCATCAAATGACTTCTCCTGCTCTGGGCGGAGCGGGAGGGCGTGTCAGACTTTTACTGACTAAAACCCACCCGTGTTCCATCAGTTGCCCATGTGCCAGAGTCACGGTATCTCTTTCGAACAATCACGCGACCCCGGCAGGCATCGGTCCTAGTAGACCCCTTACACTGCTGCTGACATCTCTTTGAGGCGCGCGTGGAACACTGCGCGCCGGTCAGGGGAGCAAAAATTTGACGCGGACGAAATCGCGGACAGAAGCTAGTTCGATAATCAGACTATCATTCCAAATACTTCAAGTTCTATTAAGGTAGGTATCTAGCCATGGGATCTGGAGGCAAAGGTCCTCGCGCAAATGTGGGAATGGCGCGAGGAGGCGAAACGCCGGGGCGAAACTCCGCTGCCGCGACAAATCGCGGCACGGCGGACAGAGCTCCGGTGTGATCTCATGGCGACATGGCGGGTACGATTGTCGCAACCCAGTGCTGGGCACGCCACAATTGCGGCGGTAAGTCCCCTCTTTGAGGAGTGGATAGAGAGGCGCCACGGCGTCCTCACCTTCCGCCTGACGCAGGTTCTCACCGGGCATGGGTGCTTCGGTGGGTTCCTGTTCAGGATAAAGCGGGAGGATACGTCCGGGTGTTTCCATTGCGAGGATCGTCTGGAGGACACGGTGGAGCATACGGTGGAGGTGTGCCCTGCCTGGGCGGAGCACCGCCGTGTCCTCGTGGAGGCGATCGGCGGCGGCGACCTCTCGCGTCCGGCCCTGGTGCGAGCCATGGTACGGAGCGAGAGGGAATGGGAAGCCGTCACCTCCTTCTGCGAAGCAGTAATGCTCGCGAAGGAGGAGGCGGGGCGCGTGAGGGAGTGGCAGTCTCTGCGCTCTCACGCCCCTAGCCGCCGCAGGAGGAGACGCCCCGGGCGTCGGGAGTCAATAGCGGACTCCCGGCCACCGTAGGCGCGAGCTTGCGGGTGGCGAGCAATGGGTAGCTCGCCACCCGGTAAGGACCAAGCTCGGGTCGACGGCGCGCAGTGTTCCACGCGCGCCTCAAAGAGATGTCAGCAGCAGTGTAGGGGTCTACTAGGACCGATGCCTGCCGGGGTCGCGTGATTGTTCGAAAGAGATACCGTGACCCTGGCACATGGGCAACTGATGGAACACGGGTGGGTTTTAGTCAGTAAAAGTCTGACACGCCCTCCCGCTCCGCCCAGAGCGGGAGAAGTCATTTGATGATTTCCCATCCTGAAAAAAAAAAAAAAAAAAAAAGGTAGGTATCTATAATTAAACCAGCTCCCTTATTTACGCACACTTTTAGTTTAAATTAAAGCATTTTGAAGGAATTGCTAAGCCATTGCTTCAGAATTAGAAAAAAATTGTCTGCTCAACAACGAATATATGTCGTTAAACTGTCAAAATTAAAGCCATTGCATTTCTTAGCGTGTTACGTAATCGGTATAATCAGCCTACAGGGTACATCAAATACCCCACAAGCTTTATTCTCACATGAAGAAACTTTCTAGACAAAACTTTGAACTACTTTAGGAGGTAACAATAGCGGTCATGTTACTCCGTTACTAACAAACACAGCCTTTGTTAATACCTAATTGTTACAGCCCAACAAGAAATTCGGAGTACGAAGTCCGTTACGTAGGAGAAACTTTAAACAATAGTTAGCAACCTGCATAGACACAATTATTGTATTTAATAATGCATTACATAGCACAAATAAATCTATTCAACAAAACGCTGAGCTACATTCCGCAAATACACTAATTAATCTTTCCGAAACACGCAAAAAATACCAACATAATGATAACTTAGTGCGCGCTACAATGAGGCATAAAATTCTTGATGTCTGGTACTCACAAAAAAAGGTTACTTTAAAAAAGTGACCTCTGTTATCGAATAGTCGACTTAACCGCTTTAATATAGAGTAGGATTTTGTGTCTGGTAACTTTTCATTTCGTTTTTTTTGGCGGTTTAAAAAATGCTGGAGCTGACCGCACCGCCGCGGGCATGGCACGGGCCGGCCGCACTCTGCCTAGAAATCTTCACTTCAAAATCTGTGCTTAATGATTGCGTACAACTTAAAATTACCTGTCAATATTAACTATGGGCTATTATTTTTATGATGTCGACTATTTAATTTTAGGTGTAAAGTTTAAAATGAATTTTTGTTTAGTTGATTATGTACCGGATGTGTTTTATTTAAGTAATAATGTTTTTTAAGGATAATTTTAAATGGCCCAACGTAAAAACCGCAGTAGTACTATTGTAATAAAAAAATGAGATATAGCGCAAGCGAGAACTACAATATAAAAAACCATCTCAAAAATTCAAAACCCTCCTCTACTAAAATCCTACAAAAAATCCTTCGGAATTCAAACACCAGACCAGTTTCCTTTACGTATCTAACCCGCTAGAATACGTAAGTTCATCTTTTGTACCCTTACGCCTAAATCGCTATAAAATTATACCCACCAATCATATACCAATCTAAATTATGATTGCTCCAGTAACGTTGATCGACGCGCGATGATGATTGGCTACAATTATCCCGTCATAAGTCAGTTATCTATAAATCAATAGAGCCTTTTTAAAACGTTTACCTTATTCGGGATGATTTGTCTAGATATTGCAGATGCAGACTTTGTTTTGTTTATGTATTAATTTTTTGAAAATGGTAGTTTATTTCGCATTTAAATTTGTGAGTTAGTTTAAAGTCAAAATCTTCTGAAATTGTTGTTTTAATTACTCTGATTAAACAATATTACTGTATCACTAAGTAAGTGTTTTGTTTTGTTCTAGGTAAGCTGTGAGAAGAAGTTTCTTTATAAAAACTGACCAATTTTGTGATATTAGCGAAAAATGACTTTTCGGTGTGTTCCAACTTTTCAAACTGTCTCCAACGATAGCAACGCCACCTGGGTAAGTGTATTGTAACTAAACTTTTTATTTAAGCTATGCGGCACTAGATGGCGCTACACTGCCATAATTGTGACTATCATGGTGTAAATATTATATTTTTCTGTATCTATTTCCCATCAATATCGTACAGTTTACATGTTCACATGTAAACTGTACGATAAGAAAAATCTGACATATTTAATTAAAAATGTAGTTTACTTGAAATAAAAAAGCAGCGCCATCTATTATGAAATCACGTAACTATTCAAGTACGTACCCACCAAGCTGGTTACTTTGTTACGCTACTGGCCACTAGATGTCTAACCTCATATCTTTATTTCAATATCAAATTAAAATAAAGGTTTCTATTTTCATAAAATTAATAAGTAGTATTCTAATATTCTGTTGAAATGTGTACTTAATTAAATCATATTTAACTACTTACTTTTAATATTTCACACTTTTTTTTCTAGCAAATTATTTTCTGCAACATCATCTCACAGTAATCATAAAAAGCAATTAACAAGTTTCAAATCAACGCTTCATTGTCCGTGTTCAAGCCTGCTCGGACCATTGACACATGAAGTGTCGTCTCGTTGACATGTCGACGAACTAGTGCTGTGACCTTTGCGTTCGCCCACTCAATGCTTAACCCAGACTTTACAACTTTAACGTGACAGTTGTCGATGGCGCTGCTCGCTATGCCAAACGTCAATGACATGTCAAATTCAGTACGAAAAAAATAGTTCTATTTTTCGCCGCATGTCAATATATATTGGTTTTCATTCGTGAAGAGACATGGCTTCTTGCGTACTTGAAACTGACCCTGTTATTTCCCTGGGAATCAAAATAAAGTTAAGGATGGGCGACGATACGTGGGCAGCAGAAGGTATTATAACTGTTCCGTTATTTAGGCGTTTATGATTTATTTCGTTTAAATATTATGTTGTTACTTTTATAACGTGATGTCTCGAATGAATTAGCGATAAGTCATTTTAGAGTGTGGGTTTTTAATTGTGTGATAAATTTTATGATGATTACCTCTTATTGATTTATATTTCTTTTAGATAAAATTAGCGAAGCAACGTGTTATTTTGTTGTACGTCGTATGAACCGAGTTATTATATTATTGGGGTTGGGGTTTCATCATGAAGTTACAGTAACCGTCTATAAGGTTGGTACTCTCTCTATCTTATATTTTCTGGGTGCTTACTCAATACTTACAGTTCAGGTGTAATTTGCTGATATGTTAAGATGTTTATTTCAAATCACTGACTTTTAAAAGGGCAAAAATAGTGAGTACCTACACAATCATAAACGAACTCCTTTTAACATTTTATACACATTCCCACCACCATATTAAGGTAGCTAGTTCAACAATTAGTTGAAGCAACGGATTGTCGCACGCAACAGCTTTCAACAGTGTTGTACGGTCAACAGTGATCAACGTCTGTTGCAAGAGCAGGTTCATTCTACGTACGTACGTTC
The DNA here is from genome assembly GCA_932294355.1 of Aporophyla lueneburgensis. Lineage (NCBI taxonomy): Eukaryota > Metazoa > Arthropoda > Insecta > Lepidoptera > Noctuidae > Aporophyla > Aporophyla lueneburgensis. The sequence continues at coordinate 18,061,954 of OW028735.1, forward strand.
TACAGTATCTACAGTTATGTCTACCGAACAAGTCGTTGCTGCTGCGGTTTGTTTTTAATTTTTTAAAGTATTTAAAAGAAAAAGGAGGCTCTCGTAGGCAAACCACTTCTTGGATGTATCTGCAGCAGATCCACTTCTCTTTTTAGTTATTCTCTGGTGTGCTTCTTGGAATGCTGTATTGATATTTACTTATTTATTTTTTCTTCACCATCTCTTCTGAACACTCATGCCAATTGGCTAGTTTTAAGTAGGCATCTTTTTTCTTTTTATTGTCTTTATATTCACTTAGGCTAATATTCCAGAGTACTTCTTCATTTCTATAATCCTCAATAAACTGAATAACTTTTTCATTAGGTACTCTACTGAATTTTCATTTTTAACAACACAAACTACCAAAAAATATGATTTGTAGAAGCAATATTGTTGAATGAATGCGTCAGCTGTGGGTACAGAAGCAACACGGTTCAACAAGTCATATTTTGTAGAACGGTCGACGCTTTGTTGCAAGACTCATTCCACAAACGGCAACAGTGTTGCTTTCAACATGTTGCTTTCCACAAAATTGCCAGTTGTTGAACAGATGTAAACGCACCTTTAAGCTTCAGTTCCTATAACGTTCCTATACACGCAGACCCAACAATGAACAACTCAAAGCGTTATAAAAGAAAAGTAATTACCGATATATGTTCAGACAAATTGCACTGTTCGTCGGACTATTAGTAAAAGATAATTAGTTCTCGTCTGAGATAATTACAGCTTTAGTGTTCATCAAACGCTTGTCATCGTGCTATAGTTGTACAGGTTTAAACAATCGACAAAGAATCATTGATTGCTTGGTCTATGGATACACCTACCAGTACCTCTTAACTATAATGAGTAGGTAATTTCTTTTCTCATATCAGTACAGTATGAGTACGTCTCACGAGGGGGCTTGTAGCAAAGAAATAACAGTTGCATGGTCCGATCGATTAGGTTAACATCAAATCAAATCGCTTGCCGCGTTGGTACGTTGATGGGTGAATAAAGATGATCACCCATTCACGGCAGAGGCTCACAGACTCGGCGCATTCAAGGTAGAGGCTCATAGACTCGTTTCAACCAAGGCAGAGGCACACAGATTCGGCTCCGTTCGTAATAGCCTTTGGTAAAACTGGTTATCACACTTTCCAGCTTATGACAACCCGTTACGCCTGCCAAAGATCCCCGAATGACAGCTAGGACCAACGGCTTAGCGTGCTTTCAGAGGCAAGGAGCAATCTCGATGTGTTGAGATAGTCACCTATCCATAGACCAACTCCAGCAAGCATAGCTTAACCTGCACCAACCCTGCAGATTCTGATAGATATGATACATTACGTAATTACGTAATGTATCATATCTATCAGAATCTTAATGGTATTTAAGATTATTTCTGATCCATTGCTTCATTTGTTCGAATAAATTGTTGGCTCAACAACGTTAATAACGCAATAAATGTTGTTTAACTATCAAAATGAAACCGATTCCTACTGATAGTAAGTTACGCAATTACCCCTCTAATGGATCACACTATGGGGGCTGTTATGACTTAGCCACGTAGCTTTCAATCCATAGGTACAATTACCTAATTGGAAAAACCTACCCCAAAGAGAAAGCTTATCTAGTTATTGATAAGAACTAAATCAAATCATTAGTAAACGAACCGATAGGTACTGTTGTAGTGATTATATCTCTGTTACTAACAAGTAACGATGATAATAAAACAATGCTTGGATGCCTCCCGTCGAGAAAACACTTAGAATCTACTAGTACTTACAATCTACAACATATAAGAGTTTCGTGTTTTGCTAACGGTTCCCACATCCATAAATGAGGCGTTCTAGATTAAAATTAGCTACGGTTTTGTAAGGTATACTTTAGGTAGGTACTTATTTGTAAAAGCTACCGTACGTATGGAAAGATTTAAAACGAAACTATACTAAAGGTTACAAAGAAAGAAAGAAAATAAATTTATTTGACCCATGTAAAGGCACACATCATCATCATCATCATTTCAGCCAAATGACGTCCACTGCTAGACATAGGCCTCTCCTAATTTGGGGGGTTTGCCATAATAAAGAAAAAAAGAAAAGAAAGAAAGAAAGAAAAATTGTTTATTCTGCACAAACAAAGCATAATCGCAAAGCTTGGCACATGGGTTGGCGATCGAAATTAAGGCAGATAAATTCACACTGAAAAGCCTAAAATAGTATTATGTGCCTCACAGCTGCGCCAAATAGGCCCATACATAACATATCGTACATACATAATCAGGCTTTAATATTCCCACTGCTGGAACACAGGTGTTCTCTCAGTGAGAAAGAGTGGCCCAAAATCCACAACGCGGGCCCAGCGCGGGTTGATACATGTCACATATCTTCGATTTTTTTATTCTAGGACATGACGGTTTCCTCAGGATGTTTTCCTTCACCGTTTTGAGAGCTTATATTATAATTCACACAAAGTACACCGCCTGTCTGGCTTTGAACCTATGACCTGTGACTCGTTAATACATCACCATAAGTATTTTTGGATTAGTGTGGTGGTCCATCCATCAAACACATAGATAGGTACATTTATTTGACAACAGGAGACTGATTACACGGTTCAACACTCGATTTTATTCTAAAAAAAATCTATTTCGGTGACCTGTAATACAGGTTTTTCTTAAACCTACATCAGGCACCAGCTCTCACAATGTTAATTATTATAGTCGAAACTGTTAAATGCTACAAACCATTGTGAGAGAAATAAATAAACTTTTTATTTTATTATTATTATTTCCAAAATCAAAATTGATGGGTTTTACCATCATTATAAATCAAAGAAATTAGAGGAATCACAAAACACGCCCTTTACCTATGCGCCATTATCCAGGAGCTCATCATCATCAGCCTGTAGCAGTCCACTGCTGGACATGGGCCACTCCATGGGTCTACCTTTTGGAATGGACAACTAAGGTTGAACTTTTAATCCTATTCACTAACTTGACAGTTCAATGCAAAATAATGATACCATTCTAAAACTAATAGTGTCGGGGTAGTGAACGATTTCACATAAAGAATGAATGATAAAAATGTTTTAAATTAAATAAAACGTTAAAAATCATTTTTAGGTGTGGATTATAAGAATAATTAAATAATAAATAAAATAAAATAAGTTTATTGACACGAAAAACCTTTTTTTATACAATAACAATAACCGTTCACATAGGTAGGTTAAATTGGTTTTTAGGAAAAGGCTGCATTTCCTTTTTTATTTTCTTCTGATAGAAACAAAACTAAATATAAAAATCATGTAATTTTGCTTATTTTTTTACTATAGTCATTTTATTTCCTCTGACAGCCATAGACTACATATATATCGGTATAGTACACATCTTGTTTTAAGACAAGTTATTAAATTTAAATTACAAAGTTTGCATGTAAGTACATTATTTCAAGTTCATTCAATTTCATTCATTCTTGCACCACCTCACTATCTTTTTTTTGTCATAACCTGGTATCCCTCTAATTGTCAAGTTAGTGAATAGGATTAAAAGTCCAACCTTAGAATCAATTTTATTTCAATGTAAATGTTGACGTTCAAAAATTTATCTGCTCATCAACGTAAATAACACAAGGTGAATGTCAAAATGTCGATATGTTGTTAAGCTGTCAAAATGAAAACCATTGCTACTGTTGGTTTGTAACGCCGTTAGTGTCAAATAGACCCAGTTCAGCCTGCCTGAAGCTGGTTTTCCACTGGATCCTAATGTCATTATCATTTGTACGGAGTGCTAATTTTGAATTGAATTCTTTACGACGGTTGCAACACCTAAATGAAGTAATCAGGAAAATCTGTAGTCGTCATTTTCAATAGACTCTCATTGCAAAAGCTCGCTATACTTTTGTTTGTTAACTTTAGTAAAAATAGTAAGTTAAAAACACCAATCTGACTACTGAAAAATCACGCTCTAAACAGTATGAAACAAAAAAAATATTCTCATCTAAAAACTATGCTCGTATTCCACTTTGCCCTAAAGCTTGTAATCGCTTACTACTTAGAATGTACTGTTTTGTTAAGGCACCATATTTAATTAAATATGACGTCATTATTTCCCGCTGATTATAGATCAGCGGGAAATCGGACGTTTCCGACGTCACCTCTTCACAAATCATGTTGAGGAGTTATGGAGAACAGATGAAAATAAATACCAAAAGCATAACCCTCCTTTTTGCTTCGCCGTAGTCGGGTAATAAAACTAAACAACTGACTGAAAACACTCATAAAACTAACATCTGATAGACGCTTCATAAAAGCTTTCTAAGCTCCGCACGATATGTCATCAAAAATGCGTAAGCTCCACGCGCAGACGCAAATCATTTCACGCACGCAGACACACAGGGACAAGGTACACACACACAGACACATGATCACCTCAGTATCAAACCTGATATGAGAGGAACAATGATACACATTCGCCGCGAAGAGCGAGAAGGAGCTTTTGCTGTAGTATATGTCAGGAAATCAGATGAAAAACTGCGATGATGATTCGTCATGATTTGCAAGTGATTCACAAATTCACAATTGTTAAATGTATCGGGTAGAATCGAATAGAATCGCGAATATTCGGGTAAAATTCCCTTGACGGAAGAAAGTGACTCTAGGTAAGAAGGACTTTTAAATATTTGACAGTTGCGAATCGCGGCAACAAATTAAGGTTCAAAATAGCAATTCGTTTGATGCTTGTAGAATCGAATGACCACTAAAATAAAAGTATTTATGCAGCTTTAATACAGTAAAAAAATAAATGCTCGGCTCAGTAGAATAACTTTATTTTTGGAGCTCTGTTTTACGATGTTTTATCGTTAACCCTTTTTCTTCAGTTTTAGATTATTTTGTTTTTTATATATTTGACAGTACATTAAATTTATTTTTGGCTTTTTTTACATGTGCGACAAAACTAAGCTTTTACAGCAGACAGTAGCGCCTTATTAGTCACTCTGTCTGATTGTATTTTCTATTATTTTATTAAATAGATCGGGCACAGTACCATTGCTTAATTTCGCTTCACCATGGCATAGTTTCACCTAGCCTTTTATATACTGAATGGGGCTGTATAAGCTGTTAGATCAAATGTCAGTGTGACTAGATAGCTCACAGGTGGCAACCAATATACGAGTACCTATATATTACATGTTTCTATGAATAATAACATAATCCAAAGACGCAAGATAGGACCTTATATCATCCTTAGATATGACAATTATCTCTGCCTAGGCGTAGATAATGGTTATGCAAAATTATTTAAATAAGTCTACTAAAAATAATTCACTAAACCATTTACGCAATTCAATTATGCACACGATTACTCTACGCCCGCTCGTCGCCAACCAATTCATCATCGGTTATTAAATGTTAATGTATTTCTTGATCTGCATACTTACGGTGGTCTGTGGCACTCCCCGTCTTTATCGCAGTACGTCAGGCGCTCGGGCACTCCATGTGATAGCCGCGGGCCGCGACCGACTGCTCACGTGGGCCCGAACACGCGCCAACATACGAAATTAAACTTTTGGAATTTCGAATTCGTAAAGTTTTAAATTTTTTGACAGTGATTGTGTTTTTTTTATTGTGTGTCTGGAATTTGTTGTCATCTTTGAGTGTGCGAACTTTTTGGTAATTAACTTTTTATGATTAAGTGACAGTGCGACGTTAAATTGGTGAACAGATTTTTTGTTACCAAATTGATAAAGTTATTAACTGTAGGAGAATCGAGTATACCAATTCCGCCCGGAGGTAATCACATATTGGTCAGGCAATTTCCTATACCATCAATAATAACGGGGCAAGTAAACAATAACATTATTTGATGTAAGACAGAGACGAACACATACAGAAGAGCGGGACGAAAGAAAATCATCGATCTAAGAAAATAGAATTCTCATACGAAATGTAATGGCGGTACAATAATCGTGTAAAAGTTCACGATAGTTGCCCAACGTGAGGCGGTAACAATACAATAACGCCAGCTTATATAGATCTTGAACAAATCGATTTATATATACTTGATGTACTGAAATTAGAGGTCCTAGTAAACTGGCCGGTTATAGCGGTCATCTCGGCCGATAGATAATGATCTGTCGATGATTTACGCCGCGTTAAACCGACAATGGCACGAGATAACCCCCAGCCGCTGTGCACAATGTGACCAATTAGAAACGCGGAACAGTCGCCACGATGACTAAAATGAACGGCATCAACTTGCCAGACATGAGCGACCGAGATCTCTCCGTCGACGACATATTCAACGAGAACTTCAACTTGAAAAGAAAGAAAATACAAATCGATTACGAAGACACCAAGAAACTTAAAACAATTGAAGATTCGGACACCCTAAAATTCGGCAACAACAATAATGTAATCGATAAATTAGAATCGCCTCAAAACTTGAAAAGGAAAACGAAAACTTTCGCAGACAACTACGATATCGATAAGATCGTGCAATCGAACATGATAATCGATAAGGAATCGAGTAAAGTAAGATTGGAGATGAGGCAATGTGGTACTGATTTGGAATACAAAACAAACGGAGTCGTTGGTAATGAGTTGAACGAAGTAGGTGCTGTTGCTACAGACGGTCATGAATACACCATGAAAGATGGTAACGATATAAGAATGGATGGTGCTGACGATAAGATACTAAACAACAATGAAGGTGATTACAGCATGAACGGGAATGATGAACATGGAAACGATGTAAGTAATGTAGATATAACAATTTCAACAGATTTGTAGGCGATACAGGCAAAAATGGCCCTTACTAGCAAATGAAGAAGAATCTCCAGACTTTTCGTTATATTATATTTTTACAAGGTAGGTGTGACTTGACATGCCGAAAGGGGATGCCCTAGGAGAATATATTATAGTGACCTTACTGGTGATGTTTTTCAGAAGGGTCTGGTGCGTTGTACTGGTAACCGACATGCGTGTATAACCTGATGTATGAACTTAAACGAGGCAAAAGGTTAAATGAGGCCGGCTTAAACGAGGCAAGGATCGTAGCGTTCTGTAGTTTCTGCCTAGCCCCATGGGAAAAAGGCATGAGTGTAGGTATTTATGTGAATACCGTTTGAAATATTGTGCAACTAATTACTATTCAAAAAAATATTGACACCTGTTTGACGATTAACATTTAGAAGCCAATTATGTCAAGCGTCTCTCAATTAAAGGTTATCGGATGTCTATTGTCAAAGTTAGCGAGCTTCAAAAAAACTGCTTAAGTATTCATTAGTTGTTCGTGGATGAGTTTCTTCTTCGATATTGTTTGTTGTTTTAAGGGGATTTTCTGTCCATTTGCAACAATCGCTTTTCAGTATTCAGTCGTAAGTAGGTATCTATTATGCGCATCACAAAACATACACTGACCAGGGTGCTTACTCTTGATTTTAATTCCGATCGATTAACATTGGAATTGGAACTTTTCGTATTCTTGAGTTCGACGCTAGGGCCAACATGTGTTTAAATTGGGTGTCCATTTTTAGAACTAAGTAGGAATCGAGATCGGGCGTTATTGTTGTTCCAATGTTGACACTATTGTTTTCAAGAGTACCGAATTACGAGTATGCAAAATTAACATTGGAATCGTATTGGCATTAGATTGGAATTAAAATTAGGTTGAAGATCTGATCCCCAGTTCTGAATTTCATATAAGACGGTAGGCTGAGTAGGCTTCAATACTCGCTACCTTTCACAGGGAAATATAGTATATTTATGGAAGTACTTCCACCATCGTCCATGTTCACAGTGACTGATGTCTACTCAAAATCACTGCGCGTCCTATCGTGTAGATGTGCTTACTGCAACCAGTTGCCTGTTAAATGCTGTTGGTGGTGTTATAGTAAAAATGGTTGAAACAATAATGGGCACGGTACTCGGTGCTACTAGAAATCTCGTCCTCAGAAGAGTTTGTTTCAATGTTGGATCCTTCACAACAGTCTAATTTTCTACCTAGAGTATCACATGCAAAAATGAAACCTACGGCTGATAACCCCTAAGATCAAAACCTCGAGACGAGAACGCTCACACAGAGGTAAGAATATCGCGCGAGGTTTTATCGCGCACTGGATTTTCAACTATCTGTGTTAAACCGAAGATTGAAAATCAAAAAACTCACTTTTCGATTATCAACTCTCGGCGCTTAGCAGTACGTCATCAACCTGGCCAACCCCTGTTTATAAAACCCTTCAAGATCACAACCTCTAAAATGCGTTACTCTAAGCATGCTTTACTCTAAGCTAGACTACACAAGACAACCTAATTCGTACACGAAGCAGAAATAATCCACCAAGCTCTCGTTTACATTTGAGCGTATAAAATTCGTCATGATTCGATACTGAACGCGATAAGACGCCGAAATTCCGACAATACTCGACTAATTCCGACAATAGTCGCCTAAATGCCGTTAGTGGACCACAATGGAGTCACTGAGTGGAAATAATCGCAATCTTTATGCGGTTGATGCGGTAAAAATTGTAGATGATATTCATGAGTATTATCCTTTCTTATCGGCGTGGATTTACTAGGATCTTATATTATTTTATTTAACTCACGCCCACTTCTCATGGGGGCAGAAAGAAACTTCAGAACGCCACCTGCTAGAATCGTTACATGCTCAATTTGCCTCGTTTATGTTCATACATCTGGGGCAAATTCTCGTAATTAAAAACGTTCAAAATCTAGTCGCAGTCTCATCTCGGCGACACTCAAATGTCAAAACTGTATAGAAACTCGAGCTATTTTTAACAAATTGAGACTGTAAACGTTCATAAAATTAAGAGAATTTGCCCTTCTGGTCATACACACACGCCCGCTGAAGAACACCACCAATCAGATAACATTCTTATAAGATATAACACAGCTAACTCGCTATTGACAACTGCTCATTAAATGACTAACTAACTATGCAAATGTATTTATATAAATAGGACACTTAGGCATCGCAGTAGTCGTCCACATCGCATACGAAAACGTACCAGAAGACAAGTATGCAGTGCCATTTGCCACTAGGATCTTGTATACTTGTTTCGGCTCATTTTCTTTTCTCATTGTCTTTCAATACATCCAAATTATCAGTTTGGGAACTTTAAACAGATAATAAATATTTGTAGATATACGGAAGTAGCTATAGCATCTTTCTGGTCGTTAAAAAGATAGGTTTTCTGTCCAATCATGCCATATATTTTCATATTAAGTAATATTTCCTCATTAACGTCGCCAGTTCTTTATGCATTTAAAGGTCTAGTACCTGGTTGACCGAGCTTTGCTCGGTATTTTTTTGGTAAATTGTGTTTAAAATAATAAGTTTATGTTCAAGTTAATTATCGATAAAATTGGTCATTGAAAACACGATTAAAACGACATTTTATAAAAATGAATCCTAGCTAGATCGATTTATCGCCCCCGATACCCCCTGTATACTAAACTTCATGAAAATTGTTGGAGTCGTTTCCGAGATTTTAGATTATATATATTCATATATACAAGAATTGCTCGTTTAAAGGTATAAGATTATAAGATTATGAGATGACTCTAAGCATGAATACGACAAATCTATACCATTTAAACCAATAAAGGTGAAAAGTTTATTTGTTTGTTTTTTTTGAACGCACTAATCTCTGGAACTACCAATCGAATCATGCTTTTTGAAAAAAATCTTTTGTATTTGATAGCCCCTTTCTTGAGGAAGGTTATTGGGTAATTAACATTACCCTAGGACTATGAGGAGCCGCGTTGGGAATGGGCAGCAGCGTTCTCTATGCCTTTTACCACCATACTGCGATCGCCAACCCGCCTGCCAAGCGTGGCGATTATGGCAAAGCCCCCCAAATTGGGGGAGGCCTAAGTCCAGCAGTGGACGTCTTACGGCTGAAATGATGATGATGATGAGGAGCCGAGTTAAAAGTCAGAATGAACGCTAATAACAAAGTAACACCCCGAGATGGCGATACGATGCTATAAGAACACATTAGATAAAAGAAAAGTTTATAAAAAGAATCGTCATAAACAAAAACATGGAACTGTTAATCAATTTCGCGCCATAAACCCATCTATGTCAGCCACACAAGTCATGACCATATAGAGGAAGCATAGACACACCCGTCTTTTTTTGTATTTGTTGCTGGCGCGCGGCAAACAACACAAAACATATTATAACCGTAGTCTGATGCACTTGCCGCCGATAACATGACACGTGCTGGCACTCCCGACCTTAGCACGTGTCATGAGGTTTATTCAATCAAATGTAGGTAGATATAGGAATATAACAGAACTTGATTTGCTTCAGAGTTTGGTACTGGAAGCTTTTTCCATTATTTTGTTGGAATCTCTTTGTAGCAGACAAATTCTCTGCTGCGAATACATAATCAGCCTATACTGTGCCCACTGCTGGGACAAAGGCCTGAAGGCCAGAGTGAAGTCTGTGAGAGGGAGTGGGCCGTACAGTTGGTACGAGTAGGTGGATTTCATATGTCTTCGAATGTTCTAGATCATGCCAGTGTCCTTACGATGTTTTCTATCACCGTTTTGAGAACATCGGTAATGCAATTTAATACGCACAGTAAATTGTCTTTCTGGGATCAAAATCAGAACTTACAACTCGAAAGCCGGAGTCTATACCACTGGGCGACCAGTGCTCTCTGCGGCGGATGAAGAAATCTAAATCTAATGAATTGAGGTAGTAGGTTTTATAAATATATTATTATTGGGAACCTGTCCGGCACAGCAAAGTAGGGGAGTTTTAAATTTTATATATCAAATTTCAGTTGTCATTTCATGTCCTCTTCATCATCTCATATTCATTACAATAAGTAGGAAGGATAAGAAATTAAAGTAAAGCTTGATTGAAACATTACAAAAACTGGCACTAGTTTCAAATAAAAATCTTTGCCATTGTGCTTTTTAAATTGTCTACACAACCCATGAGCCAAATTTAATCTCTTAAAAAGATAATGTGATTGTTCACTCAAATAGAGCTTAACTATACACCTCCAAACTTATTTTCATAACCCACCCACAATGGTCGACAATGTATGTCAAATATACACTTGAACTGACGAAGCATAGGAACCAAGCGTCAAGAGCTAACTGACCATGTCAGAGGTGCACAACTAGGTCAAAGAGGTCGGAGGTGGTAGATTTTAAGGTTATAGGCTAGATGAAGTATTAGCAAATTGAACATTATATGAGCTCTTAGAGCTTCCAATTATTACGTTCTGTCTTTATGAGCACTAAGTGAAGTTCTAAAGGAGTAATGACAACTTTATGCGTGTTATTTGTTTCGTAATTAAGATGAAAATTCGTTGAAATAAATTGATATTGGGGAATTGTAGGAATGTTTGTATGGTTCTCTTCAGTCGTTGAAATAGAGTTTTAAATAGCATAACTTTTGAAATATATAGCTTCTTGCCTCTTCCTATTCTATTTAGGAAATTAATAGTAACAAAAAGATGTGTATATAGTGCACCTTTCATTTTGCTAGTTACGTCTAAGTCCAATGTAAAATAAGGTGAGCCTATTGCCAACAACTGTGCCCAGACTAAATAAATTGCTAATGAAAAAATAGAAATTTCAAATAGGTTGAAATTACTCTTTACCTTATTGAACTAGACAGTCGGTTTAATTTCCAACAAGCATGATATAAAATTAACTGCTCCTTTATTCAGCCAGTAATACAAAATTCCAATTGGCAATTGGTATTCAGTTTAACAAGATGCTCAGACATATCTGGGTTCACTTTTATTAGTACTAGTTACTACTAGTAATCAAATCAGTAATAAACAATTTCCATAAAGATGTTTGGTTAAATTTTAAAATAAAACTTTACATATTTCTTTTTAAATTTATAACGCATTGCCACTTTTAAAACCGCAGCCTAATTGCGTAACACAATTAGGGCTTGCAATCCGGATATCCGGATATCCGTATTATCCGGATATCCGATGATTTTAAAATCCGGATTTTACTTGCATCACTATCCGGAGTTATCGGATATTACGGATAGTTGTTTTTAATTTTTTAAATATTAAATAAAAGCTACCAACTGTGGAGTACACTATTACGTTATTTATTAGAGATGGGTCAACTATGACTTTGGCCGCCGAGCCGATTAGTCGGCTGCAAAATAGCCGACTAGTCAGCCAAGCCGATCATTGATTTCGGTTGAGTTCGGGTGACATCAGCTATGTTCGAAATGGCAAACCTACTTCTTGCCAGTTGTTTGCTATAGACTTTCTTCCTTTTGAAAATCCTTCAAACGAATCTGTGAGACTGACGATTGTTAAAATTATTTCTACATTTTTTGATGCACAACAACCAGATCAGAAAGTCATAACTTCAGCGGACAATACACAAGATACAGAAGGTTGTTCTTCTTCAACTGTAAACGTATCAATTAAAACGCAAATACGAGAAGAAATAATCCGGTATATGAGTCAGTCATCTTCCGCGCAGCGACCGACTTCTTTAAAAAATGGTTTAGACACCACAATTCGAGTAGAAATGGCGCTTTTTGATGAGAATGGTCAGAGAAGCAGGAATTATTCAGAAAGGGTTTACAATTTACTTTTATCAATACCACCGACCAGCGTTGAAGCAGAAAGAGTGTTCTCTGCTACAGGATATTAATTGTGTAACCGTTTAAGAACTTCCATGAAAGAAGATACATTAGACAGTTTAAGCTTTTTAAGATCGTATTACCAGAATTTGTACAAAAAATAATTTAAGAATTACGTAATATTATATTATAAAGGGTTATTTGATTTTTTTGAAATATTTTGTTCATTTTTTATTATATTTGATTTATACCATTGTTTAACAATTGAGCTGATTTTGAAAGTGATATTTTATATAATTATTATGTTTTAAATAGGTTGATTATTAGGTACCGTGTGGTGCCGGACCTAAAGAATAAAACCACCCCATTTCTTCCCGTGGGTGTCGTAAAAGGCAACTAAGGGACTTACTAGAGAATGGGCAGCAGCGTTTTCTATGCATTTTATCACCATACTGTGATCGCTAGCCCACCTGCCAAGCGTGGCGATTATGGCAAAACCCCCCAAATTGGGGGAGGCCTAAGTCCATCAGTGGATATCTTACGGCTGAAATGATGAAATAGGTTGATTTGACTGAGATGTTGTGATTTGTGATAAATGTAAGAACTCATTTTTAATTAGAATTGTTTTTAGTATGAGAAGAACAGATACAAATTATTTGTTCGGTATCGGTGTTTTATTGTATAATTCTAGAAAGTGAACTAGTTTTTTTAAATGTGATTGTTACTTGAAATAATGGTATAGTTTATTATTTCTTTGTCATTTAGCTTGAGAGACTGATTAAACTTGTTACAAAAGCTAATCAGTTTTATTTATATAAAAAATAACCGTGTTATCCGCATTATCCGGATACTCCGGATAGTAAAATATTAATATTCGTATTATCCGGATAGTAAAAATGAACGGATATTGCAAGCCCTATACTTCTAAACCATTTTGAAGCTTATTTCACAAATATATATATGTTCGAAACAAATGTTTGCTTAGCAACGTAAACAACGCCATGAATGTTGCAGCATTGTCAAACGCCATTATGCAATTACCCCTCTCGTCAGTTCCTAAAATACTATCTTATTTACAATCTATACCACCCAGCTATAAATTATCAAAAAGCCTGCCTTTATAATTAATTTTTAACTGTGTCTACATGCTTTCCACTTACCTAATCCAAACATTCAAAATTAGCACCTCCACCACTATCTCCATCCTAATCAGAGGCAATAGTGCGAAATCTAGCACCTTCAAAGACTACTACATTAAAATCCCATCCATTTGGACCACGCGTCTCATTTGATATATTGTTTACTAGCTTCTGCCCGCGACTTCGTCCGCGTCAAATTTTTGCTCCCCTGACCCTTCCCGTCGCATCGATTTGCCTGCTAGTTTTCGTCCATTTTTCGTTGCTGCTCGCTCCTTTTGAGTTATAGTGAGTCAACCTTAAAAGATAGCCATATGCTCTCGCGGACTTTTTTTTAGAACTTTTTAAAAGGAACAATTCCGTCATACATGACTTTTGCGTTACTTTAATCGTTTACGCAACGCACGCAACGGAAACTCTCAAAAGGAATAAATTTTCCCCGTTTTTGCAACATTTTTCATTACTGCTCCGCTCCTCTTAGTTTTAGCGTAATGTTATATAGCCTATAGCCTCCCTCAATAAAAAGCTACCCAACACAAAAAGAATTTTTCAATGCGGACCAGTAGTTCCTGAGATTAGAGCGTTCAACCAAACAAACAAACAAACAAACTCTTCAGCTTTATAATATTAGTATAGATAGTAGCTTTCGGAGTTCTTTAACCTTTACCACACGTAAATGTGCCAGGTTGGCCGGTTGACGGTAGACTTTTTGCTTCAAGAAACCAGAATACAATGAGCCTTGTTCAAGTGCGAGCGATTGATCTGTCGAGTTGATGTTGTTGAAATACTGTTGCGTTTTATGGTGTTGGAGGTAGTTTCTGGGAAGTGAGATTTACATAATCAATATTTATTTGCATCGTACCGTATAAACTAGTGGTAGTGGTTTTACATTTGTATCATCATGATGGACCCATGGATGGCACAGTAGGAGAGAGAGAGCTTAATTTATTGCCATATACAAAAGGTTCAGTTCCTTAAGAGTAGCATCTTTCTTGTCATCTGTTTCGCTAGTGTATTTTATATGTCCTTTTTTAATGAGGAGGACATTTTTTCATTGGCTAAAGATCATCAAATGTTTCCTTGAGCAATTTCTCTGTCAGCTTTTCAATTTGTCTCTTTTCGATATAGATTAGTTTTGACTAACTCCTTGGCTTCGTTGTTAGTTTGGTCATATGGCAATGTTTTCAATGGCTTCACGACTTTGTAAAGTAAAATTTGGGTAGCTTATGTAACCCTTTTTACACTGTTTGAGCCGTTTTCAACGGTGCCTGATTCACTGTCGGTAAATCAAGGTGCTGAAATGTCTAAAGGATAAAGCTTTTGTGTCAATCCGACTTCAGGAGGCAAGAAGCTGTTATCTCTCCGAAACGGTTCATCGCTGCTTGGACGATGTTTTCAAACTTCCTGTACTGGAAGGGGGTGGGTATCAACATCAATGGCTAGTACATCACTCACCTTGGTTTGCTCATGGTATAGTAGACATGGCTGAGGCCATGGAGGACCTCAGTATAATGCTCGATAACCTTAGTAAAGTTTCCGAAAGAAATCTTCTGAACCATTTCTTTTAATATTGATATTCGTACACTTAATACTTCAGTAAATATTTTAATACGACCAACAATGTAGACTACATCTCAGTTCTCTCCAACAGCCTTATTAACTTTATGTTGAGTGCCAACAAAAACAGATATTACACCAAATTATAATGAATTCATATCGGATCCATCTATTAGTGTAATGACATCATTATGGTCTAGACTTCATGATAGACTGTGTGTCTGGATCTTGTTTTTTTTGTTGATTCTAGTTCGAATGACAACGACATTGTATTCTTTTTTTTACGTCTGCCTTAATATTGATGAACGTATTTGATAGACCAATGCACTTAGGAATATATTGGTTGTGATGTGTAACTTTAGTGACGTGGGTGTACGATTGGGTGCGTCCATTGCCAAAACTAGAATGTCTATTGACTAGCGTGGAAATAAATATTCGTTGGTACAGTCAGTTAGACAATACGTATTACTCTTTGGGTATTTAATAATAGCTAGGTATATAACACATAGGTACTATTATTATGGACTGCATTAACTGATTTTTTGCAAGTGGACTTTCATTAACTTCTATTTTTTAAATTTCAATTTGAATTTGGAAACTGATTCCCATTACTTAGAAGTATTCCATTCCGCCCATTACGAAATGATGCCTTGTTGACACTTACAGTGTTACCAACATAAAAAATATTATATTTTAGCACAGACCTCGTTACGTTGGTCGTGAGTAGTATCACTTGTATGACGCCCACGCCCGCACCTCTGGCTTAGTTACGTAGTTTCACAACAGGTAGACTGCTAGCTGTTTTCGATAGTAATTTTGATCATATTAGCACCTAATAGATAGTACTATGAGGGCTCTTGCGAGCTCACAGAGGACACAAAGGAATATTAAAATTATTCGATTTATTCCAAGAGAACGTATTTTTCACTCGGCGGTAGTGAAAATACGGGCATGTATTTTCGCTGTTTTTGAAAGAAAAAAAAAACCAATTCGAATTTATTTTACAACTTATTCTAAAAACATCGAGCGTTCGAAAATTTATTTTATCGCCAGCCTGTAACATAACGTCGACTTATGCAGAAAACCTTGACAGTACCTACTTTCTGAATGGGAGACTGCAGGTCTCGGGGAAAGACTACTTTCCAGTGACAAAGGTACGTCGTGATAAAATATGAGAATCATGATGAGTCAGCACCATTCAGAGTTTATATACAAAGATGACATTTATGAGGAACTTAACTAAAATTTTCACGAAGAGTGTTTTTTCATTTTGAATAGCTTTATTTATTTCATAAGTATACTTATCAACA
The DNA here is from genome assembly GCA_932294355.1 of Aporophyla lueneburgensis. Lineage (NCBI taxonomy): Eukaryota > Metazoa > Arthropoda > Insecta > Lepidoptera > Noctuidae > Aporophyla > Aporophyla lueneburgensis. The sequence goes on from OW028735.1 coordinate 18,078,570, forward strand.
AAATATAACAGAACCAACTATTTATTACTTAATTAAATTAAATGTTTGTAGTAAATTAACTAATTATGTATGCAAGTAAAGACAAAAAACATTAACCGTCGAAATACTTACCTATTCGCACCGCGCGCCGACATCCGCGAACGTGCCCAAAAGACTGGTAGCAGTGGCAACATTGAATGGCAATGCTAATTCTTTTGCCTAAGAACGAGCCAGGCTTCTGGCCACGTTAAAGCTTTACTAAGTTTAAACTTCTGGCCTGAATAGTCACATCACAGTCAGTCACATTTTATTTTCAATGATAAATAATAACCAATATTACAAAGAAAATCAAACGTATACTGATTTAGAGCCTTATAAAAATTTGATAGAAATTTCGACAAATAAAGCAATCAAAGGAATTACACGTGTGACAAACATTGGTCCCAACATATTGGCAACACGTAGTTTCAGTAATTGCGATGATTAGGCAAGTCAGCGTTCCTAGAAACAGATACTTAGTTCTGCTCGAAAGTTCAATTAGGTCCAGCCAGTAATGTTCAGTGTTGCCAAAAAAGAAAACGAGAAAAAACCGCAAATCTTGTTTATGCGATTTAAATTATGTTTACTGTAAACTTAATTGGGTAGTTGAGGTTTTTGTGTCTGTAAACATTATAGCTTTTATTTCTTTAATGTAAAAAGTGGTGAAATAAGGCTAATTGGAGATCGAATCCTTTTCGTGAAGAAACGGATCGGACATGACTTGGCAGGTTTTAAGCCTTAGGATTTTAAAGCGTTGCAAAGTTTTTACTAATCGTCTTTAATCTGAAAATATATGCACTATCATTTGCAATAGTCAGAAGGAAAGTAATCATATCTAATTAGATATTACTAAACCATAACTTCGATTCTGAAAAAGTCCCTCCCGCGCCTCTAGTCTGGAATCCGACTGAATCATTAATTTACATTCTGTGATTCTGATTACAATATTTTTGGTACTTCAAAAAATATTTTAATACATATTGATGTCATATCCGAGTGGTGCCGGACGTAAAGAATAGCACCGTCCCATTCCTTTGTCGTAGGAGGCGAATAAGGGACTAACTAGAGAATGGGTAGCAGCGTTCTCTATGCATTTTACCACCATACTCCGATCGCCAACCCGCCTGCCATTCGTGGCGATTATGGCAAAGCCTCTCAATTAGGGGAGGCTATGTCCAGCAGTGGACGTATTACGGCTGAAATTATGATCATGATTTACCGATGCTGGATTCCAAAATGAAACTTATCACACCTCTCATTGGTCTCTAGGTTTTCCATCTGCAATTTCTCAGTAGCAGCTTGGAGTCTGGATTTGTGCCAGGTTGATGCCAATGAGCTCGTCCCCTAAATAGTTGGGTGGGACTTAAACAAAACTAGTTAAATGTGAGTTTATCATACGTAGGAACTGCTATGTTTTGTTATGTAAAAAAGATTCTGCAATTCGATAAGATATCAATGACATCATCAAAGTTTCACAAACGTATGACAAACGTCATCTTTCTTAGGACAGTGAACTCCGTGGTTTCCTAAGTGAGTGAATAATGAGTTACATAGTGAGTAGTAGTGGTGAGTGTGGTTACCACATGCTGTCCGAGCGGTCAACAATAACATACCTTTGGAACACACCCATTGTGTTTTTCTATCGACTTGACTGTAGATAGACAGAATACAGATAAGTCGCAGAAGTATTGATGAAGAATTAAGAATTTTTAACAATGTTACTAATTGAATTATTAATTTATAAAACACTAATAATAAATTATAATTCTTAAATTCTATTCTATTATTAAAACAGTATTACTTATTAACTAGGTATATAAAAATATTATTTATCACATTAAGCACCCAGTGTTCTTCCTCCTCGCTCCTACTTGATCTTGCTGTGCCCGACAGGGTCCATAATTGTTACTTATATAATAATTATTTCCCTTCCAACTATGTATATACATTACGGTACGCAATATAAAATTGAGAATTGAAGATATGCTATTAGCCCATAAGGGGTCATCCATAAATTACGTCACATGTTAAGTGGGAGGGAGGGGGTTGGCGAAGTGTGACATTGTGTGATAAGGGGTTGGGAGGGGCCTTAATTTCGTGACATCACATTTCAAAATCTATTTTAATCTAGGTGTTAAGTAAAACACGAACTAGGAACTATTAATGAAAAACTCAAAAACATTTGCAACTCTATCAGTAGAGTTATAAAGTTCAAATTTCTTGCAATGTTTGATTTGATGTTAATTTTATTAAAAAATCATTTAAATTGAAATAAAACTAATTTCGGAACTGCTTTTTTTTTATTCAATAATTATTTTTTTTTTTTAAAAGTTTAAAAATTTTATTTCGGAACAGGACAAGTTTGACAAGTAAAACGATGGTAGCTGCAAAAGTATAAACAATTTTTAGATGTAAAATATGTGACGTCACACTAGGGAGGGGGGTTCTCATAAATGTGACCAGCTGTGACAAGGACGGGGGAGGGGGTCAAAAATCATGAAATTCGTGTGACGTAATTATGGATGGCCCCTAAAGACATGAGTGAGGATTGAGTAATGGTGGACCAGTGGTAACGGCCGCGCCTTTCCAGTCGATTTGAACCCAAACAACCGCTTTACTTTGTGTAAATTATTTTTTCACCACTGCTCTCAAAACGGTGAACGAAAACATCGTGAGGTAACCGGCATGTCCTAAAACCAAAAATTCGAAGACATGTGACATCTACCAACCCGCACTGGGCCCGCGTGGTGTTCCTTCTCACAGAGAGGTGGCCTGTGTCCCAAAAGTGGAAAAATTATAGGCCGGTTATGCGAATGCGATAAACACATAGCGAACGTAGAATCTTAAGAAAAGGTACTGTTTTTAAATCATAATATTCGTCTCTTATACTAAAAAGTATAACATAACATCACATCACGCCTGTATTCCTCGAAATCTTAGGCAGAGTTGTACTTATAGTTCACCCACATTTCGCCATTTATGGTTAAGTCCCATGTAGTAGGTTATAAGGTAAATCATAATACGGGCCAGTGTTCGCAACTCCATGGCAATGGATGCGCGTATTTTGCATACGGAGTTAGAGTCTATTACCATTAACCGGGAACAAATCCCGACTCCGAACTGTCACTGAGAAATTCCAGATGGAAAACTTAATAATACTTTACCCGTGCCGGGAATCAAACTCGACACCTCATGCTCAGCAGAAGCACTTGCGAATCATTGTGGTAAAAACAAAAAACTATTACCATCAAATCTACTCTTCAAAACGGCCCTACAAGCTCTCTATGAGCTTCAGAAAGCGGAGTAACCTCATGTCCAAAACTTCAAAAATCGAACCACAAATTCAAGTTTTCCAAAGTAACACTAAACCAAAAAGGCTAAATACAAAGTCTGCTACTAAATAGAATGACAGCTGTCACTCAAACGTCAATCTGTCATACGATTGGGATCTTCGCGCGCCATCGTTAGCAACGGCCGCGTTTTTATTTATTGTTTTTAGATAAATAGGTGATAACCGATAACAAGTACATTAAGCTATTAGAACCTACTTGGAGGACGTAATGGGTATTTTTTTTGTTTTATGTGGACTTGCAAGTGAGATGCTTTAGGAAGTGGTGGTTAAACACCTCCAGAATCATAACTGGAAAAAAATCTTAAATAATTTATTTATTGATTCGGACAACATGATCCATTTGTTAGTAAGCAAGCTTAAACTATGCTAGTTTACACATAAAAGCATACAATTTAAAAAGAACGGACTGTCATACCTGTCCGCAATCACACTCGGGATGCAGTTGCTACTCTTATGCACTTGGTGCAGCAGAGACGCCGCTTTTTGCGTAGGATTACCGCAAAACCTTCTATGCGTGCCTCCATGAACATGGCTGACGCGCTGCAGAATGAACGCAGTCTCAGCAGCTTCCTGAATGCGTTATTATATTGGACCCGCAAAGCGTTGAGAGCCCTTTGCTTATATGCTGTCCACAGGCTGCTGGAGTAGATTGTTTGAGAATAGGATTTGAATAATAAAATTTTCACCTCTCTTGTGAAGCGGGCAAACCTGCTGACTAGCATATTAGCCCTGACCGTCAATGCTCTGCATTCCCTATACATACCAGATTCGTCGTTCAAAGAATCCGTGACTATTTGTTAAGATTAAACATTTTAGCATTAAACTTTATGTACTACACATTGTTTTAGTATCTAGGTAGAAATCGGTCAGTATATTAACATATACCTTAGTCTTGTTCTAGTCCTAGAAAAATAAAAACTATAGTATTGTCTGTATTCTCACGATCGAGTTAGAAAAATAAGCTGCTTCAGATTCTTCTTAGCGAGTCGATACCAATCTTATACAGTCAGGCCAGAATTTGGCTACAAGCTTGGCACTTTCAGCAGTGTACATCAACTCCCGTAGCGTGAGACAACAAGACACGCTGAACACGATATTTAGTGCCGCATTGTTAGTGGGACAGCACCAAATTTACTCCCCAGGGCAGAGTTATCTGTAAATCTCCACCGGGGTAGGTTTCTTGGCTACCGTTTCGTGTGGAGTAAAAAGTCGCAAGGAGGTGGGTAAAGTTTAGAACATTTTTCGCCTATCAATAGTCATGCAAATTCAAACTATTTATTGACGTCATGTTATTGTGTTTATGTGAAGTTTAGGTGTCGACCTTTACATCTATTCTAAAATAGTAAGAAAAAAAAATAGCAAGTCATATAAAAAAAAAATCATCAAACTTGGCAAATTCGTTGAAGTTTTGTTATTTTAAGCACTTTTTTTAACTTTCATTACAAAATAAACTGTTAAGCGCTATATGCACCAAAAGCGCTTCACAGTTTATTTTATAGATAATGAAAATCATAAAATAAACTGTGAAGCGCTTTATGCACCAAGACAAGCTAATGCTAGTTAAAATACCTATTTACTGTAGTGAACATGACGTCAATAAATACTTTGAACTTTCATGACTATGATAGGCGAAAAATCTTCTAAACTTTACCCACCTCCATTGGAATGAAAAACCTCATCTTATTTATTCCCGAGGGTGTCGTAAATGGCGATTAACGGACTTGCCGGAGAATGAGCAGCAGCGTTCTCTATGAATTTCACCACTATACTGCGATCATCAACCTGCCTAACAAGCGTGGCAATTATGGCAAACCCTCAACCAGAAATACTTGGGAGAGGCCTATGACTAGCAGTGGACGTCTTCCGGCTGAAATGATTATGATGATGACCTGATCTGTTAATCAACCTCTAGAAACAGTGACAACAAGAAGCAAAATATTCTAAAGCTTTATGATCAAACCATAGATCATACCTACAGACCTAACCTACTGTTGTCACCTTGTACTGTGTCATACTAGCTCTCCCTACTTTTCCGACCCAAGTCTCTACCACATACATTAATTCTACATACCATTCTTGGCACTATTTATAAAGAAATAATAGTTCATAAAACTAAAAAACACGCTTTCATCATAGAAAACCAAACTAAAAATCTACACTTCCACACTAATATTATAAATGCAAAAGTAACTCGTGTCTGTCTCACTTTCCTGCTAAAACTACTAAACCGATTTAAATGAAATTTGGTACACAGATAGTTTAGAGCCTGAAAAAGGACATAGGCTACTTTTTATTCCATGACTTTGTCTGCGTCCGCGATAACCGACATTTACGCAGACGAAGTCGCGGGCAGAAGCTAGTTTGAAAATAATGGACAAAAGCATGGGTGCATTTTGAGGTATTTTCTATTTTTTTTAGTTCGGCTAGCAAGAAAGCGGAATTTACGATTTTATTTTTTTGGCTTCCTTGTCATTCCGGCCAGGATAATTACACTTTATGAAAATATTGTACCTACTGTCATCGATTCTATATAAGTGTGCAGTTTCAAATTAATCCGACGTTTTGAAAGGTGTGAAAACCACGTTCAAACATTCCGTTACATAGATATACCAAGCTAATAGAAGAGTGTTGAAAATTACTCAGCGATTGTTGGGCGAGAATCGCGCAACTGTTGTCCGATTTATAATTTATGTTCCACCCACGCGCTGTCTGCGATGCAATAGGTTTATTTCATTACGAACGCCGTATTCTGTCATATCGATTAATCAAATCGATTGGAAAAAATCGCATGTAGTATTTAATGCAATTCTTTGAACTCGTTGGTGACCTTAGGATCATTAAGTCTCTTCTGCATTCATTCAGTATTAATGTCTGTTTGTTTTTCATGAATTCTTGGTAACTGCCTTCACAATAACGCCTCTGCTTACCCCAAAAACGGTTATGTGAAAACTTAATTTATCTCCTTTCATTCTATATGAGCCCATTACCCGTGTGGTGCCGGACGTAAAGAATTGCACCATGCCATTTCTTCCCGCGGGTGTCGTGACAGGCGACTAAGGGATACCTATACTAGAGAATGGGCAGTAGCGTTCTCTCTGCATCTTACCACCATACTGCGATCGCCAACCCGCCTGCCAAACGTGGCGATTATGGCTACCCCCTTTCGGCTGAAATAATGAAGAGCCCATAATTTTGAAATGGAATTAATATTTCTTTACCAAAACGTTATCTGATGTATAGAAGATTTTTTAGGCATTAACAAAAAAATTAAAGATATGACACCCCTTGGCAAGACTGAATGTAAGATTTACAGGCTTTTGACTACCCGCAACGACTAAAAACTTACGATTGACACGTGCTTTCAATGCTATAATTTCTATGTAACAGTTAATTAATGACGAATAGTATAGACGCCAGCACATCAGGCTACCCGAAACTGTCAAATTTTCCCAATCGATCTTGAACTTAATACTTTAGCCATAAAGTTGAAAACCTATTAAAGAAATCTGACAGATTGTAGTAATTTTGTGTGCGGGCCTAACCTAACGTAAGTAAAAATCTAGTGTATACAAAATTAATGATTTTATTGCATCATTTTGCAACATACATGCAAAAAAATAGTCTAATTGCCAAACCCATCTAATTAATTCAATCTAGGTAAATAACTGTCTATAAAATAGTCTTACATGAACGATTTCACATCAACTCAACTAGTTGATCCAGTTTGTCAATTTTCTAAAAAGACATAGTATTCGTTAATTACAAACTAATGTATCCTGTTTGCTAAAGAATCTGTTGCAAATTTTGGCAATAACTAGATACATCGAGCGATCTGTCAAAAGATACTGTTATTTCGTAATTGTGTCGTTTTTTATGTTTATTAGGTAATTAAACTTTAAATTGAGATACTAATTTAAACTGGGTCGTTAGTATTTTAAGTGCAAAGATATTTTTGTTAACAATTTTAGATGAAGTTTTTCTGTTTGAGTCCAAAGTTGTAGTGATGTTTCTAGTCTGAAAAATTATTTTCTATCTGTACCTAAAGTATTTTTAATACCCGACTACGGCAAAGGAAAAAAGAAGGTTATGATTTTAACCGGTATGTAGGTATGTATGTAGGTATGTTGTCACCTAAACAATATTTTGTATCGTTAGAATGCGATAATAAGCTGGGCCAAATGACAAACGACCATGGCTTTCAGATAAGAATATTTTCTTATTTTATGTTTTTCGAACATATTTTTTTTTGTAGTCGTATTTTAGCTTTCTTTTTATTCATTGTAGAATTTTTTAAGTTCCTTTTTTTCTGCTGGTCAAGCCTGCAAGATACTTTTGACCAGCAACATTTTTAGGTTAAGTATAGTAATGTCAAATGTACCTACGTAATGAACCTTACGTAACAATTAGTCATCAAGGAAAAAGCCTCGAATAAACTTTTTAACACTTTCTACGTCCGCCATAAAGAAGGCGACAGGTGTTCCGTGAGTCACTGTTAAATATTTTACAGTTATGTTACTTAAACGTTCCTCATAGAGTTTTCCTATATCTCGATGGTCCCTATTAACAATGTCGGTTCCACAAAAAAGACTAGTGTTCAGTAGAGCAGTTCAAAGTTTGTTTTGGCGATAAAAAAAAAATATAAGACTGTAGATGTTCAAATTTGCATTGATCGTTTTATGTATTTTAAAAAAATGAAAATTGATAAAAATGCATAACCGACATTGTTAATAGGGACCATCAATCTATCACACGTAATCCTATTTCGGCTGTGTTTAAAATCCAGTAACTACATAAAACTAATTTTGACAGGAGAGCCGATAAACGATTTCTGATTTCTCTCGGTTTAGTCTCGGATCGGTTTCCGACTTTGTGTAACTTCGTATTTGACTAATTTCTAGGAGTTTTTGTTAGCCTAGCATGTGGAGGGTGGTCTATAAGGTCGAAAAATGCAAAAACACTAGTTTAATAAAAAATATATCAGATACTAGGTTTTGAAATTAAACAGCCGATTTTTTCCCATGAGTGTCGTAACACGCAACTAAGGGACTTGCTAGAGAATGGGCAGCAGCGTTCTCTATGCATCTAACCACCATACTGCGATTGCCAGCCCGCCTGCCAAACGTGGCGATTGATTAAGGCAACCCCAAAAAAATATTAAAATTCGCACATCACCAATAAACATTTACAGCCAATTTAGACCCTATACTGAAGCTATAAAGTCAGACAAATCTTTATTTTTCAAGTAAGCCATCAAAAGGCATTAATTACCTACTGAACTTCAAAATTTACAAGAAAATAGAGGTGAGATAGTTTCCAATGGGGAAGAAACTCCATAGTTACTATTTTAAAATAAATAACCGTAAATATTTAGCCTATTCACAACGCCACCATATTTTTTGTATCTATGAGTCTGTCTCAACCTCAAACCTCAAAACCGTTAAAAAGAACTTCATTTTTTTGCCTTTTGCATCTATCAGTGTATTGCTTTCAGCATTTTGCATTCTTCAGCCAAAACAGCATCATCTGCAGTGACTAGTCTTTACTTCTAACACTTAAAAACTGTTTTCAAGGATGTTATCGCTCTTGTAGGATCACCACCATCGCCAGTCTTCAGCAGGACATAAGCCTTTCGAATCGTACGACACTCCTCTCAATATTCAGCAACTCTTATCCAGCTACTACCATCCACGGAGCCACCCTACAAAGATCGTCGTGGAGCGATGAAATTTGTAGGGTACCCAATCCAGCCAGCCAGAGTTCCCAATTTGAGGGCGTCCTACCTTACATTCGCCGATTCGCGGTGTCCATTCAAGAATCTATCTATCCCAAAGTCATTTGTTCTACTGCTAATATGGCCAGCACCTACAGCATAAGCATAATCAGACTATAATCACAGAGCATAATCAGACTAATCCCCCGACCCTACACAGCTGTCCCCAACCCCTTGGGTGTTTCATCTACTGCATTCGTTGCCTCTGATCAGTACTCAGTTGTGACTTAATTACCGATGACTGATCCAACTGCAAGTAATACCAATCTAGCTTCTTCAACAGCTGATCAAATTACATAACTACCACATTTATCGTCTCATAAATAAATCGAGAGCTATAAATCTAATCGCACCGCATTGTACATATGTCGGACTGTTTGTCACACTAGTTTTATCATTTAATTGGCACCAGCCATGCCGTGGCGTAATTGCTACGTCTTTCAACGAAGAGTTTGGGCTTGAGAACATTTTGTTAAACTTGACGGAAAAAGGTGAAATGACGATCTTCGCAGGGTGGCTGGTAGCAGCTGGATGAGAGTTGCCGAGAATCAAGCGTGCGTTTAATTGGAGAAGCATATGTCCAGCAATTTATAGACTGCTGTAGGCTGGTGACGAGGGGAAAAGTTCTTGGATTAAAGTAATGACAGGATAGGAAATGTAAATGGCATAAATCACGATGATGCCAAAACGTTGTTAGTTTTTTGTATGGATGAAAAAGTTTAGGTATATAGAAAATTTCTCATTTTTATTTTTGTTCGTTTTAATAGCATCCAAATACAAAGTAGAATTATCAGTTTAAGTACAAATAAAAAAAATATTGTGCTGACCTCGAGTTTTCGATTTAAAGCAACCAGATTATAATTTAGGTGGTAAGTAAGATTGTCATTAATTATTGTCCTACGTCTGAACTTTTCGTGGTGGCTCAGTGGCACCTCGTACAAATTTCGACAGTCGTTACGTATTCCTCATACACATACATACATACAAGCCATACTTGTTTATACTTATAGAAAGTTGCTCCCAAATCAGCCTGCTTGTCAACATTACTCAATACTCAAACCGAGATAGATTACAATCAGGAAACTGGATGTCACATGCAATTTCATCTTTATTTCCATTGACGTAAAGTTCATAAGAGATTTTATCGTATGTAGAATAAGTTTGTTGTTTAAACCTTTGATTGGGTCACTGGCAATTTTTTAGGATTTGATTTGAATATAATGTAGTGCACAATAAGATCGAAGATTAGATTTTATACATTTTTTGCCTAATATTTTTTTGTCATCATTTATCTCTGCCTCTGGAGTGTGGGTAGATAGAGAAATTGTCATGTCTTATTCAGGAATCCAGACGATCTACTACCAGCAGTCCTTAAAGAGACTTTGAGGTCATCTAATTTAAACTATATAGTTTAATGTATAAACATTACAAGCTTTTAGCCATTATTTAGTGTGTATTGTCAATATTACATTTTGTAATACGTCTACTCATTATGGTGCATTACATTATTTAATTTAAAAAAGACCAAGGTAAGGTCTGCGGTTCCATATCAGAACAAAAGAAAATCACGGTGGATGCTTCCACCTAGTACTACCGTCCTAGATGACATCAATAGAAGGCTTGGCAAAGTAAACGGGACGATGGTGATGCAATAAATAGAGACCTTTTTAAAAATTCTGCTAATCATAATCAACTTTGATGACCGGAAAATGTTTCAGTGCCGATTTTATCAATGAAACTAAACGCGTCCAGGAGCTGTCAGTGTCATATGTGTGAATATTGACACTGACAGCTCCTTGAACTTGGTTTAAAAGTGGTTTAGAAATTCGCCCTCAGTCTTCAACCATAAGACTATATTGTTAGCTTACAATAGGCTGGAAAACATCATGAACGCTTTTGACACGTCAAAAGATGTTTGTGTCGTGTATCTTCACGAAAGTGTTAATTCGACGGTGTTCCTAATGCCTAAGCCACATTCCGTTGCGCAGGCTTGCCCACGCATAGCCAACAGAATCAGCTGACCACAATGGGCGGGCGCGCGGAATCAATCATGCACTTCCACGAACATAACGGTCGCCAGTGCTCGCCGCGCGCCTTTTTACTTTCTTTATTGCGTTCCTTTTTCGAAATTTCGTAATTAAGACCTTTTTTGTGAACCGAAAATATTTTGTTGAGAACGCGCTTTATTTCCTCGCGGGTTGATTTACCGCGTTATTTTCATCGTGCCCTTTTGCTGTATGAGTATTTTAATTACATAATTTAAGAAAGAGGTTGCGGTTTCGGGTCATATTATCCTGTTTTGTTTTAATCTTAGATGTTACCTACAGTTTCTTTTTTTATCATCATTATTTGCATAGCCTTTGCTTAACTATTTTGGGGTTAGCTTCCAATCTAACCGGCTACATACCAGTATTTTATATGGAGTGAATGCCTATCAATGGAAGCACTGGTGACCCAATGGTCACGGCCGCGACGTTCTAGTTGTAGGTAGATCGTAGGTTTGAACCCTGACAAGCGTTTGTAAATTATTCTACACCAGTGCTCTCAAAACGGTGAAAGAAAACATCATGAGGAAACCAGCATGTCCTAAATTTAAAATTCGAAGACATGTGTGATTTACCAACCCGTACTGGGCCCGCTTGATGGATTACGGCCCACTTTCTTTCACAGAGCTGGCTTGTGTCCCAGCAGTGGGAACAGTATAGGCATATTATGTGACTGCCTATCTGACATAAACAATCGAGTATCTTTGTTTATGTAAAAATTTAAATAGGTAGTAAAATTACTTATCCACTCTTTGACTATCTAACGTAATCCAGAAGATCAGTGACCCCGTCCCGGGGTCTACAAAACTCATCTTCAACATGTAGCCATTTCCATTTCACGAAGAAGTTACCTAACCTATTTAAATTTGAACGCTGGTTTCTGCAACTTTCAAGGCTAAAGCTTCCTACATTATTCATAATAGTTCTCTGAATCAGCGAAAAAATCTCAGCAAGACATAAAAATGCAATTAACAAAACGAAAGCTACTCCATTACTTTTGTCATTATAATTCATTTTCACTACGCTCATTATAGTTTATTTTTTCACTTGTAACCTTTTGACACGCTTTATTCGAAAATCGAAAGAACGAATTCGAATTAGGAAGGTCATTAGACAAACAGAATCCATATTTCCGGCCGAGAGGCACCCCGCCATCTTGCCTGAGGCGATACAGCCAATCGACGTACGTTCTTTATTCAAAAAACTACTTTTAGCACAATGCACTTTTATTATTTTTCTATTCGTTCGACATTTTTATTGTGTTAGAAGTAATTGTGTATTCGTGCTTAAACTCGAGTACATGATTCGTATTTTATTTAATAAAATTACTTTTATCATCCGGGTATGATTCTTTCCTTGATATATAATTAGCCTATACGTTCCCACTGCTGGGACACAGGCCTCCTCTCGTGAGAGGGAGTGGGCCGTAATCTACCACGCGGGCCCAGTGCGGGTTGGTGGATGTCACGTCATCACATGTAGTCGAATTTTTGTTCCTATTACATGCCGGTTTCCTCACGATATTTTCTTTCACCGTTTTGAGAGCAGTGGTGATGAAACTATTTACATAAAATGAAGGGCATTTTTGGGTTGGAAGTTCGAAACCACTGATAAGTCGGGGCCGATACTACTGGTCCACCAGTGGTCTTCTTCCTTGATAGCTCGAAATTTAAAAGTTTCTACGTATAATAATAAATTAGTTATTAGAAATCCCAAGAAATGTCATAAAACTAAGATGTAATAAGGAAATACTGAGACATGGAACAATAATTATTAATTAATGACTAAGTATTGTCGACTTGAAAACATATTGTTATTCAACCCAGCTTTACCCAATAAATAACTAATAATTCCTAGTTGTTGATGCCCCATCAACAGCGACTGCCCAGATACATGTTAGGGCATATTTTTCCGTTGTACCCCTGGTGTTCCACCCTAATTGCGTAACACACTATCAGTCAAAATCTAATTCATTTTGAACTACATATATTGCTAATCCATTGCTTCATAAGTTTGTAAATTTTGCCTGCTCAACAACATAAATATGTACGGAATACGCAAGTATCTCTCCTTCCAGTGAATTTAAAGTGCTCTTAAACTAAACTTTTCTCGACTTGTGTCAATTTTAATACAGTTCGTTTAGTTTATGGTTTATGTGAAAGTTAATTAATATGAATTTGCATACAAAATTAATTCTTCTATCTTCTATGTTCGAAAAAATGGATGTTGTCATGGAAGTCATCGATCTAAAATCTTTATGCTATTAACATTTTATATCGACGATTTAAATAGGGACTAACTTTATTAATTAAAATAAAAATCTAAGTAAGTGCTTAATTTGAAATACAGGGTGGCAAGGCCCAGGTCAACGGCGCGTTGTATTCCACGCGCGCCTCAAAGTGATGCCTGCAAGTAGGTACTGAATAGGTCCGCTAGGACCGATGCCTGTCAGGGTCGCGGATTTGTTCGAGACAGTTACCGTGGCCCTGGCTAAGATAACCGAAGAGACGGGTGGGAGACGTCATTTGATGATTTACCAACCAGAAAAAAAGATGGCAAGGACATCGACGCGCATAATGAAACCATGAATTTAGAAGCACATGATTGTAAACCTCGATCGTAGACTTGCTTCGTCTATTTAAAAAAATCTATGACACATCAGATTTTTTTTTAAATTACTGATGAAAAATTCCACGTGTTTCAGAATTATGTACTGAATCAATGATGTCCATGCCTGTATACATTCACAACCAAACAGACGTAGTAATAAAAATGTAGTACACACGGCTACATTTCAAGGTTCACATATCCCGTATAGACTGATCTAACATTGTATGGGATTTCCGTATAATGAGAGGTCAACTTAAACTGGAAATGTATAGCTTGATATGTAGCCGTGTGTACAATAACCCAGCTATTAAAGAACTTACGCATGTAGTAAATAGCCTGGGGGCGCTTGGCGACAGGGCGGCCCTCAACGGATATTAACGAAAGTGACTTCCATTCCGCTCCACAGGGGAAATTTCGGAGGTGTTGCCAATTGAAAAATTCAATTTGAAAATGGTAGAATCGGTGATTACAAAATTTTGAAGTGAGTGAAAAAAGTTGTATTTTTTATTTTGTTGAAAAAAGGATTATAAGGATTTTCAACTTTGCCTTTGAGAAAACTATTGGGAATTTCAAACGTTTAAATAAATTTACATAGGTCAACATTTTCGAGCAACTGTACATTACGTAACAGGATTAATGGTGGCCCAGAAGTTAATGAGTAGAGATAGGTAGTCGCTGCTTATAAATGCTGGCATTTAGCGGCATCCAGATAGACTGAAATCCGATCCCAACATCATCATCATCATCGGCATACTATCATCATAATACGATACCCTTTGGTAAGACTGGTTGTCAGAATTTCGGGCTTCTGACGACCCTTAACGACTGTCTAAGATCTACGAACGATAGCCGGGACCAACGGCTTAACGTGCTTTCCGAGGCTCGGAAGGGTCTTACTATGTAAAGATAGCGTAGCTTAAACTGAACGATCAACACGTGCGGCTTTTATTACTTAGCCACAAGATCCGATCCCAACATAGTTGGGAAAAAGGTAGGAGATTGACTGACACAAGTTGAACAAAATTCACACCTCAAAAATAAAAACTTTTTAACAAAAAAATTTTTCGGCGGTTTAATTTTTTGTTAAAAAGTTTTTATTTTATAATTTTTCGTGGCTTTAATTTACTAATAATACTTGGCAAGGTATACCCTATCCAACACAAAAAGAATTATCAAAATCGGACTACTTACTCTGTATAAAGTTATGCGTGTTTATACATTACAATCAGTGAGTGAACAATCAATCATCCCCTGTTTTCCGACCCTTAGGGTTCAATTTTGTTTTCCAAATTTATATGAGACCACCTTGGGAGTATACCCTTTCCTATAGAAGAAGAATTGTCACAATCGGACCACTATGTAAAAAGTTATGCGTGGTCATACATAAAAAAAAAAAAAAAAAAAAAAAATACGCGTCGAATTGATAACCTACTCCGTTTTTTATCGTCGGTTGAAAATAAAAACCACCTCTGAACTTCTCAACCCGAACAAATACAGTATTAGCATTAATAAACCCATTAAGTGTATTAAATAACAAGTAAGTACATAAGTAAGGCTCACTGCACACTCCAGTGATCACCAATCGCGCGCTCGCATTGCTGGCAACAGTGCCTACTAATTAGCGGCCTCTGGTGGGGCGAGGGGTACTATCGGTTTTTGCACAGCGGTCGAGTTTGCGCGAGAATCCGTCGACTTTCATGTGAATATTTTTTTGAATTCATTAATTAGGTTTTAGGTCCTAACTTGAGTGTCAGTTACTAACTAGACTACTACTAATATGTTTAATTAAAGATACCTACACACGGGCTCTCAATTTCATTCAATATTGAATTTCAATATGGTTATTTTTAGATTTTTTTAAGTTTTTAACGAAGTTAAGTTTAATGCAATATAGAAGTGTCCCAGTTTTGCATGACATACAATATATTCACACCTTTTCGTAACAACTAATTACAAAAAATTCAAACGAATCTTTAGTGTTCAATCATTTTCCCCATAGCCCTGAATTAACGAGATTTCACGCTAGAAATTCTCACGCATAACTCACTGAAAGATCAATAGTGCAAATAGTAACCGTTACACATTAAAAAGGGTCACATAAATCGAATTTCAATCGTAAGGTCGAGAGCACATGGTTACCCCGAGGGCGGAACGACCGCCCTCCGGCAGTCTGTGCCGAGCACGCGACGCGCGCGATCGTAAACCGAGCTTTACGATTTTACCGATACATCGATTATAAATCCGATTCCCAATCGATTATTGTGATATAAACTTTAAATACAATCAAAGTCTACCTCTCAAATCATATTGTTATTATTTTAACTCTCATTACTATAATTACAACATCGGTTTGTTAATTAAAAAATCGTAACCGTAGTTAGTTAAAATAATCGTAATGTCGGTTTATAACGAACTTCCCGCTATGTAGTAAAAATGTTCATCAACTACTAGTTTCTCTATTTAACAATAATTATTTTATACAGCGTGCTGAATTGGTTTAATCGATTTTATTTGCAAAAGATATAAAAATTTAGTGCTGGGCAAGGGGCACGAGCGCGTATCGACGTAATCAGTCGATAAACTTAATTGACTGAAATTAATTACTTGGATTAAAAGAAAAAATATTGCTGGTTATTAAATATTTCATTAATAGTGCGCCGATGGAAAAGATTAACCGTAATAACTATTGATCGTTTAGTAGTAAGTGATGTATAGGCAGAGCGCGGCATTGTTTATCCTCTGTTTTTACTTTCGCAATCGTCGGCCGCCCGATTGATTGATATGTTTCATTAAAATATCATTAGTCACACTTTTTATCTAGATACAATTTAATGATACTGACTTTTGTATCACTAATACCACCAGGTGTTCAAATAACTTTTATAGCTGGGGCCTAGTTTTTTACCGGTGCACTGTATTATTACATGGAGATTCTTAGACTATTTGTTCCCGCCCCATCTATGTAGGTTCCTAACAAAATTAATTTAAAAATTGTAGCTTTAAAGCAGCTATTAAAACATTGTCTATGCTCTCTCACAGACTACTGACGTCAGCGTTTACGTGTGCTTCTGTGATGTACGCACGGCGAAAAATCAAGCTACACATTTCCAGTATAAGCTGACTTCTCATTGTACGCAAAATATTTACAATGCGAGCTCAGCTAAAACTGGAAATTTATAGCTTGATATAGCCGTGTGTACTATTAAGTAGTGATTGCATCTCGTTTCCAACTTAATAGGCTAGCACGTGATTCGACAAACTATCGACATAAATCCGCCACTCGGTAATAAATATAAAAAAACACCATTCAGTAGTCGGCATTCGGTCATCGAGACGGCGCGCAAGGCAGCAATTTAAAAAGCAATCACTAACCGATTGTAGCCGGAATCGCCCGCCTTTTAAGGGACCGGTAATTATCGATACTCGAACATTTACATATCGGTTTTTTGACATTCGCTTTCACCTCACTATTATGGCAATAAATCGATTTTAGCCGCGTATCGACTAATTCATAATCATCGCGATAATCCGACGCTAATCTTCATTTAAATGAAGTTGATGAATGATTTAAATTAATAAATTATTAATTATTTTAATTGCGTTCCTTGTGCTAAAAAACCGACAAATTAATTATGTAAAAGTTATAAATCAATCGGGCGCTGAACAACTTATTTATAAATCGACATTACAAATATCGAATAATTACGTCACAATTTGCTAGTGGGTACTAAATGTTTAACTTAATTTCATGTTCCACATTTAAAATTGTAATAAACACACCGGTTCTCAAACAAAATATTAAGAAAACTCGTAAACCTATCTAATAGATTTCTCAGTAACCACAGATAACATAGAGATTAGTATCTCTATATATACAGTAACTCAAATGTTATTCTAAATACCTCTATGTACCCAAAGATTGTCATGAAGAACATGTAAGCAGGAATACAGAAGTGCTCAAAAGATCGATTCCTAAGGAATCAGTTTTCTCTGTGAAGTGTACCAAAAGCTTTGGCGCTGGCGTACGTGGATTTATCCAGTGTGATCGAGGTGCAGGTAATTTAAGAAAACTTTATTTTATAATTATAACTAGCTTATGGGTGACCATCTATACATACCAAGACTCCTCCGTGCCTCGGAAAGCACGTCAAACCGTTGATCCCGGCTGTCATTGTGGATCTTTGACAGTCGTTACGGGTCGTCAGAAGCCCGACAGTCTGACAACCAGTCTTACCAACGGGTATCGTATTACCCAGTTCCTGGGTTGTGGAGGTCAGATAGGCAGTCGCTCCATGTAAAATACTGGTATTCACGTGCATCCGGATAGACTGGAAGCCGACCTCAACATAGTTAGGAAAAGGCTAGGTAAACGATGATTGAATTCTAAAGTCTAGGTTTCCTCACAATGTTAGTAATGTCCAATATTAACTCAGATAAATTTTATAATTAAAAAAAAGTAATTTGTAAATGCAAAAAGATTCTCTCCGGCGGGGAATCGAACCCCGGTCTCCCGCGTGACAGGCGGGGATACTTACCACTATACTACCGAAGACTTAGAAACGTGGGCGAAATAGCTGCTCTGTTTTCACAACGTACAATCATTTAGGTTTTATCAAATATTTTTATCAATGTGTTTTGTGATAAACTGCCATATTTTCGCGAGATTATTTAAAAATTTTGTACCTACCTTATTTTTCTTATCAACAAAATATAAAATTCCCAGTACGTAGTTAGGAGTACACTACCTACCTATTACTTAGAACAGTTATGTTAAAAATTATAAACGATTACATAATAGTATATTTAAATTACAATACTAGGTATTGTATTAATAATTTCTGTTCAACCCGTGTAGTATCGGATGTAAAGAATAGCATCACCCCATTTCTTATCGTGGGTGTCGCAAAAAGCGATTAAGGAACTTCTAGAGAGAGGGCAGCAGCGGCCTCAATGCATTTTACCATCATACTGCGATCGCCAATCCGCCTGTCAAGCGTGGCGATTATGGCAAAGCCCCCCAAATTGGGGGAGGACTATGTCCACCAGTGGTCGTCTTACGGCCGAAATTGTGATGATGGTGATGATTAATAATTTATGTTAATTTTATTCAATACGTGTACTGAAAGACCTATTTAAACGTACTTTTATAATTCATTAGTAGAAACTTAATTAATAACACTAAATTTAAAATAAAATTAAAGGCGATGTAACCAAAAATTAACATAAGTAGACAGTTAACGTTAAACTTAAAAATAACTTTTTAGTGAACTGTAAATATGTATAAATTCATTTCATAGTCATTGATTAAATACGCTGACATCATTTAATAAAGATATTTTTGTATTTTATAGTTATATTTAGAAAACTAGCTGATACCCGTGGTTTCACGTACAGACGCCACCAGGTCAAGCTACCCGAAACTGTCAATTTTTCCCAATGAACCGAGAATTATTAAAGATTCTAGACTTTATTTCTAGAGCATTAGGTTCAACCTAATGCTCTAGAAATAAAGTCGAAAATCTATCAAAGAAATCTGACAGATTGTAGTAACTTGATGTGTTGGCGTCTGTACATCCTTTTTTTTGGGCGGGAAATCATTAAATGACGTCTCCCGCTCTGGGAGGAGCGGGAGGGTGTGTCAGACGTTTACTGACTAAAACCCACCCGTGTTCCGTCAGTTGCCTGTATGCCAGGGCCACGGTAACTCTTTGGAACAAATCCGCAACCCTGACAGTCCTTTTGCATCCTAGAGGAACATTCACATCGGCACGAGCAATACCGATAATTTCATGCCGGCTCTTCTCCACAGGGAATCAACAAATTGAAACCGTGCACTTTACTTACTGGCTCCATAATGTCGTGTTAGAACGACAGTAAATCTGACTGTCAGTTTAAGCGCCTGCACACAGGCGCGACGCGACGATGCGATGCAATTCTGGTACTTAGAACAATTTGCACGAACTTTTCAGTGACATTATTCTCCTAGAATCGCGCCGCGCCTGTTTGTGGGAGCCTTTATTCTGTAATCATATATTCTGTATCAATTCTTACCTATAAACTACGATGCAGTGCGCTGTCAATCTACCTTAATTTGCTAGAGATTAACATTATTCACAGGTCACTTCAAGTATATGTCCCCTTTTGTTTTGGGGAGAAATCGTCAAATTACTTCTCCCGCTCTGAACGGACCGGGAGGGAGTGTCAGACTTTTACTGACTAAAACCTACCCGCGTTTCTTCAGTTGCCTGTGTTAGGGCCACGGTAACTGTTTCGAACAAATCCGTGACCCTGGCAGAGTACCTACATCTCCCCCTAAAGTTGTTATCGTGAGATATTTGGAATAGATCGTCTAATGTCATCAACAAATTCAACTCTATTTTGCCGAAACATCAAAGCAAATACCCCTTCAACTTTCACCATATTGTTTCAACCATAACAAGCCAATGATTAATAACAAAATAGTTCTAAACAATGTATAATTGCACGAGTCCACTCGCTATGATAATGAGACATACATTCGAATCGATTTATTATTGCATTCGAATAGAGACGTACATCTAATACACATTCCGCCATTGATTGATGGCAAGTATCCGATATGTAACAGTAAATCAGTCTATTCGATTAGATTGGGTATCGATTTGAATCGAGATTAGTATGAATGGGGAGTTTCCTTTGCTTGTTTATCCTTTGCTCTGGTGAGTAGTGCTGTGACTGTGATATTTGCTAGGCAAAATGCTGTTTCGGTGTAATTTCCAAGTAAAATGAGGGTTTTTTGTATTTTATTTATTTATTTATACAAGTAAATAAAAATAAAAAATATTATTAAATCCGTCTAGTAAAGACCCGTAAGCTGCTAGTTATTGGTTCCTTCTAAATGTTGGAGATTTAGAGTGGAATCCCTATGTAGATGAAAGCGATTTTTTTCCTATATTTTAATCTATAAAAGTAATAGATACGTACGGATCTATTGCATGAGCAATATTTATGGTTTTAACTAAAAACAACAAACATTTGAGAAGAAAAAGAAATTAAACACAACATGGAGTGGTTCATCATCATGATCATTGGTTATTGTCAAATAAATATGATACTGGTATAAAAAAGCAATATATTTTTTATTTAACACCACCGAACAATAGAAATTCAAACAACATCATTTCGCATTTTATCTCGAAACATTAACAACATACATCATCAAAAACTTCTTATTTTGACAGTCGAAAGCACAGTTACCCGTGCGTATATCTGTCAATTTATCACACCGCCATTTTATAAGTATGTCTATCACGGCTTCCTAAATAATGGGCAGTGTCTCCATCTACGAGTCACCCAACACGCGTTGACCCCGCGACCTGGGTAAACAATACCGCCTTTCACCTCCACGCATAGACAATATTAAGAACGTATTTATTTTTGTTTTATCAAGATTGTCTTTGGATTTCCCAATCGGTTTTTTTCGATAAGTATCATTTGGAAACTTTAGTAAGACCTTTAAGTTGTTACCTAATTTGCTGTGAAACTTTGAATTTATCTATACTAATATTATAAAGCTGAAGAGTTTGTTTGTTTGTTTGTTTGTTTGATTGAACGCGCTGATCTCAGGAACTACTGGTTCGAATTGAAAAATTATTTTTGTGTTGGGTAGCCTATTGATCGAGGGAGGCTATAGGTTATATAACATCACGCTACAACTAAGAGGAGCGGAGCAGTAATGAAAAATGTTGCAAAAACGGGGAAAATTTATTCCTTTTGAGAGTTTCCGTTGCGTGCGCTGCGTAAACGGTTAAAGTAACTCAAAAATCATGTATGACGGAATTGTTCCTTTGAAAAAGTTCTAAAAAAAAGTCCGCGAGAGCATATGTCTATATTTAAAGGTTGACTCACTATAACTCAAAAGGAGCGAGCAGCAACACTAGCAGGCAATTCGATGCGACGGGAAGGGTCAGGGGAGCAAAAATTTGACGCGGACGAAGTCGCGGGCAGAAGCTAGTCATAGATATGAGCACTAGTAGAAAGAACCAAATAGGCTCTCCGTGGTTTTTTACGATCAGATTTCATACAGGGTGAGGTGATGGGGTGTATAAATAAAAAAAAAATGTTTATTTCAATAACTTAAAAATAAAAAGATGGATGGAATGGATTGTGGGATGAATGAAGAAAGAGAAGGGAGTGAATGATACCGTGACAGTTGACAGTAGAATGGAAGAAAAACGTTGTGCGACAAACCCAAGTAACATGGGACAAAGGCAGGAAGATGAGGATAATGACAAACGGTGTTATAAACTAAGAATTAACTAGTTAAAAATCTCGTAAAATCGATTCCCAGAGGTAGCTCATCACTGCCAGGGGCGCGGAATTGTTCGAAAGAGCTACCGTGGCCCTGGCAAAGGCAACTGAAGGAAAACGGGCCCGCCCGTGTTCCGTAAAAGTCTGACATTCCCTTTTGGGCCACCCAGAGCGGGAGAGGTCAATAGTTGATATCCCACCCACAAAAAAAAGTGGTAGCTCATCAAGAAAAATCTATAGGTTAGGTAATCAATACAGACTAAACAAACAGGACACGAGCTAAGCGAAATCGTGTCGACAAGGACTCACCCATAATACCTACTTAATTTTAGTCGACAAGTATAATGCTCTAATCAAATTAAATTCACAAGGAGCATTGCGTGGTAACGCGCATAAATCAAGTTAACAAATCCAGAACACTTGCGACACGACATGCACGAGCGCCCGCGCATGTAGCGTCAGCAACATAATCTTAGATTTGCATGACGTCAGACTCATAGTACGAAAAATTGGCTCCTGTGTAACTAATAATGATGGTAAAGGAAAGAAGTTTTTTTTTGGGGGGTGGGAGCTCATCATCAAATGACGTCTCCCGCTCTGGGCGAAGCGGGAGGGCGTGTCAGACTTTTACTGACTAAAACCCACCCGTGTTACTTCAGTTGCCCATATGTAAGGGCTACGATAACTCTTTTGAACATATCTCGCGACCCTGGCAGGCATTGGTCCAAGCGGACCACTTCAGTTTTGCTGACACTGTCAAAAACCAGACATGAAGACGGTACATGGTTTTGACGTTGAGGCAGTTTGCTAGTAGGGTATCACTGATACAAGAGTAAAGCCCTTGACTAGTGTCTACTTCGAAGGACTTAAATATATATATTTTTTAAGCTCACTGCAAAAACAAATGATGTGTGCTGAAAAGAATTTCGATAAAAGAAAAAGTGTGAAGCTGATGACAGATCGTTTATATGTTACCAACTAATTAGTCAATTATATTATTCCCTGAAGCTATGACTTGAATGATTACTGCTGCCCATTGATGAGTTTTACATAAATGCTTTGGCTCACCTTAAACTATGATGAATGTGGACCAATTTGTCTAATTTTATCACCGATGTCACCGATAAAAAATATTTTCAACATATTTTTTTTTTACTCTGCTGCTACTTGATACCAACAATTAAGTATCATAGCACCTATGTCATCACATCACGACAAGTTTTCACCACATCCGGTAACAAGGTGCATAAATTAAAACAGATAATAAATAAAAACTAGATCGAAAGTAATCGATTAGGTGTCCAATGCCGTAACTCGAGACAGATACCGTAAGTTTTGTAATTGATCTACATTATATTGAGTATAATTTCAACCGAATGGACTACACACTAGAAGATTTGAAATTGGAATACTTTGACAAACTTAGGAATGCAGTCTATTGGCTACATCTCTAGTGAAACATGCATGGGCTGTGTACTTTTATGACAGCATAATAAAGATGGCAGATGTGTTGACCGTTTTTGATGGTCGTTAGCGTAATTAAGTAGTGAATACGCAGCACCGAGATTGAATATCTTGAAAGTCATTAAGAATTTGGCCCACCTTTAATAATATTTACATTTAAAATTAATAATGGGTTAAATTATGTTAGTAATAATATTAGAAAGCTCTAAACAGTTTTTAAAATCTCCTTACGCTATATTTGATAGACATGAGCGACGTATAGTACACACATAATTAACCCCAGATTTCTAAAGGCATTAAAAAGTCTTAGTTATCGGTACCGTGTAATCTGCTGTCAAGTCTCATTTTAATCTGTTGCTGTCGATTGACTTGAATAAGGAAAGCCGACTGGCTTTCCTTATTCAAGTCAATCGATACGAGACGAGATGTGACTACATCTCGTCTAAGGGCGACAAAACTGAACGCAATCTATGCATCTAAGCCGCGTTCTATCAATGTCATCATTGTTGCAGAATATTAACACTGACGGCTGTGCACGTCTAAATTGTGATTAAAAGCTCTTAATCGCGGTTTATAAGTGCTTATCCTGTTCCGCTTCATTGGTGAAAATCACCCTGAGTTGACATGAGATTTGCACCTAGATGAAATAGCCAACTAGGATTAGTCTTTCTAATGAAATTCAATCAAGAAAAGCAATGAATATGCCTTCGTCAACACTGATCATTAGATTTCCGCATTGTAGACATATGAATGAAGATATCATTAGAATCACATTTAGCTCAATACATTACATACATTAGGACAAATTGATTACCACATCCAATGGGTATACTTTATAATGATTATACGCCGCATATATCAAAGACAGAAGTGCTAATTCATTTATTGCGTGTATCATGTAATCATATAAGGTCATCATTGTCTATGTCTATTCGGTATTGTAATCTAGCCGCACATTGACATTACTGATGTTGGGGAAGTTTACCACAGAGAACGGTACGACGTAGAGGATGGATAGCTTATGGCATTCAACAGTTACTGTCAACGGAAGAGTTTAGTGACTGGCATAAATAAGAGATCTTCTTGCCACATAAGTACCACTTGCTGTTGCTAAAGTAGGTACTTATAACATTTTAAACATAAGACACACTTAGACTATCTAAACACCACCTTTGCATCACCTAGCATTACCTTGGTCCGACGTTTTCTGTTATTTTCTTCTTGTCTGTTAATATGTATGTGTGAACATAATTAACCAATTATATATGAAATTAAATGGAATGTTTATTTATGTTAGTAGATTTTTAAGGACTCTTACACTTCAAAATTTGTATTGTAGACCATTATTTTAAAACTAAGTAGATGTCACCGGCATTGCCTAGCTAACTGATCCCTGAGAAGAAATGCTGAAGCAAATTCAGAGGTCATGGTCTCTTTTAAAGTCCAAACTGTATCATTAAGATTTTATGTGAGTCTAACAATGCAGGATCATGTCTGGAACAGCCTTTTGCAAAAAGAGCTATTGCAGCTTTGAGCTGCAAAGTCTCAACAGATGCATGCATCAGTCATCATATATCTCAACGGTCCATCACAAGACGCTAACAGATATTCAGGAATAAATTCTAATGACTTGACTAATGGATATTATCAGCTAACTATTTTTCCTGAATGGCTGCTGAATTGCGACTGGGCTACTGCTTTGTCAAGTTACTATCGGTCTTTGCAAGTATTGGTAGCTTATTTATTATAAGTGACTTTGATTAGTGACTTTTGAAAAAGCGAGTACATAGAAGTAATAAAAGTCACTAAGACACCGATGATCTACTCATTTAATATACACAGCGTGAACCGAGTTTTTTTGTCTCGTATCCCAAATAAGCTCTCGAAAGCCACCTTGTACAGAAAGCTACTACAATCTGTCAGATTTCTTTAATAGGTTTTCAACTTTATCGCTATAATATAAGGTTCAAGATTGATTGGGAAAATTTGACAGGTTCGGGTAGTTTGATGTGCTGGCGTCTGTACTTCGACCGTTTTTAATTAAAGAGCAATCAGTTAACTTTTAACATCATAAAGTAGGTACCTATCGCCACCTCACAAAATATGATTGATTACACATTGATCAGTAGCAATTTCATCCGTCATTTGCGTTTCACTGAAGGTGTATTACGAAAACTTTCTGAAATATATCATTAGCTTTTAGCTTAGCGTTCATCGGATGAACATCCTTACCCTCCAATTTATTCCACACAATAGCATCATTTAGTTCGTGTAAATTGCCAGTGCTATATCGAATGATTCGATAATTAGATGCTTTAATTACTGTATTCTGATTAGTTCACGTCATCGTGAATGATGGCTTTCAACGCTATTATTACGAGTATCAGGTGTCAAGTGAAGTTATTTTGTTGTTACAATGTTGCACGTGTCGAATCTAAGATATAATTTATTTCTGTTGCAACACTATGTTTTTAAATGACCGGTTTATTTTTATAATTATTTGTGTTAACGTATTTAGCTATCATACGTTTCTTTTAGTGGTAGGGTGTTCGCACGAGTTACCAAATTATTGGTGGGTATGAAATAAAATTTTTGGTATAAGTAATGCGTTGTAGTCTTCCTATCTGGAATAACATCAGTAGATCAATTTATAGCTGTAGTGTTATTATTACCTACACTAGGCACTAATACAAATAAATTAGATTTGATCGGCTCTGGTTTACCTATTCTTAAATTAGACCTTTCTATGTTATCAATCGTTGATGATACTCAAGTTCTTTTGTAGTCTTTATTGAGTGACTGTCAACTGGGTTCATCACCGGTCTCCTCAAACCCTTTAGCGCTTGTTGTGTTCTTCATTATTACTGTGTCTTCATCATTACTCATTCTTCTTCTTCATCAGTTTTCGCCGTTACTCCTAGAACGTTAGATCAGCTTTCTTTTATCACCTTTTCTAACCATTAATTTGTTTTGTTACACAGGAGCGGCTGGGCAGCGGCGGGCTGGGTCTCGGCGGTGGCGGGTTCCGTGGAGGCGCGCAGCCCTCGCTGGCAGACTTCCAGCCACCGTACTTCCCGCCGCCCTTCGCCCCCGCACCACACCCCGCCAGTCCCCATCATCAACAACAGGTGAGTGAGCTAGAGGAATAAGAAGCTGCCATCAAAGAAATAAGGTGTTCTGTTGAGTGATAGGCCCAAAACTCAAAGGCTAGCGCCGAGTAATAATTTAATGACGTGCTTAAAGATGACGCAAATGGATTCATAGCTACAGCTATTTCTAAAATTATGTTTGAGAACCAGAGCATAAAGTTTACTCATCCTCCTTAGAAAAGGGACGATCCCCAACTAGACCGGGTGTTGTGTCTGGTAGGCATCTGTCGGGAACTCAGGATACCTAATGCTAGTTGCGCGGTAAACTCTATTTCTTCAATGCAGAATTTGGCGTGGCGTCAGTTCGGATGTAGCGTTGTAGATGCCACTACAAAACCATCACGTAATCAATTTTCTGCTTAGGTTTCTCGCACACAGTTGCACGGTTTCTTACACGTTGTCTTCAAGCTGACCAAATATTTATTTTCAGCTCAAATTCTCAGGCATGCGGCACTTACATTTTATATTTACTCCTTACATAATTATAACCTCACCAATTGAATATCTAATCTAACACCGGAAGCCTGTGAAGTCTGGGGCAACTAAGTCACAACCAAAACCTTCATCCTGTCTTCCAAAACTACCAATACCTTTCAATCTGCAGCAGAGTCATGGCATGGACTACGGTGGGGGCGGCGGGGGCGGGGCGGAATACGCTCAGCACTACGCGCCGCAGCAGCTACTCCCGCGCCACCACACGCACCACGAGCCGCACGCGCATCTGCGGCACCACAGGGACCACCACGACATACATGCGCACCACGTAAGTATTACCAACTTAACTGCGAAAAGTACGCAATGATGTAAGAGCTAAATTATTTTAAATGAAACGAAGAGAAAGACGTTCAAAGAAATGTATTCTTACGTTAAACTACGTGTCTAGCATTTTGCCCGCGTCATAATCAGTCTGTAATGTCCACAGCTGAAACAGAGGCCTCTCGGTAAGAGGTCATCCAACACGTGGGTCTAGTGCGGGTTGGTGGATTTCAGATGTCTTTAAAGATATCTTTGTTTTTGTCTGAATTTTTGGTTGTTGGTCGTTTCCTCACGAAGTTTTCTTTCGCCCGTGTGTATGTCGCGAACTATCCCAACGTTACATTACCGAGATAAAAAAATATACTTAAATCATATAGGTCCCTAATCAATCCGTGTACCAAATTTCATCCAAAACCGATCACCCGTTAAGGCGTGTAAACATACCAGATATGCAGGCACTGACGCATTCAATATGCCGTACCAAACAGGCAACCAGACCCTAAATATTCGAATTTTTCAAACAATCTTCGATTTTAAAAATTATTTTTCTCTCCACTGAAACTTCCAAAGACAAGATTCCTAGACAACCTAATCACACAGTCAATTTACTCATCGTCAAACTCAGAATATACCCCACTAAATAGATCGATGTGCACCACAGAGTAGTAAGAATCTATTCGATCCCCCCTTCCCCCAGTCACCCCTCGCAAAAGAATCTCCGCATAGTTCACCCTCCGCGGGTATGAAATGATCTTGGTAATATTATACCAAATAATTTTCCGCCGAAAGGATCCTTCTGGCAACTCTGTAATAAAAAAATAAATAATAATTAACAGTCCCTATAGTTTATTGAGAAAAAGAATGAAAATATACTTTTTGAACTAAAATTTAGTTTGCAGAACTATTTTACTACTAAGTTCGCAGCGAACTTGTATTAGACCTTTCTAAACATTGTACAGACGCCAGCAGGTCAAGCTACCCCAATCTGTCAAATTTTACCAATCGAAAATTAACCTTCCACTATTGTGATATAAGGTTGAAAATGTATTAAAGAAATTTGACAGATTGAGGTAAGTTGATGTGCTGGCGTCTGTACTTTGATTCTGTCATTAATTCACTTAACTGTACATACCAGTCTGCCTAGGCCCTAGGAAATTAACAAAAATCAGGCTACGCAGGATTTAAAAATGGAACAAAAGCAATTGAATGAATACTCGAAATGAAGTATAATATAGAGAAAAAACAGACGACTTTGACACCTGTCAAAATTGCCTCTTTGTCTAAAAAACTTTTATATACCTCATGAATTGACATTGTAATAAATGTACAAAATATTATAACGGGGTTAAAATTTGTCATATAAATTATAAATAAATAAAGACAATTTTATCATCTGACATTTATCAAGTTATTTTATTGTCATAGATAGGCAATTTATCTTGATTTGTCTCCAAATAGTCAATAGATCAAAAATGTTTCTTTGACTTTTTTTATAGCCAATTAACGGACACAACTTCCGTTACATGAAAAAAAAACTTGTTTATCTGGGCAATATGATTATTTTTTTATTTATTTGAACATTTAATTCATGACTTAACATATTTATAACAAGTTAAAAATAAAAACAATTCAATTGAATTTACTGCCGCCAAAGAAGACATCACATCTATTCTATACTCTGCAAGCTTCATTCGAAATACAAACTTATATCGAGTCTAGTTTTTTTTTTACCGAAGCAACATCAACAATATTTTCAGCCGACAATAGGCTTTCACAAACGTTAGGGATGGGATCACTTTAGTAGATTAGCCGTTGGTAATGGTCCGGTTTGGTAGACCGGCTATTCAATAGAATAGTGGCCGATCGCTGGCAGGAAGACTCGATGACATTAAACGTGATTCAATGGCAATTTATGAAAAATATTTTTGAAATTATTTGACAAAGCTTTATTACATTAGAGCGGATATCTCGCTGTAACGTTCTATTTGTGGCTGGCAGCTTAATTTTAGTGCCTCCATGTTTTATTCACAACGACCAACACCCCAATTGCGTAACACACTATTAATCTCAATCTGAATCATTTTGAAGGATATTGCTAAACCATTGGTTCTTATGTTCGAATAGTTTGTCTACTCAACAACGTAAATAACGCAATAAATCTAGTTGATCTTTCAAAATTAAAGCCACTGCTACTGATAGTGTGTTACGTAATTACGCGGCTGCGCTGAATAGTTATTATGTATTCGGGTAGAAAAAGAGCCTAGAAGATTGTGTATTTATCTGTTCTCATCATTCTCCTCAAACAAGTACTGGAACTATTTCTATATTTATCTGCAATATCTGATTTTAATCTCCCATAAATAATCCCCCTTAGTTCAATCTTAAATTTTTATTTCTAGAAGGGTGATTGCGTAACGCATTAACAGGAGGAATAGCTTTCATTTTGACAGTTCAACAACATTCATTGCATTATTTACATTGTTGAACATACAAATTTTTCAAACATATGAAGCAATGGATTAGCAATATCGTTCAAAATAATTCAGATTCTGATAGATAGTGTGCACGACCATTAACATCTAACCCTGATCATTTCTCCACAGTTATCACACGGCGGCTTCAGTTACGGCGGCGGCGAGCGACGAGCAGACTATGGCGCTCGAGAGCAACATGAGTTGGCCTTACACCATGCGCTTCACTCCACTGAAGAAACGCCGGTAAGAATATTCATAGAAACTTTAATCATCAGTACAATCTGCGAAAAAACGGTTATCTAGTTTCCCTAGCCTGTGGATATAGCTTCGCTGTCACTTCAAAACTTCAGCTGCACTTTGATTTGATCACCTACCACTAGATAACAGGTTGAGCATCGATATCCTGATCATCCAGGATATCGATGCCCAACCTGTTATCTTTTTTTTGTGTGGTAAATCATCAATGACATCTCCCGCTCAGGGTAGAGCGGTAAGGCGTGTCAGACTTTGACTGACTAAAACCCACCCGTGCTCCTTCAGTTCCCTGTGCCAGAGCCACGGTAACTCTATTGAACAAATCCGCGACCCTTACAGGGCAACCTTTTACCTTGGATGCAGTACCGACGTAATTCTAAACCCTCTGTGTTGACGTTTTTTGTCGGTTATTACAAAGAAATACGTTTCCATACATTTTGAACGAATAGGTATTCCAGTTTTCTATGAAACGGCAGATTTAAAAAATATCTGATGAAAAATTTATACGCTACGGTGTCTAGAATCATGTGCTGAATTCATGATTTCAGTTTGTGCGTCGATATCCATGCGACCCTATCTATAGTTCGAATAACATGTAAAACCAACATATTCGTGTATATGTAATGACGGCCAGTCAGTTGGCAGTAGCATTGGCCTCGCGAAAGAAGGTATCTACGTTAACCAGAGGTGCATAGATTGTTTCCTATAAGGAGCAACTTCCTCTGTTCAAAGGCCTATGCTACTGCAAATACGCCGAGATTTTGTGAATAGTTCTTTTTTTAAACCCATATAGAAATTTGACAGGTGTACCTAATGTCAAACTCCTATACCTAAAGATTTGAAATGTCAGATTACTTAGCTTAAAAAACGAACTTGGAAAGAGCAAAAAATCATTGAAGGAACGGGCCATGCAAGATTTTTATGAGACAAGCTATTTAAGTGACCGAGGAATATGAGAAATGCCAATTATTTATTTAAAATTTCACCCTCGCATCGTCGATATTTTGATAGACATCCAATATCTTAGAAATATGTGCGCCCAGTCCTTTAAGGAATTTAATAATAAGCTAACTAAATTAAAAATTTTCTCTAGCATGGAATGTTGCAAAGTTGATGTTTTCCTTTTTATAATATCAATACTTTACGGAAACCTATTCAATATTTATTTTTGACAGCAATTTGATGACTGCGCATACCTATTCCACTGGCATAATCAGAATTAAGACGCAACCCATCAACTTGTTAAGAAATTAATAAATATTTTTTATCGAAACTTCAATTCGCGAAATTTAAATTTACTTACGTTTTTTGCATTTTGCAAGTCAGTGTCAGGACTCTCAGGTTGTATGTTGATTAAAATATAAATCGGGACCATACAAAATATGGCTTGATAGAATTATAATCATTAGAATAAGCAATAAAACTCTTTAAGTTATGGAATCATGACATTTGAGGCCAATATTAGGCCTCAAATGTCATAATTTCATGAAATAGTCATTCAATAGGTTAATAAGAACTTCATGACCGGTACTGAAGATTTTTATAAATAGTATTCTATAAATAAATATGTTTTACGGCTGCAGATAATTTTTATATCGACATTTAACCTGATACTGGCCTGAAAATTACAAAAAATTAATAATTTTCGAATTTTGCTCCCTGACCCTTTCGCTGTAAATTCCTACTTCTTCATTATACTTATTTGAAAATAGAAACATTAAAATGAAAATCTATAAAAGATTTATCAAATGTAACATGGTTCCCCTCTCTAAATAAAAGCGCGCTAAACAATATTTGAAAATCTTTGTTTGTTTTTAGAACGCTGGCATGGATGACACTACGGGGTTCATGACTGACCTTCCTCTATTAAAAAGTAAGTATTTATATATTAGAAAAAAAAACGTTTTTCAATTATTGGTGACGTCACGGTTTTTTAAATTACTTTTGCACTATGCGATATCGTCGATGATATCTGTTCTATGCTGTGTGTGCCTGGATCAGAGGAGTATTGCGTAACACACTAACAGTAACAATGGCTTTCATTTTGACAGTTCAACAACATTCATTGCGTTATTTACATTGCTGAGCAATCAATTTTTTCGAACACATAAAGCAATGGTTTAGCAATATCCTTAAAATGATTCAGATTCTCTTTGATAGTGTGTTACGCAATCAAGGGAGTGTACACTCCATTGGATATTTGGATATTTTCACTACATAGGTAGGTACTTACCAACTGCCATAAATATAGTTAGAACGAATTTTATGTGTGCCTGTATAGCAAAAACGGTTTATTTGTTCTGCAAATAAACAAACTTGATTGCATGTAAATGTGACGCAGAAATAATTTCGGTAATACAAAGGAGCCAATAAGTTTTCTCGATAAGAACCATCTGCTCTCTAACTTCCTCAATTTATGGCCGATAACCAAAGATTATACGTGTAAAATTATTCACTTGATTCTCCAACCGAGCCTCCATAAGTAAAATTTAAATTGCGAACATCAGATAAAAGAACCACACACTATTAACATATCAAATATTTTATTGTTACTGTTCTAAGATGACCCGGTAAAGATAAAACTGTAATTAGACTTCATACCGCACTTATCAAGTAGGTGTATCGATTTTTCTAAGTAGATTGTAAAAAACCCCATCTCATTCATCGAACGAATGAATCAATATCAAATAAATAAAAGTATCGATCAATCAATCGATATTTGAATAGGTAGCGTTCGATTTTGGAAATGACTTTTTGAATTTGGATTTAAAAGTTTTTGCAGAATGGCGTTATGGATGGTGTAATTTTAATTAGAATATTATTATTCAACATTTAGATATCGAATTAACTCTTTTGTTTTGATATTGAAAATAAATAAATACCTAAGCCGAAATGACGATTTATTTGCGGCTTTGATTACTTTTAAAGTTGAGACAAAAAAAAACAGAATTGCAGTTAGTAATTTATAAAATTTTTTTTTTTTTTCTTTGCAACCGCTATCAATCTTCGTCTCCGTGCCTCGCTGAACAATATTTAAATGTGCACACTTTTCAGTATAATTTTATTACTTCAATGTTAGTTTACAAAAAATACATACATTTAAGTAGCTACTAAGAAACGACAGTTTACGAGTCACAAGTCCCACACTTTCAAAAACATAATTGGCCAGTAATAAGCGTGCGCACCTTTGACGTTTTGTACAAAAACGCGGGGTGTTAAATAGCCAGTATGGTGCCAACATAATGACATACTAATGTTTATTGTATTAGGGTTGCCATATAGAAATATTACAATGAGAATAGAGATCACGCTGCGCTCATGTTTGGGGCGTGGCAATGATTGTTAGTGGCCCTATTGTTGATATTTGAAGCCGAGGATTTTGTAATCACTCCAATTTTTGTATGGCTGTATGTTTAATGTACGTATTTGTAGCGATTGAATTTATTTTACTCTGTGCAGGATGAAAACATGAGTTAACAAAATTGAGACGTTCGGATGCTCTGTGATGTATAGAATATTTTCGATTATAATCTCAAATAATTCCTTTAATAAATTACTTTGTCAGGCCTAATCGGGAATCATTTTGGTCTTAAACCTCACACATAAGACTGGCACGATAAAAAGATACTTACGTTGAAAAAAAAAGAATCAATAACTAATAATGATGGCCTATTACGATACTGTTCGCAATATCTATTCATCAAACAGTCAAGTAAAAGTTGACCCGCTATCATTGTTAATGTAAGACGTACAAATACCTAGCCAAAACAATTTCCTGTTGGAAATCTTAATACAGGATGCAATCGATATGATACCAAACGTAATCGATATGTTACAAAGTCATCAATATAAATATTTTTGATGTTCCCATGATTAATAAAGTGGCACTACAGGTTTGTGAAGACTGTGAAGTGTTTTTACTAGCTCGTTCCTAAATTAGTCTTGTCTTTTTCTGAACCAGTCTTTCCAAAGTCCATGAATATTGGTATGCTATTTAGTTTAACAAGCTTAAAGATGTAATATCGAACAATGACATAGATACCGCGAATCTTGGAATAAATCATCATCATAATCCACAGCCCGACTCCACCCAGTGCTGGGTATATGCTTCTCCTGTGCCAGCCTCATCCAGGTTTATACCGCGATGGCAACAAACTCGTCACCGGATGACCGACATCTCGTCTTCTAGTCCTTGGATGCCACTCTGAATACTTACTTGCAATATAATATACTTAGGTCTCTCTTCATAATCGTCCCGTGTCAAAAGGGTGCATACTGAACAGAGAATTCGAAATTAACAGATCTCAAACTAAGTTGAGCATAACTATACATTACTTGTACCGTGCGGTGCCGATTTTGTAAAAGCCCCCAAATTGCGGGAGACTTAGTCCAGCAGTGGACGTCTTATGGCTGAAATGATGATGACGATGATACATTACTTACCTAGCTTCAAATACATAGATATTCCTGATGACTGAGTCTCGTTCATCAAAAGATAAGAGCCAAAAAAATGTATGCTGATACCTAGTCCTCTAATTAACATCACCTCGTGTAACCCCTTTTCTAATCATATCCTTCCTTACAGCAATGAAAGGCCGCGATGGCCTCGGTGGCACAGGTTCGTGTGCACCCAACGACGTGTTCTGCTCAGTCCCTGGTCGCCTGTCACTCTTGTCTTCCACCAGCAAGTACAAGGTGACCGTGGCAGAGGTGCAGAGGAGACTGTCACCCCCTGAGTGCCTCAACGCGTCTCTACTTGGCGGTGTGCTGAGAAGGTTAGGACTTTTTTTTTCGTCGATCATTAAGCAAACCTTGTTTGTTAGTGTAATGAATCACCAGTTGAGTACTTTTTGGAATGAGTAGCTGGAATTTATAAACCGTATATTCATGGTGTTTATTTTAGGTGACGTATAGTCAGAGACTAGACCCTTTTTGAAGACTGGGACCAATATTCGACTTCTAGACGGTAAAACAATACCTTGAAATTTACTAGGGCTGTGGAGCCCGAACGCCGAATTTGCGTTATTGTTTGTGAATTTAATAAGTCATCTGTCAACGGAAAGCCATTGGGTGCTGGGAACAATTAATGCTAGTTTGCCTTCTTTTCGAAAAATAGTTTAACAATATCAAATGTCTTACAACCGCTATCAAATTGACATTTTACAACATACATCTTGCAAGTCGTTGCTTGCCAAAAAACAAAAATAACGATTGTACCACCTCCAGCTGCGTATGTTTGATGATCCACTACAAGTTAATTAAAACGATAATTACTGTATGCATAATACATATTAGGCAATTACAAGACAAATTCACGTCACCCGCCACCGAGCGTAATATTGAATTTAAACGTGGCATGGTCTTGTTCCGCTAGTGCGGTTGGTTATTTATTACATTTTTTGCTCTGGCAACACAGTACAGTTTGCGGCGAGCGATAAAGACATGTTTGACTTTTAACATCGGACCGTTTTGGTTAGCGGTTATCATGTTATTTAGGGTACCTTTATCTTGACACTGGAAGGCGGAGCGTTGGAAGGCCTCCCACAAGTTGGACCGATAACCTGGTGAAGGCCGCAGGAATGCGTTGGATGCGGGAGGCACAGAACTGGTCGAAGTGGCGGTGCTTGGGGGAGGCCTATGTCCAGCAGTGGACGTCTTTCGGCTGAAATGATGATGATGATGATGATCTTGACACTATCCCTTAAGACCTTAATCGTCGATCATATTCCTTAGCACATATGTAATTATGTATGTATTCAAAAGCTATGATTTTCAATTATAATAATATCTGTTCTGTAATAGATATATAGGTAGGTACCTAATATTTGCACGCTAGTCGCCGTCTACTAAGCCAATGATCTCAATCTTTTTAATCTGATGAGACCATTGGCTTAACTTAAGAAGATTATTGAACCAAAAATAAACGATTACACGTATAAAGAAAGAGTTAAAATAAAAAATAATAAAGTTTATTTTAACTTTTCCTCACTCAGCTCACTCACCTTAAATTGTTTTAGTTCCACTAGTCTTTACCCTCGTAAAATTAGCATTACCCAATAAAATTAAGAAACAAGACAATTTTAAACTGCCTACATAATCGGTCAAGAGTGTAAAAAACCATGTAATTGAATATTCAAGTAACTAGTTTATTTAAATTACGGAACCCGTAAGTACTGCTCAAATTACGCTCAGCACTTTTTGTTGTGCGGTTGGCATCGAAACGCCGTTTCCTTTATATGTTTATTGAATATAATTATCGGGTATTACTTCTAGATCTCATTGTGATCATATCTTGCTATACACACACCGTTACGTTAAAAGTTGCTAGATACGTTTATGTTATCGTTTTTGCTTTTCTAATGAAGATTTTTTTATTTTATATATTACGCGTCAACCTGTTCAATAGGACGCATATTTATGACACTTGACAAAATAATGAACTTTTTTTACCGGTCGCTACCTAAGCCTACGTTCCCACGGACGTGGTAAAATCGCGGCGGAATGCGCTCTGTGTCTGCTTAGCGCCGACACTTGAAAATCGAAAACTGTGTTTTTTCGACGTTTTGAGACTCACTTGCGCTGTACTCTGGTTGGATTCTCAATGCTCGGTTCAACACTGAGAAGTAAAAATCCAGCGTCTGCGATAAAATACCGCCGCGATTTTTATTACGTCCGTATGGTCGTCGATTTACGCATAAGTTATATTTTAGTTGGATTCAAACACACAGTGTGAAGTGTCCGCCAAAAGCTCGTAAGTTTCAGCAAAAAACCGTCCGGTCATGATTTAATAAAAAATCCAATTATTCCACAAAAGGAAGCCGTAATGACTACCTATCCAACTTATGAGGTCATTTAAGCACATCCTAGTTTGTACGTGATCGACGTTATACTAGGATTTAAATTAGGTCATTGTTGAAACACCACAATTAAATGGTTCCTGAAAATTTAAAGAAAATACTTCAAACTTCACGAAACGTTCCATTTGACGCAATAAATACCTGTCAAACAGACCACATTACTTGTTTTATTAAATTTAGAACGCGATAAACAGCGCATCATCGTCGCCCTAATTGCCGTCATTTTTTTTTTTTTTTTTTTTTTTCAGGATGGGAAATCATCTAGTGACTTCTCCCGCTCTGGGCGGAGCGGGAGGGCGTGTCAGACTTTTACTGACTAAAACCCACCCGTGTTCCATCAGTTGCCCATGTGCCAGGGTCACGGTATCTCTTTCGAACAATCACGCGACCCCGGCAGGCATCGGTCCTAGTAGACCCCTACACTGTAATTGCCGTCATTACGTGCCGTTGTCAAACGCATGCAGCCAGCATTGCGGCTTAAGAAAATAATTTATACGATGGCAACACCGAATAATGGCGGGAAGCCGGCAGCTGGCTGTATACTATACATTGACTCTAAAATTTCACATTCTCAACTCGGGGTCTCCTTACATGGTAATTACATTAATAATAAATAAATTTAAGCACAACTAAGAGCGTAGTCGACAGACAGGAGTCACGGACTAGTTTACATGTCAAAAAGCGTGTAATTTTTACGCATATAAAGTAACTAGCTTTTGCCAGCGGCTTCGCCCGCGTGGAGGTCGGAAATTATCCCGCGGGAACATACTACCGGGATAAAACGTAGCCTATGTCCTTTCTCAGGCTCTAAACTATCTGTGTACCAAATTTCATTTAAATCGGTTCACTAGTTTTAGCAGGAAAGCGAGACAGACAGACAGACAGACCGACAGACAGACAGAGTTACTTTTGCATTTATAATATTAGTGTGGAAGTGTGGATTTAAATTGCCTACAATGTTTCATTCATCTTGTAGCGATAAATACAGGCGTTCAAGTAGAAATATTTGTCACTTTCAGAATATAATTCAGGTTTATAATGTCCACAGAAAAATATCTTAACTACAAATAGCGTCAAAAGTAAAATTCTACAGTTTGTCTAGTGTTCACAAACGCTACCGCTGAGATCCTGGGTTCGATTCTTAGGTCGGACAAAGGGTTTATTGGGTTTTTCCATTAGGAATTTCTCAGTAGGGTTTTAAGGGTTAGCCCCGAGTTTGGATGTGTGCCCGTTTGATGGCAATAGGCTCGCTCCCTATTACATGGGTCTTTAACAAAACTGAAAAATTCTTACCTATCTACTGTAAGTACATATCTACCTAACCCTTCGGGGATAACAGGCGCAATGTCATGTTAACCTACTTAACAGAAGCTATTTAGCGCACATAACTAGCATTGGTTGCCCCAATATTAGATTTAGCGTTCATAATAAAAACGAAGTGTGTCCATTTCAAAACAAAATCTAAATACGAATTAATCACTCGTAAAACCTTCTTATCCGAGAGCCGCTTTCCACAAAAGAGATGCTGTCAAAACACACACCTATGCCACAGACGCCATTCTTTCGAAATTCAAAAACTCATTGTGTCGTAAGTACAAACGCCATTTTGATTTAATCAATCGCGTATTATTAATAGATCCGCCGCTTTACGATACGAGAGTTATTTTTATTATTTTTTCATATCGATATGCTCGATTCGGTAATTGGAGATGAAATGATCTTGCATTCATCGTTACGCGGTCACATACGATCGGAATTTCTTAGCAGCCGGTAAAAGCTAAAATATCGATTACTCAAAAGTTAAATTCGTATGTCAGTTTGATATGACGCCTACAAAGAGCCGCAGCAAATAACACATGTGGGAAATCGGGCAACGGTACCTTTTCGTAATAATTATCGTACTTGAATCAAAGACGTGTACCTGATTGATAATCTCTTTAATCGGACACTTGAGTATTCGATACATACTCGATATTCGATGCCCATTAGTTCTCTTTCCAATCTGTCGATTCATTCGATTTAGTTTTCCATTGATTCTAAATTCAAATTCATTGTTTGGCTCGTTAGCTCCGCGGATGATTCTCGCTTCCTTTGTAGTTGTCTAAACGAACGTGTGAAAATATTAAACTCGAATAACGGTGCTGTCTAATTACAGTTGTGATTATTTTCACCTCAACCTTTGTGTAAATGAGAAATAGTAAAATCATTGGTCAGTGATCACTGAATCAGTATAGATACCTACAAAAGCTTTGCGGCTTCTTTATGGCCAATTAAATTGATATTTTCTTGAAATGTTGATTTTTATTCGGTTAGTTTGCTTCAATCGACCTCTAACGATTAAGAAATTTACCCAGTAGTGGTCTACTTACACTCGATTTAAATAAGTCATTTTGAATTTGTAGATTAATCTCTTTATTATAGGTACGTATTTACATTCTAGAGTTGCGCTAATTTATTTTTTATGATGAGACCATGAGTTCAGCATATGACTGAAATAGTATTTCGTCGGTTATTTAAAAAAAAACAGAGGTGTTCGTTTTGACCGCGTAGGTCTTTTTATAATCGACGAAATATTTCAACGCTCATTCACGGTTTCAGTTTACGCCTCGATGTCCCTGCGGCGACGGTGGCCTGGCCACCCTATATGTATAACCTTTTTCCACACACATGTGATCACCACCATTAAGGGCTAGTCCTTTCGTCAAGGGAGGCCTTTCCCCAGCTGTGGGACATTACGGCCCAGATAGATACTGTGAACCAGATGGAACAGAAAAGTCTCTATTTTGTTGAAAACTCCTCAAAATTGTACACGTGTGCCAAGTTTCAATCACAATCGGTTTACAGGTGAAAATTCAGTAGGTGTAAAATAAATCAATACTTATTTTTCTACGCTAGAATTTAGAATTAAAATTGAAAAACAAAATCCATGTGTAGTAAACACATGGATTTTGTTTTTCAATTTTAAATAGAATCAACTTCGAATTATACACTGTCCAAAAAAAATCAAAACGATTCTGTAAACTTAAAGGTTAATTCATCATCATCATGTTAGCCGAAAGACGTCCACTGCTGAACATAGGCCTACCCAAATTTGGTTTTGGGGTTGGCGATCGCAGCATAGTGATAAAATGCATAGAGAACGCTGCTACTCATTCTCTATTAAGTCCCTTAGTCGCCTCTTACGATGCCTATGGTAAGAAATGGGTTGTTGCTATCCTCAACGTCAGGCTCCACAATTAATTGTAATAAGTTATAAGTGGCCAAACATTAAAAAAAATACAAAATAACAAACGGGTCAACCTCCGGGATGAAAACCTCCTCCTTTTTTTCGTCTGTTAAAAATATAAAACAATATCGCATCAGTGATTATTAGATAGGTATTCAAAAGTAACTTCTACTGGCATTCATGCCTGCTAAGGAAAACGCCATACCTAAAAGTTCATACTACGAATATTCACAAACTAATAACAATTTGTTAGGAATTCGTTCGCATACCAGCCTCATACGAGGGGCCCGAAGACGTCGTTTCACAAAATTAGGCCCGTCTCAATCCAACCGACGAGACCGCGGATTCCGGATTCCGATAATTTGTGCATCCATATTCTGATAATGGTTTAATGTACTATATTCATAAGGACGGTCTTCTAGACTTTCGTAAAGTTTCGCAAATTAGTTAAAAATAATCTAGGAACTTACTAAAATAAGTACCTACGTGCCTAATTTATTTTAACACGCTTTCAGTTGCTCTGTAAAAGAGCGTGGGATGATTTTGGAGGTATTTTTATAAAGAGTCTACTTTTATCAGTATAATTAGTAGATGTGAACATTTCATCTGTCGATAAAATGTTCACATCGATTGATATCAAGCTAAGCTACCTACGTTTTTTTACATTCTAATTTTATTAATCACTCTATCCTTATTTTGATGTTTGTAAATGATTTTCTCATTTTTAATTTAGTGTTTTTTAGTTTCTTAAACTTTTATTTAAATATGACACAAAAAAATGGCAGGTTCTTAAGCCACCGCGTATTTTTTTTAATAAATTGATAATAAATTGAAACAATTATAAATAAATTATATTTTTTTTTTACGTCTCACGAAAGCTAAGACAGTTGGGCGGGCGCGGCCCGCAACTCAAAGTATTGCAAAAATCGTCCTTTACCATTTTCGTAAACTTTTATGAACCAAAGCACACTATCACAAGCCGCACCGCCCTTTTTTGTATGAAAATGAGTTGCGCTAAGAGTAAACCCGTTGTGGCCATAATGTGCGCTTGGCTTAATAAATAAAAATATTTTGAACGCAACTATTTCTATTCAAATTGTCAACAGCCTGTCAAAAACTGAAAATGCCATCAACCGACATTATTCGATTAATCAAAACGTAACAAGCGAAGTGGCTTCTCGAACTTTATTCATAAACTTCATCAAAGTTTATCGAAAACAATTTCGATAACGAGGTTTTATTTCACAGCGGTTAATACTGGTAGCCATTTTTAAACGCCGAACGTAGCGAGCAAAGTATTATTTCCTTTCAAAAAGATATCAATCATTCGATTTCCAGCCCTATTCCGTAGCAATAAGAGAAAGAGATTTTTAACCAACTAAATCATTGCTTTAACTTTCTATGCGTCAATCACAAATTACAATTTTGACGGTAATCGATAGGTTATCGGTAGCTCCATCTAGCGGTCAGTAGCAGTACTATTGACTGACATGTGACCGTACAACAAAAGAGGTAGGTAGCTATTAAATTTTTTTACGCACTGACTTGCAATTTGATGTAGGGTCAACGTGTTTAAGTAAACTGATTTAAATTGGGTAGGTACCTTTGTAGTTATATAATAAGTTTAGAAGTTCTTTCTATATTTTCGACCAACACATTGATTAACTATGCCCTAGCTAGACCCTAGGTAATTAATTAGTTAGTCTTGTGTGTTCGCTTGTAAACTGTTGTGATTGGTAGAACGATTTATAAACGGCCAATGTCAGCAATTTAAAATTCCCCGATACTTTTAGTGCGAAACTTCACCCTAATTGCATAACACACTATCATTCAAAATCTGAATCATTCGACAGATATAGCTAATCCATTGCTTCATGTGTTCAAAAAATGTATCTGTTCAACCATTTATATAATGCAATGAATGTTGTTGAACTGTCAAAATGAAAACTATTCCTTCTGTTAATATATTACGCAATTATCCCTCTGGCCCTTAGAATTTTACGCGGCGATATCATTAAATCGCACTTTTTTTTTCGACCAGAATTGTACCTCTCTAGTTGTACTCAGTTCTACTTTCAAAGTTCTACAAGCTAGGTATTAATTAAGGCTCATAATTACAGCAAGAAGTTTTAAAACGATTTATTATTTCAGAGCGAAGAGCAAAAATGGCGGGCGATTGCTCCGTGAGAAATTGGAAAAGATTGGGCTCAACTTGCCGGCTGGAAGACGGAAAGCTGCCAATGTAACGCTACTCACATCTTTAGTAGAAGGTAATTAAACGTCCTTATCTATAGGTTCTCATTTAACCGTATATATCAATGTTAACACTTACCTTTAACTGGTCTTTCGAAGCACGGAGTTTCATAAGTACACGAGGCCAGGTCATACTGGTTTTGTTACTACAGACGCGTAGCCTACTGCACCTTAGTTGCGTAATAGACTATCATTCTGAATCTGAATCATTTGACAGATATAGCTAATCCATTGCTTCATTTGTTCGAAAAATTTGTCTTCTCAACAACATAAACAATGCAATGAAAGTAGTTAAACTGTCAACATGAAAGTCTTTCCTACTGTTAGTGTGTTACGAATTACCCTTTTGTACTAATCTTGAGGAAGAATATTATAATTACCGACTTTTTGGGCCTCGCCGCAGTCGAAAACAAAATAACTTGGCATTTCTGTGTAGGTACAGACACCAGCATATAAAGCTACAACAATCTGTCAAATTTCTTTAATAGATTTTCAACTTTATCGCTAAAACATTAGGTTCAAGATTCATCATCATCATTTCAGCCGCAAGACGTCCACTGCTGGACTTAGGCCTCCCCAATTTGAGGTTCAAGATTGATTGGTGAAATTTGACAGTTTCGGGTAGATGTGCTGGCGACTGTACTAGGTACACGTTTAAATTCTATTTCGTTCTGCAAAGTTTTAATAACCAGCATTAGTTTAACAGTAGGTATTTTATAAGGTATTATTAAATACCTAAAGATTTATTATAGACACTTGGACTAATTGTATTAATTATAGCGAATTGCCAATTTGCTTTCAATAAGTTATGTGCCTACAATTACCTTATTAGATTTATAAATTACTTTAGACTTGCTAATTTATCATTGAACAGCGGGGCGAGC
This sequence comes from Aporophyla lueneburgensis, assembly GCA_932294355.1. NCBI lineage: Eukaryota > Metazoa > Arthropoda > Insecta > Lepidoptera > Noctuidae > Aporophyla > Aporophyla lueneburgensis. The sequence continues at coordinate 18,121,972 of OW028735.1, forward strand.
ACGGCCTCTGTGGTCACGCATTTTATCACAGTTTCTGTTCCTAAACTGTGATAAAAAAGTGGGATCAAGCATATCACAGTAGGCCCTGCCCCTCCCGCAGGTACATATAATCAATAGTTATGCAAGTAGGTAGGTATAGTATAGTCTAACGCCAGGTTCTCCAATTCAATTGAACTTTTACATATCTCTGTAGCTCTAATGTATGATAACTTTTAGTTAACCAAGGGGATAAAGCAGTGTCTTCTGTCGCGGGTGACGATTTAAATCGCGAGCGTAACGAAGGACTCGAGGTTTACTCTCGAGCGTAGCGAGGGTGTTAAAAACTTGAATCACGAGCGAAGCGAGGGATTTAAGACGAGTCCTGAGTGTAGCGATGGATTTAAGTTCACCCAAGACTAAGACAGCTTTATCATCGAGGAAAATATTCTACTTTTCGTATCATTTGCGAAAAAAATAACACAATAATAATATGAGATAAGCATTTATTAAAAATAATGACAATTAAAAGTAAAAGTTAACATTCGAAACATTGGTCCAATTAACGTTTATGTATTTGAAGAAAACAAAAACGCGCAAATTCCTAGACTAATATTTTTTGTCGGAAAAGCAAAGGCATCAAACTCAAACGTAAACGGCCTCGTCGGTTTTCGTAATTTTATTTAATAATCATAACTGTATAATAAATGCGTATTCCTTTTTCAAAAAGATGATAATGCTTTATATACAAACTCAATGGTGTAAACACAGATGTAGTTCAGTATAAATTTCGGTAAGTATTCCAAATTTAAATCACATTCTCCCCCTAGACGATGAATGAAATTCAGTACAATTTTCTTTCCCTGTTTTTAACAGATTAAAAATGACTATTGTTATGTTAGCTTTTGTGGCATAGAATGTCACTTTTTTGAGCAAGTGGTACGAAAACTAATTTTATATGTAACTTGCTTTCTTCTGGACACTAGGTAGGAACTTTGCAAGTGCTTTGTACAGACGCCAGCACATAAAGCTACTACAATCTGTCAGATTTCTTTAATAGGTTTTCAACTTTATCGCTAAAGCATTAGGTTCAAGATTGATTAGGAAAATTTGACAATTTCGGGTAGCTTGATGTGCTGGCGTCTATACTTAAGATATCTGGATCAATTGATTCGTTCTCTTAGGTGAAAATAGTTTATCACAATCCTCATTAGAGTCCTCATCTCCTGCTGCCTATACATTTTCTCCAACGTTTCACGAATCTCTCTTACTACTAGACCGACACTAGGGCGTGCAATATCAGAAGGTCCTTAATTCCGGAACTGAGATCCGATACTGGAGAGCTAATTCCGGAATTCCGGAACTGGTTCCGGAATTGGTATCTTTTTCTTTTTTTGGATTTCTTTCTTTCTAATTGTTTCAGTGTCGCTTCTCTATCTAGAAAAAAAAATTGTTTCAAATCAAACAACATTTATAATAAATCAGTCTTTCAATCATTGTGAGTTACAAACAAATTAAACATATTTGGTTATCATTTTTCCTTATTACTCTAATTAGACATTCTCACAACAGTAAAGTCAACAAGGTTTATATAATACAAAATAATGTAGTTAAACAACAGTAACAAAAAAATAAAAAATATACTCTAAATAGTCTGCTTCTTGTCTAAAATTATTGTTTAACAGTATTTTATTCATTTGGAGTTACAAATTAAAATTTTTGGTCATCATTTTTTCTTATTCCTAAAAATTTCCCTATTGATGATAGAACAAAATAATGTAGGTACCTACTACGGCTTTGCAGAATACATAATTATCTAGAAAAAGTGTCGCGACAGGTCACAGCATATGTCTAACTGTTATAGTTATGTCACACGTAAGGATATCAGTTCAGAATGACTGCACCTACTTAGGTTTTTTTTTTTTGTTGTGTTCGTATTGTCAGGACAAGGTCCGTTATAAAGAAAATTGAAAGAAATCGAAAAAGAAATTACACCCAGAAATAGAAAAAAAATTGTCAAAGCTGGGGCGGGCAGCTAGTTATATTTAAATATTGGAATTCCGGAATTACACCGGTCAATTCCGGAACTGAAAAGTAAGTAAAATTGATCCGGAATTTCGGAGTTACAGAATTCCGGAATTCCGGAATTGTATGCCCTAACCGACACCCATACGCTTAACAGTCGCTGTATTCTGTAAAAATCTTTCCATAAAAACTTAGGTGAAGTGAAAGTAAGCTAAATTTAAAGTGAGTCGTTATTCCACCTGATGCCAGGAATTTGCACTACTGAAAGTTCACTTAAAGCTCATTTCACCTCCTGCCCAGGTCGCGGAATTGTTCGAAAGAGATACCGTGGCCCTAGCATGGGCGACTGAAGGAACACAGGTGGGTTTTAGTTAGTAAAAGTCTGACACGCCCTCCCGCTTCACCCAGAGCGGGAAACGTCATTTAAAGATTTCCCACCCAAATAAAAAAAAGAGTGTGACTGCGAGATTTTTACAGAATAGATAGAGCTGCTTGCATCTACTAAAAGTTATAACTAGAACATTTTTCTCAACAGCGGAAGCAGTGCACTTAGCCCGCGACTTCGGCTACGTGTGTGAGACAGAGTTCCCCGCGCGGGCGCTCGCTGAGTACCTCGCGCGACAGTATGCCGAACACGACTCGCGGCGCAGGAAGGACTTACTGCAAGCCACTAAACAGGTAAATGGTGAATGATTTTATTGCTATAAATAGATTTGTACAAATACGTTTACACGTCAATCATATTTTAAAAACTATATGTGTTCCGCGTTTCACGGCGTTAATATAGCCGTGAATTCGGCTACACATGTGTGACAATTGCCCGCGCGGGCGCTCGCCGAGGACCTCGCGCGTCTGGGGTGATTTTTAAGGAACTCTTAACATTTTATATCTCGTTTTATAGCATTTCAAGACTCTGTCAGCTATAAAATCTGCAATGATATTGTGAACACTGAAGTAGTCAGATCTTCCATACATAAGATAACATAAAGTCACGCCTGAATTCCTCGAAGAGACAGGCAGAGGTGTGGTGTACCTATAGTACACCCACATTTCGCCAATTATGTTTAAGTCCCATGCACCACCGCCAAAACCTTACTTTCCTTGATTCACCTTCACCATATGAAGTCAACATGCAAGCGCCTGTCAATTGCTTTAATCGTAATACACACTCGTATTACCCTCCGAACCGCATCCTACTAATTATAAAATAACTTTAATCTACTTGCATCATTCGCACAGGTAATAAAGGAGCTGATGGACCTACTGAACCAGGACCGCTCCCCGCTGTGCAACACGCGACCCCCGCATCTGTTGGAGCCGGCGATACAGCGCCATCTGACGCATTTCTCGCTCATCTCGCACGGCTTCGGAGGCCCTGCCATTGTAGCCGCTTTGACTGCTATACAGGTGTGTGTATGCGACCTTAGGTATGTTGATAAAACCACGGAGTGACTAATAAATGGAGTATTCAGTATGAGCTGGCAACATGTCTCGGCGACATTCAGCGGGTGAAAAAAAAAACTGTTAGATAAAATAATCGTTAGCAAACATAAATCGATTGATTGATAGTTATTTTACGCCAATAGAGACAATCACGTTACTACAAAAAAAACTAAACATAATTTTCGCGCAATTATAAATATAGGCCATTAGGTATTCTACTAAACACATACATAAATGTTTATCATTATTTTGACTGTATCTTTAAAATAATTCTAACTTTATCGTATTTGTTTCAGAATTTCCTTAACGAGTCGCTCAAGCATTTAGACAAGTTGTATCCTCAAAGTGGTATGGTGTCATCATCAATGGACAAAACAAAAATGGACCCCGACATCAAGAAGTAACACATGCGTGACGACGATGACGTCGGTCTCTGCAGCACGGAAACACGCGCAATGAGAACAAACCTCATGCGTACACTGTTCCATGCGGTTTGCCCTGTATATCCTAGCAGGCGACTATGGAACTACATTTAAAAGTACTGAATTTGACATTTGCCTACGCATTTGACAGAAGCGCTGTAATTCCAAGATACACTGTGCGCACTGTAAACACAAGGCAAAGGTGCCAATCATGGTTACTAATTATATTGTCATCTATATAAAAACTGCCATAGTAAAATGTGCGTATGAGAGAATGCAAGGAGATTGCGTATTTATTTTTATGATGATCTTCGTTAGAGGCGACCCGCATACAAATAAAGTGCAATTATAATACTCATGATTGTGAGAATCTGTACATATAGTTTAGAATAAACACTAGTGTTAATGTAAGCATTTATAGCGAAAAATTTCCAGCTCAACCAGTGATTTTCGTAATTTCAAAATTAATATTTTTTAATAAAAAGTAAAATATTTCACATCCACCGCAATAAAGACACATATCAATAGTGTAAATAGTACTAATTTTAGAATGAAGTTTTTATCGTTTCATACAAAAAGGTTTCATACTGTGTTTAGATTAAAATAATAAAACCTCTTTAGTTTATAATTAGCTATAGTTTTGCTAGTGACTCAATGTGAAAGTGTGCCAATTAGTTTTAAATGTGGAAACACCTTATCGGGTTCCCGAAAATTAAGTATTTAATTAATATTTATTGTGGCTTGTACATAATACTTATAAAATTACTATTCACTTGCCTAATATTTAGTTTTTTTTTTCTAAAGTTATTCTAGTATTTGACATCTATCTCTTACTCCATTATTTTATTATATTAAGTACATAAAGTTTAATTTTTAATTCGTGATATTATTAGTGTGATCCTTGAAGTCCCATACAGTTTGCAAATAACCACAGAGAAGTAGCAAATGGAGTGTCTAGAAGCGAGCCAGAAAACATCGTCGAAAGCAGTTCATGTAGCGGCAAAGTAACTGCCAATGAATATCACTCCATTTATTTACTAATCTGTGTCAATAAAATCTTCAAAAGTGATGAAATTTTACGAACCATATTCTTATGACCAAAATTGTGTTATAAAGTTGTAAAAATCTTTAGTGGTATAGAAAATGACAAAAATGTATGTAATGGTAAAACATTTGATCGAAAACAAATTAGTATACCAGGTTTAAGACGTTTTAAAATTTGAATAAAACCTTTCTTTGTAAATATTCCAAATTGGGACGTCCTACTTTTACCTCGTTCCTCATTTTATTTCCTTAGAATACGAAGCAAGTGTGAACACTGAGCATATTCCTACGTTTTTCATCTCAGAGTTGTCCTCTACCTTATTTGTTCACTTCACCTAAGCAATTTTACAAGAAATATCGGATAAATATTGTATATCTGACAAAAAATGCTATTAATTCACGTATTAGTCCCCGATCACACGGAGGAAAAAAAATGCGGCGGGGTTTTTCCACGCACTGCTTAGTGCTAAAAGTTGACAATCGAACAGTGTCTTTTTAACGCGCTGATGTTGCCACCTGTTAGGTTCTCATCACTCGATTGAACACCTAGAGTTTAAAATCCTTTGCGTCATAAAATCCCGCCACGGTATCATTCCGTGCGCGCGAACGTGGTCTTAGGCTGTATCTACATTTTTGACATTTCAACGGACAATACTCCGTGACAATGTCACGACATCAACTACGTTTATTCTAGACTAGCTTTTACCAGCGGCTTCACCCGCGTATTGTACGTATAAACCTTCCTCTTGAATCACTCTATCTATTAAAAAGAATCGCATCAAAATCCGTTGCGAAGGTTTATTTATTTATTTATTTATTAGGAACTAGCTTTTGCCCGCGGCTTCGCCCGCGTAGATGTCGGAAATTATCGCAAGAGGACGTATTACCGCGGTAAGAATGTATTAATCCATTTTATACATACATAAAATTACGCCTTTTTCCCATGGGGGTAGGCAGAAACTACGGAACGCCACCTGCTACGATCCTTACATATCATGTGTGTTTGATGTACTTAAAATAAAACTAATAGTATTCAGTAAGAAGACTGCGACATAGGGCTGGATTGAATTGAATATAAGTCTTCCTGGTTTTTCTTAACGCTCCTATTCTACCTATATAAACACTCAGTTATTTACCAGACACCAAATTAAACATAGTTATAAGAAAAGTACTTTGGCCAGTGGCTTTGCCCGTATAGCTGTCGGAAAATATCACCCGGGAAACTACTACCGATATCTTCTAAAATATTAATTTTAATGATATGCTGTAAAGGGCAATTTTGATCTACATGAAATGCACAATTTATTTAAGGTACTTAATTGCATAAGGATTAATGCTGTATTGCTTAAAATCGCATTCATAAATAAGCCATTATTTTTCGTAAAAAGTAAAGGATAAAAATGGTTATTATGGGTTATCCCTAAGAGTTAGACATATGCCATCGCGGACTTTTTTGTAGAACTTTGTAAGATGTACAATTCTGTAGTACATTATTTTGAGCTATTTCGTAGGGTTCAGCCAGCGTTCGCAATGTAAGCGCAAAAAATGTGTTTATTTATGACATCACATTAGAAACCTCTAAAATTATCAGCGTTTCTTTACTATATTATGCATGTTATATACATATAAACCTTCCTCTTGAATCACTCTATCTATTAAAAAAACCAGCATCAACATCCGTTGCGTAGTTTTAAAGATATAAGCATACATAGGGACAGACAGACAGCGAAGTGACTTTATTTTATAATATGTAAAGATAAAGATAACAAACAGTTACACATTGGGCCGATTTTTCAATCCTCCGGTATAGTTAAAAGCTGTGTTGTTCAATCGTCAAATAGGCTTTATTAGGGCCGATTTTTCAATCCTCAGATACTTTCAATCCTCAGATACCCTCAGATAAAAGAACCAATAGCTACCTAAAGAATAAAGTTATTAGACTCTTTGTTCGTCTGATAAGTGGTCGTCAGTTTTTCAATCGTTAATTTATTTAGGAATAACTAACTATCTGACCGAATATCACATCTGTGAATACGCTAACTTCAGGGAGGAGAAACAAATATACAGAATAAACCAATGTTAGAACGGGACGGACTATTTCATCGTTTACTGTCAATGTTATAAAAAATCTGCGGCAGCCAGATGTCCCTTTTTTTACGTTGAGAGGTTGTTTTTTTTTTGGTTGTGTGGTATTTTTATATGTAATTCCGTGATTTCTTATTGTATTAAAATAATCATGGAAAGCAAAACTGAATCCCACACTTTAAAGTGTTCAACACTCGGTCTTACAATTCTTTCTTTTCGTTCATATTCTTTCTTTATTTTCATTCATATACATAAATTTATTAATTATGACTTTATCCTCACTTGCTGTTTCGCCAATACTATCTCAAACGTCCATTTTCATTAAGTACACTTTTTTAAAACGAAAACTAACCTCAAGTTTGGTAACGCCACTGTCGTTTCATCAATGGAACAAGCGGTTATCTGGCCGTCAAAGAGCCAAATAGATTTATTCCTCCGTTAAGGGAATTATTCGACCAATAAAGCCTATTTGACGATTGAACAACACAGTTTTTAACTATATATTGGATAAACCCTATCCGTCTGTTTATCTGAGGATTGAAAAATCGGCCCTAAGGGCCGATTTTTCAATCCTCAGATAAAAGTACCAATAGCTACCTAAAGAATAAAGTTATTAGACTCTTTATTCGTCTGATAAGTGGTCGTCAGTTTTTCAATCGTTATTTTATTTAGGAATAACTATCTGACCGAATATCACATCTGTGAATACGCTGACTTCAGGGAGGTGAAACAAATATACAGAATAAACCAATGTTAGAACGGGACGGACTATTTCATTGTTTACTGTCAATGTTATAAAAAAAATCTGCGGCAGCCAGATGTCCCTTTTTTACGTTGAGAGGTTGTTTTTTTTTTGGTTGTGTGGTATTTTTATTTGTAATTCCGTGATTTCTTATTGTATTAAAATAATCATGGAAAGCAAAACTGAATCCCACACTTTAAAGTGTTCGACACTCGGTCTTAAAATTCTTCCTTTTCGTTCATATTCTTTCTTTACTTTCATTCATATACTTATATTTATTCATTTTGACTTCATCCATACTTGCCATTTCGCCAATACTATCGCAAACATCCATTTTCATTAAGTACACTTTTAAAAAACGAAAACTAACCTCAAGTTTGGTAATGCCAACGTCGTTTATCAATGGAACAAGCGGTTATCTGGCCGTCCAAGGGCCAAATAGATTTATTCCTCCGTTAAGGGAATTATTCGACCAATAAAGCCGAGAAAAATCGGCCCTAAGGGCCGATTTTTCAATCCTCAGATAAACAGACGGATAGGGTTTATTCAATAGATAGTAAAAAACTGTGTTGTTCAATCGTCAAATAGGCTTTATTGGTCGAATAATTCCCTTAACGGAGGAATAAATCTATTTGGCTCTTTGACGGCCAGATAACCGCTTGTTCCATTGATAAACGACGTTGGCGTTACCAAACTTGAGGTTAGTTTTCGTTTTTAAAAAGTGTACTTAATGAAAATGGATGTTTGCGATAGTATTGACGAAATAGCAATTGAGGACGAAGCCATAATTAATAAATATAGGTATATGAATGAAAATAAAGAAAGAATATGAGAGAAAAGAAAGAATTTCAAGACCGAGTGTCGAACACTTTAAAGTGTGGGATTCATCTTTGCTTTCCATGATTATTTTAATACAATTAAATATCACGGAAATACAAATAAAAAATACCACACAAACAAAAAAACAACGTGTCAACGTAAAAAGGGACATCTGGCTGCCGCACATTGTTTTTATGACATTGACAGTAAACAATGAAATAGCCCGTCCCGTTCTAACTTTCGTTTATTTTGTATATTTGTTTCACCTCCCTGAAGTTAGCGTATTCACAGATGTGATATTCGGTCAGGTAGTTATTCCTAAATAAAATAACGATTGAAAAACTGACAACCACTTATCCGAGGAACAAAGAGTCTAATAACTTTATTCTTTAGGTAGCTATTGGTTCTTTTATCTGAGGATTGAAAAATCGGCCCTAAGTCTTATAAACTATCTTATAGAATAAGTACAAAATACAAACGTGCAACTCACACCGTTATCCACAGCATACAAAAAAAAAAAAAGATTTATTGTTCATGAGTAGAACGAGTTTAAAGAAAATTGAAACAATCGACTACTGCTTTAATTCAAGGTTTAAAGATCTAAGCATACATAGGGACAGACAGATGGAAGTGACCTTGTTTTATACTATTTGATGAAGGGGCTCGTGACATCGCCCTTGCAAAAGATGTGACCTCAGTTTTCATCTCTGTATAAAATTCGTTTTTGCCACGCTTATATCACGGTGTCTGGTCTATTGCATTTTTAATGTCACAAATGTAAACTCAGCCTAAAAGAATAAAATATTTTTGTAAAGGTACCTGTAGAAATACCTAAGTGTCAATATTTTTAATATTCGCTGAAGCATTCCTTTTGATTAAAAAAATAACTATATCGTCATCTATTATAAAAAGATGTCAAAATTACCTCTTTTTTATGTAACAGCACGCGTAGCATGACCACCCTAGAAACGGGTTTTGTCCACCTAAAAAAAGACATGACAGATTGTAGAAAGATTTCTACCGCCATGAGCACGGCGATGTTAAAACTGAAGAGAATAAATGTTCTATTCTTCAGTCGAAAAACGTCTACGATGCTAAGAATTACTACTATTTTATCTATACTTTAGAGACTTGAGGGTAAACCATGTTCGCGCCGTGCTCGTGCAGACATGATATTGACATTAGTATTGTATTTGGACTTAAAATGCATGTTGACATGCAATGTATTGACTATAATTTCAATTGCTATTTATTATTAATTATTTTGTATTGTGTATAATGTAATTCCTTTTTATTGTTCAGGCTTAATGTCCTATTTTTATCATTGAAACTTGGCAAAGAAGAAAAGTGCGCTATGTCATACATAGCGCACTTTTTATTTTTTCTCTAATTTTAATACCTATAATTTATTGATTAACAAAAATAACAACATAATACAATAAATTAACTTAACCAAAACTATATATAAGTACACAAACTAAAATAAAGCGTCGAAAAATTCATCCTCATAGCTGTCGACCGGTAATGTACCCAAGAGACTGGCGGCATTACCACGCTGTATAGCAATGCTTAGCCGTTGGCCAAAATAAAAACCAGCCCTTGGGTCGCGAGAAGTGTCAACCAGCTGTTTTGATATTTCTTTAAAGAGGCCATGAGCACTCTGACCCCACGGCCTGAGGGTTTCAACCCCAAACGGCTCGAAAATATAATTACCAATAAGGTTGCTATACTTTCGCCGCTTGAGGTTTTCCGCGGCCGCAGCGGCAGCGCCAGCGCAGCAAGCCGAGCTAGGAAGATGGGATGGCGCAAGAGTATTGACACACGTTGCATCCCACACTAAAGGCCTACCCCCCTTCCAAGGAAACAAAGACATACCGTCCGGTCTCTTGCCATCGTCGCGTGCCAAGCCATTGGGTTCTAATACAGTTGGAACGCCGACGGTGACAAGAGCTCGTCGGATGATGTCGTTAATGTTCGCGTGCCGCGCTAAGCGACCCGCACTTCGGCTACAAGACAGGCCGTGGTGTTCTAGACTGTTGACAACTTCGCCACAGTGGCAGCAATGAGGAGAACAACAAGGAGCTCCTAGTCTTAGAGAAGCAGCGAGGCGGAAAGTAGTGTCGTCGAGCAAAGTGCCTATGTTCGACGACGGTGCATGAAGCCACAGACCCGACTCCTATTTAACCACAGCCAGCAGGTGCGCACACTCCGCAGTAGTAGCAGACGAGTTCAGTAAATTGTCTTGTACAACTCTGCAGAGCGGCTCATCCCACCGTCTCTGGGAAAGTGGGTTATCGGGTAGATTTGAATTCGGGCAAGCGAGTTTCCAGGCATCTATAGCCTTGGGAAAGCAGGGCACATCAAAATTAATCAGTGTGGAAGCTAAGATTTTCCTGATTAATTTCTCAGTGCCGTGGACCGAGGATATGAAAGCCGGTAAACTAAGACTAGAAATTTTGCGGACGCCAATGCCTCCCATACGAATGGGAAGAGTTGCTTGTGCCCAAGCTCGGTCGTCCAAGGCCACATTTAGTATTGAGGTTAGTGTGTTTTCTTTAAATATAATTATTATTGTACCTATGTTAAACAAATGAATAAATGACTTATGACATGTCATGTCTATTCTTGGTAGAACAGAGATAGAATTGGTCATGCTAAGCCTACTGGAAAACTTACCTATCTATTTGGCACTTTCAAACCGATTATCAATTTTAAAATTAAAGTAATCTATCGAGCACTGTACTTTATGTAAGTTTTAAGATTTTCTTAGTTTGTTTACTTTTTCGTAATAATTCATAATAAATTGTAATTCTTTCTATTACCACTGTGTACTTAAATTTTATTTCGTGGAGTAAAGAATGATGTTAAAAACCTTGTATTTTATTTTATCTCATACCCAACACCTTAAAGTAAAAATGCGTCATCATCAATCAAATCAGCCTATCGCAGTGCACTGCTGGACATAGGCCTCTCCCATGCTGCGCCACAACACCCTATCCTCCGCCTTCCGCATCCAGTCTGTCCCAGCCACCTTTTTGAGGTCGTCGGTCCATCTAGCTTGGGGGCGTCCCACACTACGCTTGCCGATACGCGGTCTCCACTCCAGGACTCGTCTGCTCCATCGGCCATCGGTCCTTCGACAAACATGGCCCGCCCACTGCCACTTCAGCCTGCTTACCCTGCAAGCTATGTCGGTAACTCCGGTTCTTTTCCGGATAACTTCATTTCTGATCTTATCCATCAAAGAAACCCCGAGCATAGCCCGCTCCATAGCACGCTGAGCGATCTTAAATTTGTGGACCAGCCCAACCGTCAGTGTCCACGTTTCGGCAGCGTATGTCATGACATTGCGGTATCGGCGACGAGAAGACTTGACGAAGTTCTCCAAACGCTGCCCAATCCAACTGGATCCTCCTGTCGGCTTCTTTCTCGAAGTTGTGTCTACCAAGCTGTATAATTTGCCCAAGGTAGACATACTCCTTCACAACCTCGAGAAGCGACCCTTCGATGCGGATTGGACTCGGCAAGACATGCGAATTGTACATGACTTTCGTCTTGTCCAAGTTCATGCCGAGACCTACCCGCCGTGAGGCTCCATTTAGGCTATGCAGCATCTGGTCTAACTGTTCCAGCGTCTCTGCCATTATGACGATGTCGTCGGCAAAACGAAGGTGTGAGATATACTCGCCGTTCACACTGATTCCCTGTCCAGTCCAGTCCAGCGTCTTAAATACGTCTTCCAGCGCATTGGTGAACAGTTTCGGGGATATCACATCCCCCTGTCTCACCCCCCTGAGCAGTTGGATTGGGCTGGTTTTCGTATCCTGGATCTGGACAGTCATCGTTGCAGCGTCATACAAGCACCTCATCACCTCGATGTATCTCCAGTCAATTTGACATCGTTGCCGAGAGGCCAGAACTGCCCAAATTTCGATGGAGTCGAAGGCTTTCTCGTAATCCAGCGGCTGATTGTACTCCTCGGTCTTCTGTACAATTTGCCGAACAGTATGGATGTGGTCTACGGTGCTAAAGCCTTTTCGAAAACCGGCTTGTTCTGGTGGCTGGAACTCGTCAAGTCTCCTGGCGAGACGGTTCGTGACGACCCTCGAAAACAGCTTGTACACGTGGCTCAGGAGTGAGATGGGTCTATAATTCTTCAGCAAGGTTTTGTCACCTTTTTTGAAGAACAGAACCACCACACCCCTGCTCCACGCTTCAGGTGTTATACCCTCTAGGATGACGGAGGTGAAGAGACTTGCGAGCTCTCTCAGGACTGGTGCCCCTCCCCCTTTAAGGAGCTCTGTCGTTATTCCGTCATCCCCAGGTGCCTTATTGTTCTTAAGCTGCTCGAGAGCCGCCCTAATCTCGCACTGGTCGACATCTGGGATGTCCGGAAAAATGCGTGTAAACACTAAAAATAAGAGAAAAAAAATTATATGATTCGTAGCATTTTCTAATTAATGAAATTAAATTAAATGTTCATTTATGTAAGTACCTAGACCTTATAAGACACTTTTACACGTCAATATTTTGTTGGTCAATATTTTAAATACTACTAGATAGAGCAGAAGAGAAGAAACAGCTACAAACCCGATCTGCAAAAAGAAGAAAATGTGAAAAAAAAACAAAAATACTGATTATACAGATATAAATAAATATATTTAAAAAATAACAGATATTCATTATTTAACAATGATATTGGTTGGACGGTTGGGATTCATTTATAACATAAATAAATAATGAAACACCTAACTGCTGCGCCATCTATTATGGAGTAGAAAAACCACTAGACAACATCATTTATAGTATGTGCGATAGAAAAAGTGAGGATTGAGGCACTTAATTAACAGTCTTTACAATTATAATACCTAATGTTATTAGGAGATTTCAATTATTACTTTTAATTTTATTCAAAAAGTTCTCACTTTATTTGACAATGATTAATTTTACAAAATAAAACGTCCAGGAATGGTAACTGAAAAATGGCGTAGGTATAAGAAACCATTTCCGAACTAAAATGTCAAAGTCTAAGTTTTACCCGCGAGTTCGCGTACTTGTGCTATGTTGAAATTTATTTACATATTTAATCTAATAAAACAAATTGTTTTTAAACATGGATATCAGCTATGATAATGTAGTAACAAAACGGTGTTTCAAATGTGATCAAACAGTACTAAACAACTTGAAAATAGTTTACAATGCTTCGAACAATACAATGATATTTTGGAATCAGTTTCAAATATTTGTGTACGAAAATCTAGAATTTGAAAACGTAGGGATAACATTATCACCTAACTTTCAAATATACGACGTAATAATATCTGGTAACTATTTAGTATGCCTGGATTGCAGTGGGAACATACACACTAATTCTGTTAAATTAAAAACAACTGGTCCAAAGAGTTTAAAATACAGTTTTCAGCCTAAAGAACTGGGTATTGTGGCCAGTTCACTCTATGAAGAAGATCTCGCCCTATGTTTGAAATACGAAGCCAATTCCTACTTCTTATGTCTTCATAAAGTTAATACTGAGTTTTCATTAGTGAAAAATGTGATACTGATCTATGAAGAACATTTACCAATAATACAAAAACAGGACAAATACATTTTGAAAGTCCATCCACTCTCAGAAAATCATTTGGAAAACCTAAAAAAGGTTTTGAATGCTGAAGAATTGAACACCAGAAACAAATACAGTTTAATAGTTGTAACTTTTGATAAACTAAATATTTTTGGGTGTTTATTCAGTTCTAAAATGACTGAAGAACAAGCATCGCTTGTCAAACTATACTCATGTCCATCAGAGATGAACAACATACAAGTTATTGAATCAGGAGAGCTCAACATTTTAATCGGTCTCACTATAGGGACAATAATGAGACTATCCTTAAAAGATATAAATACCCCTCAGATTATTCATTTAAACATTGCTATTCACAATTTTTTTGGCTTTAAAGATACTATAATATACACAGATGGCAAATCTATGTGGAAAGCAGAAAACATATTCTCAAATTACATAAAATTTAGGCAATTTTTTGTCAGACATGTGAAGGACTTTATAAAGTTTGGAGATCAAATAATTTGTACAACATTCATGGACCTAATATACAAATTCTCTATTGATGATGATGGATTATATTTGAAACAGGAATCTACTGACGAGTACTGTCCAGCAGAAAAACTTTTAAATAACTCTGAATACCTGCAAAAGATTATGGAGGAAGTTGAAAAGAATGACATGCTAATCAAAACACTAAGCAAAGAAAAGGATTATATCACTGCTCTATCACTTTCTAATAGGCAGGACATAATGGACAGTATAATAAGCCATAAAGTGATAGTTTATGAAAACTATGAAGATGCTATCACAGAAAATAACAAAGCTATTCTGACAGATAACTTTAGCAAATACTTTGATAAAGATTCTTTCTTCTTTTTGATAAAAATTACCACTTCAATGGAACATAAGCTTGGCGATATACTCTCTGATTCTTTAGGAGACTTGAGAATTCACTTAACTTTATCAACTGCAACCAAAACCATAAGGACAACTAGTATAAAAGTTACAGAACTGAAGAAAATAAGTTTTTTAATGCCAATGAAAAGTAAAGAATTGGACTACACTGAAATGAATGTGAATATTAAAATCATGTCTAATATACCGGGAGCTTTCAATACTAAACAGAAAATATGGACTACTCTATATAGAAAGCATGTATCATTACATTCTGAACATTTTATAAAATTCAACATGAATTTGAATAGTCAACAGTGTTTGAAAAATCTGGTAGAACCTTTAGAAAAACTGATATTGGAAACTGCCGTAAACCAATATGGGAATTTATTTAAATTTGATGATGCATTGAGGCATAAGTCTCCACCTAGAGAATGGCAGATGTATGTAAAACTCCCA
Organism: Aporophyla lueneburgensis; assembly: GCA_932294355.1. Classification (NCBI taxonomy): domain Eukaryota; kingdom Metazoa; phylum Arthropoda; class Insecta; order Lepidoptera; family Noctuidae; genus Aporophyla; species Aporophyla lueneburgensis. The sequence continues at coordinate 18,137,444 of OW028735.1, forward strand.
GACAAGTACCAAGAAGTATTTAGAAATAAGGATGTAACCAAACTCTTGAATTCAAAAAAAGTGAATTACTTTCTCCAACAGTTCACATCGGAGGACTTTTTGAAGTCAAAAAGCAACTTAATATTTTCTATTGGTGATGAAAAAGTTAAAATAGAAATATACAATGACAGTTTTTCTAATCCTTTATTAAAGTTATCGAGTACAAATATAATGATTGTATTGAATATCAGGAATTTTTTGTCCGATTTGATTTATTATGTTTTTACCAACTTTACTCCAGGCAAAGAGTTCATTAATCTCTCGTCATATGCTACAGTTGAAGTAAGTTTATTACAGCTACCTAGTTTATTAATAAATCCATTTTCTAAGAAAGACAGACAATTGAAAACCTTGTTTTTTTTTACTGAGTCCATTATATTTTATCGTCCTCAAACTGAAAATAAACATTTTAAATATTTGTTACAGAATCTACAGAAAGCAGTAAGAAAATATATAACTGGCTCTGTAGAAGATATAGTACTACTGGTTCAACAATTTGAGAGAAATGTTATTGGAATTTTACCTATATAGAGCCAAAGGACCTTGTCTCGATCTTGTAATATTGTAAAACAATTATGACTTACATTTTTCTGTATGAGGATTTTGTAAAATGATAACAAAACTGTAATCGAATAAATTGTTTTAATTCATTTCGAAGCTATTCAACTACTCATCCTGTGTCCTATCTCCTATTACATAGACAAACTTCATGGGTGAACCTGTTTCTCACGAGCGTAGGTATATGACATTTAGGGCTCCTATCTGAATCTTTTCAAATACTTTTCGGAGTTTTCTCATCTCACCCCACATTCTCGGCTTTCAAGTTTTCGCGTTGAATATACTTGGTGAAAAACTCTGGGCACGATGTCATAGGTTAAGAATAATTTCCATCTCCCGCTTTTTTTTTGTATAGGAAATCGTCAAATGACGTCTCCCGCTCTTGGGTGGAGCGGGAGGGCGTGTCAGACTTTTACTGACTAAAACCCACCCGTGTTCCTTCAGTTGCCCAAGTGCCAGGGTCACGGTGTCTCTTTCGAACAATCTCGCGACCCTGGCAGGCATCGGTCCTGGCAGACCCCTTCAGTTCTGCTGACATCTCTGAGGGGCGCGTGGAAGACTACGCGCCGTCGACCCGAGCCTGGTCCTTACCGGGCGTCGAGCTACTGCTCGCCACCCACAAGCTTGCGCCTACGGTGGCCGGGAGTCCATTTCCTCCTTGTTTCTGGAATGGGCAAGCTCGACCCTACATTTGGCATTCGAGATAGCAAGTAGCATATCTAGATAAGACGCCTTGTCTATTATTCGCTTTCGAAACTAAATGTACCCGATTGAATCCCTTATCAATATTTTGGGTGAGTATTTTCAAAAACCCCCTTTTAGTGCTCTTTTTCGCTCTTTGTGTAACTCGATTTTATCGCCTTGACCCTAATTTCATGCCTGCCGGGGTCGCGTGATTGTTCGAAGGAGATACCGTGACCCTGGCACATGGGCAACTGATGGAACACGGGTGGGTTTTAGTCAGTAAAAGTCTGACACGCCCTCCCGCTCCGCCCAGAGCGGGAGAAGTCATTTGATGATTTCCCACCCTGAAAAAAAAAAAAAACCCTAATTTCATCATAATATTGTCCTTATCCCAATTCCCCTTTCTAGCCATATAATCTTGCACACAGTCCATCCATTGTATCTTTGGCCTTCCCCTACAATTATAGCCTACATTCTTTACTCAGAATTTTCCACTCAACATAGTCATAACAATAGTCTGGGTAGCGTTTCAGGAACGAGGTATTTATAGAGAATAAAAATAAAAAAGTTTGTAATAATTATAATCTATGTTTATTATTAGACCATTCTCCTCAGGAGTTCGTTGATCTTGTCCTCACGGTTTCCGAAGTCACCGCCGTCGACGTAGTGGATGGTCTTCTTGCGCCAACCTCCGGTGGGGTTGTTCAGCTTGAATGGCCAGACGAAGTTGCTGGCGTACTGTAGAAAACAAGCATTATTTAAAATATAGAACGCCGAATTATACAAATCACAAGTGATAGATGGTGTCAAATTTAAAAAGGAAGTTAAATCATACAAGTCATTTTGATAATTAGTGATGCCCACTTTAGCAGTTGCTATGAAGAATTTTGTACTTGATCAATAAAGTTATCAAATTGGCAGATGAATATCTCAGTTTTGCAAGTCACGAGAAATGAGACGACGCAAGGGGAAGTTAAAATGAACAAACAGTACACGGCGGTAAATTTGGCACGAAATATAGATACGAGTTCCGCTTTGTCGACTCATTTCTACCTGTCTCTTTCTACGCCCATGGCCAATGGCCAGTAACTTGTGTGATACGATTCTCACCTTAAACTTCTCTCCAACGCTGAAGATTTCGTGGATGAGGTCCTCAACACAGATGATGTTCTGTTTGCCGAGCTTCTGCTCGATGATTGTGTTGGACGCGATTGGCACGCGCTGTCCGTTGACCTTGGCGAAACCACGCTTGTATACCAGCTGAGGAAGAGTAGGTGTTGGTTAGTAGAATTAAAGTAACAAAAAAAAAAACATTTTCCTCCAAAGGAAAAGGCTTGATCGGGTGGATAAATAAATTTCATCCATTTGTGGTCTTGCTTTTGGGAGGAAACCGAAGTTCAGCAGTGGATCTTTCAGCTGAATGATAATAATCACAGTTTAGTTCAGAGGTCTCTTTAATTTTATATGATGTGTTAAGGAACAGTTTAAGAATTGATAATAAAATTTTGTAGACAAATCATAATCATCCATAGCTTGATTTCACCAACAGCTGAGCAAAAGTCTCATTGCTTCTACCAATCATACGCACCCAGATTCGTCCAATGTCTATTTTCGACATTATTTCAAAAATCATAATGTTGATGATTGTAGGGATCTGGAGGGAGTTGGGCTAGTTAGATAACTACCAATGGTGGCCATGGCACATGCACAATGATCGACTCAAAGGATTAAGTGTAGAAACCAAACCCTGTAAGATAAGATGTTGATGATTGTTTGGCAGGACAAAACATGCCATCTTCATCAGAGCTTTACTAGCCATTGAAAGTAATGAACTGAAAATTTGAAGTAATCTCATTCTACTAACCTCCCTAACGCTCTTAAGGTTGGGGTATCCCCACGCGATGTAGGGCTCAGCGATACGCAGCATGTTGACGGTGGCCTTGTTCAGACGGATGAACACACCGTTGTTGATCTGGCGCAGTCTGAACAACTGCAGCACTTTGCGTACCTGTGGGATAAGAGTACCATTAATTCAATGTTCAAATTACTGTGGAATAGAGATACATCATGAAGTAGGAGCTATCCTTGCTTTACTCATATTTGGATGGGTAAATTGAGCATTGAAACAGAGTAAACCCATTCTTAGTACATTACCTGTGAGTTACTCATGAAGAAATCTTGGCATCTCATAGTTGCAACTTAATGGTCTTGAAGTTAAACTACACACATTCATACATTCTGCAAAATAAAAGTTATAATAAACAATTATTTACCTTGGGTGAAACCTGGTTGATACCACGGATACGGATGACGAAAGCGAGTTTCGCTTCTCCGGGAACATAGTAGTTGCCGCGGTTGCGAGCCTGCAATACAAACATTGTAACAATAACGTCATGATATAATGTATGGATCATATCTTCAAGATTGCCTCATTTTAGCCTGACCCAGATCAGCTAAGCTGCTCACAAATCTTACAAATTACCTGTTGTTGTTTTAGCTGAGCAAGAATCCAGTGTTATCATTCAAAGATAGTAGGAATCGGAGGATCTTTACAACTTAATATTGATCATGCTTAAAGAAAGAACTGAGTGACCCAATATATGACGCATCATACACAAAACTAAGAATTTGCATTCAATAGTTTCTACTTTCTGGTAAGCCCAATATTTGTAGTGCATATGACTTACCATTTTTAAACTTGAAAATTCCTGTCAAAAAGCCAGATAATTGCAAAACAGGCAGACACGTATTGTCTTCTTTTTAAAAAACACCTTATGTGGTCAAGTCCAGAAGATACAAGTCCGCAAGGGGGCAAAATAGTCATAGCTGGAGAAATCCAGAGGGATGACAACACTTTTTTTTTGTGGGTGGGAAATCATCAATTGACGTCGCCCATTATGGGCGGAACGGGAGAGTGTGTCAGACTCTTATTGACTAAAACCCAACTGTTTCTTCAGTTACCTATATGCCAGGGCCACGGTAACTCTTTTGTAGCCTAAGTACATAATTCAACATAAAGGATATAATGTCAATGTGACTTACCTGTCTGGCTAGCCTGATCTCATCTCGCTCCCTGATGCGGTATTCCTTAACGTATTGTTCGGCCCTCTTGAAGATTTCCTTACGCTTCTTGACGGCCACTGAACGCCTCTTGAGGGTGACCTAGTAGAACCACATTTTGTTTTAGTTTATGTGCTCTGAAATATGGTGATATTGTGTGGACGATGTTTTCATCAGTTATAAAAGTTGACAGCATCGTAGTCAGATGAACTATGCCTTTAGTGTTGGAATCATCATATTGTAAAGTATTGGGAAAAAAATATAAAGTTAAACATTTTAAGACAGGATGTTGTGGCGCAGCATAGGAGAGGCCTATGTCCAGCAGTGGACTGCGATAGCTTGAACTGATTGATCTAAACACTTTAAAATGTAAAGCGTCTAATTATGAATAGTTTCTTTATCAAACCTAGAATATTATTGTGAACATTGAGGAATTAATATGATATAAGGTTTTTGCAACAAAACTTTGTAAAATTACTTTATTGAATTGCTGTTGTGTTACAACAATGAATAATGAAAAATCCATGAGCTTGGAAAAACATGTGTTTTCATAATTACAGCTATACTGCTAGGGGCTGTCCAATAAACCTTTACAAAAAAATCCATATTTTCCTGAAATACACATTAAAAGTTTGTAGGTTATGTTGTTTACCTGGAGACGGCGGGTGCGGAGTGCATCCCTCCTCTTGCGGTGCTTGAGCACTGACTCTGGGACGGCGGGCAGCTTCTTGCTGTCCTCCTTGCCCTTCACTGGCTTCTTCTCGGCCGCAGCCTTCTTCTCTGTAGTTGCAACCATCGTGCTGAAATTTTATGACAACTTATTAGAGAAGAGAGATTAACAGAAGGTCACTGTAAATGTATTCAAAAAATATTAATTGGCCTTATGCACTAGTTGATAAAACAGATGCCCAAGAAGAATGGTTTAGCAATGATAAGGCATATTGATAAAAAAATGCAGTTCCGTTATTGAGAAATGAGTGACGGCTGTTTCACTACATTAAATTACAACATAATGCAACTCCTATGTATTTTACTTTGCCTCAAAATAATTAAGTACAACCCTAAAATGAAAGAAGATGAAGAATATTTACTTTCTAACAACATGCTACAAAGAGATAGCACAAAGAGAAGAATCAACAATATTCTACCACAACATAAAGGAACACCTGAAAATTACGATAATCCAATAATCACAATAGGAAACCAAATAACGATAGTCTTTGGATAGTTTCGATGCCCTACCACACTTGTTTGTCGAAGAGGTTAGGTCGTGAGCACGAACTTACAATTTTAGTGTCAATAAAATAGAAAACACGTGTTATTAGAACAAATTACTGAAACTACAGGGTTATTTATTGCTTTTCATCCCAGCAAAGCTTTTATTCAGGCAAAAAACAAGGATCGTTGGTGTGGCGGCATGTCACCATCCTACCCATCAAGTTTATCAACACTTTTCACAAAATACACATAACATTTTATTTTACTGACACTGTAATTGTATTCCTTATAAAATTACGTACTATTTTAACACTTAAATACTAATAAATATATTATTTTTTAACAACCTGCGGGGTAAAACTCCACGCGGCACGTGTGTCAAATTATCAAAAGAAAGACAGAATACAGACTTCCGCCAGTCGCCATTTTATTTAGTTTTTTTGTATAGTAACACTGAGGCTTGTTCATTTCAATGTCGAAACTATAAAAAATTCCATGATAGTCACACAAAAACTGATTTCATTTTTACTAATTCAGTAACACAATCCATAATATTATTTATTATTTTCTCCTACTATAACACTCCTAACGCTATTTAATTTTGTAACCCGTTATTTTCTAAAGACCAAAAAGTGTTGAGTTTTTAGGCCGTGAAATCAAACGGCTTCACGGTATATTTTTTCTTTGGAGTACGTCTTTCTTGGTGACTTCCGGTGGCGCATATTTTTGAAATTCTATTGAACTAACGTTTCCATAGTTACAAACAAAAATTGAAAACGCATGGTTTAACACTCAATACATTCTAATTATTGAAAAATAATTAAATATTAGTGAAAATGGTTGAAAAAGATCCTCAACTTAGCGCCCTAGAGGTAGGAGAGCTAGATTTATTTGTCGATAGCATGGAACCATCCCGTATTGAATCGATTGGTCATCAAGGGTAAGTCCATAAGAGAGGTTCAAGAAATTAATGTTGAAATCTTTACTAGAAATTCGTCTCACTCTTAAAACCATGATCTTTATAGATGGGTGGATTGGCATCTAAGATTACAAAAACTAAACCAACAAGCAGTCCTGGAAGCTTCTTCGATGCAAGAGGAACTCACGAAAGAAACTCTTATTTCCTCCGGAAAGGTAAATCTATACTAATATTATAAAGCTGAAGAGTTTGTTTGGTTGAACGCTATGATCTCAGAAACTACTGGTTCGAGTTCAAAATTTCTTTTAGTTTGCTTAGTCCATTTATTGAGGAAGGCTATATAACATCACGCTAAACCAATAGAAGTGGAGCAGTAATGAAAAATGTTGCAAAAACGGGTAAAATTTAACACGAAATTTAATGCAGACGAAGTCGCGGGCAGAAGCTAGTCTATCATGAATAGGTTTACATTTTAGGAAAATGTACGGCAGGACCTGCTCAGACCGTGCTAGTCATGTTTTTAGTACTCGCGTAACCGTAATCACTAACTACGCGTAATTCCAGATATAGGGCACCTTGTAATTTCCGCACGTAAAATCACCTATAGAAAAATATAATAAAAATCTTTAAACCAAAAACACTGTATGTCTTTTTGGTTAGTATACACGCCACTTAGAAAGTAGTGTCAGTGCTAATTAGTACCTACTTACATCTACCAGAGAAACAACACTCCCTGGCCTATAGCAGCCACCGGTAAGTCACAGTGGCATATATAAACGTATCCAATGTCACAGTATGGGGCTCTCCCTCCTATTAGCTATAGTTTTTAGGACACTATTGGGGCTGGTGAGTGGTGCGTACCCTGTACATAATGGAAGCGCGACGCTTGCGCATGTTGGCGTGAAAGCCATCGATTTTCGCCTCTGCGAACACGAGCACCATAACCAGCCGTAACTTATCCCCTATTGTTAATGTATTATTAATATATTTTTATGCCCACGCAATCACTGTCCATTCCAAGGTTGCCTGGAAGAGATCGCAGAAAGCGATAAGGCCGCCCATTGTATGTTTTTATTGTTAAGTGTTTTTTGTTGAAATGTATTTTCTGGTGTACAATAAAGCATATACATATAAATAAATATATTACAGCTTCCTGTATTGGTTTACGAAGCCATATGCATCCAAGTTTGGCGCACAAAGGTCTATCCACAAATAATTAAATTGGAGCCCGCGCCTGAGAACACTTTTGGCGTTTACATGGTGGTAAGATGTTTTTGCTTTGAAAAAAACTTTTATTTAATGAATTTCAAATCTGATTTCTGATTTTTATTTTCGTATATTACCCACTGCTTCTGCTGAGCATAAAGTCTCACGGTGGGTTACATTCCTAGGTTGGGCTTATACGGATTTCCATTTTACAGACACACTTCTGCCTTTTCTTTGTGAGTGAAAAATCATCAAATCACGTCTCCCGCTCTGGGCGGAGCGGGAGGGCGTGTCAGACTTTTACTGACCCACCCGTGTTCCTTCAGTTGGCTATATGCCAGGGCCACGGAAACTCTTACAAACAAATATCGCGACCCTAGGGACACACCTCTGCCTAAAGCGACGTTCACTCGGACGTAATAAAATCGCGGCGGGGTATTTTCACGCAATGGATTTTTTTTCTTTAGATTTGGATGGAATGGAAAACACAGTATTCGATTTTCTACTCTCAGCGCTGAGAAGTGCGTGGAAGATGCAGTATGCAAAAAAATGCGCTGCAGTTCTATTATGTCCGTGGAAACGTGGGCTGTTTTGGGCAAGGTTATATGTTATGTGTTAGCCGGTTTTTTTTAAAAGTGAAAACTTCTAAAGAAGTTTTCACTTAAAAAAAAAACCAAAGCACCGTTGTGATTTGAAAGTATATGAAACGAAAAGGGGAAAATAAAAAAAGACGGACACATCAATTCATAAGATTTAACGTGGGAGAAAATGATATCAGGAAGCATTATAGAGTGTTTCATAATATCTTCGTCGTTCTCTTTGTGCTCTGCTTCGTACCCCCTCCACTCGTGTTTACCGTCTGAATAAATCTACTTGATACCTATATACCAAAAAAAATTAAAATAATTATCAAACTTTGTATCACTATGATCGTTACTAAAACCTACAATTATCCTCTTCCCGAAGAATTTACATTCGTCTCATTATCTTGAACCCAAAATTTTTGAAGTTTTCACTTCTACCACGTGTGAATCGCACCGGTTTTTTTTATCTGTCTGTTTCCAGTTGTACCACGAGGCGGCGGCCGTGGGTTTGCTTGAGACTGTGTTGTTTCACGAGGACGGTGCGCAATGTATCAGCGAAGTCGTGGTGGACTTGCTGAACTATGCTGTCGATCAACTTACTGCGCTGCTGGCCCTCATCAAGTTAGTTTAAAATCATAACGGTTCGAATAACACTCTTTCGTCGTAGGAAATGTTGATATTCTATAAAATATTTTTGCCATACATCTCTAAGGCTACGGGGGAGCAAAACCTTACAGCCCAAGGTTTTGTTCTTCGTAAGGTAAATGGAAGAGATTGGGATCAGTGGTAACGGTCCCGACTTTCGCGTTGTAGGTCGTAGGTTCGAACCCAGGCACACGTTTAACTTTGTGTAAATAATTTTATCACTGCTCTCAAAACGGTGAAGCAAAACATCGGGAGGAAACTGGTCCTACAACCACAAAATGCGAAGACATGTGGATGTAGACATGGATTACGTCCCATTCTCTTTCACAGAGAGGAGGCCTGGCCATGTCCCAGCAGTGGGTACATTATAGGCTGATTCATCATGTGAAACATAGGTCTTCCCCAAGGGGTTTGCCATAATCGTCATACTTGGCAGGCTGGTGGACGATCGCAGTATGGTGATAAAATGCATAGAGAACGCTGCTGCCCATTCTCTAGAAAGTCCCTTAGTCGCCTTTTACGTCACCACGGGAAGAAATGGGGGACTGATTATTTTTAGCGTAAGTAGTTAAACTTGACCTATCTCATGGGGTTTTGCATTTTTTTTATTTTATGTCTGGGAATCGGTGGTCAGCGCTTTCCTCTCCTCCCTTTGTGGTGCTTTCTCCGTACAATCTCCAATAAAAGCCTCTATGTAATCACGCCGGCGTGTTCTAGGGCTCTTGTTGACTGAATGTGGTAGGTAAAGCTAATTACAAGTTTTTGTCTCAGCACCGACTATTTGAAGCCAACTACCGCGAAGGAGCTTGAAAGTGAGACAGCCATCGAAGAGTTAGACAGACAGAAGCGAGATCTTCAATTTGACATCAGCATGAGATGCATTTCCATCGTGCGGTGAGATATTATACTACTTTTATTTTTAGAATTTTAAAATCAACGGATTTTTTTTAAAAATCAGCTAGCGGGAGATAAATCAGTCAAGCAGACAACTGTCACGTGACCGAACATAAGTACCTAATATTTAAATTAAATGCACCCTAGTTGTAATAGATGTCAAGTCATAGACCCTGTCCTGAGTAGCGAATGTTGGAGAATAAACATCCAGGCTACAATGGGTATAAGCTGGGCACTTTTGATGCACCCAGGGATATAGGCAAAAATACTCACTGGACGCCTGAAGGAGGACATCGCATATTTGCAGGACCAACATAGCCAGATCTCACATGAAAAATGATGAAACACAACGCTGCGCTCCAAAACGGGAATCGTAGAAATAGGCAAAAAGGCTGCCAGGCTAAAATGGGACTGGACGGGTCATGCCAGCCGCATGCCCAGTGGCCACTGGGCAATAGTCTCCACACAGTGGGTGCCTGACAAAGACTATATAACCACATGTGGTTATATTCTCTATGATGCCTGAGGATAGACGGCGTTGCCGAGATCAGCCCAAGAAGAGATGGCGAGACGACCTAGACGCGTATCGCAAGGGTTAGATGGAGGTGGCCCTGGAAAAGAAGGATACCTGTAGGGATTTGGAGCAGGCATTTGCTCAGCAATGAGCTAGTGTAAGCTAATTTAAGAAAAATAAATCTGGTCTTCGGCCTTCAGACTACAGTTTGCGTGTCCTGTCCTGTGACCCTGTAGTTATAATCGCAGCTCTTCTTGTGTTTTTCCTTTATTTCAGTTACATAGCAGAACACTTGGAGGTAGGCGGCGCAGGGGCATCAATCTCTACGAACCTGTACAAGACGCATGATGTACCGTCTCTACTCACGCATCTGCTCTTACACGAGCCGTGGATGAAGAGAAACGACAAAGATGAACTGCAGATATTTAACTGTAAGGCCGCGTATCAAAATGAAAGATAATCTATACTATATTACTATATAATATTATAAAGCTGAAGAGTTTGTTTGTTTGTTTGATTGATTGAACGCGCTAATCTCAGGAACTACTGGTCCGAATTTGAAAATTATTTTTGTGTTGGGTAGCCTATTTATCGAGGGAGGCTATAGGCTATATAAAATCACGCTACAACAAAGAGGAGCGGAGCAGTAATGAAAAATGTTGCAAAAACGGGGAAAATTTATTCCTTTTGAGAGTGTCCGTTGCGTGCGCTGCGTAAACGGTTAAAGTAACGCAAAAATCATGTATGACGGAATTGTTCCTTTTAAAAAGTTCTTAAAAAAAGACCGCGAGAGCATATGTCTATCTTTTAAGGTTGACTCACTATAACTCAAAAGGAGCGAGCATTAACGAAAAATGGACGAAAACTAGCAGGCAAATCGATGCGACGGGAAGGGTCAGGGGAGCAAAAATTTGACGCGGACGAAGTCGCGGGCAGAAGCTAGTTCATTTATAAAGATAAAAGTACAAATTGTTTACAACAATTCGTTCCGTTACTAAAATAAGTAAAATAACTGATGTCACTCGGAAAGCTGCCACGCTTAAAAGGAATTGGGCTGGACACATCTGCTGTATGTCAGACGATCAGTGGGCCAAACTTACAACCCAATGGGTCCCGCTTAATGGCAAGAGACATCGCGGCAGGCACAGACAGAGATGGCGGGATGAACTGGACTCTTTTAATAAAGACTGGTCCTTGGCAGCTCTGGACAGAGAGACCCAGCAGTATAATAATAAATTGTTTTGAATTTGTAAAGTAAGTCGTCCTCACGCAACTGCCGAATGTGAGCCTAATTCAAAATCAACTTCTACTGGCCACTGTATCTATACGTATATCTGTTTTCTTAAAGTCTTCATACCAAAGAGTTCGATTACCATGCAGTTGGTCGCTGGAACAAGCCGTCAGCTGAAGACTTGTCCCAAATGCATCGCACTGAGGTGCAACTGTGGCTGTGTCTGCGACAACTATTGCTGGAGCCGCGCCTCGCACACTACTACACCATCGATGAATGTCGCCGCAATGCCTTCTGTCGAGTAAGTCTGAAGATCTGACCAGCTATGGTTTTTTCTCTGTATTTTATAATTACCACAACGCCAGTCCTATTACAGATGTAGTGACGCTATTTCACGTTCATTAGCTTAATCGTTTTTGAAGTTAAAATGGTTCTACATTGCTACATTAATGGTAGGATTGTTAACCCAGATCCACCCTAACCCGAGGGAATGCTTTGAAAATTACACACACGGCAGATGAGGAAGTTCATACTAATGGCACTTGTAGGAAAGTTTAATGTCAGAATAGTAATTATCAAAGACTCAGTGATCAGCATCATCATTTCAGCCGAAAGACGTCCACTGCTGGACTTAGACCTCCCCCCAATTTAAGGGGGTTTGCCATGATCGCCACGCTTGGCAGGCGGGTCGGCGATCGCAGTATGGTGGTAAAATAAGGACGCTGCTCCCCATTCTTCTTCTTTCTTCTTAGTCGTCTCTTACGACACCCACGGGAAGAAATGGGATGGGGCTATTCTTTAAGTCGCCGCGCCACTCGCACAAAGACTAAGTAGGTAACTATAAAGTTCTGAACATCCTCACTTTTCAAGCAGTCTGAAAAGCAAGCAAGCTGTCTGTCGGGGCATAAGTAACGTATTTTTTTAAACTTTGACACATTTTTGGATCACTCAGTTGCAAGCCAAGATGACTGAGCCGATGCTTGACCAGATTCCACCGCTGGGTGACCTGAAGATGTTCTTATGCCGACTAGCTGTAGGGGACTACTCGGGCCTTCAGAAACGCACCAACGGTGTCAAGAACCCTGGATGTACGCTTATTGAGATTGTACCACAGGTGATTTCATAATTTCATTAGGGCATAGATACTCTTCACCTCGTGCACCCCCTCGGAGAATGGAGGCTTTATGTAATGTATTTTTTTATAAGGGAAGGGAGTACATATAATATGCTTTAAGAGATTATCTTATCATACAGCACCCTAATTGCGTAGCATTATCAATCAGTCTGAATCATTTTGGATCAGCAAGTAAATAACGCAATGAATGTTGTTGAACTATCAAAGGGAATGCCATTATTACTAATATTGTGTTACGCAATTAGCCCGCAGGTATCATCAAATGACGTCTCCCGCTGTGGGTGGAGCGGAAGGTCGTGTCAGACTTTTACTGATTGAAACCCTCCCGTGTTCCTTCAGTTGCCTATATACCAGGACCACGGTAACTCTTTCGAACAAATTTCGCGACCCTGGCAGGGTTTTGATATACCTAAGCCCCGTTTACACGATTGTCCTGCCTTTAGCTAACAATAAAATTAAAGCAACAAATAACCTGCATCATTTGAACACTTTGGATGGTGCAACTTATGTTTGCAACTTCTTAACGCTATTCACAAACCTATGTCACAAACCAAAAACCCAAAAAAGTGGTCTGTTGAAGTCAAACAGACGCCCGCATTTCTTCCCACAGCTGTCGGAGACAAGGACAAAAAAGTTATCGAAATGTGTCTTTATCGATACGATTATACGATAGGATGTCGAATGGTTGCAAATAACTAATCTGTTCTGGCAGGCGTATAATCTTCTTTTTTCCTAACCTCAGATCAAAGATACCTACCTAAAAGAAGTACACAAGCGAACAAAATCTCTTGCCAAAGCTCAACTAGAGTTGTTCCACATGGATGGCTCCGAAGAGTCGCGAGTCATGGCCAAGCGTCTGTTGGAGTCGTACACAAGTGACGCAGCGCTTGCACTGGACAGTGGCGGCGCCAAATGTGTCAAATGCGGCGACAAGGCCACTAAGAAGTGTTCAAGATGTAAGACTGAATGGTATTGTGGCAGGTTTGTATTGTCTTGCAAATTATACTAGATTTAGTGGTTGGTTATTGCGCTTCTCACTTTTTTTTTTTTAATGGCATCTCATAGTTGACCTAAAAGGTCGTAACTCTTTAACCGGGCTTTTCTGTGCATTCCTTAATCAATTAAGGCCTCCAGCCAGGGCTAATAAAATTAAAACCTAAAGCAACTACTCGCTAAGGACACCCCCTGTGACTCCTGTGAGGTACGGACCTCGGCTTATGGCGTCGCTGGTAGAAGGCAGCAAGAGACGGGCTGGATCTGAGTGGTTATTATTTAGGGACAAAAAAGCTACAGGCCCTGCGACGCGGGCTGGCTCGAGCAAGGGTCGGAGGGGGACCATTTAGTCGGGAGCGTCGCGACGGCGAAGTCGGAAAGATGGACGTTTTGTCTTGAGTAGCGTTACTAGTTACCCTATTGCTTTCGGAGGAAGGTAATGGGGGGATCATCAAATCTTTTGAGGTCTTTGATATCTTTTGTACTCAAATCAGTCAACTTTTATTTACAGGGAATGCCAAGTTCAACAGTGGCCCAAGCACAAAGAATTATGCGATCAGTTCGCAAAAATATGTGTGTAACAACTTCATTCCAATAAAATTGCTTTTTTTTAAGCATTATTTTCGTGAATATTCAAGTATTTATTCGTTGTAATAAAATTATGTTACTATTTATTTCAATAGAATTAAATACATTTTTCTTTAGCGTTCTGTGTTTATTTTTTTATTCGTGTGATACTGACAGCACTGGCTTGTTCAAAACATTTAGCCGATGTACCCACAAGCGCGATAAAAATCACAGTACGATGTCATGACGTACTGCATATTTGGTTCCGTGCTGAAACTAATTTTTGAAAGACGATTTTGCCTGGGTAACGTTTCAAACGTTACTCCAGCAAAATTTGTTTTTCTTAAATAACTTAAAAACTACAATTCAAACAAATTTTGCTATTAGTAAACAAATTGCTCCTCATGATACACTAATTATTTGTTTAAGTCTCATCTCTCTAAAGCAAAACATTTTGCCTGGGTAACGCACACTATTTGGTTCCGTGCTGAAACTAATTTTTGAAAGACGATTTTGCCTGGGTAACGTTTCAAACGTTACTCCAGCAAAATTTGTTTTTCTTAAATAACTTAAAAACTACAATTCAAACAAATTTTACTATTAGTAAACAAATTGCTCCTCATGATACACTAATTATTTGTTTAAGTCTCATCTCTCTAAAGCAAAACATTTTGCCTGGGTAACGCACACCATCATACGCACTGCTTGTAAATCGAATACTGTGATTTTACGACGCGCTCAATATTTTTTTGTATTTTTCGTCAATGCTCTGTTCAACACTGAGTTGTGAAAAACCTGTGTGCGAAAAACGCCGCGTTTTTATCACGCTCGTGACGTTAGGGTTAGGCTTCCCGAAACGATAAATTGCGATAATGAAATGGTAGACGAGGTATCCAATTTATTTTAGTGGACAGTATAGGATCCAGTATAGATTTCATATAGTAGTAATAATAAGGTAGGTAAGTTCGGGAGTCGAACTGAATAATATTTTACTAAAAAATATTTAACCTTTTAACCGCCCGACTTCAGAACAGTTGGCGTGTCCCTAGCGCCCGGCACAGTGAATCGAAAATTAAATACCTAAAAGATAGAGAGATGTGCAATACTTAACTTTGCGATGTCGATATTTCGTTTTAATAACGACATTTGCATTTGCGAGCGTGGTTAACTAACAACTACATCTCACCAAGCTAAGTTTGCACCTCGCGTCGTTTACGTCACACTGAGGCTTAGGTACGGGCTGTAAAAAAGGATTCGTTATGACTTTAAAAAAGTAAACAAATGTTTGTTAGATTTTACTTTGTATTTGTTGTTTTTAACATTATATTATACGTAGGTAAGGTACCTAAGTAGTATTCAAGTAGGTAGGTACCTATATCTCCACCAAGCTAAGTTTACACCTCGCTGGAATGCGGCGTGTACCCGTGACACGCCGCATTCCAGCGAGGTGTAAACTTAGCTTGGTGGAGATATAGGTACCTACCTACTTGAATACTACTTAGGTACCTTACGAAATTATACGACATTTTTCGCAAGCCAGTAAAACAAAAAGTGTTTAAAAATTTGAACGATTTATTAATTATTACTTAAACTATTCACAATAAAATCAGTCCAGAGAAGAGTTTGGCGAGTTATACGAACATAAATGTAGGGAACAGCTGATTTTTTTTTTCACGATTTTAGGTTTGGTCCCATAGTTTACTATTTAGAGGTTGTTAATGATTTACCAATAACCCTGTAGATAGTTCAACTCATCTGTGCGCGCGGCGCTATGTGTGGGTAAAGTGATAAGGACACGTTTTGCTCGGACGACGACTGCCGCTTACGCTGCCACACAAATGAAAGCTGTATAAATAAGCGCACGCACACATGGCGCTTCGTGCACAGATGAATTGAACTATCTGTAACGATATTTATCACAATCACAATAATTTGTATCACACTAATTAACAACAAACATAAAAATAAAAATTTTACTTGACAATGTCATTATCAGTTTACCTATTGACTTAGATGTAACGATATATCACAATCACAATAAAATTTGTATAACACTAATTTCAATAAAATCAGTCAAATAATCACAGATATAATTTCTTATTACTAAAATCAGTCTAACAATCAGAGGTAATATTTTTCATTAATAGTATGATCCGTCGAAAAATTATTTATGCTCGCTATCGACGAGGCGAATTATTGACGAGACCACATTTGTGTAACATTCGATAAACTTATTTTTACGAGTTTCATCGCCAACAAAATAACTGTCCGCTAAAATTTTGGCACTTTCTTTGATTGGATTATCAATTTGCTCGTATTGTGTACTTGCATTTGTTGTTTTGACTAAAGTTTGTGTCGCCGTAGATCTATATAAATCTGGCGTACTATCAGAACTTCTTAAATGCGACTGACCCTCATTTAAATAAACCATATACTCGTCGTTGGTCAGCGTTGATGGAAAGTTAACATCTTGGCTACAGTCTATGTCTACTTCATCTTGGCTATAGTCAAAGGGAGCCAAAATTGACTGGCTCTCTTCAAATTTCCCTATAAAACAAATCAAACATGAGTTTTTGTAATGATATCACCATTTACATGCAATACGTTTCGAAGACCACTTACTTTTGGACCCCATCTTGATATTAAAAAATTGTGAAATGTTCACTTGATTTTACAAACGTCGTGCCACTAACAGTCGTCACTGTCGAATACGGAATAATGGATATTGTCGAGTATCGACAACGTCTAGCTGACCATAGACATAATAGACTAAACGCAAAAATAGTGATGTGGGATTACGATACCGATTGTTTTGTAGAATTGTGGTACTCAACAGCACATGGATCTATGCACAGATAAACTTTGCATTTTTGGCACATAAAACGAGTCTCAGACCGTTTTCTTTTTGCTGCGCACATTTTGCATCGCTGACTTTTGCCGGTTAGTATTCTAACAGGAAAGTGCTCTAAGGCACTATTATGTAAAAAACGGTTAGGGTCAAGGACGCCGCGCGAAGTTGACTGTTGAGTTAAAGAACATTGTTTGTATTTTTCTATTATTTGTCTGATAACGTTTAATTGGAAATCAGCTAAACTATAATTTTGTTTATTTTTAATCACTTTAATCAAATAGAATGCATTAAGTAAAAACATGTCAAATATGTGAAACCCAAGCTTTTTATGCCATTTTTTTGATTTTCTTATACAGCCCAATGTGCTAGTCATCATATCAGAAGTGTCAACCGACCCCATATTTTTTGTGTAGTCTACCACACACTGTGGTTTCATTTTGGGTAGCCCAGTTGAGTAGTCTACATTGTCTGATGGTATTATTTTGTCATCGTGCATTGTAGACAACATTACGACCGGTTTCTTATCTTGCCATTTTAGGGCTAAGAGGGGAGGAGACGAGTAAGCGGCTATTTGTCCACGTTTCAGTTTTTGGAATTTCGGCATCCCTTTCCTATTTGATCTTACGGTACCACATGCATAAGTCGCCCTTTCTTTTAAATATATAAAAAGCTGAGGACTGGAATACCAGTTATCTACATACAACTCTCGGTTGCAAAAATAGTAGTCTTTCAAAAGTTCAGTCACAACTGATCCAGTTAAGCCTAAATTTGGTACGGTCTCTATTTCTGTTTCCGATCCACAGTACACTATAAAATCCACGATATAACCGGTTTCGACATCACATAAAACAAATAACTTAATGCCAAATCTATTACGTTTTTTAGGTAAATATTGTTTTATAATTAGACGACCTTTAAAAGGCACAATACTTTCATCAATGCACATTTTTTTACCCGGGATAAATGTTGTTTTGAAAGTTTCACGAGCGTGGTCAATCATCATTTTTATTTTGTGCAATCTCGGTACACTAC
The DNA here is from genome assembly GCA_932294355.1 of Aporophyla lueneburgensis. Lineage (NCBI taxonomy): Eukaryota > Metazoa > Arthropoda > Insecta > Lepidoptera > Noctuidae > Aporophyla > Aporophyla lueneburgensis. Next base: position 18,155,574 of record OW028735.1, read on the forward strand.
TTGTCCCTGCAGGTGCTTCACAAAAAGATAACATTGCAAGAATTGAGCAATATCTATTTCGAAACATAGTATTACTGAACACCGTACTATGTAATAACGGGTCTGTAGACCAGTGTTCTTCAATTGTTATTCTTTTGTTTCTAGTGAAAAGCATTGTTACTGCTAGGAAAATGTACAGGTCGTCAATAGTCACGTCGCGCCATTGTTGCAGTCTTGAATATATTCTAAGATCAGTATGTCTTACGAAGTGTTGATGATATTTATTCGTACAATTGGCTATTTTCTGTAACAAGTCTTTGCTACAAAAATGTTCGAAAAATTCGAATTCAGTGGAGGTATCATCTAATTTGACAGCAGGCGACAGTCCACAAACAAAGTCGTCGAATTCTTCTAACATTGGGGTAGCAATTTGCGTTGTCCAATTAGTGGTTGTGACATTGTTTCCTTGAATCTGAAATAATACAAAAAAATAATTGTAGAGTAATAAAAATACATCGGTCTCCAAGGTAGGAAATTTGAATAGCCTACAAAAGCAAAATTAGCAGTGCGATTCAGTGCGGTGTGTGGCAGCGCGGCGGCACGCACAAAATAAACTCTACCTATGTAGGTATCTACGAGCGAGTCAGCGCGCCCACACGTGACTCGCGCTCCAACCAATCAGAATCACCGTTCCAGAGTGGCCGCGCGCGCATTCTCATCGCACGGCGCGCTCTCGCCATCTCACTCACTCTAAGTTTAAAATTTCCTTTCAAACATCACCACCATACTACACAATAAATTAAAATACATTTATCTAGATATGTAATAAAAAAAATAATTACCTCTACATCAATGTCAAACTCTTCGTCTGCTAAAAATTCTTCATTTTCATCGCCTTCTAGAATTCGTATTAACTCTTCAGTAGTCGTCATGATACATTTCTATCATGTACATTTATCGACATACGAACGTAAAACTTCATGCACAAGCACAACACTGATGGAAAATTCCAGAAGTCGGCACTCGTTTATGACGTAAGAAGCGGTCGTCTTTATCCGACCGTAGCGCAGGACGTACTAACAAAGTAAGTTTCGGAACATGTAGGCTAGGGATGGGAACCATCAATTCAATCACTGACATTTCATATGTAAATTTACTTAATTTTAAAGGAATTAAATGAAATACTCACAAACATTTGTAAAAAAATGTTTTATTAACAATTGCTGTATTTGTTTTAAAGTTAATTAGTCAGTATAACGAGAAATATTTTGATTTATGTTTATTTTTGAATCGGTAAATCTTGGCATATGTCCCGTCCCTCATGTCGGATTTTGTCGTCATGGGCGTTGCACATCAATACAATTTTCTAAAAATTATGTTAGTAATTCATCTAACTTTGGACATTATTTTTAGGACTTCTAATTAAGAGACTAAAGTGTATTAAACTGTAAATGATTACTTAGTTAACTATTTACCTAATATAAACATATTTTTGATAGAATACAGCGTAATTAAATAAAAAAGCTGATTAAACGAGCAGTGATATTTTGGTCGTAAATATACGACTCTGGCGAAATGGGCCCGAAAATATTTGTCGGATTAATCCGACGTAGGCGGTTAAAAGGTTAATTCACAGAAATCAAATAACTACTACATAATTAGTACAATTTAGTTCATAATAAATGAATGAATATGTCTTCTGAACTAGATAAGATCTGCGTCAGTGGCTGAAGCACAAGGATAAATGTGCAAAGCTCAGGTCACGTTTTTCAGGCTGTCCATTTGATAGGCCTGTCTCCACCAGGCAGTACCTCACAGCCCATTGACAGTAGAACAGTAGTTACGCCATACATGACCCAGTTGGTTTAGCCACTACCACATTTGGCTGTAAAATCCTATAAAGTCACACCCTTACAAGGCCCTTGTAATGGTGTGACTTTATAGGATTTTCTCAACCTGCGTTCGTTTTTCTTTGATTCTGATCCTTTCAAACCCCATTTACCAAGAATGTTTTACGAAAATGAAAGAAGGTAGAAATATTTTTTTGAATTTTTATTGTTTAACTTAAACACTAGGTGAATGATTAGCTTGAAGACTTCAGGTAGTCTTTGAGCACGTCCAGCGCGGGCGTCTCTTCTCCGAAGTCCTGTTGAAAAAACACAGATAGTTAACATTTGTGCAGGTGGCTTGTAGAATTTATTGAAAAACAAGATGGTGACGTTTGTTCCTAGTAGTGCATAATATCAGGGTAAAGGCCTTCCAATCCAGACAGCCTAAACCTGATTGGGTATGTCTGTGGATGATATAGTAAGTGTCCTTTGTGGCTGGTGTTGTTGTTTGTACGAGTGATAGGAAAGTTGCCTGTGCAAGTGGCGCGGCACCATAGGGTCACTCGATTTGATGTTGCGCCGTTATTTCGTCACTAACAACAATGAATGCTGAGAGTGTTCGTGCTGAGCGCAATGTAAATGTGGAGAACAGACATGTCTCATTACAAAACTTAGGCCTTATGTCAACGTCGCGTCTGCGCAACGTTGACGCTGCGCAGACGTTCAAGAGACGCTGACGCTCGTAAAACGCCTAGTGGGATAGCGGCCTTAATCTAACGTTAGTCCAGATTTAATGGGTGGACCAAAGTGAGTGCAGGCAGGCCACGGAAGCACTTCCTACCATCGATGCCCGCCTCACAACAGGTCCTCCGGTTAGACAAAAGACAGCTGCGTATATTTACAGCAGCAATAACTGGCCATGGGTCGTTTAATAAACATCTATTCTGCCGTTTTAATAAAAAAGGGCACAACTAACATTTTTCATGAAATTGAGTTATATATATCACCGGAATCAGGAAAAAAAAGCCTATATGCCTTATTTTATTTTTATTTTTAGCAAAAAAAATAACAGAGATACCATAAGCTTAAAGGGCACAACTGCAACATTTTTAAAGTTTTTAACCAGGAAAAGGGCACATTGTGACATATGCTTTATATTTTTAATATATTTAATTGAAAAGGCGTAATTGGCTTACGTCAAATATAAAAGGCTTCTGTGGCAATTGTGCTTATTTTTTTTTTATACCAACACCCTAGCAATTATTGAAGAAGAAAAGTCACAACTAGCAGTTATGATTTTACTATTTACCCTATACCTTAATTTTTTATAAATAAAGCGTTTAAAAAAAGGCACACTGGCGGTTATGCCTTTACTACTAAACATCTATGAACGAAGATGAAGTGGTGGGTCAAGGTTATTTACACATCCCACTGTAGAAACACAAGAAAGTGCACAATAAGATTGTTTTTATTCATCAAGAAGTATAAAATATAATATATTCTAATATTTTACTGTATGTACTGTATTTTAATAATATGTAAAAAGGCACAATTGAATAAAAGTGCCTTTTCAATGTAACATTTTAAAATTTTACATTGAAAAGGCACATTTGGTTGTATGTGCCTTTTAACTGTAATATTGCTCCTGTTATGTAATTTTTTATGTTAAGTTGTAAAAAAATAAGCTAATTATTTATTATATGCATTAAAAATATTGCTATAGTCTTATATGTACTATATATATACAACTATTTAAATTCACACAATTTCGAAAAACATAGTTTAGTCGTGTTTTTTTTAACATAATTCAAAAAATATTTTAACATCGATTTTCTCAACATTTACAAAATGCTAGTTGTGCCCTTTTTAATAATGACGGCAGTATTTGTCATAAGAGTTACAGACAGTCCGCTGTGCAGGGCCTGCATTGAGGACGACGAGACAGCAGCGCACGTGCTTCCAAACTGCCCGGCGATCTCCACATACAGGGCCAAGTACTTCGGTAACCCAGGTACCCTAGGCGAGATAGTAAGCAACATCAAGGCGTTGCTGGCCTTTCTTGAAGAGCTGGGGTGGATCGAATAACCAATTTCTCACCCGTACGCAAAATACGCTCAACCGTGGAGTTGCGGACACCAGCCCGTTTTACCTATTAGTCCAGATTTGACTTACAAAAACTGCTCTGGTGAGACAGTTTTTGCATTTCCAACTTACCCGAATCAATGATTTGGGTAAAGGTCTTGTTACAAAAAAAAAATTACAACTTGGCACCAGCGAGTCTAAAAAGGCCACTTTGGCAGAATCATAATAGGATAATAAGAATCATATTATAAATCGTAAAATGGCATATGGTCACAAATTGACAACCCATAATGACAGTTCATTCTGAACTGAATTGAGTATGATTGTGCTAATATGTGTCATCATTTCACGTAAATTACAGGAATTGCTAATGAATTGCTGGGAATTCAGAATATGAATTGCTTAATGTGGCCTTTTTAGGCCCTCAGAAGTAGTCAAATTTGCAAAAAAAAAAAATGGCTCCTTCGATTTTTGTTAAGTTCTTATTTCAAAAACAGGCTCAATGGTTTTCCCAAGCCTAAAGAAAATCCTTATTTTGTAATAAGACAAGTAATGTCTCTCACAGTGGACCTGTAAACTATAATATGTATTTCAGAGTCTGTTTGAACATACCTTGATAACTACACAGGAGCAGCCGACAATCTTCCTGGCCTTGCCGTCCTTGTCGATTTTGCAGAGACCCGCCCATTCACCGAGCTTCTTGTTGTTGTCCACCTGTTATATAGGATTAAGGGCCGATTTTTCAATCCTCAGATAAACAGACGGATAGGGTTTATTCAATAGATAGTAAAAAACTGTGTTGTTCAATCGTCAAATAGGCTTTATTGGTCGAATAATTCCCTTAACGGAGGAATAAATCTATTTGGCTCTTTGACGGCCAGATAACCGCTTGTTCCATTGATAAACGACGTTGGCGTTACCAAACTTGAGGTTAGTTTTCGTTTTTAAAAAGTGTACTTAATGAAAATGGATGTTTGCGATAGTATTGACGAAATAGCAATTGAGGATGAAGCCATAATTAGTAAATATAAGTATATGAATGAAAATAAAGATAGAATATGAGAGAAAAGAAAGAATTTCAAGACCGAGTGTCGAACACTTTAAAGTGTGGGATTCATCTTTGCTTTCCATGATTATTTTAATACAATTAAATATCACGGAAATACAAATAAAAATACCACACAAACAAAAAAACAACGTCTCAACGTAAAAAAGGGACATCTGGCTGCCGCACATTGTTTTTATAACATTGACAGTAAACAATGAAATAGCCCGTCCCGTTCTAACATTGGTTTATTTTGTATATTTGTTTCACCTCCCTGAAGTTAGCGTATTCACAGATGTGATATTCGGTCAGGTAGTTATTCCTAAATAAAATAACGATTGAAAAACTGACAACCACTTATCCGAGGAACAAAGAGTCTAATAACTTTATTCTTTAGGTAGCTATTGGTTCTTTTATCTGAGGATTGAAAAATCGGCCCTAACATAAGTATTGTGAATATTATGTCAAATTCTACTACTAATTGACTGAGTATGACTCCATGTGGCTAGAAAATTTAAATAATGTTCAGATTTATAAATGTTTGGGTGCTAGGAAAGTTGACTCGTCAGGTTGAGAGTCACCATAGGGGCACCCAGTTTGCTCTGCGCTCCTTAGGCGGGACCGGCAATTAACCGGGCTCGCTCGTGCGGAGCGCAATAATTCTTTGGTAGAGAATAAATGTAATAATCTAAGCAAGTTAAAGCAGCCGTAACTAGCAGGCATTGTATGTAGTATATTATAAGATGAGGTGCAAACACTGAAAAGTGAGAGCTGGCAACATGACTCTTCAGTGCTGCACTGTAAACGACAACTACCATTGCGTAAAGTATTAGAAGTAAAGGTTTGTTAGATACACTAGTAGAGGGAACTACAGTATGGTAAAATGCCAATAATTGAGAACATTACATACATATATATTGACAGTGAAGTGCCAATACTTTCTAAGATAGACAACATTTTACACAATGTGAAAATAAAAGCGTTTAGTTTCCTAAAAACTTTGAAATTAATTAATCCATGAAATATAGAACTTTAGATAAAATATTAATATTTTTCAAGAGTTTAGTTGTTATTGGCTTTACGTGCTTAGTGATTTTACTAAATAAAATTTAGTCAAATAGAAGGCGTGGTTTTAATGAAAATAATTTTTTTATCAAGTTGTTAAAAATATAGAGAAGTGGCTTCATCATAACAAGCGAAAATCAACCAAACCTGAGACATTAGAAAGTCAATTCCTCAAAAAAAAATTAAGATAGGTATTGGATCTTCACCATCAATATTTATTTTGTTTTATTCACATTTACCTTGACAAGTGGGATCTGGTGCTCATTGCAGAGAGCCTGGACAAGCTTCTTGTATGCAGCCTCGTCACAGTTCTCAGCCAATACACACAGGACTGCTTGCCTCCTGTTGTTGACAATATGTACAATTTAAAAAAAAAAGGAAATAGATTGTACTACTTTAATTATAATTCTAAGATGAACAAATGATAACGATATGAACATCCTTTTTTTTAGTCTTCGATACATTGTTATTGAATGTCCTAGAACCAAAATTTCGAAGACATGACATCCACCAATGCACTAGACCACATGGTGGATTATTAGGCTCCCACAAACAGAGTCCTCTATGTGAGAAGGGAGTTTGTGTCCCAACAATAGCAACATTGCTGATAATAACGAAAACTCACAAAAATACGCTATTGTGAAATGTTTTTATGTAAAAAATTGTAGCACATATGGGAGGCCACAATGTTGATCATTAAAACAGAGTGGTACTATGAATGTGCGTCTCTATCTGCATCAGAGTGTATCCCGCACAACTCGTAAAGTGTGAGATATTTCCACAAAGCATGGGACTAGAACAGCCCCACACTGAGTGAATATTGGTGGTAGTTCCAATGCAAGGTAAGATATGGTTAGGAGGTGCAATCTATCAAATCCTTGAACTCCATGGAGGTCACTAGAGAACCATATAACAGTTAAGTCTATTAAGTGGCATTCATAATCTATTATCCTCACAAAATTACCACATGGTTTATAATGGAAATTGCAAGTCGGTGCACAGTCAAATTTTCTTGCTATAGAGTAGTTCTACTCGGATCCAGCGACTGTAACTCTATAAACGTCTTACTACACCTTGGTCATAAAGACATCACATACATTTACATATTTGCAAATGATGCCTTATGTGTTAACCTACTCTAAGCCAAACTAAAAGCTATCTTCATCATATTTAGGTCACATTTTAGTTAAAAAATACAGTTTACTAACTTGTCAAGAGCCTTGGCAGCCTCATGGAGTCCATGGACGAGTCCGCCGTGGATGAGGGCAGTCTTCAGCACCTCTTGGAGGGCTGTGTTCACGTCCATTGCTCCTCCGCTCAGGACGGGGTTCACGGGTACTTCACTGCAACCACAAACGTAGTTATTTTCATTGCTGAGCGATATTATGGCTGTTTACGAGGATATGGAATGTTTTGGAAGAAGAAAGTCAAGCATACGTAAATTTGGATCTTGTTTTAGAGGTTATGTTGACAACATGTTTACTTTTAATCATTGCAAAATAAATGACATTTTGGGGAATACTAGAACGAACGTATACGTATCGTATCATTTACAAAGCCACGCTCTTGGTTAAGTAAAGAGTTTAATAAGCAAACAATGACGAAAACAAAAAGTACTTACACTTCGACTTCAGCCATGGTTTTTTGTGATTAGTCGACCTGAAATACAAAATAGAACAGATTGTGAGACACTCCGACATGATTTTAAAAGAAACATGGCCATTGCAGGATTAAAGATTGCGAAATTATATCAAGATTCAGAGCAAGCGAGCACAGAACGTTTGACAATTTACCTTGCGTACCGGAAAAAGACTAGAGCTGTCAAAATCATTTTTGAATATGATATTACCGTGACATTTTTTAAGCTTGCAATAATTTTTGGATTGGATAATTCAAACTCAAAGACTAATCAATGAAAATCTGAAAATAAATAACCAAGTGTTGAAACAGGTTCAAATAAAACACTTCAAATACATTTACCACACAAGCATCACACAGAATCCATGACGTGAGCAAAAATGTGTACCTTTTTTACGAAAATTACGCGTACGGAGTAGTATGAGATATGGCACAGTCAAAGTTTATCTCGAGAAAGAGTGCAGAAAGTTAATATTTTTATCAAATAATGTATAAATTCAAACTTAATTAAAATTATGGTCAAATCGATGACTGGGCGACCAGTATATTAATAAATTGGTTTAATTGGTACTGGCAACTTATAAAGTACAATTGAAGTGCGTTGACCGGTGGCAAGTTTAAAACAAAAGAGTGCCAACGACACTGTCATTTGAATTTTCTAACTGAATTTTATTTTTTAGTTATTTGTTTAGAAATAAATGTTTGTGTTTGTGAAATCGTAGTGTTTTAGTGCCTTATTTACAAAACTGTGTATTGTAGTTTTAAATGAGTATATAACTATACTGAAGATGTACTATCAATTAAGTTATGTGTCATTGTTATTGCAATGATGAATCGAAGCCCTGATATATTATTTACCGCAGAATATATAAAAAATGTTTTATATTTTGCCACTGTAAGGCAAGGAAAAATACTTAAAAATACGGCTGACACGCAATATTTTTGTATCGACAACGAACTTGTGTACGAAAATTATTATTCTGATTTCGGACCCTTAAATCTTGGTTGTGTGTATAAATACTGTAGACTGCTAAATGAAAAACTGAAACAGTATCTAAACAAGCAAACTATTGTGCATTATACTTCTATTGACCCCAAAAAGAAAGCGAATGCTGCATTTCTACTAGGATGTTATGGAGTACTGTATTTAAGTTTATCACCGAGAGATGCTTTGAAACCCTTGATGGTTCACGGACAGAGCTACAGGTATAATAAACTTTTAATAAAGTAATTTCTCTGTATTGTCCCTTATTGACAACATTCATCAGCAACATATTGACCATTATAATATTTTGTAAATATACTGACCATTTCACTATTTCGTAGACCTTTCCAAGACGCAACGCAGGGCGAATCAGCCTACACAATATCACTGATGGACTGCCTCCAAGCTGTAAAGAAAGCTAGAGAATTAGGTTTCTTTAACTTTCAAGATTTTAATTATGAGGAATATGACAGACTCGACAAAATTCAGGGTGGTGATTTGAACTGGATTTTACCTGGTATGTCCGTTTATTATTTGAAAATGTGCGCTTTTTTAATATGCGATACCTAACGTAGCGATACCCTCGTGGATGTATACAAAGGATTCAGTAAAATTTATGAAAATACGTGCACATTATAATGTCATCGTGCCCGGAAATATAAAAACATCATCCATTTATTTCTGTACATTTTAGTTCAATGTGTCATCCTGTCCTAGGCGACGATAATTTCATCACGTTAGAAATTTTAAGCACACGATCATGTTAAACCTAGTTATTGTGGCGTAAATTATAATACGCATCAAACTTTATGATGACTGAAGTGCGCTAGTTAGCTGCGCAGTACCGTTAGGGTACTGCGCAGCTAATCCTCCCCTCATCCATGCTGATATTTTTTTTATATTGCGCAGCGACTCGTCTCATGTTCCTAGCTGCTATGAAGTGTTAAACGGGTTGTACAACTTTTCCTTGAATGTTTTCAGGTAAATTTCTTGCGTTCATTGGTCCAGTTGACTACAGTGTATCTTTATTCCATCCACCTGAGATGTACATAAATTACTTCATGGAAAACAACGTGAAAATAGTCATCCGATTAAATAAGAGATTGTATGACGGAAACGTGTAAGAAAATCTTTAGATTACCATAAACGAAATCGCACATTTGTTACCTAGGTTCAGACTTTGATTTTTTTTCTTTATAGATTCAATAATGTTGGTATTATACACTACGACTTATTTTTTCCTGATGGTTCCTGCCCACCAAGACACATCCTATTCAAATTCCTCCAAATTAGTGAAGAAGCTAGCTGCGCACTCGCGGTGCATTGCAAGGTTACGAATTTAGTCTGTTTGAGATAAATATTTCAGGTTTTTTCACTTTTTCTGTTTCTGACAAAGAACTTGTTCAGGCAGGTCTAGGGCGCACTGGTTCGTTGATTGGTTGTTATTTAATCAAGCATTACCGGATGACCTCTCACGAAGCTATAGGCTGGATGAGGATCTGCAGACCTGGATCCGTTATAGGACATCAACAGGTAAGAGTTTTTGTACAAACCTACTTACAGAAATAAAATAATTTATCATTAAGAGCCATAATAGTTAAGGCATCAATCGGAACTACTCTTATATATACGTAGCTTCTTTAACTGCCATAATAAATTCAATTTCATTAATTCATTTTCTTGTTATAGGGTTGGTTGGAGCAGCTTGAACCATGGCTGATTAAGCAGGGGAATCTTTATAGGTAAACAGGTGAAGATTTCATTGATAGTTGGTAATAAATAAGATAACACAAATCCGTATTCAGTTCTACTCGTGCCGTCCAAGGGTAACTATAAACAAGTGTCATTCTTGTTTGCAATTTGATCGTCCAGACTTTAAATTTGACGGAGTTTTGTGAATTAGTTTACTTTATTTGAACTGATATTATGAGTTAGCTACTCAAAGCTGAAATTAATAAAGTTTTTGACAGGAAACGTACGTATCAGGACACGGAGAAGATGCCATTGCATGAGTTCGGCGTTTATTCTATTGCTGAAAAGACTATGAAGCAGCGGCCTGTAGTCTTTCATAAGTCACCTTCACCGCCACCTCCAATCCAGAAACAATTTCGATCGGATGTAGCGCCCCCACTGAGGCCACAGAACTCAAGGATAAAAGAAGGTTATGAGAAAAAATATTTACTTTGTTAAAAGCCTTTCATGGTGACACATGCATCTTATCAAGTTTTACAAACTGCTAAAGATTCATGAGAAGTTTTACTTCAAAAATTAAATTTTTCCGCATCTAGATAGGCTGTGAAAGGCAAAGTAGCTCTCTTTTTAATTTGTGTGTTTTAGATGTATGTTTGATAGTCAAATATTACCCAAACAGTGTTATTTTCTAGTACTTAATTTTATTGATTTATTCACGGCACTTTGTACGTTTCGTTTAAAGTAACACTGTTTGTACATACTGTTAGCTTTTCTTACAGCAAAGCTTTACGCAACGCACCGTCAATGAAAAAAAACGCATTGTTAAATTATAAACAGTGTTATTTTAGGTTAGGCCGACTTTTTCGTTAGTGACAGTTCTATGGTTCATATGGGCGACGGGGTCAAATTACAAGGGTAGTAGGAAGCGTACACGTGGCAAGGCCGTCTGGCAAGAGCGTCAATCACTCGTCGTCGTTTTACATTCGACCACATGAGATAGCTTATAATTTACTAGCTTTTGACCGCGGCTTCGCCCGCGTAGATGTCGGAAATTATCGCAAGAGAACGTATTACCGCGGTAAGAATGTATTAATCCATGTTATACATACATCCTTCCATATCTTGTGTGTTTGATGTACTTAAAATAAAACTAATAGTATTCAGAGTAAGAAGACTGCGACATAGGGCTGGATTGAATTGAAGTCTTCCTGGTTTTTCTTAACGCTCCTATTCTACCTATATAAACACTCAGTTATTTACCAGACACCAAATTAAACATAGTTATAAGAATAGTACTTTGTTTGGCCAGTGGCTTTGCCCGTATAGCTGTCGGAAAATATCACCCGGGTAACTACTACCGGGATAAAATATCTATGGTACGCTATATATGGTAAGTATCCAGGATAACCAAAAATCCAAATCGATCCAAAAATCTAAACATCTAAGCCATATTTCGCGGTCTCTTACTTGGAATACTACAATTAGCTTTATTTTGAGTACTTCGAACACACATGATGATATGCATTTACTATGAAGCCCAAGTAATATGAATTACAATCCTACTAATCCTGCACTACCCGACCGCTACCAAGCGAGATGGCCGGACGCGGAACGGCCCGCTAGCCGCTCTGCGGCTATTTTATTATAATCTCTGATATCTTCTAAAATATTCATTTTAATGATATGCTGTAAAGGGCAATTTAGATCTACATGAAATGCACAACATACCTAATGTATTTAATTGGATAAGAATTAATGCTGTATTGCTTAAAATCGCTTCGTAAATAAGCCATTATTTCTCATAAAAATTAAAGGATAAAAAATGGTTATTGTGGGTTATCCCTAATAGATAGACATATACCATCGCGGACTTTTTTGTAGAACTTTGTAAGGTGTACAATACTGTAGTACATTATTTTGATCTATTTCGTAGGGTTCAGCCAGCGTTCGCAATGTAAGCGCAAAAAAATGAGTTTATTTATGACATCACATTAGAATCCTCTAAAATTATCAGTGTTTCTTTACTATATTATGCATGTTATACACATATAAACCTTTCTGTTGAATCACTCTATCCATTAAAAGAACCCGCATCAAAATCCGTTGCGTAGTTTTAAAGATATAAGCATACATACAGGGACAGACAGACAGCGAAGTGACTTTATTTTATAATATGTAATGATAATGATAATGATAATAATTATTAAGGTTCAACCTCTTAAATTATTTTTTCTTATTTGCATATTTCATTTAAAGTTCATATTTACGGGCGGGTGGGTTTTTTGATTCCATTTTTTCATTTTTTTATAACTTAATTAAAATATTTAATATTCGAGCATTTTTGGTAAACTTTTCGACAAGTTTATTACGAAACTCTAGTAAGTTATCAATTTTATCTTTTATCAATCTATTATCTATCATGTCCAGGCTAGTGAGGGCATTTTTCCAATGCTGCTTCTTAAGGAGGAGTTTAGTCTCCTGAGGCTACTAAACGATCGTTTTACCGTAGCTACACGTTATACATGGTAGAGCGATAAACATTTTCAACACTTTTCCTGTTTCAGGAAAGAAGATTTCTGCCTCTTTTTGAACATCGACAACAGTGAGATTTTTTGGGTTAGGTTTGTCAATCTTTATCAGCTACCCGCTGTACCCCCCTCCTAGCGACGCTCATGTTGGCCATACAAAACGTTCGATGCCTACAATATATTGCTAAATATCTACGATTTTGTTTTTTTTTTGTCGTATACTATTTATCTCCGCAACTTAAAAGTTTACGTAGAGGCTTTAAAAAAATAAGAACACCAAACTCGATGGATGTTAAAGTTAAGCTTAGCCAATTTTCGGAAGATCTGATTCTGAAAATACTTTCATTTATGAAATATTTCGAATAAATCTGTAGACTCATGTTTGTATACGTTGTGTAGTTTCACCCGCGTGAACCATGTGACTATCACCAACGAAAAAGTCGGCCTATAAATATGGATATAATGGCGCAAGGTGTTGAAGATGGTCATAAAATGTATATTTTTCGTTTTACGTCCAGACTACGAAAGTAAACCTGATTATGAGGAAGAAGAAGTGTTTATAGCGTCATGTGATCTGACAGTAATGCCTTCTAAAACGATGGGTCAAATGAAGGGCCGTATTCTAAGAAGTAACATAATTAGCGAAGAAAATGGCGATAGTCCCACATTGGAGAGAGTCGCATTCTGGAAAAAATACTTGTGCTGCCAGTCATGTTTCAAAAAACTTAATGATCGTTTATGGATGTTGGCGGTGCGTTGCGCAGGCTCAGCTCCCGAAATCTGTAATGGTACAGGCTTGTGCAGTTTATTAGATGGGGTTTGTATTTTTTATATTTGTTTTATAAATGATTGCAAATCTTACTAAAAATAATATCTTTAATTTGTTTCCATGTAGCTATTAACAAGACGACGGAGAAGGAGTGCGACTGGCGAGTGAAATCGTATGGTCCGAACAATAGTTCGCAAAAGATAATGTACAGAGGGTATGTAAAGGATAAATTTTTCAAGTGAGGCTTAGTAAAAATCAAGTTTTATATTTTCTGTAAATTGAAGAATTACGTGGCCTTAAATGTGCCAGCGCCTGACTAGCTGGATAGTTGGCGGCAGTATTATAGCCTTTTCCAAAGGTTATTCCATTTCTTTCCGTACATGTACGAGGGTGGGACGCTGGGTTTTAACTCGTTGGAGGTGAGAAGAGGCCTTGATCAGCTCACGGTAGGCTGTAAGACCTTACGGGAACCTATTGACTGCCCAGAGCTCCATAGCATTTTGTGCCGATTATCTCTGCCTGACAAATACATTAGTCCCTGTCAGAGCCGCGCGCGCAATTTCTTTACGCAAATGCCATCTAAATTTGTTCCGCTTCCGAATCCGCCAAATATCTTACGAAAACTTGGTATATCACAGCTTGTAACCACAACTCCTTATTGTTTTATTCATTTTGTATACGTACAAAAGCAATAATAATTGATAGTTAATTAGAAATAAGTGAAATACAACTGGGAACATAACATAATGACAGAGAAGCTAGTAGTTGATAAACAAAGCAGTATTGCCACAAAAAATATATATTTTAGGACTCTTTTTTGCCAAGCTGTATCTTAGTACTACACGTACATTTTATTTTTCTTCAGTCCTTTAAGGAGTGCTCTTTGAATGTAAACTATGTTATATGACTATCAATATGTTATATGAACTGGTATTTTTCTAACCACTATAGAGACCAATATGACACGCTCAGTACTGCATCGCGTCGTAGCAGTGGTGCTGGTGATCCCAGAGCTGGTCGTCCAGTTTCAAGAACCGCTACACCGCGTGCACAGACGCCACGAAATAGTATTAAGGTAAATATTTCGCAATCCATTATTATTCCTAATGTCTTAGCTACCTTTCTTTTATTTTGTCATGCTGATGGTTATCCTCGTGTATCAATAGATATGATCTGATTGTGATATATGCAATTTTTTAGGAGCAAGAGTCAAAAAATTTTCGTCCCAACATTCCTATTACAACTTACCGTACAAGTCAAGGTCCAGTAATAAAAAGCGTTAATGAAGCTCGGGTAAGCAAATAAATTAATATTGTGTGATGTATTTACCAGCAGATAAATGGATAAAAGTATGACTATATTTACTTACAGAATTACTTAATGCGAACCAGTCTTTATAATTCCGAACGGGAGAAGCAGTTGAAGTCGACTGTTACAGTGACTCCTCAGCATGGAAATCGGCAACAAAGCCCACCTTTTTTTAATTCAACTATAGGCAACAGACCACATGTTATACCCTCGTTCGAACGGTCTAATGCTTACAGTACAGGTACCTGATTTACAAACTTCTCTATACTTACATATCAATCTTGCATTGAGTTTTAACATGTTTGGTTTAAACATTGCAAAACCTTGAATGTGGAAGATATAGTTCAACTTTACTATTAAAAATAGCTTATTGAACTCTTTATTTTCGTATAGCGCCTAAAATACCGGCACCAGCCCAAGCTCGACGAAGACTTGGTCGTAGTCCGAGTCCACCAGCTCGGATGTGCAACGAACAGTCTCGAGCCACAAACACCCCTTCACCGACTGAGAAATTTTTAGTAAAAGATGCCTCAAAAACTGCGTTAAAGGATGTCTTGTCAAGACTAAAACGTGAGTGTTTTAAAGTTAATTTCTTCACCTAGAATCTAAACTAAACCAGTAAATGAAATTGTATCCTCTGATGAAGTTGTGAACATCTGCGATAACAAACACATTATTGTTATTATTGATGGATGTGCTGCATCTAGCGTAATGCCATCACTTTTAGTAAACGTTTCGTTTCAAGATGTTAAGTATTTTGACACGGCTGGTATTACTGGCAACTTGGTAAAACTTTTTTGATTATAGAACTCAGAGCTGTCAAATTAAACTTAATGTCAAATTGGAAAATAACCTCTTTTATTATGATGCAATTCGTAAAAATAATGATCGAAACAATGTTTACCAAGTGAATTGTGCTCATTTAAATATTGGATATTGTGCTATTGCCACCTGAGATGGGTGCTTTAGTGACCAAAGCTTTGAAACCGATCAAATCTTTCAACATAGAAAATCGCGCTCATCGCGTGATTTCCAAAGAAAAACCTACTCCGGCACCTAGGTATCCTCACAATATAGAAGACTTAAAGCGAACACTTGAAGCGGAACCTGATATAGACGAGAAATTAGACAAAAAAAATGAAGGACTTGATAAAAGATTGAAAGATGTTTATGTAACCTCAATCGGGAGGCCTGAAGTGGATGTTACCCGGGAGAAGAAATCTGTTAACAAGAGTAAGCGTCCTTTGCCACAAGACCGTAAAATGCCACAGGAGTATGAGTTTGGATTCAAAGAGCCAGAGAGAGTCACTTATGGCCGAACTACTCTTCGAGATGCAATAAACTTTATTTCTGCTCATCAAACAAATCCTATTGAAGTTACAGCTTCTAAAATAGCGCTAGAGTACAAACTAAAAGAGGAGGATGTAGAAGGTGTACTAAAATATTTCAAGACATATGAGGTGTATATACCAGAGACTAAGACAGCACCAGCTGTATTTGCCGGACCAGCTCAAATGAGGAAACAGCTATACAAACTTGACACAAAAGAATTAGAAGCTAATAAAGAGCAGCAACATGCTACAGTGGCCAAGACAGATTCAAAAGTAAAGGAAGCAGCTAACACAGGTATAGAAGTAAAGGATGCAGCCGATATGGACACAAAAGTAAAAAAAGCAGTCTAGTTACCATACTGTTTATCTATGATTTATTTTAAATAGATTAAATAACCTCAATTTTTCTGTTAATAATTAGATTAGTTTCTGGGATAGAATATAATATTAAAATGAAGTTTTTCTTTTTATTAATGTACAGAACAGCTTTAATATTTCATATGTAACATTAAGTTTTGCAACCTGAAACTGGTTCTTATCTTTAATGATTTTGTTGACAGTGGCAGACCATGCTTGTAAGATGTTACTTTATTTACAAATTGTGTGAGCTAAGTTATATGGTGGTCTTATATGAATTTATAACATTAATTTCATCAGTCATCTTGATTGTGTTATTATGAGCCTCTGTAGCTGGACTATTATTTAGTGTATCACCAACATATTCTATTTTAACCTACTCAGTACATAATATAAAATGTTATAGCATATCGGATATTGCTACAATATCCAGGCCAATGTGATTTAGAAATTAGATAGTGAAAAAATTAAATTGTTTTGTTTTTAATGATGATGCTTTTATTTCTGTTAACTGTACCAAATTTGATTCTTAATACAGGTATTACTTCTATTGCTTTCGCGTGGTAGTTGTAAGACACCACAATAAACTAAAATAATAGCCAAATTTTCCATCTGTGCGCTTAGTAGTCTATTTGAAGTCAAATAGCCTTCCTTGACAATGGGTTATCAAATGCAAATAGGATC
The DNA here is from genome assembly GCA_932294355.1 of Aporophyla lueneburgensis. NCBI lineage: Eukaryota > Metazoa > Arthropoda > Insecta > Lepidoptera > Noctuidae > Aporophyla > Aporophyla lueneburgensis. The sequence continues at coordinate 18,172,866 of OW028735.1, forward strand.
TTTCAACATTCCAACACAAAATATGAATAAATGCTTTACATAAATTAATAAACTCACTAGAAATATCTATAAGAACTGGTATTTAACAGCTGTGATGCTGTTGGAAAACAGACCTTATCAACTCACACATCAATTAACAAAGACCCCAGAAAACAAAAAAAAAACAAAACACACTTTTATTAGCTTCAAACGTGTGTTAGTATGTAATGGAAATTGAACATGATTTTGACCCCATTCAAAACGTCGGTTTAACTCAAAATTTGGCATACTCATCAAGGACCGATGACAATACAAAGTTTGTGTCATTATCCTTGCCGGGGTTAACAGGATAGCAAAAAACTGTCTCGGAAAACTACGCTGACATACGTCCCAAAATTCGAAATACCTTAAAAATAGAAAATACTAAAAAACACGCTTCCATAGAAAAACTAAAAAGTATAAGGGGCGTTTTGATGGGGGTCAAAATCATGTAGAGCCGGTAGCTTCGCTTGGTAGGATTTGATATGACTCTGTATAATGGCCTTGTTGGTACAGTGTCGATGTGTCGCGACGGGTCTCTGGGTGCGGCATCGCTAGGCGCCACTCCAGACGCGCCGATGCCGCGCCGCGCGCCTTCTGTCCGCTCCGACGAGCGACCGCTGGCCACGCAGGGGGACATGCTCAACAGCATTAAGGTACACCATTGTCATCTACGTACGTCCATAATATTAATACCAGCCTATTATTGACCCGTTGCAAGGCAAAGACCTCTTCTTACACAGTGAACGCACGAGCTTAGAGCATCACGCTTGTTCAATACAGTGTGGCGATTTCATACTTATACAACGTGTTCCTATGGATATCGCATAACTCTAGGGTATTAATGAGACCATTTCAAAGAATCAAATGGCAATGTCAAAAAAAACTTTTTAAAAATCATATTTAAAGAAATGTTTTTTTTTTTCTAGAATAGACTAAGAAAATGCGACGTTATAATATTTCACGTAAGGGTGTTTTACATAAATAATCGTGACATCGAATTATTTTGTATGAAAAACTCTAACGAAAAAAATAATTCAAAAGGAACACCTTGTACCTATAATTCCAGGTTTCCTCCCTAGGTTTTCCTTTACAAATGTCAGCAAATATCTTAAAAAAACCCAGAAAATACATATTTATTGAAACACACATAGTCGCCGAAAACAAAAAACGCGTTATCTCGCAACATATTGTAGCATAGTCTATATTGATATCAATAGTGCAAACCAAGTTTCGAGCTTCAAAAAACCCCTATGCTAATTGCTTCGTTAAGAAGGCTAAGTTCTTACACTATTGGTATATATCCTAGCAAAAAACCTTCAAAACGATTCAGATTCTGATTGATATTGTGTTACGCTATTGGGGTGTAAGTCGAAGTATAGGTATCAGTCAATTTTAGCCTATTTTCATAACGCCCTAATCGGATATTTCAAATTACAGTTACAAAGAAGACTACGCGAAACTATCAATGCAGAGAAAGCAAGCGTATTTCACGAAAAAGTCAGGTAAGTAATGGCAATAATGTAAAGCCTACTGCCTTCCCCATGATCCGATTATTATAGCTTTCAAAGTCAAAAGATTGGCTAGATTAATTCACACGCCCGCTTCCCTTTGTGCTATTCTCTAAGCCCTTTTTTTTGGTGGGAAATCATCAAATGACATCTACTTTTGGCGGAGCGGGAGGGCGTGTCACACTTTTACTGACTAAAACCCACCCGTGTTCCTTCAGTTGCCTATGCCAGGGCCACGATAACTCTTTCGAACAAATCTAGCGACTCTGGCAGGATTCTCTAAGCCCTAGGAATAGAATCTTGTGCGCAGCGCTGCCGCAACGGCTAAATAACAGTTGGATATTCACTAAGTTGTAACTAACTACACTAGCGCTTAATGCTGCGACGGGCGTGAGATAAAACTACTCAACTCAAATATTTGAAATCCATAAACACCTAAACACATCAGTCGGTTCTGATTTAAAGGTTGCAAGGTGTAATTCGTCTTCGGAACAGCGACGGGAAATTACAATCTAGAGTTCGTCAACGACTGTAACTGGGTTAGTGAATACTCACAGTAGGTCGCGACGACGAGCTCGTCATAGCCACATAGCCTTAATTTCTACCTCACCGCTGACTCCTAGCTACTAGTACGGTCTGCACGCCCTGTCGTCTGCGCTGTTTTATTTTCGTTTAAAATGCTACCAATGCAGCCATCTTGTCAAAATTTTGACTTTGACGGCTCCACCATTATGAAAATCGGAATATAAACAACATAACACAACATTACATAACATTCTCTCAAGTATTCCCTACATTTGAGTTTTACTTACTTAGTTAAAACCCTGAATAACCAACATGTACGCACGGCTACATATTAACCTATACATTTCCAGTATAAGCTGGCTTTTAATTGTAAGAAAAACTTATACTTACAATGCGATGTCAGCTAAAACTGGAAATGTATAGCTTGATATGTAACCGTGTGTAACATTTGTACCCACTTTGGGCAACTAATCGATTTTTTTCAATGATATTTTTTAACAGTTTGGTGCTGCCCAAGAAGTCTAATAATAGTAACAAGACTGACGTCACAAGGACTAACAATAATATCACGAAAAATCAAGACTTCGGGTGTGTAAAAGTTTTTTTTTTAACCGACATCATATAAAGAGGTAATGCTTTCGATTTGTTTATATTGTAATTAGTCAGTCTGCATTACTGCTTACATATCCTGGGTGCACCAGCCAGCCTCCTCGAAACCTGTTTGTTATACAGGTGGCTGATTTCCACTACTTTTAACCAGGGATTGAAAACCGGTACAAAATTGCATCCCTGTTCTTCTTTTTGCAAAGGTTACGGTTCGGTTCTGGTTCCAAAGCACCGGTTCCGTATCATCCGATTTAAAGTTTCTTTAAGGAGAGGTCGCCTCCGAAATATTGGCGAGTGCGAGTCTGTATTGTAATGTCCGCAACATAATATTGTCATTAACTACACAGCCCCACAAAAAAAAAAAAAATTTACTTGTTAAACCACATGGTCTATACGTATTTTGAGCTGCCGGATCCGAATCTGGACACAGAATTAACCCTACACCCTCCAGTTTTTCTCAAGACCATGTGGTTTAATATCAAGATCATTTTTTTTTTCTTTGGGACTGTGTTATTATTAGTAGTTTGAATATCTTCACTTACTGTAGCACCGTATGAACTCGTTTCGACTCGCTTTGAAGAAGAACCGGCAAATGACAAGTCTCTCCCCTATTTTTGAATGACCTGTGATATTGTTGGTTGTTTCAGCGTTAGCAGAGACAAACAGGCCCCCTTATCCCATAGTTTCTACAGCCCGACGCGCCCGATGTCGCCGAAGGGACGGCGGAACACGCAAACGAAAAGTTTTTACTAAGCAAATAAGCAATTAATTAAATTGTATAGTAGGTAACTGAATCAAATTGTGCCGTGTGGTGTAGTAAAAGTACGTTTTTTTTTTTATATTCATGGGTTTTATTTATTTATTTACATTATATTTACAATTATGTACAATTGTTGGGTTTCTACTTTTCAAGTATTATGTATTCATGATTGAATTTTGTTAGGGCAGAACACAAGGTTTAATGAAATTAAATGATGAACAATACGGCATAAATAATGGGTTTAAAAAAACATCGCTATTTCTAATACATAAGCTCTTCACAAAACGAGCTGGAGGCACATTTCAGTTTCATACTTTAAGAAAAACGTGCTAACAAATATATCACAACAGTCCTACTCTCTAAAAAGCACGTGTTATGTTCGCCGACCAAGATGATTAGACAACATTATTCGAGTGCCAAGCGTCGTGTTCGACTTAGTTGCACCACACGTGGGCAAAATTACATCGAAATATTGAGGGCACTGTAACCCCCCCAAGCATTTGCATTTCCAACTTTATTCCGGTGTGGGTAAAGTTCTTAATACAAAAAATTACAACTTAGCAATAGACCAAGTTGTCAGATTTGTAAAAAGAACTGCATTTATATTCATACTAGCTTTTGCCCGCGGTTTTGCCCGTGTTAAATTCCAACCCCCCCCCCATTTTACGGAAGCCCCCCCCCTTCCGTAAAATGGGGGGGGGGGGGGGTGGTTGGAATTTATAAAGAGACAAAAAGTAGCCTATGTCACTCTGCATCCTTTCAACTATCTCCACTTAAAAAATCACGTCAATTCGTCACTCCGTTTTTCCGTGAAAGACGGACAAACAGACACACACACTTTCCCATTTATAATATTAAGTATGGATTGGGTTCTTAATTCAAAAACTTTCTTAGTCTTTGTGCTAAATAAAAACCTTTTTTTGTAATATGAGGGTAGTAGTTAGTTCACGACTGGCAGTTGTTTCATCAACCCTGGTCGGCTTACATTCAATGTCTTGCAGACTCTAGGACTAAGTTGAGTAGTAAATAGTGCAGGAGCTAGGATAGGCCGGGGTCCGGGGGCGGCGGCGCCATACAGTTTCCGTCCGGGTAGCGCTTCTTGAAGGCGCCTATTAAGTCTGGGTCCACTAAGCGTACGCCGTCCACTTGGTTGCCCAGGGTTATCCTGAAATTGAAAGGTCATTTTAAATGAGTATTTACAAAAAAGACAAAAAAAATAATCGAAGACGAAAATATAAAGCCTAAAACACCGACTTCCTAATAAATTAAAATTTCTTTTACCGCCAGGGAGGGTACACCCTAGGAGTACATACAGGATATTTTTTAAAGGAATGTTTAAAGAATAGAAGGATACATTTTTTATTTTTTTTTTATTTAATCTTTTAACGATTCAACTAACATTAAACATTTAATTTAACAAAAGTGGAATGTCAGGGAAGAAAGTTTTCAAGTAATAATAACTTGCTTACCAATTCGGCTGGACATTGTGCGGCCGTCCAAACAGTTCTATCTTTCTCGTACCAGGACTCAGCCTCTCTGAAAAGGTAAATTATGTTGTACGGTCAGCGTCAATAAAATCCGGGCGAACAGACTGGTCAAAATGATCTAAAGAACTATGAAAATGAAATGCCTGCATGACTGCGTGCGTGTATGACCAGAAGGCCAATTCTCGTAATTAAAAAAAACCAGCCAAGTGCGAGTCGGAGTCATGCACGAAGGGTTCCGTACCATTATCGGCAAATAAATCATGTTTGTTGTATGGGAGCCCCACTTTAAATATTTGTTTTATTTTAATTTAACTGTAATTTAATTTATTTTTAAACTGAATAAGTCACTAAATATTCTGTGAATATTTCAAGCGGCTACCTGTTGCCGTTATGAATATCGAGCAAAAAAATCATGTTTGTTGTATGGGGGAGCCCCATTAATTTTTTTTCTGTTTTTTTTGGTATTTGTTGTTATAGCGGCAACAGAAGTACATCTGTGAAAATTTCAACTCTAACTATCACGGTTTGTAAGGACCTTAAAAACGGTCAAAATTTAGTCACAGTCTCATCTAAGCGACAATCAAATGCCAAAAACTTGTAAAACATGTATGGAAACTCTAGGTTTTTTTAACAGATTGACTCGTGAGTTCTCTCTTTATACGTTCTTGAAATTACGAGAATTGCCACTCAGACGAATATATGAATGTAAACGAGACAAATAGAGTTCTGTAGTTTCTGCCAACCCAATGGGAAGATGGTTTGATTTATGTATGTTGTACCTTTTACAGATAAGTGTGCAACAGTACACCTATTTCTCCTATATAAAACAGTAATGAATGATACAATTTAAGTAAGCTCTCTCACCAATAATGCCGTAGATCTCGTCAGGCTTGTGCGAAGTAGCGCGCACCTCGGCCACGATGACGTCACAGTCCAACCCTCGGTTCAGGTTGTCTGGACTGCCTTTCATGCCCACCTGTAGATCGCAACATGTATATTCTGTCGTGCAATCAATAAAGTTTGGGTAAAAACAATTAAATCAAAAGGTTGGGAGAGGTCGCGATTTATGTAAATATCCGGTAAAACATTAATCCATAATCAGTTGGGCACGCCACAATTGCGGCGGTAAGTCCCCTCTATGAGGAGTGGATAGAGAGGCGTCACGGCGTCCTCACCTTCCGCCTGACGCAGGTTCTCACCGGGCATGGGTGCTTCGGTGGGTTCCTGTTCAGGATAAAGCGGGAGGATACGTCCGGGTGTGTCCATTGCGAGGATCGTCTGGAGGACACGGTGGAGCATACGGTGGAGGTGTGCCCTGCCTGGGCGGAGCACCGCCGTGTCCTCATGGAGGCGATCGGCGGCGGCGACCTCTCGCGTCCGGCCCTGGTACGAGCCATGGTACGGAGTGAGAGGGAATGGGAAGCCGTCACCTCTTTCTGCGAAGGAGTAATGCTCGCGAAGGAGGAGGCGGAGCGCATAAGGGAGATGTAATATCAGCGCCCCTAGTCGCCGCAGGAAACGCCCCGGGCGTCGGGAGTCGATCGCAGACTCCCGGCCATCGTAGGCGCGGGTTTGCGGGCGGCAAGCAATGGGTAGCTCGCCGCCCGGTAAGGACCAGGCCCGTGTCGACGGCGCGTAGTGTTCCACGTGCGCCTCATAGAGATGTCAGCAGCATTCAAGGGGTCTGCTAGGACCGATGCCTGCCAGGGTCGCGAGATCGTTCAAACGAGATACCGTGACTCTGGCATATGGGTAACTGAAGGAACACGTGTGGGTTTTAGTCAGTAAAAGTCTGACACACCCTCCCACTCCGCCCAGAGCGGGAGAAGTTATTTAATGATTTCCCATCCAGGAAAAAAAAACTATAATCAGTGGGACACAGGTCTCCTATCTTCGAGAGGAAGTGGTCTGTAATATACCACGCGGGCCAAATGCCAGTCCGAATTGATCATTTAATTTTCTGTTGGATAGGGTTTTTTACAATTATATTAATGGTGCTCTCACGTGTCCACTCTGTACAAGAATTTTTGTAAGCAAAGGCGGTTTTGCTAGCTACATGAGAGCCCATGAAAGACGCCAGTAGGTTAGTAATGAAACGGTCGCCGTAGCCGAAAACGGAATGGAAGGATTATTATTAAGTTCAGAGTTGTTTCCACTTAAAATTGAAAACATAATTTACCTACCTCTAAGTGTAGAAAAATAGGGGTCGATTGTTTTTTTTTTTGAGGAGTATATGTGCAAATTATTTTGAATAAGCCAGTGCAGTATGCGTCAGTAGACTATATTTCTATCTACTAACCAGACAGTGTTCCTTCCCGTGGTTCAGCCAGTGTCCCGTCCGCCCTGTGCGTATGATACGTTGCAGCTGGTTGGTCTTCACCCAGATCAACTCGTCCACTCGCTCGTAGCCCCACAGCTTGAGGCACTCGCGACCCAACTCCATAGCTCTGCGAATATTCATCAAAAAATTTGAAGCAATTCTTGCCTAACCGAGTTCGAACAGAATAGGTTCTCGAAAAACCGCCGAAAAAACTGAAAAGCAAAAAATAATAAACCTTAAAATTATGAGTCGGCGCTTTGAGTGATCTTTGTTCATTGATTTTTCAGCGCCGACTCAAAATTTTAAGGTTTATTATTTTTTGCTTTTCAGTTTTTTCGGCGGTTTTATTTTTTGCTAAAAAGTTTTTATTTTATAATTTTTTGTGGCTTTAATGTACTTATAATACTTGGCAAGGTATACACTATCGAATAAAAAAAGAATTATCAAAATCGGACTACTCTGTATAAAGTTATGCGTGGTTATACATTACAATCAGTGAGTGAACAATCAATCATCCCCTGTTTTCCGACCCTTAGGGTTCGATTTTGTTTTCAAAATTTATATGGGACCACCTTGGGAGTATACCCTTTCCAATAAAAGAAGAATTATCACAATCGGACCACTATATAAAAAGTTATGCGTGGTCATACATAAAAAAAAAAAAAAAAAAACGTCGAATTGATAACCTCCGTTTTTTTTTCGTCGGTTTGAAAATGTTGTACGGCTCCCACGCTAAACTGCTTCAAGAACTGGACTGATAAATTATGTCCGAGCTAGTTGAAACACAAGCACCAGCTAACTAGCTGCTAGTGTGTCTGCCAAATAATAATCCCAACAAAAACACAGATGTAAAAATGGGAGCCAAGTTTAGTATTAAGAATATGCGTGTTTGCCGACTGCACTGACAAAAGAATTTCAAAGCTAGTTCAATTAGATTCTGTATATATAATACTAGCATTTGCCCGCGACTTCGTCCGCGTAAATGTTAGTTATCGCGGACGCAAACAAATCGCAGAATAAAAATTTGCCTATGTCCTTTTCTTGGGGTTCAAACTTAGCTCGTACCAAAATTTCATCAAAATCGGTTCAGTGGTTTTTCGTGAAACCGACCGACAGAGTTACTTTCACATTTATAATATGAGTATTTGATTTTTCTCTAAAATAGCCGCCTTTTGAGTCGGTATGGTAAGTGCACAGTGCCTTTTGAGTCAGTGCTAGTTGGTTCGGGTGCATTCCAAGTCAACCTTATATTTTGTGCATCTAATACTAATAAATAAGGTCCAAGTAGAATGATCCTAACGGTCTTATTACAAGGTTTTTCTCAAGGGTTTAAATCTTCGTGCCTATTTTTGAAATAAGAACATAACAGAAACCGATATACATACAGTTCTTTTTACAAAACTTACTTAGCCCAGTGCTAAATTGTGATTTTTGTATTAAGAACTTTACCCAAATCAAAATATAGTTGCAAACGCAAAAGCTGGTTCAGAGCTATCGCGTTTTGTAATAAGACGGTAGACGATTTTTTCTTACCTGCCAGTAACCCACAGGAAGATGAGCCCGCTGTCTTGTAGCTGTGGCACTCCCAGACACCTCATCTCGTCGTCCGACATGGTGCCGTACGGGAGTTCCATGTGAATGTCCCACGGAGGATCCGCCATTATCACTGCGAACTTGCCTGGAGGGAACAAGCTCAGATATACAGACCAATCATTAAGGACGATGCGTTAAGATCGGCTAAGATCGCCCGCGAAATGCTTTTTTTTTACGTTTTTTGTAATTGTTAATGATGGGTCATTCAATGGAATAAAATGAACTAAGAGGGTTGAATTGATAATTTTAATGATAATGATTCTGTAAATACGTGTTACGGGTTATTTTTTTTTTCTGCCGCCATTTTATTTTTTGGGTACGAAATGAATTATGTAAATTTATCTCTTTATAATATCATTATAGATTAATTTAGAAAATGCTAACGGCTTTTGTTTGCATGCTGCGGACAGACCGTCATCATTCATTAAATTTAAACATAATTTACAAACATACAAGTAACATTCCCCATTTCTTCCCGTGGGTGTCGTAAAAGGCGACTAAGGGATTTCCTAGAGAATGGGCAGCAGCGTTCTCTATGCATTTTACTACCATACTGCGATCGCCAACTCGCTTGCCAAGCGTGGCGATTATGGCAAAGCCCCCCAAATAGGGGGAGGCCTATTCCAGCAGTGGACGTTTTGCGGCTGAGATGATGATGATGACAAGTAACATGGCATGAGATTTTAACCGACAGAAGAATTAATATAATGTAGATTTAACAAGGGGTCCCAAACTAGGCCCAGCTTGTATTTTGGTGACCCAAACTCTACACAAGATAAGTTCAGATGCCAGCACACAAAGCTTACTACTGTCAAATTTCTTTAATAGGTTTTCAACTTTATAGCTAAAGCATTAGGTTCAAGATTGATTGGCAAAATTTGACAGATTTCGGGTAGTTTGATGTGTTGGCGTCAGTACATAATTGTGATACTGACCTAAGAACGTCATGTCCAGATATCTGAGGTCGCATTGTATCCACTGCGGCGGCGTGAGAGTTAGCACACCGTCTGGTTTAGCTGCCACTATTGTACCTGGTGGAGTAAAAGAACCATTATAACTTATCCAAGATATTGTCTCTTTTATGTTCAGCTTCTAAGGGTCATAGCGTGATGTTAAATAGTTTAAAACCTTGCTCGAGATTTTTTTTAATTCTTGATTTAGCCACAGTGGATTTTCAAATTGTTCAAAGAACTTTGATTGGGCTGTAAATACTGTTTTTAAAACCACTTCATAATATAAATTCAATCGTTCCTTTTTTTTAAGTTATTTATACATGTTATTTTAGTTTTTACTGTAACACATTTCGACACGATGTAAAAACTGTTAATGAAATAAATAATAAAGCAATGAAATGCATACAGAATTTTTAAGTTCGACAGCTAGTTCCAAAGATTAGTGCATTCAAACAAACTGTTCAGCTTTATTCGTAGTATAAAGTAGGTACCAAAGTAGAATGAATGAATGAATGAAATGCACGGATCCCAGCGTGGTTTGACCAGACTTCGATCATTTAACGAATGTCAAGATTTGCACTAGCCCCTGAGTTGTGAAAAGTATTATCAAAATCAAATAAATCACACATTTAAAGTAGATTTTTGGACTATCTTTAATTTGGTCAGAGGTAGACTTTCAAGTTTTAAACGATGTATGGACTGTGTGAATTATGATATGGACAGAAAGGGGGTGACTACTGAGATGACGACTAATAGAGAAGTGTGGAAGAAAAAGACATGTTGCGCCGACCACAAATATATTGGGATAAGGGCAGGAGAATAATGATGGTATACTTTTAAGTTTCAAACATGACGATTAAATTTGGGAGAAAAAGGAAATAAAGTATGCTAAATATTTGTAATCGCCAACTAGTCTTAAGCAAACGTGGTGATCAAGGCTCTTACCTTCTCTTTGTGAGAAAACAATTTTGCCCTTTTGAGGGACAATAATAGGCTAGTGTTGTAATATCTATTTTTAAAAGCTGTGGCGAAAATTACAGAACGATAAATGGTTTTTGTACATTAAATAAATCAGGGTAGGGTTTATATTTGAGTGCTATAGCTTACCGTTATGAGCTCCCTTGGTCGCAGTGTCAGCAAGTTTGGGCGCGTTAGCATTTGGGTCCGAGTTGTCCACTTCGTAATGTACGTACCTGTAGAATTAACAGGGTTTTTTAAAATTGCACACATTATTTATTAATTTGGACTTTAAAACCTTGGCTAAAAGATTCACTAATCGATGTCGTATATTACCCTATTCCGGGCACAGAAAAACAAAATAAATCGCGAAGAGTCCACGTAACGCTAATTCAAACGATTGTAAATTGAAAATACCTACTCATTCCGTACAAAAATATATGCAGTGTTATTTATATTTTTGATACTAATATGGATACAAACACATACTTATACCGTGTGGTGCCGGACGTAAAGAATAGCACCATGCCATTTCTTACCCTGGGCGTCGTAAGAGGCGACTAAAGACCTTACTAGAGAATGGGCATCCGCGTTCTCTATATATTTTACCACCATACTGCGATCGCCCACCCGCCTGCCAGGCGCGGCGATTATGACAAACCCTACCAAATTGGGGAAGGCTATGTCCAGCAGTGGACATCTTTCAGCTGAAATGATGATGATGATAAATATGGATACTAATTTGTGCTTGCCGGAAGCGGATAGTTGTATTTTAAATTTTAAAAACGTTCGAATAAGTGTTACGTATACTTCGCGCGTCTGAGCTCTTCTTCGTGATTCCTCAAGCAATACTATAAGAGTGAGTTGCACCAACTAACTTTAACCATAGCCTTGGTTCTGTCAAATCTCCGGCTACGGGCCATATCCGTAAATTACATCACACAAACATGATTTTTTTACCCCCACTCCCGTCCTTGTCAGAACTGGTCACATTTGTGACACGGGGCGGAGATTTGACAGAACCAGGGCATTGGTTATGGTTAAAGTTAGTTGGTGCAACTCACTCAAGTGTAATTTATTTTGCGGGGGTTCCCTCTATCTGGCAGAAACTTGATGCTCCGAATTTTATTTGGCATAACACACTTGGCATAATCTTATTTAAACGAATATTTGTAAGGCATAAAAAATGTTTAGCATAATCATTGTTTGGCCGAATCTTTATATGCTCGACTTTACGCTGGCATACTTTTAAGATGGCAGAATTTTATTTCGCATAATTACCTTTGAGAGACTTAAAATTTCGCATAATTTAGTTTAGCATAACATTTGTTTAGAGCAATGATTATTTGGCATAATTTCACTTGGCATACTATGAAGATGGCAGAATTTCATTTAGAATAATTTTGTTAGGCATATTTTCATTTCTATTAAATTGCATTTTAACCTTAAATAAAATGAAATAGCGTCTCAAAAAGTCAGTATATGTTGTGCTACAAAAATTATTGACAGAAATGAATCGCTGCAGAACCGACTCCACGTAGTCTTGTCTGCCCTACCCCTAGAGTGTAATTTAAACCCGCGTAGGCGCGGAGTGGCGAGGCGGCCCGCGAGCTGAGGGAGCGTTCAAGTATTACGTAACGCAATTTTTGAAGATTTTAGGCCCTCCCTCCCCCCATGTAACACACCGTAACGTTTTTCTGCACCCCCCTTCCCCTCCCTAAACGTTACGTAACATTTAAGTGACCATTAAAGTCACAGTTATGTTGAACAAAGTATAATATTTGGAATTTGAAAGATTCTAATTCTCTAGCTTTTTTATTAAAATAAAAAAAAAATACGTAACGCGTTGTTTAAATACTCCCCCTCCCGCCCTTGTAACGCACCGTAACGTTTTGCAAGACCCCCCCTCCCCCCAAATTGCGTTACGTATTACTTGAATTCTCCCTGAGGAGCAGGTTACGTATTACTTGAATTCTCCCTGACGCTCACCACCGCGGCTTCGGCTTTTCGCCGGCCAGCCTCAGCCGTGGCGGCGACCGTCAAAACCATCTGCGACGATGAGCTCGCGTGGGACCGCCGGAGCCCCGCAGCGCCGAAGCCGTGACAGAAACCATGCATGTTGCATGCTCGCCTGCATGCTGTAAGCTTGCTTGCTTGCTGCATGCATGCTTGCTGCATGCTTGCTTGCATGCTGCATGCTTGTTTGCATGCTACATGCTTGTTTGCATGCTGCATGCTTCTTCGATATGAAATGTATGCCAAAAGATGATTCTAAGTTAAGGCAGAACTATGATAAGAAGAGGGGGACTAAGATAGTTCTGCCTTTTAATAACTATCGATATGAAATTATGCCAAGAGACGATTCTGACTGCGAACTTTCTGCGATATGATGGTTCTACTTTTTAATTATTATGGAATAAAATTTATGCCTAAAGATGATTCTGACTTATAAAATTATGCGTTGTGAATGTATGATAAATGAGTGTATGCCAAACGATTTTCTGCGAAATGAAGTTTATGCCATCCGCTGTTATGCAAAATAATATTATGACGAAAAAAATTCTGCCATAAAGGGTGGACCCATTTTGCGGGTCACATTACCTGTATGCAAGATACGCTGGGGAAAGGTCTGCATACAATGGGTGCCTGAAGATAGACGACGCCACCGCGGTCGGCCTAGAAAGCGGTGGCGAAACGACCTAGATGCGTACCGCGACGATTGGTTTGAGGTGGCGCGGGACAAGAGTTCCTGGAAGAAATTGGGGGAGGCCTTTGCCCAGCAGGGGGACAGAATAGACTAAACAAAAAACAAACAAAATGTCTATTTTTGAAGTGCAGCTTCTTGTAAGTGTAAGATTTGGTCGCTGACGTGAGTTTCACTTACTTGCAGCTGTCCATGTGGAAGCAAGTGTTGAGGAAGGAGCAGTCGCCGAGCGACTCGTCCGTGTGGCTCTGTATGATCTTCTTGAAGTGCAGCTTCTTGCAGGCGTACGATTGCTCGGCTCCTTCCTCTGCCTTGCTCGTTGTGAACGCTCGCATGCATTCAGCTCGAGTGCCGTGAGGACAGAACTCCATTACTTGAGCACCTGAGCGATAGAGTAGGAGATAAACATAATGACTATTGTATATAAAGATGTATTTATTACTAGCGGCCAGCCTCTGCTTCGGAACGGTTTTTCCGACTTGACAAAGTATGAAGATTTCTTTATTATATCTAAGTTTAATATACAACGTGTATTTATTGATATCCTATAACTTCAGGGTTTTAGTGAGACCATGTCAAAGAATCAGCTGGCATATAGATTTTTTGTTGAGAAGAGAGTTGTAAGAGAGTTTAGTTGAGAAGAACAACGCGGTCACACCCGACAGACTCGGAAACCACGTCGTCATAACGGCTGTTTATTTGATCTTTTGTGTCGTTTTCCAAACTACGTACGGACGAAAACGTGGGCAAAAAAAAAGCTAGTTCCTGGTCGACGCATTTGAAGTCAAAATTGCAATAATTATTTTTTTCGTACCACTTGCTCAAAAAAGTGACATTCTATGCCAAAAAAAGCTAACATAATAATAATAATAAAGCTAACATAGTCATTTTAATCTGTTAAAAACAGGGAAAGAAGATTGTACTGAATTTCATTCATCCTCTAGGGGGAGAATGTGATTTAAATTTGGAATACTTACCGAAATTTATACTGAACTACATCTGTGTTTACACCATTGAGTTTGTATATAAAGCATTATACATCTTTTTGAAAAAAATATTACGAATACGCATTTATTATGCAGTTATGATTATTAAATAAAATTACGAAAACCGACGAGGCCGTATGAGTTTGATGCTTTTGCTTTTCCGACAAAAAATATTAGTCTAGGAATTGTGTAAATTTTTTCGCAAATGGTACGAAAAGTAAAGTATTTTCCTCGGTGAAAAAGCTGTCTTAGTCTTGGGTGAACTTAAATCCCTCGCTACACTCAGGACTCGTCTTAAATCCCTCGCTTCGGTCGTGATTTAAGTTTTTAACACCCTCGCTACGCTCGGGAGTAAACCTCGAATCCTTCGTTGCGCTCGCGATTTAAATTGTTACCAGCGACAGAAGACACTGCTTTATCCCCTTGGTTAATAATCTACTATTTTATTTTTTGCCCGAAAGTCTGACAACTAGGCTTACGAAGGGGTATCGTATTATCCAGTAACTGGGTTGTCGACGCCAGATAGACAGTCGCTCCATGTAAAATACTGGTATTCAGCTGCACCCGGTTAGACTAGAAGCCGACCCCAACAAGGTTCGGTTAAGATGGCCAGAATGTAAAATATGTATTTGAATTTGATACAAACCTCCTTGACTCTTGAACTTGTCAGCCAGTGACTTCTCCTTGGCAGTTGGCTTGCTGAGTAGGTCCATGATCTCTTCACCAACTCTTTTCACAGCCTTCTCTCTACTTGAAGGCATTGCCAGTAATGACTATAATAGATAGAAAAAAAATCTTAGGCTTGAAAGGGGATTACGACTTATAGAAAACTACGTATATGACAACCGAGACAAACAAGACATATTGCGCCTATTAAAAATTAGTTTGGATCGGGGCGAGCCTATTGCCATCAATCAGGCACAAATCCAGGTTCCGGGCTGCTACAGACAAATTCCAGACGGAAAAACCCATAAACACTTTGCCCAACCCGGAAATCGAACCCAGGATAGCAGCAGCGGGTTCAGCAGTAGCGTTTGTGACTACCAGACCAACGAGGAATTAAATCCGTATAAATGAATGAAGGATGATTCCGAGGTATGAAATAGATTTTTTCAAACCTATAAAGTAATGCAATGGATCAGGAGTTTCCTTAATAATCCTCTGATTGACATTGACAGTATGTTAGGTAGAACGGGCTGGTGTCCGCAACTCCACGTCTGAGCGCGTATTTTGCGTACGGTTGACAGTATGTTACGCAATTAGTGTTCAGTATTATATACTCAGGAGGGGCTCGTTGCGTGAATAATATACCCGAACGGGTCGATCAACCAGGTTAGGCCAAGCTTGTCACGGTCGGTTTATGGAAGGCTTTTATTTGTGGGTGGGAAATCATCAAATGACGTATCCCGCTCTTCGTGTCAGAGACTTTTACTGACTAAAACCCACCCGTGTTCCTTCAGTTGCCTATATGCCAGGGTCATGGTAACTCTTTCGAAAAAATCGAGCGACCCTGGCAGATATGTATGGATGGCTGACCTTTACATACTGAAAACCCTCCATGCATCAGTAAGCACGGTAAGCCATTAGTCCTGGCGGTGATGTATAGATCTTTGATAGTGGTTACAGGTAGTCGGGAAGTTCGAAAGACTGGCAACCAGTTTTACCAAGCGGTATATTACCTAGTAACTGCATTGTGGAGGTAGTGATGCAAAGGACTCGAGTCCTTTAGTCGTAATTTTAAAGACTCGAGTCAATTATGCAAGACTCAGTGTGCTAAAAAGGATCGAAGTCTAGAGTCAAGTACTCGAGTCTTAAAGAGGACTCGAGTTTTAAAAAGGACTTGAGTCTAAAAAGGACTCGAGTCTTAAAATGAACTTGAGTCTTAAAGAAAAACTCGGAGCATGAAGATGCGACTTGTAGCTCATCATTCGAAAAGACTCGAATAGAAGGTGATAAGTTCAAATTAGTGGTTATGATGTAATTATGCAGACAAAAAATCTGACGAGTTATTCATAGACCCAAATTCATTTTAAGACACGAGTCTTTTTCTAAGACTCGAGTCCTTTTTAAAACTCGAGTGCCTGTTAAATGACTCGGGCTCGGCTTGACTCTAGACTCCGAGCCTTTTGAGCACACTGAGACTTGCATAATTGAGTCGAGTCTTTAAAATTACGACTCGAGGACTCGAGTCCTTTGCAACACTATGTGGAGGTCAGATAGGCAGTCACTCTAATTTAAAGTACAAGTGTTCAGTTGCATCCATTTAGACTGGAAACAAACCCCAATATAGTTGGGAAAAGGCGAATTGATACTTTTTATTATTAACCCACCATAAGATCTGTGTCGTTTTTAGCAGTTTTCTTCTCATCTGTAGCAGTTTTGGATATTTTAGGATTTGCAGCCTCTTCTGTTCTGTTGTCTCCTGCAATGTGAAAGTTTTAAACCCTCTGAATTAGTTTCTGAGTTCATTAGTTCATATTTTGAAGTCACAATATTTGTCTGAAATTGTAGAGAAAACTAAACTCTAAAATAAGTTATCTTTCATTTCAGTTATCTTTTAAGTCTAAAATAAGTTATCTTTCATTAATGTCTAAATAAATTATCTTTAAATAAAAATGTTTACATGTATGTAACTAAATTGTGAATGTAGTTAACAAACCTTTCCTTTTGCTACCAGAAGTCTGTTCCTCCATGAGAGCTGCCAATACGGCGGCTAGTCTTACGGACTCTGCATTCACAACCTCTATGCTTGCATCAGTAGTGCTCTCAGTTCGTTCTTTTATGCTAAAATAAACAGATAGTGTATAATAACCCTGCATTATAAAATCCAGCATATAGACAGTGCAAATATGAAATTAACGTAAGGTACCGGGGAAGTGCTAAAATAAGTTATTTTTCTATGTGGTCATAACTTTTGTTCTATTTTAAAAGTTTCTATGACAAAGGTTTTAGATTTGTTTAGTCTTTCAAGCTAAAATAAAAAATATTTTATAATGCATAAAAAATTATTAAGAATATTCCCTTTTTTAGTTTAATATGGCTTCATAATGATAAATCAAGAACTAGCACCTAAAGCAGAAGACTATAGAACCTAGCTTCTGAGTTCTAACGTTCCATAAAAGCCCAAGTAGCTATAAGTGATTTTTTTTTTATTTAAACCACAAAGTGTTTTTCCTGAATTTAAAAATATTTGAAGTAGTTAAAAAAACAATGTTTAATGATCTGTAAAACATCTTTACACAGTATAAAAGAGAGTTGCTTCCTACGTCTGTACGCTTAGATCATTTATACTATGCAACAAGTTTTAATGTGGTTTTCATCAATACACAGAGTGATGACGTTTATATGTATTATACCCGGGTGAAGCCAAAGCTAGTTTAAATACAAAAAGCATTACAAAACTTACGTAATAAGTTTCTGTGTGGCAAACTTCTGCAATAGGCTGGCTACTATCCCCGCATCAACATCACCAAGGCCAGGCAGCAATGCACTAGCAGTGGCAGGCAACTGTAGCTGCATGTCTGACAGTACTTGCAGGAGACGTACCTCTAATGTGGATGGTATAGTTCCTGTAATGAATAAAATTAATATTTTGCTTCGTATTTATTTCTATTATACTGTTTACTTATGATATCATAATCTGCCTATAATGTTCCTACTGCTGGGACACAGGCCTCCTCTCTGCTGCGGCTGTAGTCTACCACAGGGGCATTGGATTGGTAGATATCACGTTTTCGAATGTATGGTTCTACAACATGCCGCATTCATCATAGTGTTTTCCTTTGTCTTCTGTTACTTAATACCTATGAAATATAAGAAGTTGTTGATTACAGTGGTACCTTCATGCTTCAGTGTAGTTGGGCTCGCTACCGACCGTTCTTTCCCGCCAGGAGAGCCCTCAGACTTCTCGCCAACCAAATTAGAACTCAAAATATTCTGCCGTTCTTTTTTACGTTTCTCTAGCTTCTCGCGCAGACTGTTCCTTTTGCTTTTAACAGCTTGGATCTCTTCCCAAGCGTCTGACATGTTTTTTTATTTTGTTACAAATACCATCAGAAACTGTTGCCGGCCTCAAGAGATTTCCACATTCAAGGGTAATATGGACGAGTTGAGGTGATGATATTTAATTTTGTGAGACAAAACCATCTGTGTTTATGTGACAATCATTCTCAATAGCCCAGTAATACAATAACTGGGCGTCAACTTATGAAATTCTTAAATTATTTAGACGCTGTGAAGGACGCTACACAATACAAATTCACGCTTCTCAAAATAATTGTTATTGACGTTACAACTACAAGTGTGTTTGACACTTGACAGAAATGACAAGACTGACATTTTTCCATTTTCAGTAACAAAGCTTTTGGGTATTTAGCTTTTTATTTTTATCCATGAACTAGCTTCTGCCCGCGACTTCATCAGCGTCACATTTTTGCTCTCCTGACCCTTCCCATGGCATCGAATTGCCTGCCAGTTTCCGTCCAATTTTCGTTGCTGCTCCACTCCTTTTGATCGTAGGGCGATGTTATATAGCCTACAGCCTTCCACAATAACAGGGCTACCCAACGCAAAACTATTTTTTCAATTGGGACCAGTACTTCCTGAGATAACCGCATTCAACCAAACAAACAAACAACTTGCACCCCGCTTCCAGCACCCATGATTAGAATCAGCAGTACTCAAAAATTGGGATGGCTTTTCATGAAACTACGTGAACTATATCCTCGGTAAGCAAAACGTTAAGCATTATAACAGTTCGGGCAGTAGTGGAGCAGTAACTAATATGCAATAGTTTACACCAAATATTCTAGCTCTATAGAGCTAGGCTAGGCTTTATTGGCGATGCAAAGATTCTAACTAGCACCCCAAGTGTCAAAATTGTGAAGCTGTCTAAGAACGACACTTTGACAGTTTTCGATACAATTTACGTCACGGAAAAAAATATTTATCCAATATAAATCAGATTTATGTGTTTTCTTGCTAGACGAAACAATAATTATGTTGTCAATAGTCTATGTAATTAAAGCGTCTGCAGGAGACACAAAACCAATGTGTTCTGGAGAAGAATTAATCCAGAGTTGATAAAAAAAATTATAACAAAATTCATGTACAAGCACTGGTACTTCGCACGACGTCGGGATTAAATTTCACACATCCAGCCATTATAAAACTGTGAATAAATCCAATCCAATATCCAAGATCTTTCTTTGATACAACTATTTTCCTGCGTCTGATATCAGCCTTATTTTGATTTTATTTTTTGGGCTAATGGTACTTCTTTATGAGAGCTTCTTTTACGAATATTCTGAGACGGTACGACATTAGGAAACAACTTCTGTCTCTAAGTATCTGGAACAATAAATATAATCTCGTTATCTGACGGGAAACTCACCT
Source organism: Aporophyla lueneburgensis (assembly GCA_932294355.1). Taxonomy (NCBI): domain Eukaryota; kingdom Metazoa; phylum Arthropoda; class Insecta; order Lepidoptera; family Noctuidae; genus Aporophyla; species Aporophyla lueneburgensis. Next base: position 18,192,680 of record OW028735.1, read on the forward strand.
TAGCCTAAACTGAATACTTATATAAAAACAATAACTATACATATGAATATAATATAAGTACAATAAAATAATTAAAACATAATTATACTTACTGTTTGGAAAATAGTTTGAAGCTTGAAAATGATGAGAACAAACTCCTCATTGCTGTTGAAATCGGCTTGCCTATTCTTAAAGCAGTCTTCCATTTTTTCTTCTTAACTTATTCCAGAGTCTCCGTAAGTATTATATTGAGGAACGCAACAATATTTCGTATTTCTGCTTTAATTATCAACAGGTTTTTCATGTAATCGTGATCCATGTGAATAAGTCTAAACTTAACTATAAAGCAGTGTCGTTCTTAGACAACTTCTAAATTTCGCCGCTAGAGGCGCGCGGATAATCTTTGCATCGCCCATAGGCTAGGTTGTTTATAAACAACCTCGTTATTAATTTGGAACTGTTTGCACGTCTGGCATTTAATGGTTTTTTTTTAAATGACAGCGCAAATAACATTCCATGTCATTACATTCTGATCTAAAGTAAATCATTTCAAATATACAAAGACTATTAGAATAAAAATGCCGTTTGCGCCCGAATTACGAACTCATTCTCAAAAAGTATGCACTCTTTATAAGAAAGCTTTGAGAAATATCGAAGCATATTACGCAGCCAGGTAAGTAAAATGTTGGAATAATTTTTATTTACATAATTTCAGATGCACACAGTGCGTTTGATTCAATCAATTTATTTATTTAAAAAATAAATTGATTGAATAGAGAAGCGCCAGGATCAGGCGCGGTCCGAGAGGGGGGGTCCTAGGGGTCATGACCCCCCCCCCCCCCAAAGTCAGCCATGCTGTCGAGACTCTGAACGATTTGCCTGAAAAACCCAATAATACTCCCGACCTGAGAATCGAACCCGGGACCTCATGATCATCAATAGCGCTATCGACTACTAGACCAACTGTGAGGGATTTAATAATTAAAATATACGCATGTTCATAGACATTGTTTATTATTTGACACAACTATTATAGATTTAAAACAAACGACATGCAGTGTCAAACGGTACTGAATGGCCAGTACTCACACTCCTCTTCACTGCATGATCGTGGTCATAAGGGGTTCAGGAAACTCCTAAGCCGTTGCGCAATTTCAACAGCCGCGGTCCAGCTATAGCTTTTGTTAGTATATCTGCTTCCATGTCTTCGGTTCGCAGATACCTGACCTCTATCATTCCGTCCATTATGCAATTTCTAATGAAGTGCATTTTTAAATCAATGTGTTTGGACTTGGAATTGACCATAGTGTTTTGACTTAACTTAAGGGCAGCTTGGTTATCGGTAAATATTACTATGCTTTCATAGTTGGCCCCAAGATCTCTGAATACACTTTTTAGATGAATGGCCTCTTTCGCAGCTTCAGTCAATGCTACATATTCCGCTTCGGCAGTAGATAGCGCAACAGACTTTTGTTTCTTCGACATCCAGTTTATAGCCGTTCCAGCATATTTAAAACAAAAGCCCGAAAAGGACTTCCGGTCGAGCTTGCATGCGCCCCAATCTGCGTCAGCCATGCCATGTAGTTCTTGGCGAGTTTTCCTGAATATAAGACCAACGCCTTTGGTTCCTTTTAAATAACGCAGCACTCTTTTTGCGCACTTGAAATGCTCTTCGCCGTAATAGTCATTAAACTGAGAGAGATAGCTAATGGCATACATTATATCTGGTCGAGTTGCCACAGCCAGATACATGAGCGTACCAATCAAATTTTAGTACGGCAGATTGTTCTTTTCACCTCTTTCTCCTTTTTCTAGTTTAAGACCTGGTTCTATGGGCGTCGATGTGGCCTTGCAATCTTCCATTTTAAATTTTTTAAGAGTGTCTTCTATGAACCTCTCTTGGTTCAGTTTGATTTCATCGCCCTTATAGGTAACATCTATTCCTATTATCCGTTTAGGTGTTCCTAAGTCTTTTAATTCAAATTTGGCATTTAACATGTCTTTTATTTCTTGTAGCTTTCTGGGACATGAATAGGCAATTAACAAATCGTCGACATATATTATTATTATGACTTTTACTCCTCTTTTCTCTCGTATGTATAGACATGGGTCAGCTTCCGATGCTGTGAAACCTATGTTCTTTAATTCTGTGTCGAGTTTCTTGTACCATTGCCTCCCTGCCTGTTTGAGTCCATATAAAGCTTTTATAAGATGACATACTTTTCCTTTAAGATTGTTTTTTATGTCTTTTAGCATACTCATTGTTTTGTTGTACAAAGTTAAATTTTCCTGTTTACTTTCTTCAACCATGATTTCAGTCAGATATTCTTCTAAATAGTCAGGATACTTCATTACTATTTTTTCTTCTAGTTCACCATTCAGGTATGCCGTTGTAACATCCATCTGGTTCAATTTCAAGCCTTCTTCCATGGCTATTCCAACAACAGATCTTATTGAACTCAGTTTAGCTACGGGAGCGTATGTTTCATTGAAGTCAACGCCTGGTCGCTGAGTGAAGCCCCGTGCTACTAGTCTGGCTTTCTTTGTTATACTGTTGTCAGGTCCTATTTTATTTTTAAGAACCATTTTGTAGTCCACTTCTTTCATGTCTTTGTTCTTCTTTTCTATTTTCCAGGTTCCATTTTTAACATGTGCTTTAATTTCGGCTTTTATAGCATCGTGCCAGTATTCATCATCTTCATTCTCATCGGATATGTTGGATATCTCTGAAAGTAGTTGACATTCTTCAGGATGGTCTAATATAAAATCTCTGGTCCACGCGGGTGGACGCCTCTCTCTTTGCGGCCTCCCATTTTCAGGTATTTCTATAACCTCTGATGCGTCATCGTAAGACTCTATGTCTTCTACCGAAGAAACTTCATCTTCTTGCTCATTGAAATTTTGTAAGGTATTTTCTTTTTCATTCTCGGTTATTTCAATTTCTATGGGTTGTATTCTTTCATTTTTCATATCATTACCTTTAATCTTATTTTCTTTTTCAGGTATCCTAGAGTGTTCTCTTTCGTTAATAAGTTTATCATAGCTCTGACTTTCTTCTTCGAAGTACATCTTGTCTATGACTTTTATGTCCCTGCTTATCACTACATCATCTTCTTCGGGTATGTACACTCTGTAAGCCTTTGAGGTCAGTGAGTACCCCATGAATACGCCTTCTTTGGCATTTTGGGTCAGTTTGCCTCGTTTGTTCTTTTTCAAAACAAAGGTCTTCCTGCCGTACACGTAAAGATGATGCCCACATGGTTTTCGGCCAAGCCATTTCATGAACGGTATTTCGCCATCCAGTGCTTTGGAAGGGCTACGATTTATAAGGTAGTTTGCGGTTGCTACCGCTTCCGCCCAGAGTTTTTTAGGTGCCTTGGCCTCGATTAACAGACATCTGGCTTTATCTAATAACGATCTGTTCTTTCTCTCGCTGATCCCATTTTGTTGAGGGGTGTAAACTGTGGTCAACCTTCTTTGGATGCCATGCGATTTGAGAAAAGCATCGAATTCCTTGTTGCGGTATTCCGTGCCATTGTCTGTCTGCAGGTTCTTTATTTTCTTGTTGTGGAACGTCTCAACTTCATTTTTATATTCTTTGAAAACGTTGAAAACGTCACTCTTCCTTTTTATAAAATAGACGTAACAATAGCGACTAAAGTCGTCTGTAAAAGTAACATAATACTTTGATCCTGCTAGTGTATCGCATTCAAACGGTCCACAAACGTCACTATGGATTATCTCCAGGTTATCAGTTGTGTATAGATCATGTCTTATAAAAGGTAACCTGGACAATTTGCCTTTGATGCAGGTCTCACATGTTTCCATGTTTTCATCATTTAAGTTTAAGCCATGCATTAGGTTATCCTTAGCCATCTTCTTTAAGTCTCTTTCATTTATGTGGCCGAGTTTGCGATGCCATTCCATAATGTCACTATCATTTTTTGCTGTGTAATTTGTAGTCTCTTTTTGTCCAGATTCAAAATAGTAAAGCCCATTTCTCTTTCGAGCAGTCAGTGTTATTTCACCGGTTTTGTCTACGACGTAGGCTTTCTCTTTTTCAAAAACAACCTTATTTCCTCTGTCCGTTATTTTAGCGACGGATAAAAGGTTTACAGAAATATCCGGAACATATAGTGTGTCAGTAGTAGTGATTCGCGGATTCTGGCGCAAGCGCCAGTGCCCGCGAATCTGTAGCACCCATCGTAAAAAAAAAAAAAAAAAAAAAAAAAAAAAAAAAGGTTTTGGTGTGCTCTGATCTCAAATCTGTGGTCCATTTTAGCGTAGGATGCGTGGTTCTGGAGTTATGCAAATCAATTAACTGTTATCTCATTGATTTCCGGTGGTCCTGCACCCTCATTAGCATTCCATTGTTCGCCTAATCCTTTTATCTATTATACTTCGAACACCTCATTACGTTGCGCCAGAACCCACGAATCTGTTGCCCTACGGTTGATTTGGCGTTCTTATCTATTACTCATTGTATGTCTGCTTTTCTATGTCATCAATAAAACACATTCATTTTTATTTCAATATTTTATTACTTTTTTCTACAAAATATGAGCGGAAGATCTCATCCACAAAAATATCATTGTGCAGTGTGTTCCCTGTAAATATGTTCGTAAAACTATGCATTGAACATCCCTGAAACTTAAATAGCAAATACATTAAGCAATATTCACCACAAACTGAAGTCCAATCATTCTGAATCCTATCAACATTCCAGTCCCATCTCTTACAATTCCTTTTCAAAAACTGGAGATGATATCGCTCAGGTGTTCGTCCATATGAATCAAAATATTGACCGATACCATTCGTATCGATATGTACAGCTACCCAGTGTGAACCTGGTTTATCATCCGCATCCAAATTGCATATTATATACGTTGGTACATGTGTATACATAGGTAGTCTATTAGCAGCATAAACATTATTTTCTAGACTGGGATGAATCTTTTTCATATGTTTTTGTAATTCTAGTGTATCCATGATATTACTGTTATTAGCAGATTATTACAGTACCAATCTATTCAATGGTTGTCATAGGAATGTTCAATTATAGTGATTTGTAAATATTAAATCGCATTCTTTGTGGGAGTCACAAAGCTTAGGATTATCATTTTGCTGCAGCTAATTTAAAGTTTGTTATATGGGTCTGATTATATTAAATAAAACACTTTGAGTACATAGACATTTTTAATTAACTGATCAACACAATAATTATTAAATAAATAAATTAAATACAGACATATTATTATCAAAATACCATTTTCTAATACACACAGCATTATTCAATGCACAATTCAATTTATGGTTCACACAATTAAAATCAGTTTTATTTTTACAGAACTTTTTTTTTAATGTCGCAAAATTAGGACATCCCTTCTCACCTATGTCAATCACTTCACAGTTTGCACATAACTCTTTAATCCACGTAATCTTTTCCAAACCCTTTGTCATAATTTTTTTATTTTCTAAATATGGTAAAATAACACGTTTAAACTCTTTGTAGTCTATGTAGCCTTCACTCCAGTAAATTCCTCGATTTCTTTCTAACCATCTCACCTGCTTTTTTTCTTCTAGTGTTAGGTAATGGAATGAATATGGTGGTTTCACCAAGAACGTCTGTGTATGATCATGACTCGCAATGGCCAATTCTTTGATAATAAAATGATTTAAAGAATCTTTAAATCCTTGGAGTTCCACTATAAGGGTGTCCGTCTTCATGATATCTTCTTAACAATGTTACTTAATGGTTTGTATTCAACAATGCAATCGTTCAGAATGAGACAATATGCTGAAGTTTGATCTGGTATCTCCGAATCACTTTCAATTTCTACTCTCACGTCCACAACTGGCCCTGTCTTTAGATTATCCACTTGTCTAGAGCAATCAATGACAAACAGCGGTGCTAAATCACTAAACTGTTTTTCGCTTAATATGGGTTCCGGTCGACGTCCGTAATACGACTGTTGAAATCTGGTGTATTGCTCGTTGTAAATATTAAATCGCATTCTTTGTGGGAGTCACAAAGCAGGTTGATGCCTGTTGCGAAGGAACGTGAGATAAGTTTGTTGACTCATAGAGTTACAATCAGTTTCGTTGTACTTAGTAATTTGCTTTAGATAAGAATAAGGAACGTGAGATAAGTTTGTTGACTCATAGAGTTACAATCAGTTTCGTTGTACTTAGTAATTTGCTTTAGATAAGAATGGTGCTATATAAGATCGAACAGTTGCAGTCATGCAGTCAGTCTATGGTCGTTTGACCACAGTGTATTGTATACGTCTACCAATACTACGTTTGTGTTACTTCAACGCATCAATGGCCATGGAGGTAAGTGTTTATTCTATTGACAAACTTACTTGTATTTCTGTTGTTGTTTCCTAACGTGTGTGATTAAGTGTAAACAAATTGATATTAACGTGATAACTCTGTTGTTGCAGAGATCATTCAGCTTCGCAGACGATAATGAAAATACCTATAAACAGTATTACTACTCGCCACTCTCTCCTCAACACGAAGAAGAGAGTGATGACATCGTCGTTAATAACACAGACGATGGTGGAAAAAGGAAATCGCAACCAATTGATCAATTTTTTGAAGTGGCACCAAAAATAAAAAGGAAGAAGCTGCTATCCTCGACTGTGACACGAGCTGCTAGAGATGGCGTATCATACATCTCTACAAATTCTGACGACGGAGACCAAGCGACGCATCTCATAAAAATTGAAATGTATGATATGAAGAAACTATCCAAGATTCCAACTAGTGATCACTGGAAGCACGCTACCACGAGGATTAAATATTACATAAAGAATAATAAGGATAGCATCTACGACAACACAAACGGCCTCGTATACAATATTACAAAGACAATAGCAGAAAGTGAAAAAGTTAAAAAATACTTTTTTAACAATGACACTCATTAGTGGATTAGTGAATGTGATTCTGTTTACTTAAAGTACTTCTGTGTACTCATTAGATTTTACATGACTTTCCTAATCCTTTGTTAGACTATGAATATTGGACATTATTTGAAATTGGGTATCAGTTGCTCTACCAACACTTAACTGTTACTTACTGTGCTACATACTTTCTTCTTTATTATAAAGATGGAAAACTTCAGTGAAATGTGCACCAGTGCTTTCTTTTCCGCGCCCATTGAAGAGAATATAGAACAATCCAACAGCGAATTCAATCAGGAGCTGTCTAAAGTTTGTGATGAAATAGAGAAGCATGAACTGTTCGATTCATCGTATGATGATGAGTTGTATAATCAATGTTTGATGGTTGAAACAAAGTTGATGTAAGTATTAGAAGTACAAACTCAATAAGAAATATTATTGTAGTAATGTTTTATTTTAAGATTTGTCTAATAATTTTCTTTTTGTTACAGTCAACAACAAGTTGGAAGAGGTATCAAACGAGGTATCACTACTGATGAAAATAAGGTTACCAAGAAAGCAAAATTTGATGAAGGAGCTTCTACATCATCAATTGAAACCAATGATGTGGACAACAATAAGGTGGAATGTGATACATGTCATGTTTATATTAATAAAAGGTATCTAAACAACCATTTAAAAAGCAATTCACATAAAAATAATCTTTTAAAATCACATAATTCATTAACAAATGTTACAGTTGTTGAAACCGCTTTTGGCAATCGAATTTTAACATATAGAATTAATAGTAAAACACTTCAATCGGGACAATATTTTGAAACACCGGAATCGTTTTTAAATTCGCTAAAAATTGATATCTTATTTTTGATAAATGAATGTATTCAACAACATACAATTTTTAAAATAAACTTCATATTGCATGCTGATTTCATACAACAAACTAAAGATATTAAAAATACGTTTGATTTTCAAACGTTTAATTACATAATTTGTCAGGGAGATGACTTAAATATTTTTTATTCATCATTAATAGACACTGTAGTCGGTAAAATTTGTCAATTTGAAAAAAAAGATAGTGGTTGGAGTCTTAATCAAATTAAATACATAGATATGAATGTTAACAAATTCAACCCCCTACGTGGTAGTTCATATATCGACCTTCCTCAAGATATTAAATCAAAAAAAGCTGTAATCAATGTTAAAAATAATGATAATATGTGTTTCAAATGGGCATTACTCTCTGGTTTATATCCTGTATGTAAAAGTGTAGATCGGGTAGCATCTTACGCAATTCATGAAAATAAACTAAAATTTACTGGTATTTCTTTTCCGGTTATAATTGCAGATATATCAAAAGTAGAGAAATTAAACAATATTAGTATTAATGTTTTTGGCTTAGAGTATAATAAAGAAAAAAAGTGTAATTCTGTTGTAGGTCCTTTATATTTAACAAAATGTCGTACACCTAATCATATTAACCTACTATATATATCGAATGGTACTAACAATCATTACTGTTATATTAAAAACTTATCGCGATTAGTTAGTTCACAAATATCAAGACATCATTGTGCAGTTTATATATGTGATTCATGTTTACTTCATTTCCCATCGGAGGAAAGACTTAATAACCATCAACAATATGATTGCGCTCACATTTGTACGGAATTACCAAACGGTGAGGATTCCAAAAAGGATTGGTTTGGTAAAGCAACCTCAAATAATAAATTAAAATTTGATAAATTCGTGAAAAAGTTGAAAATGCCCTTTGTGGTTTATGCAGACTTTGAGGCATTTTTGAACCCAATAGAATCATGTAGTAACGATCCATCCAAGCCTAGTACAATTAATATTCAAAAACATGAAGTGTATAGTTTTGGATATTACATTAAATGTTCATATGATAACAGATTATCAAAATATGAGACGTATAGTGGGTCAAACTGTGCACAAGTGTTTATGAATCGCCTTTGTGAAGATGTGAAAACAATATTTAAAAAAAATAGTTTCCAAAAATGTCTCGTTCCATTATCAGATGAAGATAAAATTAAAATTTCAAATTCAAACATATGTCATATTTGTGAAACTGAGTTAAATGAAGATCTTTTTTACGATTTTGATTGGCACACTGGCAGTTTTAGGGGTGTTGCACATCAAGTGTGTAGTTCTAAGTACAGAACCCCTCGTCATATTCCAATATTTTTACATAACCTCAGTCATTACGATGCTCATTTCATTATCCATGCATTAAACCTCGATGATGACAAAGTTGAAGTTATTCCACAAAATAAAGAACGATACATATCATTTTCAAAACAGTTAACAATAAATAATCAACCAGTAAGTTTAAGATTCATAGATTCATTGAAATTTTTATCGTGTAGTTTAGATCAACTAGCTAAAAATCTTAATGATGATCAGTTTACAGAACTAAAAAGGAACTATCCTAATAATGAAGATTTTTCACGTTTAAGACGGAAAGGTATTTATCCTTATGAATTTATGTGTAATAGTGATTGCTTGAAACATCCATCACTTCCTGATCAACACCAATTTTATAGTTCACTCACAGATTCAAATATTTCAAATGATGATTATAATCACGCAAAAGATATTTGGCAACATTTTAAGTGTAGTAGTATGTCTGATTATTCCAATTTATATTTAAAAACTGATGTTTTACTTTTGACTGATGTATTCGAAAACTTTAGAAAGCTTTGTATTAAAACTTATGGATTAGATCCTGCTCATTACTATACTGCCCCAGGTTTAAGTTGGGATGCAATGTTAAAATTTACCAAAATAGAATTAGAATTGTTAACGGACTATGACAAAATTGCTTTTTTTAAAGCTGGTATTAGAGGGGGTGTATCTCAGTGTAGCAATCGTTTTGCTAGAGCAAATAATAAATTCATGGAAGATTATGATAGTGAAAAACCTAATTCATATCTAACATATTTTGATGCGAATAATTTATATGGTTGGGCAATGTCTCAATCTCTTCCTGTTGGTGGTTTCGAATGGATAGATTCTAATACAGATTATAATGTGTCGGATAACTCTGATTTCGGTTATGTTTTAGAAGTTGATTTGGAATATCCTGATGAACTTCATAATTTGCATTCTGACTTTCCGTTATGTCCTGAAAACATATGTGTGGGTAATACTAAAGAAACTAAATTAGTTCCTAATTTAAATAATAAAAATAAATACATCATTCACTACAGGAATTTAAAACAATGCATTGAAATGGGGATTAAATTAATTAAAGTACATAGAATTTTAAAATTTAAACAGAGTTCTTGGTTAAAGAAATACATAGACTTAAATACTAGTTTGAGAACGTTAGCTACATCAAACTTTGAAAAAGACTTTTTTAAATTAATGAACAATTCTGTCTTCGGTAAGACTATGGAAAATATTGAAAAAAGAGTAAACGTTAAACTACTAACTCACTGGGATAATCGTGGTAAAGTTTTAGGTGCTCAGGATTGGATTGCAAAACCAGAATTCCATAGTTTATCAATATTTTCAGAACATTTAGTTGCAATACAATTACACAAAACAAAATTAATTTATGATAAGCCGATTTATTTAGGATTTTGTATTTTAGATATATCTAAGACCCTTATGTATGAATTTCATTATAACTACATGATTAAAAAGTTTCATAATAAAATTAAGTTATTGTACACCGATACCGATAGTTTGATATATCAAATTTTTACAGACAATTTTTATGAGGATATAAAACCAGATCTACTTCACTATTTCGATACATCAGATTACCCGGAAAATAATATTTACGGATATCCAAAAATAAATAAAAAAAAGTTAGGTTTTTTTAAAGATGAGAATAATGGTAAAGTATTGAAGGAATTTGTAGGGTTGCGATCAAAAATGTATGCCTTAGAAATAGAAGATAAATTTATAGCAAAGGCAAAAGGGGTTAACAAAAGTGTTACCAAAAAAATGAATATGGAAAATTACAAATCGTGTTTGTTTAATAAAAATGTATTATATTGTAGTATGCTTCGATTTAAGTCAATCAAACACACTATTTTTACACAAAAAATAAATAAAACATCTTTATCATATAATGATACCAAACGATGTATTATGAACAACAACATTGATTCATTGGCTTGGGGACATTATAAACTACGCTAAGTGTAATACTTTTTACTTTTATTTCTGTGTGTATATACAAATTTTGTACTGATTGTAAAATTATGATATTACTGTAATGTTATATAATAGTTTATTACATATTTAAAATTTATTGTTTGATTGTAAATAATGTAAAATAATTGTAGTTTTTATTTGTGTGCTTAAATTTGACGTTGAGGTGATTGTGAAATTCTGATAAGTACTAATTGTGTTAGAAATAGTATACAGATCATTCTGTTTTTCACAAATTACATGTTTTATATAATTTTAGCAATATATATATATATTTAATTTTTACACCAAAATTTTCATTTTTATTTCATCCCTTTAAAACTCTAGACGTGTGAAATGTTTCACTTTATCCATCCGTTTACTGCTATTGTGGCAGGACCAAGTGGATGTGGGAAGTCAAATTTTGTAACAAATTTCATAAAATCAGTTAAAGAAATATGTAATTGTGATTTTAATCAGATCACATGGTGCTTTGATGAAATGCAGGCTTTAAATAATTTACCAAATGTTAACTATCATCAAGGAATTCCAAATCTTAATATGTTTGATGGTGAAAACCCACACCTTATTATTATTGATGATCTAATGAGAGAGTCTGATGGAAGAATTGTGGATATATTTACAAAAGGTAGTCATCACAGGAATCTTAGTGTATTTTATTTAACACAAAATTTATTTCATCAAGGTAAAGGTCAAAGAGACATTTCTTTAAACTCAAGTTATATAATTTATTTTAAAAACCCTCGAGATAAAACTCAAATAAGATATTTAGCACGACAAGTGTCACCAGATAACCCAAAATTCATTGAAGACGCCTACAGGGATGCAACTTTAGAAGCGCATGGATATTTAATGGTAGATTTAAAACAGAATACAAATGATTTTTGTCGTATCAAGACAAATGTATTCCCATTTAATGGTTACTGCACAGTCTACGTCCCCACGAAAGAGTTTAAATACACCAAGAATCAAACAATTCAAATCATTTCTAAATGATACATCGTCGACTCACAACGCATAAACATTTGCTAAACGCTTTGCAGTTTAAATACACCAAGAATCAAACAATTCAAATCATTTCTAAATGATGCATCGTCGACTCACAACGCATAAACATTTGCTAAACGCTTTGCATACGCTTAAACCAAAATATCAAAGAGCGTTACTTAAAACGTGTGATGAAGAAGAAATAAATTGTATTTGTGAATGTATTCATAACGTTTTACAAGGAAAGATACCTCTTAAAGATCAAGATAAACAAAAATTGAATAAACACAAAAATATACTCCGTAAACTGGTGCATAAGTGTAAACATAAACTAAGAAAAAATATTATTATACAAAAAGGAGGGGCTTTCTTACCAATAATATTAGGTGCAATATTGAGTGGATTAGTAAGTGGACTAGCCAGTTAACATGGAAAATGCTAAGAAAATGATACTTATTGAACCGGGATTGATTGAAAAATTAAAACAAGAAAATAAGGTTACTAGTAATTTGTCTCGATTAGATATTGAAATGCAAAATATTATGAATAGTAAGACGGAAGACCGAAAGAAGTGGATGTTATATTTACAAACACTACAAAGATACCTTCACTTTACCGAAGAGGATCGTCAACCACTCAGATTACCAATTTATTCTGATACATCTAATGAAGATTCAAATGGGTCTAAAATTGGTTTTAAAAATAAAGATAGAGATCTAAAAAGTTCAGTTGATGCTGAATCTTTGTTGGAGGAGAAAGGATCTATTAAAAGTATAGAAAGTGAGGCAAATCCACTGTATTCATCAACACAAATACTCAGTTTAATACCAAAAACTTATAATAAAAAAGGTGAGTCATTATTAAACTTAATTGGAACAAGTAAAAGTAAAATACGTTGGGATAATGAAGGCACAGTCATAATTGATAATGAAAAAATTCCAGGAAGTAATATTGTTGATTTAATAAATGATTCACTTAGACCCTTAAAAAAAAGTGATCCGATAGGGTGGGATAGATTTGCTAAAGCATTAAAAGATATTAAAGTACCACTTACTTATATTGGAAATCCAAAGAGATGTGAGTTTATTAACCAACTTCAAGTAAAAGATCTGAACAAAACCTCTGAGATTGAAGTTCAAGAGTTTTCTACACCGAGCAGTGGAGATAAAAGATCTATAACTAAAATACATAAAAAGATCGATTGGGAAAAATGGACCCCGTACTAGAAGAAATTAACAGGATTTATTATGATCCATCTAACCCCGCTGGTTTTGGTAGTATTGATAAATTATCAAAAGCTATGAAGGGTAAAATGGATAAAAAGCAAGCAAAGGAATGGTTACAATCACAAGAAACATATACATTACATAAACCCATTCGGAAAAAATTCCCGCGTAATAAGTACATTCTATCAAATATTAATGAGCTGTGGCAAGCTGATTTAAGTGATATGCGAACTTATTCTCAATATAATGATGGTTTCAACTACATACTTTGTGTTATTGATGTATTTAGTAAATATGCTTTTGCAAGACCAATGAAAAAGAAAAACTCAGAAACAACTAAAGAATGTTTTGAAAGTATATTTACTGAAAGTAATACAACACCTACTCACATACAATCTGATAAAGGTACAGAATTTGTTTCAAAAGATGTACAAAAATACTTTAAATCCAAAAAGATAAATTACTATACCACTAACAATCCTGATATTAAGGCTAGTATTGTTGAACGATTTCAAAGAACTCTAAAAATGAAAATGTGGCGTTATTTCACTCATAATAATACTTATAGATATATAGATGTTTTACAAGATTTAATATACTCTTATAATCACAGCATTCACTCGAGTATTAAGATGTGCCCATGTGATGTAAGTTCCAACAATATTATGACAGTTTGGACTAATCTTTATGATAGAGGGTCAAACAAACTTTCTCTAGAAAATCCAAAACCAAATTTCAACGTGGGTGATTATGTTCGAATAACTAAATATAAACATGTTTTCCAAAAAGGATATGAATCAAATTGGAGTGATGAAATATTTATTATATCTTCAATAATTGATAGATCTCCATGGGTTGTTTATACAATAACAGATTTACAAAATGAACCAATAGTTGGTACTTTTTATGAAAGAGAATTACAGAAGGTCACTTACAACCCCACCTCACAATATAAAATAGATAAAATAATTGGCACTCGTTATTCGGGTAACAGAAAAGAAGTATTAGTGAAGTGGAAAGGTTATCCAGATAAATTTAACAGTTGGATTTTAGCTTCTAGTTTAAAAGAAATATGAATAAAGAAAGTTTTTATTTAACTTTGCTCAGCAATAGTTCAATGGAATACTTTCCTGATAACAAGACCACAAATTTTTCAACAAAATTACCAAAAGCTATGAAATTAGAAGGTGAATGGGCGGTTGGAGTTGTCGAGTTTCAATATCCATGCACCATGTTTACTGTTCAAGATCATGAAAATGTTGTATACATCACAAAAACCATGTTAATGCCTAATGAAGATAAACCATCAACAGTGTACTACAAAAAACATATTCCCGCTACCAACTACGATAACGTTGAACATATTTTAAGAGCGTTAAATGGTATCAGAGAGAGCTTGAAATTTCGTTATGATGAAATAACAAAATTTGTGTCTGTTTCTGTTTTGGATAAAAATATAACATCCGTAACATTATCACCCAAATTAAGTTTACAACTAGGTTATGAACCAAATACAAATCTCCTAGACAGAAATTTTGGGAAGTGTCCTGCTAATTTACACTTAGGGTTACCATCTCAACTATTTCTATATTGCGACATTATCGATCCTCAGATTGTGGGTGATGTTATGACTCCACTATTAAGAGTCATTTCATTAGATCCTTCAAAATACATTTATGGTGCGAATAAAATGTACATTTTCTCTCCACCTCACTACTTACCTGTTATGCGAAGAGAGTTCGATACGCTGGAAATAGATATAAGATCGAGCACAGGACAAAAAATACCATTCCAGTTTGGAACCGTGTGTGTTAAACTACATTTCCGCAAATTATAATAATGTATTCTCCTCATGATCATCATAAATGTCCATATGAAAATTATTATTCACATCAAGCTGGATCAGGAGTTGGAGTAATTTATAAGGGTTCACCATACCAACGCGGTCATGGTATTGGGAGCTTCTTAGGAGGGTTATTTAGATCAGTTTTACCTTTACTTTCAAGTGGTGTTCGAGTGGTTGGTAAGGAGGCATTAAACGCTGGAGTAGGACTTTTATCGGATATGGTTCAAGCCCGTCCTATGGAAGCCTCAATAAAAGATCGTCTAAAGCAAGTTAGTACAAACTTAAAACGAAAGGCTGATGACAAAATTGATCGATTTAACATGACAGGATCTGGGTATATAAGTAAAAGAAAACGATTGGCCTCGTTCATTCCACCACTAACAGCTAAAGTGAAAGCTACGAAAAAACTTGGTCTAAAACCAAAAAACATCAAAGATATATTTTCAAATTAAGTATGTCTTTCCTTCATAATCATTCTTGTGAGTGCGTTAAGTCAGAATTAGATTTGTTTGCATTACCGTCTACACAAACAAGCATTGAAAATGGATTGTGGATTCACTATAAACCAATTTCATCTCTTGCTGATGATGGACCTATCGAGTTTCAAGTTCCTGGAACAGGCGATGACTACATAGATTTGTCTCATACATTACTCCACATAAAGGCAAAAGTATTAAATCAAGATTCAACAAACTTGATATCAGCTACAGCAGTAGCACCTGTAAATAATTGGTTGCATTCACTTTTTAGTCAACTCGATGTTTATTTAAACCAAAAACTTGTATCACCACCTAATAATACCTATGCCTATCGAGCATACATGGAAACCCTTTTAAACTATGCTCCTGCTGCTAAACAATCTCATCTTACTTGTAGTCTTTGGTATGATGATACAGCAGGAAAAATGGATTCCACAGATGGTAAAAACATAGGATTTGTTAAAAGACAGGAATTAGTTAATGAAAGCAGGGAAATAGAAATGATTGGTCATCTTCATGGTGACATTTTCAATCAAGATAAATTTTTAATTAATGGCGTTGAAATGAGTGTAAAATTAGTTCGGTCAAGAGAGAGTTTTAATTTAATTGCTGGGTCAAATGATGTAAAGTTTAAAGTTTGCATTACGGACGCAACTCTTATTGTTCGAAGAGCACGAATTAATCCAAGTGTATTACTCGCACATCAGAAAGTTTTAGCTTCTACCACTGCTAAATATCCTATTACTCGTGCTGAAGTTAAAGTTTTAACAATTGCATCGGGTGTTCAAGGAAAAACTCTTGATAATATATTCTTAGGACAGGTACCCAAAAGATGTATTATTGGTTTTGTGAATAATTCTGCATTTAATGGTTCACTTACTAAAAATCCATTTAACTTTGAAAACTATGGTATTAACTCTTTCAGCTTATATATTGATGGTCAACAAATACCTTCCAAAGCTTTGCAACCATCTTTTAATAATAATATATTTACATCAGCATATCATACTCTATTCTCGGGGACTGGTATTCACTTTCTTAATGAAGGAAATGCAATCTCTCGTGAACAGTATGCCAAAGGTTACTGTCTTTTAGCATTTGATTTAACTCCTGATTTATCAGCTAACTCATCAGCCCATTGGAATCTCATAAAGCATGGTAGTGTAAGATTAGAAGTACGATTTGAATCCTCACTAATACAAACAATTAACTGTATTGTTTATGCTGAGTTTGATAATATTATTGAAATAGATAAAAATAGAAATGTTACTGTAGACTATAGTAGTTAGGATTATAATGTGTGTTGTGTTTTAGATATATGTGTTATGTTTAATGCATTTTGTGTGTGTGTAACTAAAGATAACATTATAAAATTAAATAAAACAAATTGTATGCAATATACTATCAAGGATTTAAAGATTCTTTAAATCATTTTATTATCAAAGAATTGGCCATTGCGAGTCATGATCATACACAGACGTTCTTGGTGAAACCACCATATTCATTCCATTACCTAACACTAGAAGAAAAAAAGCAGGTGAGATGGTTAGAAAGAAATCGAGGAATTTACTGGAGTGAAGGCTACATAGACTACAAAGAGTTTAAACGTGTTATTTTACCATATTTAGAAAATAAAAAAATTATGACAAAGGGTTTGGAAAAGATTACGTGGATTAAAGAGTTATGTGCAAACTGTGAAGTGATTGACATAGGTGAGAAGGGATGTCCTAATTTTGCGACATTAAAAAAAAAGTTCTGTAAAAATAAAACTGATTTTAATTGTGTGAACCATAAATTGAATTGTGCATTGAATAATGCTGTGTGTATTAGAAAATGGTATTTTGATAATAATATGTCTGTATTTAATTTATTTATTTAATAATTATTGTGTTGATCAGTTAATTAAAAATGTCTATGTACTCAAAGTGTTTTATTTAATATAATCAGACCCATATAACAAACTTTAAATTAGCTGCAGCAAAATGATAATCCTAAGCTTTGTTACTCCCACAAAGAATGCGATTTAATATTTACAAATCACTATAATTGAACATTCCTATGACAACCATTGAATAGATTGGTACTGTAATAATCTGCTAATAACAGTAATATCATGGATACACTAGAATTACAAAAACATATGAAAAAGATTCATCCCAGTCTAGAAAATAATGTTTATGCTGCTAATAGACTACCTATGTATACACATGTACCAACGTATATAATATGCAATTTGGATGCGGATGATAAACCAGGTTCACACTGGGTAGCTGTACATATCGATACGAATGGTATCGGTCAATATTTTGATTCATATGGACGAACACCTGAGCGATATCATCTCCAGTTTTTGAAAAGGAATTGTAAGAGATGGGACTGGAATGTTGATAGGATTCAGAATGATTGGACTTCAGTTTGTGGTGAATATTGCTTAATGTATTTGCTATTTAAGTTTCAGGGATGTTCAATGCATAGTTTTACGAACATATTTACAGGGAACACACTGCACAATGATATTTTTGTGGATGAGATCTTCCGCTCATATTTTGTAGAAAAAAGTAATAAAATATTGAAATAAAAATGAATGTGTTTTATTGATGACATAGAAAAGCAGACATACAATGAGTAATAGATAAGAACGCCAAATCAACCGTAGGGCAACAGATTCGTGGGTTCTGGCGCAACGTAATGAGGTGTTCGAAGTATAATAGATAAAAGGATTAGGCGAACAATGGAATGCTAATGAGGGTGCAGGACCACCGGAAATCAATGAGATAACAGTTAATTGATTTGCATAACTCCAGAACCACGCATCCTACGCTAAAATGGACCACAGATTTGAGATCAGAGCACACCAAAACCTTTTTTTTTTTTTTTTTTTTTTTTTTTTTTTTTTTTTTTTTTTTTTTTTTTACGATGGGTGCTACAGATTCGCGGGCTCTGGTGCAAGCGCGGGCTCTGGCGCTTGCGCCAGAATCCGCGAATCACAACTACTTGTGTCATGGAAATTGTAGCCGTGTTTAGCGGTGTTTATAGTTACTTTCCCTTTGCCTTGAATTTTGCTGGTATATTTGTTTGATATACCAGCAAAATTCCAACCAATGCCAACTTTAGAGTGCCAATTTCAGGGGTCATAGTGGAAAACATTGATTCGTCACCGCACATGTGCGATGAGCAGCCGCTGTCTAGACACCAGCTATTTTCACCAGCGTCTGTATTTACGGTGCTCAGACAAACGTTAAAATTGTATTTGCTTCCGTTGTCTTTTTCATTCGGGTTTTTCTTCTTGCCCCAACATGTCTCGATAGTGTGACCTTTCTTTTTACAGGTCTTGCAGTACAACCTTTTCCTATTTTTCTTAACGTGATAGGCTTCTGAGCTTTCAGGCTGTTCATTTCCACTCCTTGCTTGGTATTCTTCCAGAATCTTTACTTTTAAATCTTCAGGATTAGGCAGGGTGTCTCGAGATTCAATGGCTATTCTAAAATTTTCAAACGTTGTCGGCAAACTGTAGAGGAGCATTATGCTCAGCAGTTCTGGAGGTACCTTTATATCCATATCTGCGAGTTTGTCCACGATGTCCATGAAGTTATTTATGTGGTCACGTATATCTTCTCCTGTGGTCATTCGCTTTAAAACCAACTGTTTTAATAAAGTAGCTTTTCTTGCAGGCCCAGTACTTTGGTAAGTAGCCTTCAACTTGTCCCATACAGCTTTAGATGTCGCGCAGACTTTAATTTGTTTTAATTCCGACGGTGACAACAAAAGTAGAATTTCAGCCCTTGCCTTCAAATCCTCTTTGTTGAACGCCAATCTCGCCGCCGCATCCGCAACTGGTGGTAACGTTTTTTCGCCGCTTACGATATCCCAAAAGTCATTTTTGATCAGGACCGCCTGTGCTTGCAAACACCAAGTATCATAATTTGACTTGGTCAAAGGTTCTATATTTCGATAACTCGTAGTTGATGCCATTTTTTCATATTTACAAACAACCACGGACTGCTACCAATTTGTGAGGGATTTAATAATTAAAATATACGCATGTTCATAGACATTGTTTATTATTTGACACAACTATTATAGATTTAAAACAAACGACATGCAGTGTCAAACGGTACTGAATGGCCAGTACTCACACCAACGCGGCAACGAGTAGATGTACCTTCCTAAAAATATTCTTCAATACTCATGGTGATTTTGGGGGGGGGGGGGGGGAGGGGGCCAAAATCATAGGCTGCGACCGCGCCTGGCCAGGATAGCCCCGCAAATTCAAAACTTAAGTATTTGCAATTTGCAGGTCAGTGTCATGCTGTATGGGGGAGTTTGTTCCGCCACTTCTTCTTCCCAGCTAAAGCACTAGGAAGTGTCGAAGGGCGGGCGTTTTGGGGGGACTGTCTTTTGTAACTTTGACGTTCAAAAAGTGCTGACTCTCAGCCTAGTTTGAATAAATGACTTTTGATTTTGATTTTGATTTTGATTTTGATATGTTGAACAAAATCGAATCATATTTTAAGCACCACAACGACAAAAAAAAAAAAAAATTTCACGGGCTACCTCTGCGCATCCACCTTAAGCACGAAGAACGGCCCAATATTACTTTGGAAATAATACCTTGAATTCATGCAAACCTAGTGCTTTTTTTTGCTTAATGCTCACAACAGCAACCGAGCGAAGCTAGCGGAGCGAGCGGGGCCTCTGTGACAGGCTTGAGTTATGCAGTCTATCATAATAGGCCAAGCTCGCTCCGCAGGGCGGATCAAATTGATGATCCAAATTTTTTAACAAAAAAATAACCTTAGCTATTACGTAAATTACTAATTTTAAGTTTGTGTCAAACAAACAATCAACGCTGCCGATCGATCAATCAAGTTGACATGATAACCTATAATATAACATATAACCTAGTGCCAGTGTTTGTTTGGTGCCGACTCATTTGTTATTCACATTAATTTACGAGCTTAGTTAGACTAAAAGGTGTATTTTTTGCTTTTCTGTTTCTTTCAAAAAATTATACCGACGTAATTATTTATAAGATTTTTTAGTAAGCATACTTTTTAGGTTCAAGCTTAGGCTTTAAACATTAGTCTTGTGTAGTTCACGAACGAACTAGTTCGTAAGAGCGCTCCCATAGATGAACTACACGAACTAGTTCGCTCATTTCCCGATCCATAGTTCGTTAGTTCATCAGTTCGCGACCGAATGAGCGAGGATGGCGTCAACCGAACTGATACACGGGACAAAATACAAAAAGGTTTTTGTAATCACTAAACTAGTAATTTATTGCAACAATAAACCTTGGTATTTTTTACAATCATGATCTTTTTATGAATTATCACTCAATGGTTTTTGCTGTTTTTAGAGTCCAAAAATTGTAGGTAAAAGTAGAACATTCCATAATCTTATCACATGCAGTACGTGCAAAATTTAAACGAGCGAAGGAGCGAACGATCTGCCTCTCTTTGATTCGAGCTGGGAGCGGATGAACTAGTAGAGCGGATGAACTTGAAGAGCGGATGAACTAGAAGAGCGGATGAACTAGAAGAGCGAACTAGTTCGTTAAGGAGCGGTGAACTAAACTGAGCGATCTCAGTCGCGAACTACTATGCCCAAGCCTATTAAACATCCCTCTACGATTCTTAGACACATATATCGAGCCTAACGGGAAGGCTCAGTTCGGCCGCCTACGCCGTAAGGAAAGTTAGACAGTACACGGACGTTGATACAGCTCGATTAGTCTATTTTAGTTATTTTCATAGCATAATGTCCTACGGCATTCTGCTGTGGGGCAAAGCCGCGGTTATTCAAAATATTTTTGTTCTTCAAAAACGAGCTGTTCGAGCGATTTACCAACTAGGTGCTAGAGTTTCTCTGAGAGATTTGTTTAAAGATATTGGTATTCTTACGGTGGCATCACAATTCATCTTCGCCAACATCTTATATATTAGGCAAAATATACACTTGTACACTAAAAACAGTGATTTTCATAATATTAATACTAGAAATAAGGACAAACTACGAGCCCCCTTTCACCGGCTTCATAAGGTTCATAATTCTTTTGTTGGTCTTGGTATTACCTTTTATAACAAGCTTCCCTCTGCTTTGCTAGAGTTGCAGTTTAATGAGTTTAAAGCTAAAGTAAAATCCAACCTTTGTTCAAAGGCATATTATTATATCAACGACTACTTAAACGATAAGAATAGCTGGTCGCTGTGATTAACTCAAGACAATGTTTATATTCTTTCAATCCAGAATTAGCTTTCCTACCGACAGTTTATATGGGTAGTTCATATAATTGTTTTTTATTTCACTGATTTTGTTAATTTATTTTCATTTTCTTTTAATTTCATTTATTGTGGAAATAATCTACTCATTACAATTATTGTAAATGAGTTGTATTGTAACATGTAGTTAGCTAGCGACCTCGTCAGCTGTTCATAATATTCTTGTCTCACCAACCGGCAGCAAGTTCGTCATGCTCCCATAGATGTCACTGCTTGCGGTAGCGTCGGGGGTCGGGTTACCACCTTCCCTCAAATATGGCGAGGGGGGTAATGGCTGACCTTTGCGTTATGCTCGTAAACGGGTGCTGCTTGTGGTGACTGGTCGTCTTGCTGACCATGGTTTTTGTTATTGTTACTTGTATTAACTGTTATTTTATTTTGGTCCGGAGGTCCTTAGTTTAACTACTGTAACTTCAACTTAGCTGTATGTATCAATTTGCATCGTTGAATATGTAAGCGGGCACGCTCTTTATGCCTGGAGGTTTTATTTACGTTTTAAGTTCTGTTTACAATTTTGTTTTATTATTTATTTCAGCTTGAGTTTAGTTTTCAGTGTTTTGTTGGTGGTATATTGGCGTGTGCTAGCTGACATATGTGAATAATGTAGGGGAAGTACGGCCAAAATGACATAGACGGACAAAATGACACACCGGGCTTTTTTCGAAATTGGCGGGCTATAATCCTGCAGTTGGCATATCATTATGTGACGCCGGCCATGGTGGAATACCTGTTAAGTTTATACCGCCATTCACTTGGTCACGCCGAAGTTACTTGCAGGAAAGCGTTTTGTGCGCATAAAAGTTTTTTACTTTTATTGATTTAGTCCTGTTTTTGATCAGTTTCTCGTGGTTTCTATTACGTCTTTTGTAGTAAATTCAAAAAGTGTAGCATTATACAGCATTACTTAAAAGTATTTATTTATAAATCTCGTGTTTATAGTAATTATGACTTAATTAGTGTTAAGATAACCTGTGGGGCAAAACGACATACTTACATTCGGGGCAAAACGACATACCTTTATTCAATGATGAGGTTTTCAATGTTGAATCGAACAACGATAAAGATCCTTAAAAGCAGTCAGAAAAGAGGTGAACCCAAGTACAGAAGACTCATTACGCTGAGGACTCGAATGTAGAATATTTCCAGCTGTGTCGAACGGTGATGATGATGACTGCGCATGCGTTTATTGTAACGACCTCTTTTCCCGTTCCAAGCCCAACGAGTGCGGTGCTACGGTGCAACAATTGTTCTCTTTGGGCTCATATTTAATATTTTGTGAAATATGTACTTCATAATTTTCGTTTTCATTATGTATGTCATTTTGTCCGTACTATATGGACAAAATGAATTTTCTTAGAGGCTTCGATTAATTTCAATTATATTTTTTATATGGGTCCTATTCAATTATGAGTTTACGTAGGTTAAAACTTATGAACCAAAGATGATTATTCAACCTAAACAGTGATTGTAACTATGTTAATTAAAAATATATGATTAAAAAACAAAACCGTATGTCATTTTGGACGTACTTCCCCTATGTTTTGTTTTATAATTATAATTACTTACACAGTATTGTATAGAATCAAGTTCTTCTAACTTAACAGACAGCTGTGCTGCTGGGGAGTTTGTTCCGCCACTTCTTCTTCCCAGCTAAAGCACTAGGAAGTGTCAAAGGGCGGGCGTTTTGGGGGAACTGTCTTGTGTAACTTTGACGTTCAAAAAGTGCTGACTCTCAGCCTAGTTTGAATAAATGACTTTTGATTTTGATTTAGGAATTCAGAAAAAGTCAGAAAGAACGCTAAGCGAATTTTAGTACTAGCTTTAGCCCGTACTGGGAAATTGTTTTTAAAATATGTAGTGATATAATGATATTGTGTAGGTACTTTACGACTTCCACACGAACGACGCCGTAGAATGGAAGTCTTATTATTTATATTTTTTAACTAACATCAACATCATTTTAGGCAACTTGTGCGTTATCATCAAGTTATTTTGAGGAGCGAATTTGACAAACATAAGTGTGTTGAGGATCCAAAAGAGCGACGTCGTTTACTGTGGTTGGGAGAACACGAACTTTTTCAAAAGATTAGTCCTTTGCCTCCGGCTAAATGTAAGTATAAAGTGTAACTTCATTACACCTAACCATAATGCCTTCAAAATGCTGTTGGGGTTGCCGCGGTACTGTAGTGCGCCGCAAATGTTTGCAAATGCACGTGTTGACGGTTTCCACGCTATAGTGCGCAAGAAAGTGGCGTCATTATTTCAAAGACTGTGCGGTAGTACCAACAGCATTTTGCAAATGATTGCATCCCGTTATGACTGTCCCATACAGGCACACTGGTTGGGAATAGTTGCTGGGAAATTGTAATTGTGATGTAACTTAACTTTATTCTAGTTTTATTAAATTATGTACATACTAACATAGAAAAAATTATAAAGATGTGGAAATGGATGGATGGATGTGGTGTCGGGTGCATGAGGGTCCACCAAGATCTTAGGGCCCCAGTCAACCTCACCTGCAAGTCGGTGCACCTGCTGAATGACGAACGAGGCAATGGCGAAGGCTTTCCCTTCGGGGTTGGGAGGTCGGACGGCAGTCGTTCCCGTAAAGGCCACAATTAGCCAAACCCAAAATGGAAAGAACAACAAAGAATTATGCCATGGATAGGGCGCCGCCGCAAAACGGCGCGCAGGAGCTTCGCCCGACTCCTGTGGCAAGTGGACAAGGGCTACCGTGTCGAGGGTGGACATGGCCAAAGACGCGAGCCCCTACCCAAAAACTCCGCTTCGCGACCTGGAATGTTGGTACGCTGACTGGACGTGCGAGAGAGCTGGCTGATGTACTCTCCAGGCGGAGGGTGGCTGTGGCATTCCTACAGGAGACTCGGTGGAAAGGCAGCAGATCCCGGTCCATTGGGAATGGTTACAAGCTGATCTATACGGGCGCGCCAAATGGGGAGAATGGGGTTGCCGTAGTGCTCTCTGAGGAGTTACAGAATTACTTCTTGGAGGTGAAACGCATCAACGACCGGCTAATGGTCGTAAGTGTGCTTATTGAAGGGGTTGTGACCCACTTGATAAGTGCCTACGCGCCTCAGGCTGGATGTAGCGACACCGAAAAGGCTGTATTCTGGGACAAACTTAGTGGAGTGCTGCGTAGCGTCCCGCTATCTCAGGATATTGTTTCTGATCCTATTCAGCGTAGTATTAGACGTTGTGTCAGACAGCATCAGAAACTCCCATGAGCAGCCCCCGTGGCTGCTCATGTATGCTGATGATATTGCGCTGGTAGACGCGGACAGGGGACGACTGGTGAGACGCGTGAAGGCGTGGAAGGGTACGCTTGAGAACGGTGGTCTGAAGCTCAATGTGGTGACGACAGAGTACTTGGCCTGCAATACAGCAGATCTCACATCCATCCGCATAGGCGAAGACACGGTCGAGCGCACGGACCAGTTTAAGTACTTGGGATCTGTACTCCACGCGTCTGGTGACATCGACTACGACGTCAAGGCACGCATTGCTGCAGCGTGGGCCAAATGGCGAGAGGTGTCTGGTGTCATTTTGACCCCAAGATACCGGTTAAGCTGAAGGGACAGGTCTATAAATCCATCATTAGGCCTGTCTTTTTATATGGCAGTGACGCGTGGCCCGTACTTGAGCGGCACAAGCAAGAACTGCGTGTCACGGAAATGAAAATGTTGCGCTGGATGTCCGAAGTTACGCGGAGAGACCGCGTCAAGAACTCACGCATTCGTGGCAGCCTTCATATCCGTGACATAGCAGACAAATTGCAGGAGTGTCGCCTACGTTGGTACGGGCACGTACTACGGAAACCGGCTAGCTATGTGGGGAACAAATGTCTGGCCATGCCGCCTCAGCCGGGTCCCTGTAGAAGGGGCAGACCCAAAAAGTGCTGGCTTGACGTCGTAGCGGATGACATGCGTACCAATAAACTCACCATAAGGGATGCACAAGACCGTCCGAAGTGGAGAGCTAAAAGCAAGAAAGTGGACCCCGGGCTCCGAAAGGATGCAACCGGGACATCGCAAAGATGATGATGATAAAGATGTGGAAAGAAGAGTAATTACGGGAAATAAAGTAAATGGTGCTTTATATGCGATTGTGACCAACCTGTTGATATCTGATAAGGGTCGACTGGCTGTTCACAATGGTGTGCTGGTGCCTACGCTTATGTATGGAAGTGAATGTTGGGTGTGGCAAAAGAAGCATGAAAGTAGAATAAATGCTGTGGAAATGCGTTCCTTGCGAAGCATGTGTGGTGTGACTATGAATGATAGGCTGAGGAATGACGTGATAAGAGAGCGGTGTGGTTTAAAAGAAGATTAGTGATAAAATTGAAAAAAGTATGCTTAGATGGTTTGGTCATGTTGAGAGGATGAATGAAGGACGACTTACAAAAGGTATTTACAAGGCAAATGTGAGTGGAAACACCGGGACGGACGCCCTAGGAGGACATGCAGTGACCTTGTTGCTGATGTTCTTCAGAAAGGTCAGGTGCGTAGTACTCGCAACCGGTGTGTGTGCATGACCAATTGTATTAATTATCGAGTTAAAAAGGAGTGTGTAAAGATTGTAGCATGTATTTAACATACATGTTAAGAAAATTGTTACTAATACTCATATGGATTCGGTCCGAAATAAATGAATAATAACTAACCCATGACGACTATTTTGCATTCATGTGATAATGAAATAAAAAAATATATTTTTGTTCTTTTTGCTTTTTTTCTAGTTGCTCATTCGATTGGTGAAGCGGGTGGCGCTGCGTTTGAACGTGTCGTAACGCCCCCTGACTGGGTGATTGATTATTGGCATCCTTTGGAAAAAGCTCACTTTCCGGAATACTTTAGAAGACGTGAATGTCGTAAATGTGAATATATTCAAAATTGGCATAAAGGTCAACTGTATTAGACGTAATAATATGATTATATAATCACCTGGGGGTCTTTATAACTGTAGTAATTTTTTGTGTCTCTATGTCATTACTGTGTGAGTATTTTATATTCTACATAAGTATATATAAAATTTTAAATTCACTTGAACGCTGGTCATGATAAAATGAGTGTAGAGCGAGCAGCATAACTGCCGAGCATTTATGTTCTTTGCTGTCCAGTTTAAAGTGAATATTTATTCTCAACCATGTTGAAACACACGCTATAAGAAATCATCTCCTGCAAAGTATTTCGAATATTTTCAGCCCGTTTTTATGCCTTGAAAAAGCAGCGCTCGTTGCAATGGAATACATGTGTGGAAGGCGCGTAAAAACGCCGCCTGTAGCAGGTCCTTAGTGCTAGGACACCAAGCGCTAAGCTGCTCATGGTTGGTCTACATGGTTTTGTATTATGAAGAGATTGCAAAAGCTGTACTTGTTGGCCGTTCGTTGGTGTTGCGGTTTTCTTGGCTAGAAAACAGTAAACTGGAAACAGTCATGCGGCCCGCTACAGGTGCAAGGACAAAACTAAACGGAATGTCAAATTCAAATTGACATAGTGTGTGACAGTATTGACTGAATGTTTTAGGTTATATTGTTATATTTTGATTTGAAAATATTCTTATTAAAATAATATATTACAACCATTGTGTTATTGCAAAACTAATTTCTTTTATAACAAAGTGTAACAGTAGATAGAATAGAGCTACTATAACTATGGCCGAAGAGTCGTCGAAAGAGGTTAAACAACCGATTACTGAAGAGGAAAGAGTTGCACTATGTCAGAAACTGGACAAAGAGTTGGATGACTTTATTGATAGCTTAGAAAAGAAGAGATATACTGAAGGATGGCCCGAGGACAGATGGGAGGTGAGCATTTAACATTGGCATCGTGATATTATCAACAACAGTTAAGCAACACTATTACTGACAAATTCGTGCACTGACACCCTAGTCAGTGCCAAACATTATTTTTAATAATAATAACGTTTCCTACTTTATATTCGATAATTATACTTAACACTTATGCAGAAAAATAAAAATAAAACCTTATTTTTGATCTTTACTGTCATCTGTAAAACGAAACACTCATGGATAATAATAATTACTGAATTATTTGTTGGTCCTGATGAGTTAAAAAAGAAAATCTAATAATATTGATCAAGAACTTTCAAACAAAAATACAGTTAACTGTTGGCAATATTACAAAATTGATATTTATTTTCTCTTCCTGCCAGTTCAGCTTTAACTCATAGTTTTCTGGTTACAAATCTTAAGTGACAAGGACAGACGAACATCATCTATAATTTTTTCTTTTAATAAAATAAAATAAAAATAAATGTTTGTAGGAGGAAATGGACAAGCATCCATTTTTTATGAAGTCAACAGCGGGCGACGGTGCCCTGTCTCCGCTGGCTGAAGGTCTGGCCAAGCTGAAGTATGATCCAGAAGAGAACACTCCTGTGGAACTGGCCAACAACTACAAGGAGGACGGAAACTTCAACTTCAAACATAAAAACTATAGAATGGCCATTTTAGGGTAAGTAATTTTTAACCTTCTTCCCTCAGTGACCACCTGTAATATATTGTTGTTATAAATCATTTTAATTCAGAATAAATTTACATTTCATATAATTATGAGTAAATCATACTTAAAACTAGGTTAGTTAGATTTATTAATCATTATTATTGTACTACAAAATTGCACTATTTATCATTATAATGGGCACCTCCGGAGCTGTGAATGGCATTCGGGTAAATCCTTCCCAGTATGGTATTCAGAAGACCCCTAATAAGGTATATGCCACCCTCCCCTACCTTTATAGTCTTTGCATAGTAATTGATAAACATGATTTATTATTTTTTTACCAAACAAACATAAGAAAAACATTAATTGGGCGCATATTTGTCGTTATTAATACAGCGTTTGCCTCGTGACACTGAGAGTGCATAGAGTGCATGTGCATACATATTATCCAGAAGAAGAACCTTATGTAAATATTGTAACAGGAACTTAATGTATAAAATCAAGTCTATTTTACAGCATGCCATATTTGAATATAGGTCGAAAAAGTGTGATATTTCCCTAGAGGACATTGATGAAAACCTAAGAACAAAATAATCATGTTTTCTTTACAAAAATATACAATTCAATTACATAAAAAGATAAATATATATCAATAGTTAACCAGCAAGACCTTCTAACTGAAACATTTTGAACATCAATTTTTTTTACTAGATACATTTTTTCCCTCTCACTTAGTGGAGGCCTGTGTTCCAGCAGTGGGAACATTATAGGCTGCTGATAATGATGACTTTTTTTTACACATTATCCTCTTAAATATTCAATCTCACTTAGTAGAAAAATGTTCTTTATAGTCAGTAAATAATTATGTTTAAAATCAATTATATTTTTATTCATATCAATAATTTGATGTGAATAAAAATATAATTGATTGTTTTGATTGTTTTGTAATTGATGTTTTTTGTGCCAGCTGCAAACTTTTAAGTAAAAATATTATAAACCTCCTAACTCAATGGTTTTGGTAGATAACCGTATATATAAGAACGAAAATACATGCAAATATAATAGTACCAACTGATATTTTTTGCAGTTATACCGAGGGCATCAAACAGAGATGTAATGACGCCGATGTTAATGCCAGTCTATACAACAACCGGGCAGCTGCACATTGGCATCTAAAGAACTACAGATCAGCCTTATTTGACAGCGAGAAGGCCCTAACTTTCAACCCAAACCACACCAAAGCGCGGGTACGTGCGGCAAAAGCAGCCCTCGAAGTAACCAAATACGACTCTTGCATTGAACACTGCGAAAAACTATTAGAAGGCGACAAAAAAGACAAAGAAATAGTAGAACTCCTCAACACAGCGAAAAAGAAGAAGTTGCAACATGATCGCGACCAAAGAAAGAAAGAGAGAAAAAATGCAAAGGATGGCGAGCAGAAAGAGTTGGTGATTAAGGGAATCATTGAAAGAGGTATCAAAATATCGAAATGCGATGACGAAGATGATATAGATCTGTCGAAATTAGAGCCTAGTTTACCAGGATCGCAGGACGCGATTGTACATATTGAAGATGGTATCTTAAGGTGGCCGATATTACTCCTATATCCGGAATACCAAATGACGGACTTCATTAGAGATTGTCCTGAAAACGTGCCTCTACAAAGTCAGTTAGAACAGCTCTTCCCAGCACCGTGGGATCAAGATAACAAGTACAGTTGTTCTAAAATTAATGTTTACTTCGAAGGCTACGATAAAATGCCTCATGTGATTGATCCTGCAAAGAATCTGGGAGATTTATTAGTGTTGAAGTATTTCGAGCTGAAGGCAGGGACGCCCGCGTTTTTCGTGTTGCCTCGCGGTAGCGCTATCGAGCGCAGGTTTTTGGAAAGTTACATTTAGTGCGTTTACAGTTGTATATATTACATATATTTTAATGATAAATTAAATTTTATATTCTGTTAAAAAAATATTTTTATTTCTTGTTGATTCCCTAAAAAAATGTGCTAAAAAGCCCCTTAATAGTTACATAGAGACACTTATGATTGTGAAACCTTCTATCATGTACATGGCAGATGGTTTCACTATTATAAATGTAACCTGCACCCTAATTGCTTTACACTATAAATCACAATCTGTAATATTTTGAAAGAAATTGCTTATCTAGTGCTTTATATGTTCAAAAAAATTGTCACCTCAATAACGTAAATATCGCAATGATTGTTGTTGAACTGTCAAAATGAAGACCATTCTTACTGTTTTATGCAATTACCCCGCAGCTTCTAAGTATTCCACGCTGCTAGGTACTGCTTTTTTATTCTACCCAAAAAATTTCTAGTCGCTAGGAAAATCTGCGTTAACTGAATGCTGCGTGATTTTATCCTATTGTGGATTGGTATTTTGACCACAAGTCTATATTTTCGTATGTAGATTTCGCACCTACAGCACTAGCCATGGGTGCGCAAACCTTCATGCGAGAATGTTAGCTAGCTACTGGTGCTAGGCCCTTACTCGACAAAGGTACAAATAACATCACGCCAGTAATCCTCGAAGGTTTAGGCAGAGGTGGACCTGTAGTATCTACATCCACATGTCGCCATGTTTGTTTTTTCAAGTCCCATACAAGGGGCGAGCCTATTGCCATCAACTGGGCAAAAATTCAGACAACGCGCAACGGGCTGCTGCTGCGAAATCTCCTATAGAAAAACTCACACTGCCCGACGTGAGAATCGTACCCAGGACTTCATGCTCAGCACCAGCGTTTGCGACGACCAGACCAACGAGGGAGTCAAAAATACCTACAGGAAAAATCAGATGCTAAACAGTAAAACAATTTTAAATATAAGAAATATATTATTCGATATCCTGTTCGTCCATATCATATCCCTGCTGATGCGGGTAGAAGTCTCCGGGCGCTTCGAACTCCTTCGGTTCGTTGAGCCCCCCTGGGTAGGGGTGATGAGGCATCCCGCCCATCCATTGTGGGTACCAGTAGAGACCCTGTAAAGAAGGCAAAATTACATTAAAAAAAGACGTGTGGCACTCGGGGACTGCCGCGGTAAAGCTATTGCATAGCATTTTGTATCAACTTATGCAATTATAATTATTTATTTATTTTATCTTCATTAATAATAAATGCACTTTGTTCATTCATATTCAAAACACTTTATACACAAATTTTACAAGTACAGCTATTCACTGTTGTACATAAATACCTATACACCTATATACTTTCTCATAAACAGCTGCTTATGTATTCATCCGATTTCGGAGCAGCTCGTCTCGAGTCGTGCGAGCTTCGTAGAGTCGTACAATACGGCTAGTTGCACGCACACAAACACCGTGTCGAAGATTGCCGAAAAGAAACGACGTTAGACAATGCACGGCCTTCAAGCCACACCTCCGTGCCCGTCGGAGTGGGGAGCGTGAGGTTTTTTTTCGTTACGGAATTTCTGGATTTGGTCCCCACGCTCAAGGCCCTCGATAGAAGCTACGCAATAGCTTAAACATCCTGTAAGAACGCGTTGAAATTGTTGACTATCCCTAAACTTTGAAAACCCTGATTAAGGATATTCAAGGCGAATAAAATTTATTCTGTGCTAAGAAAGTGGACTTTGGGGCTCCTATTTTGGAGTCTATAGCGGACTCCTTGTCGCCGTCAGCGCGGGCTTGTGTGCAGCGAGTAATGGGTAGCATGCCGACCAGTAAGAACCAGGCCCGGGTCGACGGCGCGGTGAGTTCCACGCGCGCCTCAAAGAGATGTCAGCACATTTGAAGGGGTCCGCTAGGGTCGATTCTTGCCAGAGTCGCGGGTTTATTCGAAAGAGTTACCGTGGCCCTGGAACAGGCAACTGAAGGTAGACGGGTGGGTTTTAATCAGTAAAAGTCTGGTACGCCCTCCCGCTCCGCCCAGAGCGGGAGAAGTCGTATGGTGATATCCCACAAAAAAGGGGCTTCTATCTAGAACATTGAAATATATTTTCGGTATTCTGTCATCATGTCGCACCTACTCCGCTATCAATTTTTCGCCGTGCTCAAAAACTCTGGGATCACCTACCATAGTGAAATTAAATAGCAATACAACCGATCAGATTTATACGATAAAATTTTTACAAAATATGCTGGCTAGCCCTCCTTACCTTATTGCCACCTGCTGAGTTGCATGTGAACCTGTCGTCGTGGAGGTCGATCATGTCTAGGTAGCTCTTGCCCGCGATGGAGCCGTAGTTCGGCGGGTACATGAACAAGCATCCGTCAAGAATATCTGCACAGGATAGGGAAAATCAAGAATATTTAGTACATCATCATCATCATGTCAGCCGAAAAACGTTAATTACTGGACACATGGCGTTCCGAAACTAGATTGGTTTGCCATAATCGCTACACTTGACAGGCGGGCGGGCGATCGCAGTATGGTGGTGAAAATGCATAGAAAATGCTGCTGCCCATTCTCTATTCAGTCCCTTGGTCTCCTTATACGACACCCACGGGAAGAAATGGGATGGTGCTGTTCTTTTCGTCCGCCACATAAATATTTTAGTACAATTCATTGCATCCAAATTGCAATTTCCATACAAACGCAATCCTGTGCTTTACTCTCATTCACTTTGGTAGAATCTTACAAGGCACTGTGATGTTATCTTCCTCGATTTCTGGCTTTGGCGTCGGCTCGATGTATGGCGGCACTGCGTCGATGCCGGACCCTGGGTCGCCAGGGATCAGGAACGGACCTAAGAAGCAGAAAATTTGGTTGATGTTTGAGAAATTTTAGTTTTAAGAAGTAGACGTGCCAAGAAGTCAGCAAGTGCTTACAGCGATCCCGGGAGTAGTCATATAATCCAAAATATCTGGATGACCGAGCTTTGCTTGGTATTTTTTGATAAATTATGTTTGAAATAATAAGCTTATGCTCAAGTTGATTATCGATAAATTTGGTCATTGAAAACATGACCAAAACCACATTTTATGAAAATGAATCCTAGCTAGATCGATTTATCGCCCCCGAAACCCCCTGTATACTAAATTTCATGAAAATCGTTGGAGACGTTTCCGAGATTCAGATTATATATATATATATACAAGAATTGCTCGTTTAAAGATATAAGATAAAAGAAAAATGTCCGTTGGAAAGTTGCAATTCTTTTTTATTATGTATAAATAAGTACACGGAATTGAGTCCGATCGTGTAGTGGACTGCAATGTGCAGAGTAAAATAATAATTTAAAAAACTAAAAAACACGCTTCCATAGAAAACCAAACTAAAAAGTAGAAAATAATGTTTTTTTATCGATATCAGGCACCCCACGCTTGTTTTCCATTATTTTCTACTTTTTAGTTTGGTTTTCTATGGAAGCGTGTTTTTTGAGTGTTTTTAAACTATTATTTATTGTTTCGAATTTTGAGACGTATGTCAGCGTAGTTTTCGAAGACAGTTTTTTTGCTGTCCTGCTAACTCTTTAATTTAATGATATTGGCACAAATTTATGAAATTATTGCATTGTCATCGGTCTCTGACAGGTGTGCAAAATTTGAATGAAATCTGGTCGTTTAAAGTGGGTCAAAATCGCGCTATAAGGAGTCGGTTACAAACATACAAACAAACATACAAGTGAAGCTAATATAATGAGGATCGTCTAGAGGACACGGTGGAGCATACGGTGGAAGTGTGTCCTGCCTGGGCGGAGCACCGCCGTGACCTCGTGGAGGCGATCGGCGGCGGCGACCTCTCGCGTTCGGCCCTGATGCGAGCCATGGTACGGAGCGAGAGGGCATGGGAAGCCGTCACCTCCTTCTGCGAAGCAGTAATGCTAGCGAAGGAGGAGGCGGGGTGCGTGAGGGTGTGTCAGTCTCTGCGCCCTCACGTCCCTAGCCGCCGCAGGAGGAGACGCTCCGGGCGTCGGGAGTCGATCGCAGACTCCCGACCACTGTAGGCGCGGGCTTGCGGGCGGCAAGCAATGGGTAGCTCGCCGCCCGGTAAGGACCAGGCCCGTGTCGACGGCGCGTAGTGATCCACGCGCGCCTCAAAGAGATGTCAGCAGCATTGAAGGGGTCTACTAGGACCGATGCTTGCCAGGGTCACGAGATTGTTCAAGCGAGATACCGTGACCCTGGCATATGGGTAACTGAAGGAGCACGGGTGGGTTTTAGTCAGTACAAGTCTGACATAACCTCCCGCTCCGCCCAGAGCGGGAGAAGTCATTTGATGATTTACCATCCAAAACAAAAAGCTAATATAAAGCGTGTAAAAAAGATTCAACAGACCGATGTTGTTTTTTGTTGAACGATGAATGTTTTAGAGATACCTACTTCCTTACTTTTACTTTTAGACTTAGTAAAAGGCATGCAGCAACAAACACAAATAAATCGGGACAAGGGCAGACGTATCATGATGAATTTTCTTGCAATATGTAGGTACTAAGTGCCACTGAGCTATTTCACATCGAAATATGTTATTTTTGAGTTGGTGACCAACTTTCAGACCAAAGAAGAAAAACGAGTCTTACCTCCATAATGGTTGGTGTAGTTCCACTCACAGACATGATGGTCGCAGATCAACGGAGAATGGGGCTCTTTGGTATAGTACGCGTTACCGTTTGGTATAGTCTGCAAATATATCACATACAAATCTTCTACTTGATCAAAAGATAGTCAGCTAAATCGAATTAAAATGAAATTTAGATCTAGCAGGTTTTATTTTTAGTATATTATATTACCTTAGCCATTTTCTTACCAGTAAATAATCATAGTGCCGATAGCGCACGCCCTGTATATTAAAGTCCAGTATGAAGGTCCCTGACGTGATGATGCAGGACGCAGCAGACAGTGGAGGCAGCTTGTACATTTCTGTGCCACACTTGACGATAGCCTTCGGTAGAGTGGACACGTCACGGACTCTTTGCATGAGCTTCTTGAAGGGGAACCTTTTAGAATAGTTAACAACCGATTAAGTACATTAAAACCTTTTTTAGGTGTCGGCTTGTACGTTTGGTGTCTGTATTTATATTCATGTCATAACCAAATGAGCTGTTCCGAGTTCAAGGTTGGCAAATATAGCATCTAAAAAAAATTTTGAACAAAGAAAAGAAAGATAGAAAAAACTTTTATTTAACACGGACTAGAAGGTACTCAATAAATTCTGCACACAATAAATAAAATGCTGTGGTTCAGCAAAAATGCCAGATTACTAGTGCCTCGCACTGGTTTAGAACTAGACCTGAAGATGTGAGATAGCACTCTAACGTAGGTAATGGATGAGTTTTCTGAATATGAAATGGTCTTACCTGAACACACAAATACCCATATGGCACTCCAAACCATGCAGGTAGTTGTCAGTTGGAAAAGAAATGCTCGGATCGTCCAGTAAATAATACTTCGATTCATCGTGGAAGTGCAGAAAACCGAGAAACACGAAGGATCTGTCTTTGCAGTACGGAGCTACCCCTCTCCCCATGTCGTAAATGTCGCTGTAGAGCTCCGATATGAAGATGTATACGTTTCTGCCACAGTAGAATTCTGGAGGACAAACGTTCTGTGTTTGAAATATTTGGCTCCTCAGAACTGAGATAAAAGACACAATTAAAGACTTTGAATTGATCGTTTTAAGCCTTATGGTCAAATGTCGTTGCAGCACAAAACTATATCTCGATTTGCGAAATGTGGCTGTCAAATTAGAAAGAAGATTCAATCGAGAGTGGCTTCAGTTTTTTTGTCTAAGAAAAACTACGTTAAGACACCATGTTCCTAGTGTGAACTAAACCCTTAATCCGTTTGTAAATTAGCAGTAAGGTCTTACCTTGACTCATATAAAACTCCATAGGCACGGGGCCTCCGGTGTAGGTAGCCTTTCGTTCAGCAGCCACTGCGTTGTGGTTCTCATACATCGTCAGCATGTTGTCAATGACATCATCTAACGTGATTAGCAGGACCTGTGAAGTCTAGGCAATAAGAATGGTCCATAGCCTTATGTTATCCAGTAGGTTCTGGATTTCTGAGTTAAGCGATCGATTTGCAAGACTATTTTAAATATAATGTATGAACACGTGTGCATTTTGGAGTAGTTAAACCATTATTTGACTTACCTTCAGTTCTTGTATGTGTAGTCTAACAAATCGGCCTAAATGATCTGATGCAATGTGGACTCTCTCGTTGATAAGGTACTGGGAAACAAATTTCCAAGCTTTAAAAATCTAGCTACAGTTATTTGGCAGAAAGAGATTAGCATAATTAGCGTATATAGTCCCCACTGCTCAGACCTAAGCCTTCTCTTGGAGGCACCGAGTGAATCGTGATCTACCACGCAGCCTCAGTGCCTGGAAAGAGATTACTTCTACACAAAAGAAGTACCGATAACGAATGAATTTACATGTCTTCAGTAAAAGATCCTGTGAAGTATGTCCCACTAAATAGCTTATACGTACATATACTACCATAAATGCCAGGTTATTTATTTCACCACTGAATGACCAAGTTTTATAAAACTCTTGGGCCTCGAGAGAGGTGGTGTATGTAGCCTAGATATTCTTTTGTTTTTTTAATGTTGGCTTTTGTTACCTGGTCCTCTGCAGTCTTAATCCTCAACATCTCGTTCTGGTAGAGCCACAGGTTGTCCAGTTTGTCCGTGGGATCGTGTCCGTAGATCTCGAACGCGTCTATGATCATGGCGAGGGTAAGGTTCTCGGTCGACTCGAGGCAGCATGGGTGGTTTCGCAGGTTGTACGGCCGCTAGGTTAGATGGAGTTTAAATGATAGTCAACAACTATTTGTCTTGGTTTAATTTGGCGAGTTGGGTAGAGCGATTTGATTTTCTCTTGTTTTGTTCATTAAAATAAGGTTGGTACAATATTAAACACGAAGCAAAGAGCTAGGTGGAAAAGCTAGAAAGGAGAACCTGGTCTATGAGATGGTCTGTCTGTGTTTAAAAATCATCATCAGTTAACTTGAATAGCTTAGAATAGGACAAACATTGTTCTAAAGTCCGATGTTCGTTAAAGAATCCTAAATAAATTATTTTTATGGCGCTCACCGTAGGATTTTGTTTTAACGGTTTTTAATAGTAACATTTTCAAGGAAGAATACTTACAGTTATCTGTGTTAGGAGGAGACATAATAGAAACAGCACGCATGCGTGAATGCACGCGTCCATTTTGTTAACATGGCGTCTGATCCGGTAGTGAGCGCGGGAATAATTAAACAAATTGCCAATTTAAATGGTTTACCTTATCAATACCTTGACCTTGTTATTTTATTGAGACTAAAAACATTTTATGCACTGACTTCGACTAAAAATAAATAATACAATTCAAAAACTTTTTTTGACTATGCCAGATATACTATATATATACTTTTTTTTCTTACAGATCTCAAAAATAGGATCAAATCAACATTAGGTTCGTTCAAAGTGCATAAAGTAGTTCGCTTACAATGCAATTGTGATGATTGTAATAAGTTTTTGAAAGACATTTCTAATCTTTTGATAAACGATGTTCTACGATTTGAGGTACATTATGAAATACTAAAGGGAAACGAACTGTTTTTAGATCTAAAGAGTATTTTACAAAAGCGCCTGCAAGCTGTAGGCATGTTTTCATAACACCTAGAGTGTTGGGAAATAAACTACGTCAGGGGGTGCCACAAGGAAGAATTATCAGCCCTATACTACTTTTCAAGTGTTTAACATTTATTATACGCTTCACAGAGGATTTAAAATCACCACAATAAAATAAATGAAACACATATCGAATAACATTTTATATTATTTAAAATACACACCTAGAATTGTTCATTTCATCACAATACATATTATTAAGTATATTTTATACAACATTATTGCACTTGGATACATTTCTAAATATTCATACGGATATAAGCATGGATATTTTAATCAAAACTAAACAGTTAGGCGTAATTGAAGACAAGCATCTTTTTATTTATAGATTTAACCACCGAAATCTTGGAAGCCCAATTTCTTATGCTAGATATACAGATGGTGGATTTCTTAGAATAACTTTGAGTTTTATATTGTGAGTACGGTGCATTACTGTGCAGAATTCAAATCCTTTTGCATATACCTATGAATGATTAACTTAGGTATTCGTGACAACAACGTGGTAATGTCAACTTGTGGGTTTCTTATAATTTCGTGATTCGTAGATTTGTTGTCTTATCTACAATGACTGTTAATGTCTGCAACCTTATAAAATTTTTCTTAACGCGTATTTTTTATCTCTGACTGATTCATTTCGATACATCCCCTCTATATTTTGATTTACAATTATTATTGTCAAATGTTTTAATTTTCTAGCTATTATTTAGTCTATATTCTTTTTCCGAAATCTGTATACCTAATATAAAGTTTCAAAACGTTGGTATCACATTAATCACATATTCTCACAATATCTTCATGTAACTTTACTATCTAGTCTAATCAACATGTATAATTTAGTACAATACTCTATTAATATAATCAACAACAATTATATTTAGAAAATGGAAGACATCATTTGGATATACTCATCAGGATAATAGTTTAGTATACTCCCTCAGCAAACTTCTTTCTTAAATAAATTGTATAAGTTTGTAAATAGATTTTTCAGTATGATTAAACACAATTAAAATTATAAAAACCACATTTTTGTGTAAAAGTAAAATGTTCAATATACTTAACAGGTTTGTTCTTTATTTCAAAATCGGAGTAAATAAGGATTTACTAGAATCTCAATTGTTTTACTACGATACAATACCTAAGATTAATGTAAATATTATCCAAATATGTTTTTGATATTTATACGTACAAGCAGATAATTACGCTTTTTCAATAGCATCATTATCAATGGAAGACTTCGTTGTTACATATTCAAAAACATAATATTTTCATTGGAAGACAGTTGATTAACAGGATATAATATATTTGTAAAGTTAGCTAGACAATTATAACTATTTACATAAAAATCTGGAGTAAAACGAAGTAGCGAAGGCAAAAGGCGATCTTTCGCTTATACGTTATTATTGTCTCTATACGATGAAAGTAAGATTCTCTAGCAAAACCTATCTGTCCATGTACTAAACAGACCTAAGATATAAAACTTATCAATACATCGGTCTAGGTACATAAATCATGCATTCAACATTCAGCCGCTTAGTTATAGCGACAAAATAAATTTTACAATGTGTGCATTATAAGTCTAAAAATAGTTCAACAATGATTCTAATATTATGGGAAATTAGAACGGCAAACCTATCTTGAACGCCTTGATCAGGGCCGAGCCAGAATCGTACATACCGATGACTCCAAAGAGTACACCAAGGCATATTATAAAGTAATCGTATGCAATCGTAGTTGTTTCAAGTGTATTGCCTTTCAGTTTAAGGTGGAAGTACGCTGGCCAAATGAAGCTCAACATAGTTCCCGTGAAACTGCCGATGAAACCCATCAAAATAGCGAAATGGGGAATAAATATTGCCATCAAAATAGTGAACATTATCACACCCAGTCTCCATGCAAGTCCCCACACTTTCAGTTCTCCATCGAGCGCATAAATTACAGGGAAAAATGTTTTAGGTTTGCCTCTAAATAGAGCACGCTCGAGTAAATCACATGCCGCATAGTAAGGTAGAGGGTAACTCAGTACTGCCTTGACAACAAGGAAAAAGTTTACAAGACCTTTGAACCCAGCTGAACGCAGGTTATTCGTGATAACTTGCTGGGTATCGTTTTGAAAGGTCAAAAAGCACAGATATCCAAATATGGATTTAAATGCAGCAGCTGCGATATGTGACCAATCTAACATCCATTCAAATTTGGATCGATCCTCCATATTACCTTCTAAAGTTGGCAGAAATATTTGCGAGGTGTATGAGAAAACGATAACGCCCAAACTGATTGGGAAGTTCTCAAAATCCAAAGTCCATTTTACCTTAGACCAGCCCCAATCCCCGATGTTAAGGATACAGTATCCCAGGACAATAGCGTTAATGATCAAGTGGCTCATGGTGCACCAAAAGGACAGCATACTGACGCTTTTCAGTGACTTTAGGAAAGCCAGTGGCAAAAGAAAGATTCCTATTAACATCATCCAGGACCGCGTGTCAATGGCGCCGTCAGGGAAGGTTCCGATCATGAGATCGCCGCACACGACAACATAGAGAATGCATGTCATGAGAAGTTCAATAATTTGAGCGAGATTGACAATTCTTGCGCCATATTTTCTGCCGAAGCATTCTTTAGCGATGCTGACATAAGAGTCTCGGACTCTGACGCGTTGGCCTGACACGGGATCGTCTTCATAGAGACACTCAACTAGGATCTTACCGGTGTAGCAGCAAATGTGGGCAATACCGATCATCGCGGCTATCGCCCAGTAACCACCTTGTAGAACGGCGAACGGCAGAGACACTACGAACATACCCTGAAAGAGAACAATAAGCAAAGTTTTAGCCGAAGTTAAGTTTAAAATATGAATTTACAAACTTCTTTTGTTTAATATACCTGAATAGCATTGGTGACGTTCCAAGCTGCTTGGTACTCATTGATCTTTGCACCAGGTGGGCCTGCACCTTCCTCGAAACCACCGCCTTCTTCAGATGAAGCGTAAAAATCTACGCTTTGCATGCTTTGAGTCCTGAAATCACAAGTATAATGAAAAATAATCTAATTTCTTCATCCCTTTGGTTGTAGTTGCTTTGTAACCGATGTTTTCTTACCTAGGAGCTACCCCATCTTGTTGGGGATATGTGTTCTGATAGCTGGTGAAGGAGTCCTCGGCCTGCAGGGCTCCGCTTAGGAACGGGTTGGTCGGATTTGTAGACTGGTAGCTGGGTGATGTTGTCTCATTCATTGTTGAAAGTTCGCAGCTTTCACCCGTATTGTCTGAAAGTTGTAAAAGTGTAACATGTACCTTTCTATGTTATATGGCTTGACAAGAAACTTTAAGTAAGTTTTATATTTTTAGTTTTGAAGATTCAGCCTTTTTCAAAATGTATAGTTGGTAAAAATGATTCCAATTTGGTTTTGGAAGTTCTAGTCAAGTTTTCATTCTATACCTAGGAATTAGGAAGCCTAGTAATGAT
Source organism: Aporophyla lueneburgensis (assembly GCA_932294355.1). Classification (NCBI taxonomy): domain Eukaryota; kingdom Metazoa; phylum Arthropoda; class Insecta; order Lepidoptera; family Noctuidae; genus Aporophyla; species Aporophyla lueneburgensis. The sequence goes on from OW028735.1 coordinate 18,234,114, forward strand.
TGTCATTGAGTTTTCTCACGAGTAAAATCAGGTCTTCAGTTTATTGATTAACCTGCTGACCTTGTGTAGTGGACTCACCTACGTTCGCGAACCTGACATTTTGCGGAGGACGCGGGGGCGCGCCTGGCTTCTCCGGGATCTGCTGACGGACCGTCTGTATGGTGACGTCCAGGACATTCCTCAGGGGAGGCAACTTGAACTTGGCTAGATGATGCATGTTGAAGCTGGTCTACAACCTCCTCACAATTTAAATTTTGGCAGTATAAGCCGAATTTCGATCTTATTTATTTTCTTCAATTAAACCTTAAAATTGACATCAACGGGAAGACATTGATTTTTTTATATTAACATTAAAACATTTTCTTTTTTCACTTCGATTACCACGAACTAATTTTTAATATATTTTTATTCTTAACACTATTTTGGAAGACTTCTTTACACTACTCTATTATAATTCTTATTACATTATTGTTTTAACGTGCCTTTGGTATTTGGAGCAGCCATTTTTTCCTTGATTTCTGTTACTTAACTCATTGTTTCTGGAGAAACTTTTTTATAATTGGATAGTATTCACTAAGGTTGTTCACTGGGTCGCAGTTACGACGTTTCACGGTTGATTTTTGTTAGGTTTTATCATTTTTAAAACCTTTTTCTCGGATTCAATGGCTGCTCGGCACGGTGGCTCGTACTGTGGGGAGGTTTCAGCCCGCGGCGCAGGGGATGTGCGCGGTGAGCCGATCGATAAATCGGCCACACACCAGCATTTCTCACGGAAGGAATGTTAATTTCAGCTGAAACGTTTAGTTCCACCTGTCTATAGAGATACTGTTATGATTAAGTTGGAAGCTATACGCTAAACGAGGCTTGATGGAATACGATGTCGAATCTGATTGTATCCTAGTGTTTATTTTGCATATTAATTGAAAGTAGTATGGGAAGTGGTAGCTACTAGTCAAAGCAAAACTTTTAGTTTGAAAGATGATAGATAACTGATCTATCCTTGTCCTTATTGATGGATTCATTAGTTGTGCACCCAAACAGCCTTATGTAATTTAGTACCTGCAAAAAATAAGAAACCTTTTCATAAGTAACAATTGGATTCAAATTGTTTAGTAGGTCAACGCAACAGTTGTCGCCTATTTTAATAGAATGATGGGTATCTGACGTGTAGGTTTAGAAACACTACCTACTTATAGAGCTTGGGGTTTGTGGTTAAGTAATAACACATTGACATTGATAATTTTTATATATACAATGACATGATTATTTACTTTGTAAAGTATCGTATTGTTTTAATTATTGTGAATGTGAAGACTATGTGGGTCTTTTTTAAATTTTTTTTTTCTTTCGTTCTCAGTAATCACGATCTGGCAGTTTGAGTAATTTATGTGGCCTACCCAAATGTCCTTTCTTTGGTACTGTTCGTCAAAGCGTTGGGCTCCTTATTTTCCGAGTTGAGCTAAACGATTAGTGACAAATGCTTGCACTGACTGGACAGGTCCACTCAATCTGTGTGGTTCTTTCTTCAAAAGACCATTTCAGACACCGATCTACATGGTCATCAAATGATCTGACCAACAAAATTATATCCGTTTCTTTTTTTTTATATACACATTGACATTGATAATTTTTATATATACAATGACATGATTATTTACTTTGTAAAGTATCGTATTGTTTTAATTATTGTGAATGTGAAGACTATGTGGGTCTTTTTTAATTTTTTTTTTTTTTCTTTCGTTCTCAGTAATCACGATCTGGCAGTTTGAGTAATTTATGTGGCCTACCCAAATGTCCTTTCTTTGGTACTGTTCGTCAAAGCGTTGGGCTCCTTATCTTCCGAGTTGAGCTAAACGATTAGTGACAAATGCTTGCACTGACTGGACAGGTCCACTCAATCTGTGTGGTTCTTTCTTCAAAAGACCATTTCAGTCACCAATCTACATGATCTTCACATGATGTGAACAAGATTATGTCTGGACTTTAAAAGAGACTGTGACCTCTGAGTTTGTTTCGGCCTTTCTTCTCAGAGTAGTCAGTTAGGAAACGCCGAACTCATCTAGTTAAAAAAAAAATATAATTGACATGTAAAAGTGTTTGTACAAACCTACTTACAGAAATAAAATCATTTATCATTTATCATTTAACAGCCGTACGGTTCGATCGATCAGGTTAAGCTACGTTTACCGTGGATGGGTGACCATCCTTACTTACCAAGAACCCTCCGTGCCTCGCAACAACGTTAAGCCGTTGGTCCCGGCTATAATTTGTGGATCTCTGTCAGTCGTTATTATGGGTCAGAAGCCGCAAAGTATACAATCAGTTTTAACGAGGGCTATCGTATTACCTAATAACTGGTTTGTGGAGGTCAGATAGGTAGTTGCTGCATGTGAAATAATGGTATTCAGTAGCACTCGGTTAGACTGAAAGCCGACCCAAACATTGAGAAAAGGCCAGGCTTGACTTCTAGAAAAACCATACTATCCCAACAGTCATATTTTGACAGGCCTGTTGGTCTAGTGGTTAGTGACCCTGACTGCTATGCCGGAGGTCGTGGGTTCGATTCCCACCCAGGACAAATGTTTGTGTGATGAGCACGATCATTTGTTCTGTGTCTGGGTGTAATTTATCTATAATATGTATGTATTTAGAAATATATAAGTATTATTATCAGTTGTCTAGTACCCATAACACAAGCTCTGCTTAGCTTGGGACTAGATGGCGTTGTGTGATAGTTGTGGAATATTATTATTATTATATGGCGCCCGCTTATAAGGCGGCTCATTGTTAAATATCTGGATGACCGAGCTTTGCTCGGTATTTTTTGGTAAATTGTATTTAAAATAATAAGCTTATGTTCAAGTTGATTATCGATAAAGTTGGTCATTGAAAACACGAATAAAACGACATTTTATAAAAATGAATCTTAGCTAGATCGATTTATCACCCCCGAAACCCCCTGTATACTAAATTTCATGAAAATCGTTGGAGCCGTTTCCGAGATTCAGATTATATATATATATACAAGAATTGCTCGTTTAAAGGTATAAGATTTGGCTTTGAAGGGACAGTGTGAGTACCTATGAATGTTGTGCGTTAGCGGTTGGTAGTGTAAAAGAGATGTTTGTGTGGTAGTATCGCCAGTTACTTCAAGGTGGCTGATCCGTATGCCTGTCTTCGAACTTAGGGTTTCGGGAATAAATATGTTTTAGACAGTAATCAACCAGAATTTTTATTTAATATATTAGTGTCGCCGTAACTCCAGTGGTAAATACAGCGTGCAATAAAGCGGGCGAGCATGGCCTCTGTGATAGTCTTAAGTCACGTATTTTATCACGGTTTTCGTTCCCAAACTGTGGTAAAAATGTGTCACTTAAGCCTATCGTAGTAGGCCGTGCTCGTCTCGCTGTATGCATAGATTCCTGTGCCTACACTCGCAGTAACTGGCGATCGCACCACACACATCTCTTGCACACTACAAACCCTTGACGCACATCATCATGCTTACATTGTCCCTACAGCTTAATTATTATACCTTTATCTTTGCCGGCCAACTCTGTTGCATTAGTTGTGACTTAACCCCCAATAGCGTAACACACTATCAATGACAATCTGAATCATTTTGAAGGATACTGCTAACCCATTGCTCCATATGTTCGAAAAATTTGTCAGCTCAACAACGTAAATAACGCAAAGAATGTTCTTGAACTGTCAAAATAAAAGCCATTCCTACTGTTAGTGTGTTACGCAATTACCCGTGTATTTGAAACTAAATTCGGTCTGATGACTCATATTATAATTTCTTTTTTGTGGGTAGGAAGGAATACATCAAATGACATCTCCCGCTCAGGGCGGAGCGGGAGGACGTGTCAGACTTTTACCTACTAAAACTCACTCGTGTTCCTTCAGTTGTCTATATGCCAGGGCCACGGTATCTCTTTCAAACAACGCTCGCAACCCTGGCAGATATTAGGCCTTAAGCCAGAATTTTTTTTTTTAAAGGATCGCCGTTTTCTATCTCCATAAAGATGACGGTATATTATTATGTAGGGAGTTCGGTACTTAAAACGTAGGTAGGCCCACAAGCAAAAATAATAAAGCCGTAGTTAGACAAACAGTAAGTCTATAAAAGTGGCACCAATAACTGAAAAGTTGTGTGGGAATCGGTTGTCATGGTATGGTCACGTGATACGGAGGAATGAGGAAAATGCCGTGAGGAAAGTATTGATTATGAATGTCGATGGCTTTAAGAGTAGTGAGACCAAAGAAACGATAGATGAACTGTGTGAATTATGATATGGATAGAAAGGGGGTGACTACTGAGATGACGACTAATAGAGAAGTGTGGAAGAAAAAGACATGTTGCGCCGACCACAAATATCAATATATTTGTGGTCGGCGCCAAACAGTAACGGGAGCAGTGGTAGCCCAGTGGTAACGGCCGCGACTTATGAGTAGTAGGTCGTGAGTTCAAACCCAAGCAGGCGCATTACTTTCTGTAAATTATTTCATCGCCACTGCTCTCAAAACGGTGAAGGAAAACATCGTGACGAAACCGGCATGTCTTAGAACCAAAAATTCGAAGACATGTGACATCTACCAACCCGCACTGGGCCCGCGTGGTGGATTATGGCTCACTCCCTCTCACCGAGAGGAGGCCTGTGTCCCAACAGTGGGAATATTATAGGCTGCTGATGATGAAACAGTAACCAAAAAAAGAGAGTAAAATAAAAATGTTAACAGTAGCGACGTAGATACAATCTGGCAGTTAACTGTTGATTGGCAATCAATTAATTGGTATTAATTGAGTTTCATTCGTTATGTAGGTACTGTGGTTTTACAGTCGGCGTTATGGCCCGCCCCGGTAAAGTGTTACTGCTGCTGGTTCTACTTTTAACATGTTTTTGTACCTTCACTGTAAGTATGTGTCTACTATAACTGTCTATATTTAGCATTGTAACTTCCAAACGGTTGAATTGTTTTTTTTTCTTGCTTTGTCTGAAGGTGACTTATTCGACAGTGTCCTTAGCTATGATTCAAGAAAATCGGTTCAGCAGTTTGAAGATTATCAGCTCTGTTCTGGTTGATGAAGGGATAGTAGCATCTTCCAATGGTCTGATCGAGTAGAAATTTGGTATTATATTACTTCGATGATATTAGAAGAACGAAGTAACCTTGAACTGATGATGCAGCATCACCTGGAATTTGCAGGATACCCGACTACTTTACTAACAAACAGTAGAAGTGTTTGGGCTAATTGAAAAGGTCTTTATGGATAGGTTATAGGTAAATGGTGATCAGGGTCTGATAATGGAGGATATTATTTTAACAGACTGATAACATCTTGTAATAACCGCTGCACTATTTTATGTGATAAAGATACTTATACTCTCTGGTAATTCGTTCATGTTCCAGCATTCCTACATAATATCCAACCACCCATGCTGCCGGTCGCCCAGCGAGAACGTAACCCTAGCAATGGTCATAGACGCGTACGAGATCTACGGTCATGACCCCACCGACAAGCTGGATCATCTGGCACATTACCAGATTGAGATGATGAAAATCAAACGAGCTCCTGATCAGGTAACGTGAACGATCTAAGAAGTCATGACGCTAACCGACGCGGAATCGGCTTGAACCAAAAAGTACTTTATATCCATGTAATCAAAGCGAATAATTCGACGTTCAACAGTGACGTAACGAAATTCGATGTCGATTAGTGTGATCACTCTCTAAGTAGCAAGTTGTTGAGGACCAGCGAGCATAAGTTTAGGTCAAACAATAGGTACCTCTATGCCCGCTTTATCTATTAATGATCCCTAAATAAAAGCGCAGTTGGATTTCTACTTTCAGCGCTGCGACGAGCTTTGAAAATAGAACAGTAAAAAATAATACTTCGGCATTTCCTTCTGTTAATTAAAATTGGCGTTAGTTTTCTTAGCAATGCTTTTATAATAGGATGTTTTTATAGAAAACGGAATACTGTTAGCGCAAAAGATGGTCGGTTCGGTTTTCAGAAGAAATATTTTTTTTTTCAATATTGCAAAGATCGCAGTCTGTGCGTTGGCGATATTAAAAACTATATTGGCAGGTGGCCATTTCTGATAACCTAGATATACATATGTAGGTACTGTCAGGGAATGAGGTTGTAGTTCTAGATTAAAATACTGAGATTAAAATGATTAGCAGAGAAGAAAAGCATTTGGTACCCTTATTATATAAAAAAATGTCTTCTATGATCTTTAATTGTTGCGGTTGTGGCTTTCTTATTAGATATGAATTCCAGAACTGCCATAAAGACAGATATTATTTTGCGTCCAGTACATCATGCTAGGTAGAGCGAAGATCTTCGCAGAGTGGCTGGTAGAAGCTTACAGTTGCCGAGAATTAAGCTGAGTGGTGTGAAATTGGAGAGGCCTATGCCCAGTAGAGCAGTGGTGACCCAGTGGTAACAGCCGCGACTTACGAGGTGTATGTCGTGGGTCCGATCTCTCACGGTGGTTTACTTTATATAAATTACTAGCTTTTGTCCGCGACTTCGTCCGCGTTAAATTTTTTGTTCCCCCGACCCTTCCCGTCGCGTCGAATTGCCTACCCGTGCGATTTTCCCCGTTTTTGCAACATTTTTCATTACTGCTGCGCTCTTCTTAGTTGTAGCGTGATCTTATATAGCCTATAGCCTTTCTCGATAATAGGCTACCCAACAAAAAATATTTTTTTAATTCGGACCAGTAGTTCCTGAGATTAGCGCGTTCAATCAATCAATCAATCAAACAAACAAACTCTTCAGCTTTATAATATTAGTATAGATTTCACCACCACTATTCATGAAACGGTGAAGGTAAACTTCGCGAGGAAACGGGTTGTGGTTTTTAAAACCAAAAATTCGAAGACGGCATCAATAAACCCTTACTGAGATCGCGTGGTGGATTACTGCCCACTCTCTCTCACGAAGAGGAAGCCTGTGTCCCAGCAGTGGGAACATTATAGGCTGATTATGTTTCTTATGCTTTCCAGCAGTGGACTGCTGTAGGTTGAAGATAATGATGACTTTGATATTTTTATTCAAATAGTGTTAAGTTTTTACTTTACACAGAGAAGATTTTACTGTGGTCTGCTTCTGACTACGCCTCAATGATCGCTCAATCCCAGCCGCAACCACCATCTTTGTTATGAAAGTTCTACATCTAATCGACCATCTTATTTCAGTACATAATAAACGAGCATGTCCACATAGCTACGGATCACCTGGCAAGATTCATTCACATGCACATAAAGGAACTGAAGGTTAGTATTTTATAAACCAGACTAAAATCTCCATGAAACCAAGGATACATGTTTATCGGAGACACAGAACAGATAGAGGAGAACCTCTTTTTAAATCTGTTCTGTGGAGCCAAGTCACGTCGACCAGAATATTACAAATCATTATGTTATCGCTAATCAAGCATCTTTTAACGTACAAAATTATGACCAGCAGAATCTTCAATACGACCCTCTAAGTTCATATAACTTACCTACAACTTAGAGAGTTCTATGTTGAAGAGTTTGGTTTCCCCACTTACTCCATCAGGAGGACTATTGAGAGTGGGCCACGGCGGCTGTCGGTAGTTGTTCCAACCAGCCCACCTCCCTCCAGAAGTTGATTGTATCTCCTGGTCTGTTGAGAATGTCCGTGTAAGATCTGGGTGCCCCAAGGGTTTCTGTCGTAATCTGGGTGACGCTTGTACATGCGAAAACTACATGCGCAACGGTTTCTTCAGCCTCCATGCAAGCCCTGCATAAGGGCTTAGAGAGTTCTCTGGTTAATTTTAGAGGGTTTTAATAATTAAAATTCTATAAAGCCATAATTTTACGGTGGTGAATCATATATGTACATACCTGCCTATAACCTACACTGACCTGTAAAATGCAAAAAGAAAGAAAGAAAGAAAATAAGTTTAGTGCGGTAAATATGACGCAAAGAAAGACAAAAAACGTGTTAAAGTTTAAATTTTGCGGCCTACCTTAGCACACATACCCTCTTAATCTGCCACAATAATAACGCTTTACGCAGCCAGCGATCGTTTTTTATGTTTTCAGTAAAACTTTTCTGGACCATCCCTAAACTCGGATCCTCTCTGAAAACTTTTGATACCAATGTGTATTTAGGATCCGTTCGCTTGTTTTTGCGCTCCTATCTCAAATGAAATGGGCTGTATTCCAAATGGAGTGGGCTTAGTTAAATAACTCGACGATATCGGCGTCCCACAAGTACCATTTCTTAGGACCTATGTTGTAGGTAGGATGACATGTCTCCAGTATTTTCCAGTCAGCCAGGTGGTGGTAACTTCGCTGCGCTCCTAGGGCAGTGAGTGGGGCTAACTACCCACTCTACCCAGGGAGCACCGAACGCACCAAACTATATGGTCTGTTCCAAAATTGTGTGATGCAAATTTAGACAAATGAGCAGAAAATGTACTATATCAACTTGTAGTGCTGCTTCCAAACAGAGTGCTTTAGACTAATAGCAAAATCGTCGGGTAATAAATGACTATTCTATTTTATCGAATTAACAGACGGGCCAAGGTCAAGGACGTTACCCAGAAAGCTGCTCAGCTTAAATGGGACTGGGCTGGACTTGTCTGCCGCATGTCAGATGACAAATGGGCCAAGACAATCACCGATTGGGTCCCATTGAACGCTCGACGTCATTATGGCAAGCCGAGGCAAAGATGACGGGACGGGCTTGACTCCTACCGAAAGTACCAGCACTAGCAAAAAACAGAATTCTATGCAAAACGGAGACGGAGGCCATTGCTCTGCTGTGGGACATTAAAACTAGTTCGATTAGATTAGAGCAGATATACCAGGAGTCTTATAGACACCTTCAATATTGCCAGGGTCGCGAGATTTGTTCGAAAGAGATACCGTGGCCCTGGCAACTGAAGGAACACTGGTGGGTTTTAGTCAGTAAAAGTCTGATACGCCCTCCCGCTCCGCACAGAGCGGGAGACGTCAATGATGATATAAAAACAAAAAAAAAACTTGTTCAATTGTTTCCAGGTTCTGTTAATAGCATTAGATGACACGATAGATAACATGCTAACTATGTATGACAATCATGACGCAATCAAGTCGGAGAGAGTCGCCACATTCAATTACGCGGCAGGGGGCTCCGTGCCTTTGGAGTTTTATATGAGTCAAGGTAAGGAATAAATGGACAAAAAATTAAACCGCCGAAAAACTGAAAAGAATAAAATAATAATCCTTAAAATTATGAGTCGGCGCTTTGAGTGATCCTTGTTCATTGATTTTTCAGCGCTGACTCAAAATTTTAAGGATTATTATTTTATGCTTTTCAGTTTTTCGGCAGTTTAATTTTTTGTTAAAAAGTTTTTATTTTATGATTTTTTGTGGCTTTAATGTACTAACAATACTTGGCAAGGTATACCCTATCCAACAATAAAAGAATTATCAAAATCGGACTACTCTGTACAAAGTTATGCGTGTTTATACGTTACAATCAGTGAGTGAACAATCAATCATCCCCTGTTTTCCAACCCTTAGGGTTCGATTTTGTTTTCCAAATTTATATGGGACCACCTTGGGAGTATACCCTTTCCAATAGAAGAAGAATTGTCACAATCGGACCACTATGTAAAAAGTTATGCGTGGTAATACATTAAAAAAAAATATATATACGCTTCGAATTGAGAACCTCCTCCGTTTTTTTTCGTCGGTTGAAAAGGAATAAGAGATGAAAAACATGATTTATTCGTTATAATATTGATCTCTTAACCTTTTTAAACTTAATAATAAATGCTTTATAGGTTTACTGTTTTATCGGTCTCTAGTGCAGTCGCATAACCCTAAATTATAAAAGGGAAAGCTGGTCTTAACAGGTTTTTTGTCATCAACAGCCTATACTGTCCCTATTGCTAGAACACAGGCCTCCTCTCGGTGAGACGGAGTGGGCCATAATCCACCACGCGGGCCCAGTGCAGGTTGGTAGATGTCACGTCTTCGAATTTTTGGTTCTAAGACATGCCGGTTGCGGCGACCTCTCGCGTCCGGCCCTGGTGCGAGCCATGGTGCGGAGCGAGAGGGAATGGGAAGCCGTCACCTCCTTCTGCGAAGCAGTAATGCTCGCGAAGGAGGAGGCGGGGCGCGTGAGGGAGTGGCAGTCTCTGCGCCCTCACGTCCCTAGCCGCCGCAGGAGGAGACGCCCCGGGCGTCGGGAGTCGATTGCGGACTCCCGGCCACCGTAGGCGCGAGCTTGCGGGTGGCGAGCAGTGGGTAGCTCGCCGCCCGGTAAGGACCAAGCTCGGGTCGACGGCGCGCAGTGTTCCACGCGCGCCTCAAAGAGATGTCAGCAGCAGTGTAGGGGTCTACTAGGACCGATGCCTGCCGGGGTCGCGTGATTGTTCGAAAGAGATACCGTGACCCTGGCACATGGGCAACTGATGGAACACGGGTGGGTTTTAGTCAGTAAAAGTCTGACACGCCCTCCCGCTCCGCCCAGAGCGGGAGAAGTCATTTGATGATTTCCGATCCTGAAAAAAAAAAAAAAAAAGACATGCCGGTTTTCTCACGATGTTCTCCTTCACCCTTTTGAGAGCAGTGGTGATGAAATAATTCCGTTTTTAGGGTTCCGTAGCCGAATGGCAACAAACGGAACCCTTATAGATTCGTCATGTCTGTCTGTCTGTATGTCCGTCCGCATATCACAGCCACTTTTTCCGAAACTATAAGAGCTATGCTGTTGAAACTTGGTAAGTAGATGTATTCTGTGAACCGCATTAAGATTTTCACACAAAACTAGAAAAAAAAACAATAAATTTTGGGGTTCCTCATATTTAGAACAGAAATTCATTTTTTTTTTTATCATACCCATACGTGTGGAGTATCTATATGGATAGGTCTTCAAAAATGATATTAAGGTTTCTAATATAATTTTTTTCTAAACTGAATAGTTTGCGCGAGAGACACTTTTAAAGTGGTAAAATGTGTGTCCCTCCCCCCCCGTAACTTCTAAAATAAGAGAATAATAAAACTAAAAAAATATATATATATGATGTACATTAACCATGTAAACTTTCACCGAAAATTGGTTTGAACGAGATTTAGGAAGAAGTTTTTTTTAATACGCCATAAATCGTAAACCGCAATTTACCTTTCATTCAATCAACTCAAATATAAAAATAAAAACATTTTATTTCATAAACATAAACCTTATGCATAAACCGTGAACACCTACTAGGGCTTTCACTCTCACTACATTTTTGAGTCCCGGGAAAAAAATCGAGACTCGATGGGGTCTCGAAAATCCCGGAAAAAAACGAGACTTTCGAGACTAATTTCAAAAGTAGGTTTCATATTTATATCTTCTTCTTCTTCTATCGAATAATTTTGTTAGGCATATTTTCATTTCTATTAAACATTTTAACCAACATTTTAACCTTAAATAAAATGAAATAGTGTCTCAAAAAGTCAGTATATGTTGTTCTACAAAAATTATTGACAGAAACGAATCGCTGCAGAACCGACTCCACGTAGTCTTGTCTGCCCTACCCCTAGAGTGTAATTTAAGCCCGCGTAGGCGCGGAGGGGCAAGGCGGCCCGCGAGCTGAGGCGCAGGTGGTTTTGACGTTCGCCGCCACGGCTGAGGCTGAGCAAGTCGAAGCCGCGGTGGTGAGCGTAAAACCATCTGCGACGATGAGCTCGCGTGGGACCGCCGGAGCCCCGCAGCGCCGGAGCCGTGACAGAAACCATGCATGCTGCATGTTGCATGCTCGCCTGCATGCTGTAAGCTTGCTTGCATGCTGCATGCTTGCTTGCATGCTGCTTGCTTGCTTGCTGCATGCTTGCTTGCATGCTTGTTTGCATGCTGGATGCTTGCTTGCATGCTGCATGCTTGCTTGCATGCTGCATGTATGGTGTATGCTTGCTTGTATGGATGTCTGCGTGTAGGGTTTTAACTGTATGCATAGTGTATGTTTGTTTGCATATTCGCATGCTTCTGACGAGGAAATAAAAACCACATATGTTGACAATCAAATGTTTTATTGAATATTCCTACATGCAGAATGTGTGAATGTGTGTTTCAATTATTATGGATATGAAATGTATGCCAAAAGATGATTCTAAGTTTAAAGTTTCTGAGATATGATAGTTCTGCCTTTTAATAACTATCGATATGAAATTATGCCAAGAGACGATTCTGACTGCGAACTTTCTGCGAAATTATGGTTCTACTTTTTAATTATTATGGAATAAAATTTATGCCTAAAGATGATTCTGACTTATAAAATTATGCGTTGTGAATGTATGATAAATGAGTGTATGCCAAACGATTTTCTGCGAAATGAAGTTTATGCCATCCGCTGTTATGCAAAATAATATTATGATGAAAAAAATTCTGCCATAAAGGGTGGACCCTATTAAATAATGTTATGTTAATTATGAGACTAAGGTCTCGAAAGTCTCGTTATTACCGAGACCAAATCTATTAGTCTCAAGTCTCGAAAATACCAAAAATTCGTCGAGACTCTCGAAATTTTCGCGACCGAGATTCCCGGGATGAAAGCCCTAATACCTACAGGTTTGTACGGAACCGTCAGTGCGCTAGTCCGACTCGCACTTGGCCGGTTTTTCCTGATTGTGTTGATTTTAGGATCGGCTTTCTCTGAGAACGGTTAACCAGGCTCTACAGCTAGAAATAAGGTCCTACTACTACCACCCAGCCTACCTATTGTATAGGCTGGCAGGGACATTGACGCTCAACCTGTTACTATGAATGCAGTACATGATTCTGCGCAAGGGTGTTTAAAATCAAGTGCTGAGTTCATCGTTATAGTTTGTTGTGTCGATTTCCCTGCCACTCTGAATGTGATTGTGTACAAATTGGACATTGGTTTGCCCACAATCTATATTTTATTTATTTTATTTTATTAGGTTCACCAACAATTGATTACACCGATACAATTAATAATACATTGAGACAATAAAAAATTAACAGTGCATCATTTACTTAAAGGTAAACACCACATGCATGAAACAATAATTCTGAGAAATAAGCTAACTTATTTAGTGATAAGCGCTAACATTAAGAAATTGGTAACATTGGTAGAAAAAACAAAAATAGTAACATTCTATAACACAGAGACATGCAAAATTAAAATTGATGAAATTCCGATTCGTAGACACTAATAACATTGGTAAAAGTTGATAAGAATTTAATAAATAAAAGTATCATGTTATTTTCTTTTTTTTCTGTATAAATTATTGATAAAAATAATATCATTAAGAAAATTGTTACAAAATTTTAACATCAGCAACATAGCGATGATGTTAAGAAATCTTAAAATATTATTAAAACATTATGAACAAAAAAAAAACAAAAATTAGAATTGATTGAATTGAATTGATAGATAAAATTGGCAACAATAAAGGAAACAAAATACAAAATAAAATCATAATTATATCTATGGTAAAAATTGACACAATTCATAAACTTGACTATGATTGGAGTAAGGGGTTGCTCGGTAAACGATTAAGGATGGCTTTTTGTTTAGTAAGAGAGTCAAAGTGGAGATCAATAATATCACTGCAGCCATTCACCGCTTTACACATTCTTACAAAAGGCGAATTGGCTCCCAAAACAGTTCTTCTAAAAGGGGGACAAAGGGGTGTGATGGCACTACGTGGGATTCTAGAGGGTGCGCGAAAACTGAAAAGGGCAAGTAAGCTAGGACTGTCTATTTTATGTTTTATGATTTTAAAGGCAAACATGACATCAATTAGATGTCTGCGTTTTACCAGAGAAATCATATTAAAATGCTTAAGCCGTTTAGTGTAAGAACGTATTTTTTTGGCCACCCCAATGGAAAATGCAAGGTGCCAAGCAAAACGTTTCTGGACACGTTCAATTCGCAGTGAATGCGTTGCGTAGTGAGGACGCCAAACTACACTATTGTATTCCAGGATGCTACGAATGAGACTGTTATAAAGTAAAATTTTTGTCCTATTATGACGAAGGGTTTTGCAATTTCGTAGGACGAACCCTAACATTTTTGAAGCTCTTTTTATTATACTATCGATTTGCGGCGTAAAAGTTAACTTCTTGTCGAACAGTACACCAAGGTCTTTAATTGTTTCAACTTCTTTAACTGTGTCACTATATATATGATAACTGCTGCCTATTGGGACATTCCTTCTTGTAAATTTAACATGGTAAGCTTTTTTTGAATTTAGTTCCATGCCGTTCTTGTTACACCAAAGAACGAGACGATCGAGGTCACTCTGTAGTAGTTCTGAGTCATCTTCAGCTTTGATAATTCTCAAGAACTTTAAATCGTCCGCGTACATAAAAAAATCAGAGTGCAGAAAACACTCTGGAATATCATTTATAAAATAAATAAACAAAATTGGTCCCAAGTGAGAACCCTGGGGAACACCGGAAGAAACGCATTGTAGGGTTGATTGATAACCATTTACGACAACAAAGAAAAATCTATCCGTTAAAAATGAACTCAGCCACTGTAACAAGAACCCAGAGATGCCGTACGCACGCAATTTAGAAATTAAGATTTTATGTGACACCTTGTCGAACGCTTTGCTGAAGTCCGTATAAATAACGTCAGCTTGATGGCCAGCATCGATAGCCTTCGTAAGGAGTTCTGTAAAAGGTACCAGATTTGTACTAGTGGAGCGGGTTCTGACAAATCCGTGCTGATGGGCGCTTAAATACATCTTTAAATGATCTTGAATATATGGGCATATCAGTGACTCGAAAACCTTGGCAAACGATGACAAAATTGAAATAGGCCTGTAGTTGGTTATAACGTCTTAGGTCTCGTCGTCGTATATGTAGGTATATGTCACCGTTAAATTGCAAATACCGTTAGATTTGCGAGTTTGTAATCAGCCGAAAGATTGTGAACCGTCAGATTATAATCTAGTTAGTTAGATTGTAATCTAACGATATTACAATTTCACGTTGACATACGTATATACCTATTCCTACCAAGAATTTCAACAAAGCCTACTTTTAAAAACTAATCTATAGCTGCACGATAATTTTCATCACTTACCCAAAGACACCTAATTTATCGACAAAAGACTTTTCCCAGAGTATTATTGCGGCAAGAACGTGTATATCTTTTTGTCGGAGCTATACAGCGACATTTACGACATGGGCAGAGGACCCACACCCTTCTGCAAAGGCCGAGCCTTCCACTTCATGGGATTCGTTCACTTTATGGATGATACACGATACTTTTTGGAAGAAGACCCCAATGTTATCTTCTCTATGGATAACTTTGTTCATGGACTGGAGTGCAATATCGGGATTTGTGTGTTCAGGTAATTAATTTAAGAATATATCAAGCCCAATTTTGTACATTCTGTGAATTTGAAATTTTGTACCTTTTTCTAGTTATCAATATTAGCGGACCTAAAATTGAGCCTTATGGTACTCCACAAATATTAGCTGAGGACTTTTATACTGATTCATTTTAACCATTACTAATCTTGTTCGCTTGACAGAACATAAAGAACGCAATGGACACCTTGTGACGATGCATATTTTATCTTTGCTTTCGTTGTGAAGTGAAAGTAATTTTATGTAAAAAGCATATTTTGAACCCTTATTTCAAAACAAACATACGCCCAGCTTAGAACTTGTTAAAATAAGACTGTTTTGCTTATGACATTGAGTCAAATTTGCTACGTCATTTCAGTTCTAAAGCCATTTCTTCCATTGTACCTAGGTTCCCATTTAAGAAGAATCTGCAGCACATCCGTGACGTGTCCACTCTACCGAAGGCTATCGTTAAGTGTGGCACAGAGATGTACAAACTGCCGCCGCTGACTGCCACCTCCTGCATCATCACGTCAGGGTCCTTCATACTGGACTTCAATATACAAGGCGTCAGGTTTAGGCATTACGATTATTTGCTGGTACGTGTTCTAGCATAGAACTATTGGCATAGCAAACATAGGATCATTCATTTAACTCACCCGATAGCCTATATTTATTTTATTTTTTTACTTTGCGTTAATTACTCGGTAGAATGTCCAAAGGGTTTTCCGAAACAGGAGTTCAGCCCTGTAAGTGATATTAGGCTTCCCTAATGGGAGTCTAATGATGACTTCTAAATTGCCAGGACTACGATAACAGTAGGGACTAACGGGCGCCGTCAGAAGGGACTGGTCAGCTCTTAGCTGCTACACGCCTTATCTTAATTTTAAATTGTTATTTAAGTTTCGTTTAATTACGGACGCTTTTAATGTACACGTCTTTTTACATCATAGTTCTCACATTGATAATTTCGACATAAACGATGTTACTAACGTTTTGTAACAATATTTTGATTTCAAAGAGTGTCCATGGAGTTTCTTGCCCGTTATTCTCCATAGGCACGTACTTGGCTTTGGAATGGGCAATTAGATTCATCTGTCTGACTCATCAGCCCTTTGAAAATTCAAAATTGCCTGTAACTGGCTCACTTGCAATAAATGCTTTTCCAACCCCTTGACTCAAAGAATATAAGCTTGTCTTTGCGAATAATGAATTATTGTTATTTTAGTTGATGCCAAACGGTCAGGCCTACTACACTAAAGAGAAGTACTCTCCGATGTACTGCGACCATCATGTCTGTGAGTGGAACTACACCAACTTTTATGGCGGTGAGTTACGTTATGTTCTTTAATCGGTTTGTTAAATTGGATAATGCACTTTATGTCTTTCGCATCGGCCATCTGTTCTGCGAGCAATTCTTCGGGCGTACCGGAAGTCTTAGACTTAGAAGACCTCCAACAATATAGACCGATGACCTTATGAAGGCCGCAGGAATCCACTGGATGCGGGAAGCACAGAACCGGGCGCAGTGGTGGGGCAGGCCTGTGTCCAGCAATGGAGTTCTTTCGGCTGAAATGATGATGTTGAATTTAATGCATTTGCACAATTTTTTATAATGTTTATTCCTGATAGTGGCCAGCACCCTTTCGTTGGCGCATTTTGGATACGAACCTATAGTTTCTTTTTTGCCGCAGGTCCATTCATAATCCCTGGTGACCCTGGCTCGGGCTTGTCTCCGGTCCCTCCTTTCATCGAACAGGTCACAGAACAAATCGGTATGGTCACTACGGACCCTTCGCTCGGAGCTGACGAATCCAATATAACTTGTACGTAATGAGTGGTCTTCTTAGGTTATTCTCATCCTCTGGCCCTTTTTCTATTTCTTTTAAGGTCGTCGAAGCTTCGTCATACTAAAATAAATGAAGATAACGGCGGAAACAGATGTCACCATTATGATGACATCTGTTTCGGATGTCATCTTTTACCATAGATCGCCACGTTCGCACGGCAATAATTGCAGCGGGATATTATTGCGCACTTGATTTTCGACTCTCGGTGTTGAGCGGAGCATAGAGAATTCAACAGAGAGCATCCCAGCACGAAGAAAAACACACTTCTTTTTTAAATTCACGGCACTAAGTGTTGAAGTTACAGTGCGCGAAAAAATCCTGCTACTATATTATGCGTCCGTAGGTACGTATGTACAGACGCCAGCACATCAAGCTACCCGAAACTGACAAATTTTCCCAATCAATCTTGAACCTAACACTTTAGTGATAAAGTTGAAAATCTATTATAGAATTTTGACAGATTGTAGTAGCTTTATGTGCTGGCGTCTGTACGTGGAGTTAGCCGTTATCTCAATAGTCGCCACTTTCCTAGCCATGTCATTCTTATTTCACACAATAAGGTTGGTCCGTCGATGGGTGATCATCTTTACATACTAAGACCCCTCCGAGCCTCGGAAAGGACGTTAAGCCATTAGGTCCCTGGTTGTTATTCGTTACGGGTTGTTAGAAGCCCGAAAGTCTAACAACCAGTCTGACCAAGGAGTATCGTCTTACCCTATTACTGGATTGTGGACGTCAGATAGGCAGTCGCTACATGTAAAATACTGGTAGTCAGCTGCATCTGGTTAGGCTGGAAGCCGACCTCAACATCATCTATGTGGCTACGTAGATGATGGTCATCTCTCACACAATCATTCATAGTTATTAAGGTCTACTTATTACGTTCATACTCAAGCTTCCCTCCATTTTACTGTGTTGGTATATTTGCGTGTGCTAGCTGACATATGGCAAATAATTTAATGTATGTTTTGTTGTCGTAGTATTAATTACTTACATATTATTGTATGGAATCAAGTTCGTCTAACTTAACTTACAGCTGTGCTGCTGGGGAGTTTGTTGCGCCAATTCTTCTTCCCAGCTATAGCATTAGGAAGTGGTGAAGGGCGGGCGTTTTGGGGGACTGTCTTTTGTAACTTTGACTTTCAGAAAGTGCTGACTCTCTGCCTAGTTTGAATACATGACTTTTGCTTTTTGAACTCCCATATGAAAGTGGTAAATAAATGAAATGTTTTTAGATTCGCTGGACGGTTGCTGGTACATGTTCCCTCCTAACTACGGCTCGATCGCCGGCATCAGCTACCTGGACCCACTTACTGTCAACGAGTATCGATTCACCTGTCAAGGTTCCGGGAATAAGGTACGTAGTCGCGGATTTGTTCGAAAGAGTGGCACAGGCAACTGAAGGATCACGGGTGGGTTTTAGTCAGTAAAAGTCTGTCACGCCCTTCTGCTCCGCCCAGAGCGGGAGAGGCCATTCGATGATTTCCCACCCAGTAAAAAAAAGTTCGTAATACCTTAAAGAACCTTGCTCACTACACGACTCACCAAGACTGCGATACCATGACTTTACTCAGTCGTGGACGTCGTGGTATCGCAGTCTTGGTCACAAAGCTCCGATCAAGATGCGGAAATACATTCTACGATAGAAAGAAGGCTTTTCTAGAAGGTTTTTAATTTGAACACCATCCATCCAAGCTGAACTCTTCATGTCAGTTATTGTATTTGGAACTTCATGTTTATCTGAATAGAGTTCAAAATACATAACTGACGTTTTGTAATAAGAAGGATTGGGTTTCAATGTATAGTTTAAACCTGCGGTTTATATGCGCAATACACTAACAGTAGCAACATCTTTCATTTTGACAGTTGCCTACTAATCTTGGTAATAGCTAGACCGATTTTGACGGGACTTTCACTGGCAGATAATTTGATGTTATAAGGAGTAACATAGGCTATTAGCACGTTCCTATGTTTTAATTTCCGACATCCAGGATGGCGAGGCCGCGGGCACAGCTAAAAGCACATACAATTTATAAGTACGTGTTTCTTCCAGGGTCTGTACTGGTACCCCCAGTGGATGGGAGCGCCCCCACACCACCCGTACCCCACCGCCGGCGACTCGGGCAGCGCGCTCAACCGGCCGGTCGAGCCCATCTTCTACCCACACCAGCAGGGAAGTCCCTCCTCCGTCATGATGCCGGAAGTACACTGAATATATGCTTTGTTTATATTGTTCGTATTTTATTGTTGTTTTGAAGATATTGACCTAAGCCTACGTATCATTGGGCACGCCACAATTGCGGCGGTAAGTCCCCTCTTTGAGGAGTGGATAGAGAGGCGTCACGGCGTCCTCACCTTCCGCCTGACGCAGGTTATCACCGGGCATGGGTGCTTCGGTGGGTTCCTATTCAGGATAAAGCGGGAGGATACGTCCGGGTGTTTCCATTGCGAGGATCGTCTGGAGGACACGGTGGAGCATACGGTGGAGGTGTGCCCTGCCTGGGCGGAGCACCGCCGTGTCCTCGTGGAGGCGATCGGCGGCGGCGACCTCTCGCGTCCAGCCCTGGTGCGAACCATGGTACGGAGCGAGAGGGAATGGGAAGCCGTCACCTCCTTCTGCGAAGCAGTAATGCTCGCGAAGGAGGAGGCGGGGCGCGTGAGGGAGTGGCAGTCTCTGCGCCCTCACGTCCCTAGCCGCCGCAGGAGGAGACGCCCCGGGCGTCGGGAGTCAATAGCGGACTCCCGGCCACCGTAGGCGCAAGCTTGCGGGTGGCGAGCAATGGGTAGCTCGCCGCCCGGTAAGGACCAAGCTCGGGTCGACGGCGCGCAGTGTTCCACGCGCGCCTCAAAGAGATGTCAGCAGCAGTGTAGGGGTCTACTAGGACCGATGCCTGCCGGGGTCGCGTGATTGTTCGAAAGAGATACCGTGACCCTGGCACATGGGCAACTGATGGAACACGGGTGGGTTTTAGTCAGTAAAAGTCTGACACGCCACACGAGAGGCAGTGGGCCGTAATATTTCATGCGGGCCCAGTGCGGGTTGCTAGACGTCACATGTCTTCGAATGTTTGGTTCTACGACATGCCGGTTTCCTCACGATGTTTTCCTTCACCGTTTTGAGAGCAGTGGCGATGAAATTATTACACACGAGAAGCGCCTGACTGGGTACGGACCCACGACCAACAATTCGTAAGTCGGGGCCTTTAACATTGGGCCACCACTGCTCTCCACATATATACTGACATACCTAAATATATCGCGGCATCCGGTGACGGACAGTCGTGGCGGGTTCGCGGAAGAATTACGTGTGCCCGTGTTCCCGCCATAAGCGGCACAGGACACCGTGGAGTTTTAGTGGGTTGGAGTCCCACATAACTGCACTATCTCCCCGTGGTAGTGCAGTATGCATGAGCATTTCTCCACATTAAAGAAAAAGCCTGTTTGTCTGTTAAAAGCTAATCAAGCGTTTGAAAAACAGAGTATCTAACTTTTACCCGTTTCCACTGCACGATATCTAAACCAATTCGAAAATAAAAGCGTGCTGCAGGATTTACCACTCTCAGCTCAGCGCCGAAAGTTGATCATCCAACAGAACTCTTTTTATTTGAGTCAGGTCTTGTTAGTGGAGACGGGCCTGTAACCTAATTTTTCACTTTTGCACAATAAGGAATAGTGGGCGTATAATCTGCACAAGGCCTTTGCACTGCAGTAGAAAAAAAAACGGATAAAACTAAATAAATAAAACTGCATTACGTGTGTCGATATATTTTCTTATTAGTGGTTGATATAATAAAGCAAATAAAACCCTCGACTACGATTTTTAATAACTTTTATTCATATTCATAATAATCATAATTTACACAAACATAACGATACCTAGAGTCAACTCATTTAGTTGAGTTTTATCCTAAATATATTTAAAATAAATGTCGAGTTAAATGTAATATAACTTTATTGCACTTAATTTTAATATTTATTTAACCAAACGTATTTAAAGTACACTTGAAGAAACACATTTACTTTTGACTGACAAATTAATGCTTCAAGACACCGATTCCATATTTTTTTTCTGGTTCCTATATAAAATGACCCTTACAAACCATAATGTTCGATGTGTTTTCGATGTCCATTGACCATTCCATAAAGAATACATCAATCACAGTAGCTAATAAACTTTCAATGGACACCTAACAAGAACTAACATAGTCACTCTATACAGGAATAATACTATCTTTATGGCGTACGGAATAGCGTTTAAAATTCTACACACAGGAATTGGTGTCCCAAATTAAGGATCGAAGGACATTCGATTGCGTCTAATGTTGCCTAAAATCGATATTTGCTATTGAATATTCTAGAATAATTTTATATAGCAATAGGCTTGGCTTTACAACAAGATGAAGGCTTATATGTTTATTAATACAATTAATGTTACGAATAAATCCATTTAATTTAAAATTGATTGATACAGACGATTGTAATACTATTTATTTTCTTTATCATGAAAAAATATTTATAAGCTCATAAGGCAGCATTTTTATCGACAATTTGCATAACATACTTTACTGATTTCTGGCAACACTAGTTACACTTGCCAGGTCAGCCCATTCATTAGTTAGATGTTACCAGCGCACAAAATTATTACTATTATCTACTTACAACTATTACAGAGACCTATTTAGTGGGATATCACACTTCAAATATTATTGTACCACTTGCAAGAGATGTCAATAATTCGCAGGACACAGTAAACTCGCCGGCTAAAATTTATGGAAACAATTTAGTCAAATATTCAAAACAATCAAATATAACAGGTATTTAATGAAAGTATGGTACACCTATACCTTACCTTTACAATAGTCAACGGAGTTCAATTTATTATAATTCTTTAACTACCTACAGTTCAAATATGCAGATTTTTACAGGCATAGTGCAGACATTCACAGTATCGATGTAAAAATATTCTGTTTTAAACAGTTCCCACAGACGAGTTTAGGCAGCATAGTAGTGGAATGACTAAAAATAAATTTGTTAAAAATAAACACTTAAAACCCATGTTAGTAACTTAAGGAGGTGGATAAACGCATACATTGACATAAGACCTTTTTGTGTTAATCTTAGACAATTTGAAGAAAAAGTAAATGCAGGGGGACAGGGGGCCGGTATGGCTCGAAAAATGTGCACTTATGCTAAATAATACGCAGTGTTTGTAGACAAAATGTAGATAGAATTTCTTTTAATAAGAAATTATACACGGACATTATATAGAGTGGCAGACATAACGACGCTATAAGACAGGGGGGGGGGGGGGTTAAGAATCATGAACTACATCCATAACAAGTTGCGCGTGGATGTTCCTGCCAGCCTGTATAAATTAAGTAAGTTGGTACTCAAGCCTAGACACAAGGATAAAATAAAATTGTGCGGTGTTTCTTTAGGTCTCACCCAGAAAGAGTCTTTAATTAGGATCGTGTAAATACTTTTTTTATCTACAACACTATAGATTATTACCAGAGGTCGGAGTTAAGTAGAGTTATTTATGAACTTACACTGATTTCATACAACGAAAGAATAAAGTGGATATACCCCAAATCCCGGGATAAATTTTGAAGAGCAGAAAAATCCCGTGATCTATTTATAAAAAAGGCGAAGTATAAGTATGAGAATTTGCTTAAGACTATTAATAATTTGTATTGTGAATTTAATACTAATAAAAATGGTATGTTAATTATCTTTGTTTTATTTGTCTTATCTATCTCTGAGGTTTTTATTATTATTTATTTGCAATATTGTTGATCACACGGGATTGTCTATTAGAAATCCCGGGAAGATCCATATTAATATCAACATTTCGATGCAAATACATAAATAACTCTACCTAATCCCGACCTCTGATTATTACTAATAATATTTCTATTTTACATCATGGTCAGTCCTCAAACTACAATTTTACAGCCGAGTCAACTTAAAAAGCCAATTAATTTTGCATACAATAATTTGATAGTAAGTTTGTATATTTTGATAGACTATTTAAATAGGTAATGTACCTGTACACACGGCTATCAAGACATACATTTCCAGTTTCAATAGACCTCGCATTGTATAGATTTCCCTTACAATGAGAGGTCAGCCTAAATTGGAAATGTGTAGCTTGATGTGTAACCGTGCGTTACAAGGATCTTTTAGCTTGTGGCCAAAGTTGGAACTAACACTGGTATTTTGTTTTTTCAATACATAGTCGCAGACGATTTCACAAATGGCTTACCAACAACGCCACCCTGTCTACGTCATTCAAGCGCCAAATAATTCTTGTAGCACTTTCGTATTGTCAACAAGTACGGTCATCAAAAGAGATAAGTAATTAGAGTTGTCGGATATATGT
This sequence comes from Aporophyla lueneburgensis, assembly GCA_932294355.1. Lineage (NCBI taxonomy): Eukaryota > Metazoa > Arthropoda > Insecta > Lepidoptera > Noctuidae > Aporophyla > Aporophyla lueneburgensis. The sequence goes on from OW028735.1 coordinate 18,257,692, forward strand.
AGTTGATGGATGTTTTCGAATAAAATTAAAAGAAAAGAAATAGTTAAGTAATTTCTCAAATTAAAATTAAAATTTCAGTCGAAAAAGTCCATCAGTTTCTTAGTAAACTTTTACTATATTCGATGACCCTAGTTATTTATCTCTTTCAGTTACTACACCTACATTGGTACACACGGCTACATATCAAGCTATACATTTCCAGTTTTAATAGATCTCGCATTGTATAGATTTTTCGTACAATGAGAAGTCAGCTTATACTGGAAATGGATAGCTTGATTTGTCGCCGTGCGCAAAGTATTTTTATCTCTGTCTCGCGCGCTTTAATTGTGTTTACCAAGTGTACAAACACGCTGTTTGTGTGTGTAAGATCAGGAGCTCTCGGTACCATCCGGGACATTGGAGAATTCGGAAATGTGTGTATATGTGTTGTATGCTGACGCTACTTGTCTTCACGCACCTATTCACATCATGATTGAATGCTTACCACAAGTAAAGCGTGTTGCTTGTGAGATAAAAATACTGTATCCAGGCGTAAATATGACACAATCGATCTTATTGTAAAACAAGGTTTTTCTTTACGTTTAAACCATCGAGCCTATTTTTTTAAATAAGAACTTAACACAAAACATAATAGAGTTCTTTTGACAAAACTGACAACTCATTCCGGTGCTAAGTTGTGATTTTTGTATTAAGAAATTTACCCAAAACGAAATAAAGATGGTAGTGCAAAACCTGGGAGTTTGTTCCGCCACTTCTTCTTCCCAGCTAGAGCACTAGGAAGTGTCGAAGGGCGGGCGTTTTGGGGGGACTGTCTTATGTAACTTTGACGTTCAAAAAGTGCTGAATCTCAGCCTAGTTTGAATAAATGACTTTTGATTTTGGCTCATAGCTTTTTGTTTAGAACTATAGTTAGATCGCATTTTATAATAAGACGGATTGAGTTTATGAAAGATATAAGATATATCTTTCATAAACTCTATCTATGAGTAATCATACCTATGAGTGACAGAGATAACGCTACAAAATCTAACTGTTTCTTAAATTGACGTCCACACGGATGTAGATAGCGGTCGAATTTTTTTGCGCACTGATTTTCAACTCTCGGTGGTTGACCGAACATTGAGAATCTAACAGAGTGCCAAGCGAGTGAGTCTCAGCGTGTCGAAAAAACACAGTATTCCATTTTCGACCCCTAAGCTTTACGTTGAAGATCCTTTGCGCGAAGAAATCCCGTCGCGATTTTGTTATGTCCATATAAATGTGAGCATGAGCGGTCGAATGCACTTCAATCGACTGCACAAGTGACTTTTGTCCCTTTTTCGTATTGAGCGTTTTAACAAATCAACAATGTAACAACGAGAATCGAACGTCATGCTTGTTCTTATCTGGCGCCGGTTGACCTACCCCACTGGGTTCGATTCGTAAAAATTGTTGAGAAATACAATATAAAATACGAAAAAATTACAAAACTCACTTGGTACATTCGACCGGGTAATTTTCGCAAAATACGCGCTCAGACGTGTAGTTGCGGACACCAGACCGTTTTACCTATTACCTATGTGAGCATAATGTCCATGCACCATATTTACTGATGGGTACTGTAACTTTTGCCCACTGAAAATGCCTCAATAACAGACCAAATGTTGATGATAACCAGACTAATGTCACAAATATAAACGTGAGATGGCGCTATTCATGCATATAATTTTAGCTCAATATGACAATATACAGTTGCTGATACATCGTAAATAAGATGGCTTTAATTGTAACGTGGCTAAGAGGAACATACAGTCTGGTTATATTCGTTTGACATACAATTTATGAGAACGTTAGTAAAAAAATGATAGTTTATAGCTATGGAAGCGTGTTTTTAGTTTTTCTATTTTTAGTGTTTCGAATATTGTGACGTATGTCAGCGTAGTTTTCATGAAAGAGTAAATTAACAAGAGTTTTTTTTTGTTATCCTGGTAAGCCTGGCATGGAAATTTATGAAATAATTGTATTGTCATCGGTCGTCGATAACTCTGCAAAGTTTAAATGAAATCTGACCATTTGAAGTGGGTCAAAATCAAGTCCAAAGGAGTCAGTTACAAACATACAAACACAGTTGAAGCTAATAAAACCGTGTTAAATTATGAAATTTTCTTCAAAATTGACATTCGTTTGAGATTAATTAAATGCTTTGTAAATAAATTATACAATCGTAACAAAAAGGTACAATTTAAAAATACAAACCTCTTCTAAAATTTTAAAAGTAATTTTCAAAATTCGAATTGGTTTTGGTGTTATGAAGGGCAGAATGTTTAAGAGCAGAACTTTGACGTATTAACCTGGGAGTATTAAAACTCTACGACTATGACATCAATCAATAATATATTAACCATCTATTTCTTGGTCCTAGGTCCCTGTTTGATCTTCACTAATTATGTATTAAACCATGTTTTGCTATGACGTACCATCAATGAGGCGGGATATTATCGCGCAAAGGATTTTGAACTTTCGGTGTTAAACCGAGCATTGAGAATCCAACAGAGTGGATCCCAGTGGTCCCTGCGTACGTTCGTTTACAGAAATCGTATAGACAAACTCAGACACTGCAATCAAAACGGAGCTATATTCAATTGAATTAAGGTTTACATGAAGTCGTAAACTGTCTGATAAATCGCATGAAGTCGTAAACTGTCTGATGTTTAACGAATATGGCCAGGCTGTCAAAGTCGCAAAAGCTTGTAATGTACGCTTGTTGGCTTCACGGAACATTGTGCGTATCACGACACATGTGACAGTAGTGCTATATTGAGCTTTGTGTGTACAAAAATATGGGTCTGAATGGCCTGGCATTAGAAAGTTTTGCAGTGGACATAAGACTTGGTTTTGAATCGGCGAGATGACTTTTATTGCTTTTTCGGTGTGATGATGTGGTAAACGACGATGACAGAATTGAACATAAGTAATTTCTATGAAGATATTTTAAACAAATCAAATTAAAGCTACTTTTGTGTGATCCAAAATAAGTTTAAACGTCACAATATTTCGCGCCCCACAATGTATCCGAACTATATTATCCTTACATTACACTATGGCCGGATTGTTTCATGCTTTCTGCTCCACAACGTCATCAATTTCAAATTCCTTCTCCCAGCTTTCATCTGAATTAGCGCTAGCATCATCTTTAACCTCTTTATCACCAAAATAATCTTCAACTAAATTGTTTCCACAAACGTCAGATTTTGCCGCCTTTTTCGGTGACCGGCCATTTTTATTTTTAGTCTGTTTATTGTTCATCTTGTCTCTGGTTTGTGCGGCTTTTGTCTTTTTTTTGTCTGTGCTCGTTGTTTTGTCTGTGTTGTTGTTGGTAATGTCACGGGAACATGTTTGTTTGGTCATCTTCTTGCCGGCGATCTCCCTTTCGTATTCTTCTAGAAGGAGTGTTTGTTGTTCTTCTGTCAGTTCCACGTCGTTGGCGAAGTCTTCTGTACAGAGGTACGATTATTTGGAACGTGATTTGAATTGTGGTTCTTGAAGACAAGTGATCAATGTTGGGACTCAAAACTCCTTGATGAATCTCATTGGTTTTTATTCTTAAATTACATATTGTTTGGATGGACCTTTGTGGGGGGCCAACGTTGGTCATTGAATACAAGAACCACCACATGGAACATCTTAGTTTTATATGAAAATATGAATAATGAATAAAAGCAGTTTTCTTATCATTATTTAAACGTACTATCGGGATTTTGATTTATGAATAGTTTTTTTTTTCAGTTCATCAAGTGATTTTACTTATTATTCTAGTAATATTTTCGTGTATAATATATATAAAGTAACATTAAAGGGAATACAAAAACAACATTTAATATAGAGATTTTATTCATCAAAATACAATTTGAGACACTATAATAAAGATTAATAGAAGAAATAGGGACGGTTAGAATCGATCTTGGCTTACAGACAATCGAATACAGTATCGATAATGGCGCTCAAAGAATCGATTATAGATAAAGTTTAACGCTACATCTCTATTTTGACTTACCGTCTTCCCAGGTGACAACATTGTCCATGTCTGGTGCTTCGAAGGGTTTCTCAAAAGGCTTGTCGAAGGGCTTTTCAAAAGGTATCTCCTCTTCTTCCAAGCCTGATAGGACCTTTTTTGGACTCCTGAAAATTGAAGATGGAAATTAGAATACATTAATTTATTCGTGAAACATATGTAACGATTTTTAGACAGGTTTATTTTGCAGTTCTATGCTTGCTTATTGTCTTTGAGAATCTTATTTGCGTTTATGACGAGGCTATTTTCAACTAAACCCAGTTTACCAACCAACCTGTGTATAAATGATGAATGAATGATAGACCAGCTAATATAAAAACAAACTAATAACAAATAGTAACGATATAATCTGATGAGTGGCTCGCTATCTCCTAATTTTTGACTTTTAATGGCTTCATCATAATAATTTCAGCCGAAAGACGTCCACTGCTGGACATAAGCTTCTTCCAAGCTTTCTTCAATTCGACCGGTTTTGAGCTTCCCGCATCCAGCGGATTTATGCAGCCTTCACAAGGTCATCGGTCCACCTTGCGCGAGTCCTTCTAAGGCCTTCCTTTAATGGCCTACTTGAGATAAATGGATCAGCTTTGCTTGCGAGCTGCTGCGGCTGTCTGTCTTGTAGCTAGGCCACACAGAAAAGACTAAAGACAAAGTTATGTTTGTGGTAAGCTATAACACTCCTAAGGTCGGGACAAAAATATGTTTCTGGGTGTGAAATCATCAAATGACCTCTCCCGCTCTGGGCGGAGCGGAAGGGCGAGTCAGACTTTTCGGACTAAAACCCACCCGTTTTCCTTCAGCTGCCTTTATGCCAGGGCCACGGTAACTCTTTCGAAGAAAATCGCGACCCTGGCAGAACATTGAGCATCCTCAATGTACGACATACAGGCGATTCAGCTCTGGCGACCGTGACCCTGGCAGGTGTGTGTAGTGTAAGCCGAATATTCTTTAGGTGTTGTGGTGTGCATATAACTCACTGTTCGATAGGCGTCTGCATGGGCAGGTGTGCGAGCACGGGGTCGCTGGAGGGCTCCTCCTGCGGCTGCTTGCGAGCCGCCGCCGCCAGGCGGTCCTGGAGCAGGGCCACGCGGAACAAGTAGCTGGAGGGTCAAAAAAACAACATGGATTATGGAGACTGCCTGGTTTGGAGCTGAAAGATGGCAGGATTTTACTGGTTTAGGGAACTGCATACATCAACTTCCATGAACAGAAGTGGGTTGCAAAAGGCTGAACAAATATGTACAGTTGTACACAAAAAAAAAAGTGAGGAACCCGGCTGTCCAAAACCGAAAATTCGAAGACATGTGACATCTACCAACCCGCACTGGGTCCGCATGGTAGATTATGAGTCACACCCTCTCACCGATAGGACTCCCTGTGTCCCAGTAGTGGGAACATTCAAGACTCTGATTCTGATTATGAACATTTTTTTTGCGACAGGCCATCTCGTCTTGTTTCTTATCTTTGATGAGTGTAATTTCCCTTCCGTAAGAACTCGCTGAGCGTTGGAAGACCAATAGCCAGGTGAATGACGATCTACAGAAGATCGCGGGAAAGATCTGGATGAGACTCGCACAGCCCAGGAAAAAAATGGAACAAAAGGGTCTAGGCCTAAACTTATTAGAGAGAGGAACAAAGTTGCCAATGATGGCGACTTCCACTAAGACAATGAAGAGCTCTGAGGTCTCGAGACAACAACATGCAACACTCACCGCTCCCAGAAGTCATCGTGTGACACAGCATCAGGCACAAACTTGTCGTACTGAGCCTTTAGCGTATAGCTACAGGGTATAGACTGATGAGACCAGTCTCTGAAGTCTCGAGACAACAACATGCAACACTCACCACTCCCAGAAGTCATCAGGTGACACAGTACAGGCACTAGCTTGTCGTACTGAGCCTTTAACGTTGAGCTGCAGGATATAGACTGATGAGACCAGCCTCTGAGGTGTCAAGACAACATCATGCAACACTCACCGCTCCCAGAAGTCATCGTGTGACACAGCATCAGGCACAAACTTGTCGTACTGAGCCTTTAGCGTATAGCTACAGGGTATAGACTGATGAGACCAGTCTCTGAAGTCTCGAGACAACAACATGCAACACTCACCACTCCCAGAAGTCATCAGGTGACACAGTACAGGCACTAGCTTGTCGTACTGAGCCTTTAACGTTGAGCTGCAGGATATAGACTGATGAGACCAGCCTCTGAGGTGTCAAGACAACATCATGCAACACTCACCGCTCCCAGAAGTCATCGTGTGACACAGCATCAGGCACAAACTTGTCGTACTGAGCCTTTAGCGTATAGCTACAGGGTATAGACTGATGAGACCAGTCTCTGAAGTCTCGAGACAACAACATGCAACACTCACCACTCCCAGAAGTCATCAGGTGACACAGTACAGGCACTAGCTTGTCGTACTGAGCCTTTAACGTTGAGCTGCAGGATATAGACTGATGAGACCAGCCTCTGAGGTGTCAAGACAACATCATGCAACACTCACCGCTCCCAGAAGTCATCGTGTGACACGGCATCAGGCACTAGCTTGTCGTACTGAGCCTTTAGCGTATAGCTACAGGGTATAGACTGATGAGACCAGTCTCTGAAGTCTCGAGACAACAACATGCAACACTCACCACTCCCAGAAGTCATCAGGTGACACAGTACAGGCACTAGCTTGTCGTACTGAGCCTTTAACGTTGAGCTGCAGGATATAGACTGATGAGACCAGCCTCTGAGGTGTCAAGACAACATCATGCAACACTCACCGCTCCCAGAAGTCATCGTGTGACACGGCATCAGGCACTAGCTTGTCGTACTGAGCCTTTAGCGTATAGCTACAGGGTATAGACTGATGAGACCAGCCGCTGTGGTCTTGAGACAAAAATATGCAACACTCATCGCTCCCAGAAGTCATCGTGTGACACAGTATCAGGCACTAGCTTGTCATACGGAGTCTTTAACCCAAAACTACAGTGTATAGACCCATGAGACCACCTTTTGAGATCTCAAGACAACAACATGCAACACTCACCACTCCCAGAAGTCATCGTGTGACACAGTATCAGGCACTAGCTTGTCGTACTGAGCCTTTAGCGTAGAGCTATAGTGTATATGTTATGGACCAGGTGATTAATGCGGGTATTATACATAATGTACGAGCATTATGAATAATGTCTAGCTCTATTGGGCAAAGTGACTAATACTATCTTAACTTCATTATTTATCACCTTGCACGGTCATTATTATATTGCTACATGATAATTGGGCAATTTGATAATAAAGCTAAATATGACGCGGTGTGAGGGCGGGGAGGGAGGCACGCATGGCGTGGCACGCTTTGACCAATCAGAGACCGCCATTATGACTTTCTTAAGTTTGAAATGCAAAAACTAGTGAATTCTTAATGTAGAAGTCCTTGATAATTAATCCAAATAATGAGTCTGATTATTAAAATAGTTTAATATTTAGTTTATTTTAAGTTAAATGAAAATAACAATAAAAAAATAGTAATTAAAAATGGGAATTAATTTTTACAACTGTTTAATTTTTACAAGTATTGTCTTATAAATTCAATATGTTGTGCTGCATTTAGTGACAGAAACGAATCGCTGCAAAACCGACTGCACGTAGTCTTGTCTGCCCTACCCCTAGAGTGTAATTTAAAACCCCGTAGCGCCGGAGCCGTGACAGAAACCATGCATGCTGCATGTTGCATGCTTGCTTGCATGCCTCATCGTTTATAGAACTGCTTTAAATAAAATTTATTACTAACCAATTACGATTTGTTAACTGTACGCGCCTAACCGCCCAGTTCAACTATTCCACGGCTCAGTATTTATTGAACTGCCCGTTTAAATTATTTTATGACTCATTTTTATTTAGTTTACTGCTGTTTTTACTGCTAAACTAGTTTGCAAACATGCGTTTTTATGTTTTACCTACCATAACTCAAATATTGAACTGCCGCTTTAATTCTATGCCATTAAATATATTTGTATTACTCTGCCCAAAAGGTGATGGACAATATGTATAATGCCCGGTCGATTTGATTATTTGAATAATTCTTATCAAATTGCATTCTCATATTGAGCATTTTTCATAATGACCGGGCATTATGTATAATGCCCAATTTCTCACTTGGTCCATAACATATAGACTGATGAGAGCAGTCTCTGAGATCTCAAGACAACAACATGCAACACTCACCGCTCCCAGAAGTCATCGTGTGACACAGCATCGGGCACTAGCTTGTCGTACTGAGCCTTTAGTGTTGGGCTAGCGTCAAGCCGTCTTCCTGCCGAGTTCAGACTGATGAGACCAGCCTCAGTGGTCTCGAGGCTCGCCCGCCATGCTTCGAACTCTGGGCTGTAGGCCGGCACTATGAATGTGGCGTCTACGCGCTGTAACGCCTCCAGTTCTTTCTGTGGAGAGAATAATCAATTGATTAGCACCGTGCTAGATAAAAGAGTTACCTTTTAGGTTAGCTTAGCTTTGCGGCTTAGGTTGTTTATAATAATTATAGTATTGGGTTCGGCCTGGGTCGGCCCGTACAATGAAATGCTACAATTAGGGTTGTCAGACGTCCGGATAAAGCCGGATACAGTCAGGCTTTTTAGTTGCACGTCCGGCTAAATTAGATGGTGTCCGGCCTGAACGGCTTTTTGGTAGGCTTTAAAATATGATCATTTTTGTCTTCGCCCCACCTTGTATTGCTAGCGCAAGTGAGCGAACTAGCACTGTCCTCTTCGCGTTATTACTACTCAATTTTAAAGGAAAATCAGCTTTTAAAAGTTTTGGTTGGCAGTCTGCCAACTAAAAATATGAATTACTTTATGTCACAAAGATTTTAAAGTGTATTTAGTTAGTGTCTTATGTTTAGTTTTTTTTAAGACTAAACAATTAAAGAAGTCCGGCCTTTTCACCCAAATCTCCGGCAGGTCTGTCCGGCTTCTCGGTTTTATGATCTAGCAACCCTAGCTACAATCATGGTTCCGTTGTGAAAAAGTGATGGAGCTATTTATCTAGTTTAGCTCTATGCTGTCTTTCACTGGACCCATGATGGTTATAAGACGCTATAAGAATATCCTAAGGCTCTTTCTGGGTCATGTTTTAATTCTGTGTGTGACTATGATGAGGTTGGCCGCCGTGGCCGAAATACGGTCTGGAGGACTATAAATTCTCAAGAAAAACAAACAGAATTATTTGAATGTTACATGTTAATTAGTAATAGAATCTTACTTTGTAAGTAGACAGCATTGTAGTGTCTCCCGAAGACAGTATGACTTCTGTGTCGTCTTCGTCATCTGGCTCAGGATTCAATACTGTGCTCACTTGACCTGAAGGAAACGTTACAAGAATATAATAAAAAATACAGGACAGGCCAAAGAAGCGATGGATGGACTGTGTGAATGAGGATATAGCTAGAAAGAGTGTGCCTACTGAGATGACGACTAATAGAAAAATGTGGAAGGGAAATCTGTGCCGACATCAAATATTTTAATGCTTATTTTTTTTATGATCCTCGTGTAGGTTTTATTTTATGTTCGTAAGCGTGTGCATCAATCAGAATACCAGCACTATTATACAGCGGTATTTATTTACTTTTTTCAAATATCGAAGCATCAAACTGAAATAGTAGCCTTTTTGGCCTCGCACAGGTCTTACTTTTTTTATCGTTTTCATATTTTTGTCAGTTTTAATTTTCTTTTTCATTGTTTGCATTTCCTGTGCGTGTCATATGCATCCATTTCGTATCCCAAATAAAATATTTCTTTCACCTTCTTCCTAAAAAATAGTGGGATAAGGGCAAGAGAACGATGATGATGAATAATACAGGACCGGAATATGTATAGTTTTGATGAAAATAGTTTGTATGTAGCATCTTACCAATGAAAGTGCTGAGGCTCTTTTTCATAACATTTGCTGGCGATTCTGGCACATCCAACTGTGGAACAAATTGTGATCCACTTACAATGTCTACTATGAACAACAACAACCAAGTAAAGGAACTCACTCTGCAATTTGTCTCGAATAATGATTCAATTCAGGAACCACAAAATTTTGAGGTCATTGGATATGTATTACGTTTTAAGGCGATTATTTAAATGTTGGACAAAGACATCAAATAGTCCATACATTCACAGTGTAAAGTAGGAAAGTAGATCAAGATATTTATTATCCTTTAAATACAAAGTATTATATTATATACAAACAGAATACAGAATTTGCATTTTCGCTCAAGCTGCGCGACGGAGGAATATGCTAATAGGTTAAATATTCAAAACAGACACATCCTAATAGATTATTTGTGATAATAGGGATGCTAGCGAATATTATCCTTCTCTTAATGACAGAGGTAAATATATCGCAGCGGGAGTTTTTTTGCACACTCGATCTTCAGCGCACTGCTTAGCGCTGAGAGTTGAAAATCTAACAATGTGTTTTTTCGGCGCGGTGAAATGCACTGTTGCATTCTCAAGTGTCGGTTAAACACCGAGAGTTGAAAATACGATGGGCGATAATCTCCCACCGCGATATCTTTCAAGTCTCGTCTGTGCGAACATGTTCTAAGGCACGGACAATGGGCACGAAACAATTGCGGCGGTAAGTCCCCTCTTTGACGAGTGGAAAGAGAGGCGCCACGGCGTCCTCACCTTCCGCCTGACGCAGGTTCTCACTGGGCATGGGTGCTTCGGTGGGTTCCTATTCAGGATAAAGCGGGAGGATACGTCCGGGTGTTTCCATTGCGAGGATCGTCTGGAGGACACGGTGCAGCATTCGGTGGAGGTGTGCCCTGCCTGGGCGGAGCACCGCCGTGTCCTCGTGGAGGCGATCGGCGGCGGCGACGCCTCGCGTCGGGCCCTGGTGCGAGCCATGGTATGGAGCGAGAGGGCATGGGAAGCCGTCACCTTCTTCTGCGAAGCAGTAATGCTCGCGAAGGAGGAGGCGGGGCGCATGGGGGTCTCTGCGCCCTCACGTCCCTAGCCGCCGCAGGAGGAGACGCCGCGGGCGTCAGGAGTCGATCGTAGACTCCCGGCCACCGTAGGCGCGGGCTTGCGGGCGGCGAGCAATGGATAGCTCGCCGCCCGGTAAGGACCAGGCCTATGTCGACGGCGCGTAGTATTCCACGCGCGCCTCAAAGAGATCGTATCGAGAGTCAGCAGTACTGAAGGGGTCAGCTAGGACCGATGCCTGCCAGGGTCGCGAGATCATTCAAACGAGATACCGTGACCCTGGCACATGGGAAACTGAAGGAACACGGGTGGGTTTTAGTAAAAGAGCGGGAGAAGTCATTTGAAAAGTTCCCATCCAAAAAAAGTCACGGACAAGCAACAGTTGGACTGTTGCTTGTCCGTGACTTTTTTAGCATATACTTGCTGGTTCGTAAATCCCACTTTTAATACCAAAAGTTACTAGCTGAGGTTCGGGATAAATAATGTATGCTAATTTACACCAAAAACACTTGACAATTTATTCGAATTGTCAGTACAGTTAAAAATGCGAAACAGGGAAGTACAAGTGAGAGACAAGTGATTCTAATTAAAGTTTGTGATTACTGTATTGTGACAATTTGAATAAGTTTTTAATTTTTTTTTGCGTTAATTACATAACAGTACACAGTTAATATTTATAAAATATTGTTAAACATTTAAAAAGATTAGGCAACTAGAATCGATTTCATTTTATTGTAATTTTTGACGTAAAAAAATGCCCTTTATCTGCCTAATTGGAATATTATATGATTTGACTTTAACTCTCCTTATTATGTACAATGGAAGAGAACCCTGATAGGCAAGTTACCTTGAAAGTCTTCCCGATGACAGTGGACGTGGTGCTGTACACATGGCTGGCCTCGCTCTTCACCGCGGAGCCTATCTCGTCCAGGTCCTTCTTTACCATCGTATACACCTCTGCTGACTGCGAACATATAAAATCATTTGTTTGAGAAATGCCCCTATGAGGTTCTCGGCTGCTTAACCGGACTTGCCTGTGGCTACCTTAATTAATTACGGCCTCCAGCCAGGATTAAAAAAATAAATAAACTAGAGCGACTACTCGCTAAGGGCACCCCTTTGGGGTCCAGACGCCAGCTTAGGGCATCTATAGAGTATTTAAAGAGAATGCGATAAAGCACCATGCGAAACTAAAATTTTCTTACTTTTTTAAAAATCGTATATGTGTACGCTGTATGTTGAACAGAATATGATTCGCGAACATAACACATGTCTATTTACTTTTTAGGTCGTGAATTGCAAAAAACGTAAAAACATTGAACTTCGCGGTCTACCCTGGCGCTTCCCCCTTTATGTAAGATTACAAGGAGGGTCTGAGAGTTAAAAATGACCTTTTTGGCGGAAATTAACTGGAATTTCTCAGTAGTAGCCCGGAGTCTGGATTAGTGCTCGGTTGATGGCAATAGGCTCGCCTACACAGGGCGCGGGACTTGAAAATAACTGGCGAAATGTGGGTAATGCTATAGGTACACTTCTGCCTAATCTTTAGGAGATTGTATATTTACAATATTATGGCGCCATGTTATGATGACTTATGACTATGACGTTTACACGTTTTTATGAACTACCGTTAATATTTACTGTTAAATGTGAGGAAATATATGCCATTCTACATATTGGCTCGTCTAGTAATATTTCGCTGGAACTGGTATTTATTGAACCGATAATCATCATTTCAATCGAAAGACGTCCACTGCTGGACATAGGCATCCCTTAAGCTCCCCCATTTCTCCGGTTCTGTGTTTCCCGCATCCAGCGGATTTCTGCGGTCTTCACAAGGTCATCGGTCAATCTTGTGGGAGAGCTTCCAACGCTACGGCTTACGGTATGCGGTCGCTACTCTAGAACCTTTCGACCCCATCGGCCAACTGTTCTGCAAGCAATGTGCCCTGCCCATCGCGGCTTTAGTTTGGCAATTCTTCGGGCTATGTCGGTTACTTTCGTTTGCCTGCAAGTCTCTTCATTTCATATTCGCATCAGCACCGGTAAAATAAGTATTTAATAAAAATTAAGCTGTCGAGAGCAGTGGTGGACCAGTGATAACGGCCGCGACTTACGAGTTGTAGATCGTGAGTCCGAATCCAAGAAAGCGCTTTACTTTGTTTAAATTATTTCATCACCACTGCTCTCAAAACGAAAGGAAAACATCGTGACGAAACCGGCATATCTTAGAACCAAAAATTCGAAGACTTGTGACATCTACTAACCCGCACTGGGCCTGCGTGGTGGATAATAGCCCACTCCATCTCACCGAGAGGAGGTCTGTGTCCCAGCAGTGGGAACATTATAGGCTGTTAATGATGAAGCTGTCGCAGGCATCATACATTATCGCCGGTTTAGTAATCAACATTTACCATAAAACAGGAGTACACCCAGATTTTGTTCCTTTTCGTTTATTACTAGGATTAGGGAGGAATGAACTGCCAGGGTCGCGAGATTTGTTCGAAAGAGTTTCCATGGCCGCGGCATATACGCAACTGAAGGAATACGGGTGGGTTTTAGTCAGTAAAAGTCTGACAGCCTTTTCGCTTCACCCAGAGCGGGAGAAGTCATTTGATGATTTCCTAACCACAAAAAAAAGAAAGGTATCTAATGAAGGACAAAGCAGCCCCAAGGCTAGAAGGTAATCCAATCTATCCTAAACTGTATCTACCGGATCAAAAAGCCCATTTCTGTTCAGTAGAGGATGTCTAAAGCTCCTTAAGTTCTGAGTTGAGCTGCACGATTACTGAAAAATACTTGTATTAAGTGGATTCAATCTGTGTGGGTGTTTCCCCAAAAGACCATTTCAGATACAAATCCACATGGTCTTCACATGTACTGCTGTCCAAGATTGTGTCTGAACTTTAAAACAGACTGTGATCTCTGAGTCTGTTTCGGCCATTTTTGCTCAGAGCAGTCAGATAGGAAACAACCTCATCTAGTTTTTAAAATATCATTGACGTGTAAAGGTCTTTGTACAAACCTACTTGCAGAACTAAAATCATTTATCATTTGTCTATTTGTCTTAGTGATGATGCGCTTAATTTTGCAGCAACAATGAATGGATTGATATTTACTGCTAACAACATTGATATTTACAAGATATAACAATATTATCTTTACTTTTTCATAGATTATGTCTGTAAAATTAACTTTTGCATTTAGTTTAGTGAGTGTTTGTTAAATGTTCAATGAAAAGACTTATTTAAAACACTTTATCAAATTAAATAGTATCTTGAAAAATTGCGCTGTGTGTATGTTGCCTTTTATGCGGTAAACGCCTACGAAATTTGGGCACCCCCAACTAAGCTTGGGTCGAATTAATTATTTTACACTAGCTGTCCCAGCGAACTTCGTACCGCCTCAGAATCAATAAATGTTGTGTAAAATTATCAGATCCCACCAACACAAAGCAAATAGCACCAAGTACCATATACCCATGTTAGACCAAGTTATGCCAACCTGGTACTTCGAAGACATAAAGCGTTTTCTAGCTACCACACACCCATGTTAGTTGAGCTCCTACCAAGTTATGCCAACCTGGTACTTCGAAGACATAAAGCGTTTTCTAGCTATCAAACACCCATGTGACTTTGTATTCTTAAATTTTCTAATTTTCCGCGCAATTTTTTATTTTTTTTCTTTCATAAGAACCTTCTCCTGACAATAACAAACACAACAAAAAAATAATGAAATCGGTCCAGCCGTTCACGCGTGATGGCGTGACCAAGGGAAATAGGGATTCATTTTCCCAGTGGGTTCCCGCATTGACGAGGCGGGGGGGCTCAGTAGCCGTGGTTTAGAGCCCCACGGTGAAGCTAAGAGGAACCCGAGGTGGGGCCGCTCGTCAGGGCTTTTCCGCTCGAAGCCGACGATGTAGCGGCCAACGCGGTGTCGTTTGGCGACATCGCAAGTGAGGTGGGCCGCGATATCCTAGTATCTGGGGCATCGCGGCTGAGGGTTGGAGGCCGCGGTGGGAGAGGAGTGCCGGTATTGAGGTGCGCCGCTCTCCCTACCTTCCGCGGCCTGAACGGGGTCGCCACCGTCCGATGGCGGGCGCGGTGGGGCCGCAGGGGTGGAGGAGTGTTGGTATAGCGTTGGCCACTCTCCCTATCCCCTGCGGCCGAAAAGTGGTAGGCGGCGGGGCCACAGTCCTGACCCGTCGCAGGGGGACCAAAGGTGTCATACACGGGGTCGTCTGTCGCCCATGTGCTTATTGGTCCCTGGGGTGGTCACGGCGTGCTATGTGTGTTCTCGCGTGCCGTAAATGGGGGTACCATATCCCCCAGAGGAGGGTCCGGTGACGGACAGCCGCGGCGGGTTCGCGGAAGAATTACGTGTGCCCGTGTTCCCGCCACAAGCGGCACAGGAGGACACCGTGGAGTTTTAGTGGGTTGGAGTCCCACATAACTGCACTATCTCCCCGTGGTAGTGCAGTATGCATTAGCATTTCTAAACATAAAAAAAAAGCATTGAGAATCCAATCGAGTGCATCTCGAGTGAGTCTCAGCGCGTCTATTACGTCCGTTTGAATGTCGACGTATTTTATAATCAGTATCGATAATTACTTAACATATTTTAAAACTTAGCAAATTTTTCTGGGTCATGGGTACAGGATTCCCTCTAATAATAAAATATATCTTAGGACAACCAACACAACGTTATCTGATCCCAAACTAGGCAGAGCCTGTACTATGGTAACCAGACAACTGACAAACATACTTATATATTTCTAAATACATACATATTATAGATTAATTACACCCAGACACAGAACAAACGATTGTGCTCATCACACAAAGATTTGTCCTGGGTGGGAATCGAACCCACGACCTCAGTCTTAGCAGTCAGGTTCACTACCCACTAGACTAACAGGCCAGTCAAGTCAGTCAGGAATCCAAGTTCTCAAACAGCATATGTACAGATTTAAATACGAAAAATATGAGTAGTACTACGATCGAAACGCCCATAAAAGCGTTGCCAAAATATGAAGTTCGCAATACACATTTTTTTTTATCTCTCCTCTACACCAGTTATTACTTAAAGTTAAGTAAAGTTTTATCTAAAAGATAGTTTATCACAAAATAAAGCAATATACACACAAGACTGATAAATTCATATTGTTTACAACTCTGGCCTACATAGATTATTATATTACGTAGGTATGGCGAATCTTTGCTCAGATGAAAACAAATCTAATATAAAAGAATCAGCCTATACTGTTCTCACTGCTGGCACACTAGCCTTCTCTCTGAGAGAGGGAGTGGGCTTTACACCACACGGCTCCAGTGCGGGTCGGTAAATGTCACATGTCTTCGAATTGTTGGTTTTAACAAGGAGACAGCAAGAGTGTGAGGTTCTTAAAGCGAACGGAGGTTTCGTGTGTAGTTAGTACTCAGTGACCATCGAGCCGAACTAACGCGCCACTACACGGAGGACATCCCAGATGTCGACCAGTGCGAGATTAGGGCGGCTCTCGAGCAGCTAAAGAACAACAAGGCACCTGGCGATGACGGAATAACGACAGAGCTCCTTAAAGCGGGCGGGGCTCCATTCTTGACAGAGCTCGCGAGTCTCTTTAACTCCGTCATCCAAGAGGGTACAACTCCCGAAGCGTGGAGCAGAGGTGCGGTGGTTCTGTTCTTCAAAAAAGGTGACAAAACCTTGCTGAAGAACTACAGACCCATCTCACTTCTGAGCCACGTGTACAAGCTGTTCTCGAGAGTCGTCACGAACCGTCTCGCCAGGAGACTTGACGAGTTCCAGCCGCCAGAACAAGCCGGTTTTCGAAAAGGCTTTAGTACCGTAGACCACATCCATACTGTTCGGCAAATTGTACAGAAGACCGAGGAGTACAACCAGCCGCTGTGTATGGCATTTGTGGACTACGAGAAAGCCTTCGACTCCATCGAAATATGGACAGTTCTGGCCTCTCTGCAACGATGTCGTATTGACTGGCGCTACATCGAAGTGTTGAGATGCTTGTATGACGCTGCCACGATGACTGTCCAGATCCAGGACCAAAAAACCAAGCCCATCCAACTGCTGAGAGGGTGAGACAGGGGAATGTAATATCCCCGAAACTGTTTACCAACGCATTGGAGGATGTTTTCAAGACGCTGGACTGGACTGGACAGGGTATCAACGTGAACGGCGAGTACATCTCACACCTTCGCTTTGCCGATGACATCGTCATAATGGCAGAGACGCTGGAACAGTTGGACCAGATGCTGCACAGCCTGAATGGAGCCTCCCGGCGGGTTGGCCTCGGCATGAATTTGGACAAGACGAAAGTCATGTTCAACTCGCACGTCTTGCCGAATCCAATCCGCATCGAAGGTTCGCTTCTCGAAGTTGTGAAGGAGTATGTCTACTTAGGCCAAGTCATCCAGGTTGGTAGACACAACTTCTAGAAGGAAGCCAACAGGAGGATCCAGCTAGGTTGGGCAGCATTTGGAAAGCTTCGTCAAGTCTTCTCGTCACCTATCCCGCAATGTCTGAAGACTAAGGTCTTCAACCAGTGCGTCCTGCCCGTAATGACATACGGTGCCGAAACGTGGACACTGACAGTTGGGCTGGTCCACAAATTCAAGGTCGCTCAGCGCGCTATGGAGCGGGCTATGCTCGGAGTCTCTTTGAAGGATAAAATCAGAAACGAAGTTATCCGGAAAAGAATTGGAGTTACCGACATAGCTCGCAGAGTAAGCAAGCTGAAGTGGCAGTGGGCTGGCCATATCTGTCGAAGGACCGATGGCCGGTGGAGCAGACGAGTCCTGGAGTGGAGACCGTGTATCGGCAAGCATAGTGTAGGACGCTAGATGGACCGACGACCTTAGGAAAGTGGCTGGGGTAGACTGGATGCGGAAGGCGGAGGACAGGGTGCAGTGGCGCAACATGGGAGAGGCTGTGCATGTTTTGTAGAGAGTTATAATCGAATGAAAAATCTATCGTTCCTATACTTACGTTTTTAACGTTGACGTAACACTGTATAGGTCCCGGCAAACATCTTGAACACTGTTTGATATACTCTTCTCGCTCTTGTGTGTTCTCCCGCCAATGCAGAAGAGCGAGAAAGGTATATCAATCGGTTTCAATAAGTGTGCCACGAGGTATACATGATAAAGGGTCTTGAATAAAAATACACTTGGATCTGCATACTTTGAATTGGATTTGCGTACTTAACTGCACGCCAAACTCTTACGGGGTTAGCAGAGTGGATGGAGAATAACTTTTTCTTATTATGTATTATTATTATTAAACATATCATTTAAAAATTGTATGTGTAGTGTCACAAATAGGGACCTGCACCCCTAGCCAAGTTGATAATCTGCAATCGTTAACGCTAGTCGCTCAACGTTAAGTCACGTGGTTAGAATAAACGAACAGAAAATTTGTAGCCAAATTCACATCGTTCAAAATGATAGAATGATTTTTATCGTTTCTACAATGTTCAACGCTTAATCCTTTGTTATAATGTGTCGTTTTTCTAAAGACATTGTAGAACGAGCGGCCGACTCGGGCGCTTCAACATGGCTGCCAAATTATCGTTTTCTACAATTGCTGACACTGAGGATGAGGCGTTACCGATTGTAGAACGGTAAACGTTTGTGACTTGGCTAGGGGGGCAGAGCAACATTTTCTTTTTTTTTATATGTTGCAGGTGGAGGATTTTAATGACACTTGTAACAGTAAAATCAACATACTAAGTACTATTTCTGAGATTTTTTCTAAAGTGGTCACTCTGTTAGAACTTACTAATAATAGCCAAAGAAAAATTATTTCATTAAAAAAAAATATATTTATTTTTAGCAAACTAAGTAAGATCGATATACATAATATTTGTCATGATGTTGTCTACAGTTTGGCTTTGGAATCACATTTCTAGCTTTATTAGTTTTAGAGAAAGAAAAGTTTAAAAAATTGTCTGTTATTAGGTCATTTTTCAAGGTTACTCAATGACAGTTAGAGCTAGGCAGTGAAAAACTACATAAATAGTAATGCAAATGAGCAGCGCACAGTGTTTTATGAAGACGATTTTTCGGACATTGCTTTTTTATATTAAAAACTGGTAGTTTAAGTCATTTCAATGCAATATTTCGTATCCCCGTTTCACTAGTATGTTTAGTTTTTGAGATATAATTTTTTGAAAATCGTCTTTTTTTCAACCAAACATTTAGAAAAAAATCATATCTCTGAAACTAAATATGATACGCAATCGTGACCTTAGAATCATCGACGGCGTTTTTTATGCTGCATATTTTAGAGTACAAATAAATCTCGGACCTTCGTTAGATTCAGACTTATACGAGGTTTTTAGTTTTTCGTTTTTATTTTTTTTCTCGGTAATTCCGTCGTATTTGGAAAAGTTATTTATACTAAAATTATGCCCTTTATCTTCCCTACATACCATAAAAATAACACATCCTAATTGTGTGGAATCTAGAAACCACAACATTTTTAAGTTTGATCCGTATTCTACGTCGTTAGGGTTGTCACGCGATCATATTATATTAGTTCATATCCGGATCTGAAGTTATCTCTATATTTAAACCAAAGTTATCCACACAATCAGAAGAATCGCCAATCTTAACAGGCAGTGGGCAGGGCACATTTACAGTTTAATGTCATTTTTGATTTTCAGAACTACCTCCGTTAGAACAATTTAGGGGTTTTTAAAGATTGTATGGAGGAATCTTATTTCTTAGGTTAAAAAAGTTCTTATTGTTAGCACAAATTCTTATCAAAATAAAGATTGTCATTGGTGCCGATTCTGTTGTACACCGAACTAAACTAACTAAACTATCTCTAAAATTCCTTACTTTTGGCTATGAGAATTGTAACGCTATTCTGGAAGAAAAAAAATCTCTAAATTTAAAAATTATTTTGACACAACTAAAATCAAAGTTGCATTTTACCACCCTACTGCGATCGCCAATCCGCCTGCCAAGCGTGGCGATTATGGCAAAGCCCCCCAAATTGGGGGAGGCCTAAGTCCAGCAGTGGACGTCTTACGGCTGAAATGATGATGATGATGATGAAAATCGAAGTTGACAATCGTGACTTAACGTGGTATTTTTTTTTTCTTTTGGCTTCGCAACGTGTTGGTTGTGTGCGCTACGCAATGAATTTTTTGAGAGACGAAGGCGCGCGCTAGAGGGCAGCCTGGACGTGTTCTATATGGTATTTTTCACTTTTTGTTTTAAAAATATAAAAATATATTACCCCCATGTTGAGATTTATATGTGCAGGGGTATTACATAGGGGGTCGAAAATGTCATTATTTTTGCGATAGGATACGCCATTTTCGAGACATAAGCAAAAGAAAAGGAAAACAAAAAATACAGTACTGTCTTTGCACGTGAAGGTGAGGCGTTAGTGTGAATTTTAGTTCATGATCACTAGTTTTATTGCACACCTTTTTAATCGCTATTAAAAATAGTCAGATTTAGTAAAAATAAATTATTATAGTAAAAATTTTTGGTGAAAACCAGCAAACTCAGAATAGCAAAATTAACATTTTCACTAAACTAATAATTCAGTGCAATCTTAGTGCTGTCAAACTAGAATATACTTAAGTTGACTTTAGTTTATTTCAGAATAGGAAATCGTCGGTTGACACGGATAAACCAAATTTAAGTGATTTTTAGTTTAGTTTAGAGAATTTTGTGACAACAGAAGCGGCCCGTTATTCGTTTTTCAAAACTACCGTCAAAATACAGTTTTAAAGGGTGTTAAAGTTTTTATAAAAACAAGTGCGAATGAAGTTGCTGGCAAAGTGCTAGTTTCAGTATAAATAACTTATCCCAATAATACGGAATTATCGAGAACAAAATTAATAAAAACTAAAACCTTTTATAAGTCTGGATATAACAAAGTTCCTTGGTTTAGTAGTCGAAATTTTAATAACCAATACGTCCCATTAAATAAAAATTGAGTCATCAAAATTCAGATTCGAAAGTGACAACCCTAGCAATTTAGAATAACTTCTAGATTCCACGCAATTAGGATGTGTTATTTTTGTGGTATGTAGGGAAGATAAAGGACATAATTTAAGTATAAATAACTTTTCCAAATACGATGGAATTACCGAGAAAAAAAATAAAAACGAAAAACAAAAAACCTCGTATAAGTCTGAATCTAATGAAGTTCTGAGATTTATTTTTACTACAAAATATGCAAGATAAAAAACGCCGTCGATGTTTCTAAGGTCACAATTGCGTATCATATTTAGTTTCAGAGATATGATTTTTTTTCTAAATACCCGGTTGAAAAAAAGACGATTTT
This sequence comes from Aporophyla lueneburgensis, assembly GCA_932294355.1. NCBI lineage: Eukaryota > Metazoa > Arthropoda > Insecta > Lepidoptera > Noctuidae > Aporophyla > Aporophyla lueneburgensis. Next base: position 18,279,029 of record OW028735.1, read on the forward strand.
CAAAAAATTCTATCTCAAAAACTAAACATACTAGTGAAATGGGGATACGAAATATTGCATTTAAATAACTTAAACTATCAGTTTTTTATATAAAAAAGCAATGTCCGAAAAATGGTCTTCATAAAACACTGTGCAGCGTACTTAACGATATCATATTCATTACATTTGGCTCTGGGGGCACATTTTCAATACTTAACCTGCTATACCCTTTAATACATATTATATTTGATTAATTTCTGTTTTTATGGTTGATCTTCATTAAATGAATTATTATTTAGGTAAAAAATAGGCTCTAGTTTTGTAGCCTTGAAAAAAACAGGTATTATGAATATTTTGGTTTATGGTTAATATGCTTTAATCGGCGTTTCTTTCGTAGTAGGTAACTAGTCATATTTGTCACATTTGATACTGTGCCTATGTTACTTGTGAACTTGGCTTAAAGACAGTCAACCCTTGACCCATAAAAATCCGCAAAGGTTTAAAATTAGATAAGCACTTTAAGCCGAAAGGTTCTGGAGTGGCGATCGCGTACCGAAAGACTAGACTTGGAAGGCCGGATCGATGACCTTGTGAAGGCCGCAGGAATCCGCTGGATGCGAGAAGCACAAAAGCGGTCGAAGTGGCGGAGCTTGGGGGAAGCCTATGTCCAGTAGTGGACGTCTTTCGGCTGAAATGATGATGATGATGATAAAGTTCTTTCCGATTTTTATTTTACCACGCTGGTCTACAATCTAAGTTAAAGCTAGCCGTCGATTTGTGGATGGATAATATAATCCATGACATATCGAGTCCCCGCCGTGCCTTGTAAAGCACGCTAAGCCTGGCCCCGGCTGTCATTCGTAGCTCTTTGGCAGTCATACAGCCGAAAGCTCTGACAGCCAGTCTTACTAAATGTCACTTAGTTACTGGATTGTCTAGGTCAGATAGGCAGTAACTCCAACGAAAATATTGGTAGGCAGTTGCATCTGGTTAGACTGAAAGTCGACCCAAATATAGTAAACAGATTGATGGTTTTATCGATTTATATTGACAGTTCCCATTTCTAAGGCCTGTAAGAGCTTACAGACGTGATTTTCAACCAATGAGCCTTGTGCGGGTCCAAATATATCTAACCAGTGCAAACACCGCTCGACATCAACAGTTTAAATAAAGCGAAATCACACCCAAGTTTATCGCACCTCTCTTTGGTCTAAGCCTACAGACCTCTAAACTCTTAGGCGTCTGAGCATGAGTTCCTGGTATGGATTCCCAAATTGGGCAGTGTTATTCGGTTTTTTCGTCAGAGATTTCTCAAAAGCAGCCTGTCTGGATTTGTGCCCAGATTATGGTTATAGGCTTTTTTTTTGGATGGGAAATCATCAAATGACTTCTCCCTCTCTGGGCGGAGCGGGAGGGCGTGTTTGACTTTTACTGACTAAAACCCACCCGTGTTCCTTCAGTTACCCATATGCCAGGGTCACGGTATCTCGTTTGAACAATCTCACGAACCTGCCAGGCATCGGTCCTAGCAGACCCCTTCAGTTTCTTTGAGGCGCGCGTGGAACACTACGCGCCGTCGACACGGGCCTGGGGGGCGATTCTACTAATTTGCAAAGTTACACGCTCAATTGTGTTTTCACAACGGTTAGATTTCGATCGCAGGTCGATGATGTCCTATAAAGTCATTCTACTATTTGATAAGCACAAGGGAAACTAAGCTTACGCCAAACCGCAACTGACTCGTTACGAGAACACACAAGTGGGCTTCCTGTGTTACCAACATGCCAAATAGTATGTTTTATTATTACCACAAAGAAAAAAGTTGAATCTAAAAATGTCACTAAACACGAATAAGTGGCAATAAAGGATTTTCTAATATAAAAAGATATCTTGAACATAATTATAGTTTTGTACTGATATTTTTTTGTTACAATAATACAACATTTTAACTTACTAGATAACAAAAATTCAGAAGAACGTTTCGTTCTACGTCCCTAACTAGCTAAAGCTACGAAATCAAACCCTTCGGTTAAGTTAAAGACTCGAAGAGTATTTCTGTTAATCGTATTTTACTTAAAAATTCATTTATTGAAGCGTTTTTAACGATGTTATGATTTTCTTTAGTACATATGTACCTATTTACAGATAGAGGTAGTAACCTAATCTGTTTTGATTTAAAAAAAATAATAATGACGGTCCGGTGTTTAATCCCGTTTTTAAGTTCGCTTACTCTCGCATAAAGTGGTTAAAAATCTTCGTGAAATGGATTGAAGTTTTTGGTGGCTTGTCAGTTTGGCTAGTGATGTTACTACTACTAGTTATAAATCGTCAGGCACTGATTTTCTCAATTTATTTCAAGTTGAATCTAAAGTAGGTACCTCCCTTTAGGGAGGTTTCTAGCAGCTTTGTTAGTTAAAAACGAGACATTAAATAATAACTTAAAAGAAAATAATCATAGCAAAATTCAAAATGCGGCATCCAATCAATATTAGGGCTACAATCGACTCTTGCTGTTTGGGGAGAATTACACGTTATCAACTGACTAATACTTACAGAACAATGTAATGCATAATCACTCTTATTTAAAACATCCGTGATTCAATACATCACATTACTTTGACAGTTTGTTACACGATATTATTAATATTGAATTATGAACTGGTGTAGTTGTTGAAAACTCCGTGATACTTATCTAAACACGACTATAGCTTGGCAAAAAAGAGTCTGTCGTGGTAACCATTGGAACTAAAATATTTTTTTGGTGGCAGCACTGCTTTATTTATCATCAACAAGTAGCTAATCTGTCATTGCGTTATGTTCATAATTGTATTTTACTTATTTCTAATTAACTATCAATTATTAATGCTTTTGAACATATAAAAAATGAATAAAACAATAAGGAGTAGTGGTGTGAGCTGTGATATACAAAGTTTTCGTAAGAAATTTGGCGGAATCTGAAGCGGAACAAATTTTGTCTCCGATTGACAATGTTTACGAAAGAACTGCCGACACGACAGGTATTTATCCAAGAAATTTATCTTTTATTTAATACCAGTCATTGTTTTTCCTTTCTCATACTAAATTTTATATAAGTTTCAAGCGATTTTATTATTTTATTTACTAATAGATTATTGAGGTTTTATTTTCTAGTTTGACAAATCGCGTGTACGTTAACTCTTGATGTTTGATACTTGAAATTGAAAAATGTACCTACATGGAATTAATATGATTGTCTTTATGTTTTTTTCAAGGTAAATCTCACAGTACAATTAGAGAAATTGTTAATGAAGGTGAAAAAAATTAAGGATTTTTTCTACACCTGGAAGAACACCAAAACAGTTGGCGGAAGAAAGAATTAGACGATTTTGATCTGTGTGCAATTAGACAAAAAGTTCAACACTATAACGAAACAGGCAAGTATTTTTTTTTTGTTCATGCCATTATCGCATACCACAGTAAAAAAAGTATAATTTATATTTATTATTTTTCAGGTGCCTATTCTACGTAATATATTACCTATAGTTTGAGGAGATGGGTTGTAATGGGAACCGTAAATGTGTAAGAAAGATTTTTACACTATTTAGATTTCATAAATAAGAAATGTAAAGCTGACACATCAGTGTTAATGGAAAAAATCTATCATAGCACCGAAAAGGAATACAAGAATGATGTTATGTCACGTTTTTCTTTTTAAATAAAATCTAACATTTTAGCGTGTTATTTCATTTTCATTGTCATGTGAATAGTGATAATGTTATGTACCCCACATAGACATACCTGACGCCTTCATTAGTCAACTGTTCAAGTTTATTCCATATTACCCGTACCTTTCGAATGCGACATGTTATAGGTACTCTGTGACTTCCGATTAGTTTCCGACAGTAAGCAGCTGTAAGTCACCTTGGCGACTATAAACTGTCAGCATTAACAGAATTCATTCAGCATTATTCATGTCCAATTTGATACAGGCATACCAACCATCGAATGGTTGTGAATACCCTAGGTGGTGACCGCAAATGCGATTGCTGAACGTTATGTCTTGTGTATTGGGTTCAATCGGCAATCCCTGAGTGTAATTTAATTAATTTTTAAACTAAATAAGTTTTCACTATGTTAATATGATGGCAAAATCGCTCTTAGATAAAAGGTTATTCCAGCGAAATAATGCGCAATCTACTAAATACAATGAAAGTAAAAGACTGTGTGCCTATCAACTCTTGAAATCTTGATTGATGACAATTTCCGGGATCTCGTGTTTGTGGATTAAAACAGTAAGTATCTTATCACTTTTAGTCCTAGTATACAGGGTGGCCATACCTGCTAAGCAGGCGCCCTCATTTTTTCCAGACTTTTTTGCCAAGCTATACATCGAGTGACAACGCGTGAGAAAATAAATAAATAAAATGATCACGAGCCTTTAGTTACTCGAGTATCGAGTTAAACAAAATCGAATCGCATCACTACCTGACATAGCTTATTGAGAAGTGTCAACTTTGACCTAAAGGTCCAGTTACCAGGTCATAAAATTCAAAAAAAAAAAAAAAGAAGTGTCAACTGTCAACTGACAGCAACACTATTTACTTTAGTTCAAGTTCAGAGTTTTAATTGATTTATAATAATACTCTTATTCCTCTTAACATACATATTATATAAGCAGCTTATAATGTTCCTCCTGCTGCGATACAGGCCTCCTCTCTGTGACTCTGTGAGAGGGAGTAGTTAATCCGTTTCTTTCTAATTGCACGAAATTGATATTTGTTTTCATGTGTGTACTTGTAGAATTATAATGAAAATAGAATCTTCAAGATGGTACAGCATTTAATGCAAAATAATGTGCTGTTAACTGTTCAGTAAGATTTCAACACAATGTGTGAAGATGTTGCCCGAGACTGTTCCAGATTTGAAATAACTTATGAATGTTTCCCTGTCTTCAGTAAAACCATTTAGATGCAGTTTGAGGAAAGTGTGTGTTGATGATGCAAGAAGAATTTAAACTGTTTATTCAATATGGAAATCTGGATACAGGAATATTTACATTCCATGGCAATCTGCAAAAACAAAAACATACTACCTATACCTGTTGACTCAGTGGGGAAAAAACATTATTTTGCAGTAGGTACCAGCACACCGATGAGAAAAATAATAATATAAGTTAGCCACTTCTAACATAAATATATATTTTTTCAGAAACATTACTTAGGTACACCCAAAAATCAATTTCTGACTTAAGAGTTGATCGTGGTCGGTAAATTTTTTGGTAGGCAGACATTCTGTTGACTGTTGTGCACTTATAATGTTGAGCATGCAGTATTAATATATTATGTATTTCTATCTGGCACACGGTATCAACATGAGTGGTGAAACGACCCTACTATTTTAGATGAAATACTAAGTATCTACTTCTCAAGTGGTCTGACGTTAAAATTGATATACTTATAGTAATAAAAATGCTTTATTCCATTATTTGTTTTTTGATTTCATGAACCATTCCAATACTCAATACTTTATTGCATTTCACAATGTATATGCTTAGGTGGTAAACATTGGATTTAGTTACAATTGTGGGACCCTGTCGGGCACATCAAAAGAAATATAGTAGTAGGAGTAGGACTTATAATCTAACTTATTCTAAAATCAAATTAAATTAAAAACATGCTTTGGGCATTCTAACTGCATTTCAGGGATTTATCACTTAAATGTTTGCTAATGTTGGTGCATCTGTACCTACTGTTTCCCCAAATTATTATGCCGTAACTAAGCCATGCATAGACATAGGCGTAATATGTTACAAGGGCAGTCTGTAAATTTGTGTTGTTTTAACTACCAAATATTCCATTATATCTATACTATATAATATTATAAAGCTGTAGAGTTGGTTTATTTGGTTAAACGCAGTAATCTCAGGAACGACTGATCCGAATCGAACAATTCTTTTTGTATTGGGTAGCCTATTTATTGAGGAAGGCTATAGGCTATATAACATTACGCTACAATCAAAAGGAGCGGAGCAGCAACAAAAAATGGACGAAAACTGACAGGCAATGCGGTGCGACGGGAAGGTTCAGAGGAGCAAAATTAGACGCTGATGAAGTTGTGGACAGTAGCTAGTTTATTACTAAAACTCAAGAAATTAAAAGTTTTGACACTGCATATACATTGCGGCACATAAAAAGCCGGTGCAAGTTGCGGTCCAAGATTGAGTCAATAGAGTTTCACGTAGTAACACACTGTAACTATGTTACCTTTTCCGTCATCAATACCGTAAAAACGAAGCATGTGTGGTCACTGATCTCGTCAATCAAAGCTCATAAGAGGTCTCTGGAGAATTGGTATGTCGTAACGCACTGACGATCCGTAAGGGCCAAAGCATTACTGCATACTCTTGACGCAAAATTTCTTCCTCTTACCTTTCCAACGTCACCCACATGGGCAAGTTCAACGAAATCTGTATAAACATTATATTTTTAGGAAATAAAACTAAAGCAGTCCTAGATCGATGCGATAAAAGTTGCATTTTACTGACTTATGTTCAACCGCAAATTTTGACAGATGAAATGCCGAATTTCAGCTTTGATTCGATTATAGCGAGTGTCAAAATAATAGCAGAATGTGACTAAACGTCACGCTCATGTACGACTTTGTTAGCAGAATAGATTTTTACATTGTTTCGATCGATCGTTGGCGTCCACTAAAACGTAGCCGCAGTTGGATCGTTGTTCATTAGCAGAATGAGAAAACCCTTAAAAGTCGTGATCCAGTCGCGGTGCTATTGCGATTTTTAAACAAATTTGTTAGTAGAATCGGCCCCCTGGTCCTTACCGGGCGGCGAGCTAACCATTGCTCGCCGCCCGTAAGTCTGCGCCTACGGTGGCCGGGAGTCTGGGATCGACTCCCGACGCATGTTAATAGGCTCGTGCCGTATTACAAAGGACATGTACGCAACTGGCGAAATGTGTGTGCACTATAGGTACACTTCTACCAAACCCATGGGGAATGCTGGCGTGATGTTATGTAACGTTTATGGAACCTCACAGAAACATAGATTTTAAAATAGTGTTCGGTAATTAATACTTTCAAACGAGTTCTCAAGGCAGCGATGTATTGAACGAATAGCAGTCAGCTCACACAAGTTCTAAACACGCTGACCTTTATCATTTATCGTTTGACGATAGATAAAATAAATACTAGTGTGTAAAACTGTTAAAAATATCTTGTGTTTGTTTTTACACAGTTTTAATCAGTGTCAACTAAGTAACGACTAAGGGGCTGTCCATTAATCACGTGGAGCTCGAAAGGGGGGGAGGGGTCCATAAAAAATTACGAAATATCACAAGGAGGGAAGGGGGTGTACTAATATATCACGTGTATTTATTTTTAATAATCAAATTAGATGATACTTATACCTGTATTTTATAAATAAATAAAAAAAAAAAAGATTATTTGTAGGTACTAAAAATACACGTGATATGGTAGTCTTAAACCTCACCATGTATCACCAAGGGGGGGTGTTAATAATTGGCAAAAAAACATCACGTGAGTAATGGACGGCCCCTAAGTCGACGTGCACACGGACGTAACAATATCACGGCAGAAGTTTTCGCGTATTAGCTCTTCAACGTACAGTTTACCACTGAGAATTGAATATCGAGAAGTGTGTTTTTTTTGACGCGTTGAGATGCGCTTTGTTGAGTTCTGGCAAGCGTGACGATTATGGCAAACTCCCTAAATTGGGGGACGCCCATGTCCAGCAGTGGACGTCTTTCGGTTAAAATGATGATGGTAAGATGAGCATTATCCTTCAAAATGATTCAGTTTGTGATTGATGGTGTTACGCAACTAGGGTAGAGCATGACTGCATTCGATCATATTCGATCGGATAACGCATAAAGGCTTTCATAGTAGACAAAAAAAATAAGATTGCACCCGATTACATATACGAAGAACGTAGAAAGGATGGAAAGTAAAGTTCGTTCGGTAAGAAAAATGTAATTAGAAATCTTCCTCATTATAGAAAACGGAATTTAGTCAAATCTAAAATACATTTGACGCTTCAGGAAGTACAGGTTTTTGTTTTTGATTTATCAATGCCGTCTTTGTTTACGCTATGCTGTAAAAAAAATACTAACTTTTTTCTTTAATATGACGGTACAATCTAAATCCAACCTTATATGTAAAGTTGTAGAGCTCATTTTGGCATGTATGTTGTCAAATTAGCAGTCCAGTGATTATCAGACGCACGTTTGATCCGAAGTGAGTCAGTCTAAAACAGTTTCATCGATGTCGGTGACCCCGCTAGTAATTTCATGCGATATTTTCAGTTACATACTATAAAAAACTGAATTTTTTGTAGGTACTGTAGGTAGTTGCCAAATCGCCGCGCTGCTCGTAAAATACAGCTAAAAGATACACGTCGGACGTAAAAATATCGCGCTGGAATTTATCGCGCACTAGAGTTAGTATCGTCGAGTAAAGTTTGTTGATCAGCATGCGTAGCATGACCACTGTAGAAATGGGTTTTGTCGACGTAAGAATAGACAAAATTACAGATTGTAGAAAGATTAAAGACAAAGGTTGTAGAAAGATTTGTACCGTTTTATGCTGGCGTAGCATGACAGTTCTATCTCTATTCTACTAAGAATAGACAAAGTTCTTTCTATGGTGGTCATGCTACGCGTGCAGTTAGACTCTTGAGATCACTACATATTATAAAACAAAGTCGCTTTCCTCCTCTGTCCCCAGGGCTTAGAACAACGTTAAAAATTTGGTATCGTTACTTTCATAGGAAGATGATAACGTTATTAGTAGAGGTAGCGTTATGCTTGGTAACGATACTTGGCATACGTTTCACCGGTAAACTGACTTAACGTTATTGAAGGTTTTATCGGTAAATAGTAATGTTACTATCGCCTAGGGTTTGATAACGTTACCAAATGCATACGAAAAGTACCGTTAAGTAACGTTATTATCTTTCATCTCTTTCTTTCGTCTACATTATTGCAGTACTGGTTTGGTTAATTACATTGGTATTCAAATTAAAAACACTTGCGCTGCGCAACGTTTTCGGAATTACATACATTATTTTAATATATTAAAAATTGCAACTAGCTTGCATCCCTTATGTTGCGCGGGTTGACAACAACGCATTAAGTAACGATAAAAGTATCGACACTTGTAACGTTAATTTTATAGATCCGATACCAAGGTATCGTTACCCGTGTTACCGTTAAAATGTTAACTTTTTGAAAATAACGTTACTAAACGATACTTATAGTGTGAATTTGGTAACGTTACCAAGCCCTGTCTGTCCCTATGTATGCTTCGATCTTTAAAACTACGCAACGGATTTTGATGCGGTTTTTTTTTTAATACATAGAGTGAGTCAAGAGGAAGGTTTTTACGTATAATTCGCGGCCGAAGCTGCTGGCAAAAGCTAGTGTTGAATAAAATGAATAGATTTTTTCAACATAAATTCTTGCTGCGGTGGTCCTTTCTGCCTCCCCTATCTCTCTCTATTTATAGGCTCTAAATACCTGTGGCAGTATTGTTACAATTTGTTCAACTTATATGCTTTTATACCTATGCTATAAATATGTTATGTTAATTTTTTTATACGTTGGTATTAAACTAAGGCTAAGTCGTTAGTGGCCTGTACCTACTGTATCACCAACTCCGGATAAGTTCCGATTAGTTAATATCAACTAGATAAGCTTATTTAGTTGATAATATCATTAAATACAATCTCAAAAGTAGTTGTTTTAACTGCATAACTATATTTTGTTAGGATAATAGAATGTTCTGTGTGGTGCCGGACGTAAAGAATAGCTCCATCCCATTTTATCCCGTAGGTGTCGTAGAAGATGGCTAAGGGACTTACTAGAGAATGGGCGCAGCAGCATTCTCTATGCATTTTACCACGATACGGTGATCGCCTCCAAATTGGGGGAGGCACAAGTCCAGCAGTGGACATCTTACCTACGGCTGAAATGATGACGATGCACTTTGTAACTTTTCCCGAAACGGCGGAGTTTTCGAGAAAAAAAAGGAAAACTAAAAACCTCGTATAAATCTGGATCTAACAAAGTTGCGAGGTTCATTTATGGACTAAAATACACTGCATAAGATACGCCATGAATGTACCTAACATCATAATTTCGTATCATGCTTAGTTTAAGCGTAATTTTTTTTTCTTATCATCCGGATGGAAAAATTACGATTTTCAAAAAACTATAACTCAAAAACTAGACTTGGTAGCTCAGTCGGGATACGAAATCTTGCATTTAAATGATTATTTCTGTCAGCTTTTTCAATAAAAATGGGATGTCCGAAAATTTGGGCTTCTTAAAACACTGTGCGATGATGATAAGGATGATAGGAACAAGAGAATAGAGAAATTCAAATCGCAAGTTACTTTAAAAAAATGTCTTCTTAATACGGGCAATTTTAAGGCAAATCCATTCACAATTGCCAAGCAGGCAATTGGACGCATTATTTTGAGTAAAATATTCATACAAGTATGACATAGCATACACATACAGAAATTCACGCTGCTTTTTCCCATGGCGGTAGGCAGTAACTACGAAACACGCTGCTTTTTCCCATGGCGGTAGGCAGTAACTACGAAACACGCTGCTCTTTCCCATGGCGGTAGGCAGTAACTACGAAACACGCTGCTTTTTCCCATGGCGGTAGGCAGTAACTACGAAACACGCTGCTTTTTCCCATGGCGGTAGGCAGTAACTACGAAACACGCTGCTTTTTCCCATGGCGGTAGGCAGTAACTACGAAACACGCTGCTTTTTCCCATGGCGGTAGGCAGTAACTACGAAACACGCTGCTTTTTCCCATGGCGGTAGGCAGTAACTACGAAACACGCTGCTTTTTCCCATGGCGGTAGGCAGTAACTACGAAACACGCTGCTTTTTCCCATGGCGGTAGGCAGTAACTACGAAACACGCTGCTTTTTCCCATGGCGGTAGGCAGTAACTACGAAACACGCTGCTTTTTCCCATGGCGGTAGGCAGTAACTACGAAACACGCTGCTTTTTCCCATGGCGGTAGGCAGTAACTACGAAACACGCTGCTTTTTCCCATGGCGGTAGGCAGTAACTACGAAACGCCACCTGCTACGATCTTTATATACTCCTTTTGCATCGTTTCGGTTCAGGAGCAGTGGTGGCCCAGTGGTGAAGGCCGCGACTTACGAGTTGTAGGTCGCAGGTTCGAATCCAAGCAGGCGCTTTACTTTGTGTAAATTATTTCATCACCACTGCTCTCAAAACGGTGAAGGAAAACATCGTGAGGAAACCGGCATGTCTTAGAACCAAAAATTTGAAGACATGTGACATCTATCAACCCGCACTGGGCCCGCGTGGTGGATTATGGCCCACTCCCTCTCTCCGAGAGGAGGCCTTTGTCCCAGCAGTGGGAACATATAGGCTGATGATGAGGTTCATACATCTGATCATAAACGCACGCCAGCTGCGAGTACTACGCACTAGACCTTTCCAATAAGGTCACTATAATGTACCCCTAGGGCGTCCCGGCGTTTCCACTCACATCTGCCTTGTAAATACCTTTTGTAAGCCGTCCTTCATTCATCCTCTCAACATGACCAAACCATCTAAGCATACTCTTTTCAATTTTTGTTTTCTGACATTGCAATGCCATATAAACAATTTCTTTATTCGTAAAAGGCTGAACGGACTCTGATTAGATACGCGACGGTTAGTCATACCGAATAAGTCGGACTAAAGAGGTTTGTTGCATTCTTTTTTCATGCAGTTGTATTACATAAAGTCTAACAATAAAAATGTTTCAGGGTAATAATTTGATTAACAAAGAAGTATGAGTCTTTCTTGTCCGTTCTAATCCATTGGAACCTATTTCATGATATGCCTTTTCCCACTAGGGTCGGATTTCTGTCTAACCATATTTAGCTGAATACCAGAATTTTTCATGGAGTGACTGCTTATCTGACCTCCAAAACCCTTGGTAAGACTGGTTGTCCGACTTTCGATCTTCTGACGACACGTAACGATTGTCGAATGCTCCACAAATGACAGCCGGGACCAACGGTTTTACGTGCTTTTCGAGGCACGGAGTGGTCTTGGTATCATGTCGTAGATGTCACTCATGATGGACTCATCCACGGTCCAACCGCGGCAAGCGCAGCTTAACCTGATCGATCAACTCGTGCGGCTGTTATTATTTAGCCACAAGCCCCTTCCATAGGAACATACTATGTTATGGAATGGGCAGCTTGTGTTATTTTTCCGAATGACCGACACCCTTGAAAATTTTAAAATTCAAAGTGCTTGTAAATGGTTTAAATGAAATAAATGTTTTGAGATTGATTTCGACCCTAAAGAAATTGGGATAAGGGTAAGATTAGAATGATCGCCTGTTGATGGGCGCCTTTATTGCGTAGCTGTAAGGGTGGTTTTCATAGACGTGAATATTCATGAAAAAATCATGCATTAGGACAAATCTTTACATATTATAAAATAAAGTCACTTCGCTGTCTGTCTGTCCCTATGTATGCTTATATCTTTAAAACTACGCAACGGATTTTGATGCAAGTTTTTTTAATAGATAGAGTGATTCAAGAGGAAGGTTTATATGTATATAACATGCATAATATAGTAAAGAAACGCTTATAATTTTAGAGGTTTCTAATGTGATGTCATAAATAAACTCATTTTTTGGCGCTTACTTTGCGAACGCTGGCTGAACCCTGCGAAATAGATCAAAATAATGTACTACAGTATTGTACACCTTACAAAGTTCTACAAAAAAGTCCGCGATGGTATATGTCTATCTCTTAGGGATAACCAACAATAACCATTTTTTATCCTTTAATTTTTATGAGAAATAATGGCTTATTTACGAATCGATTTTAAGCAATACAGCATTAATTCTTATCCAATTAAATACATTAGATATGTTGTGCATTTCATGTAGATCAAAATTGCCTTTTACAGCATATCATTAAAATGAATATTTTAGAAGATATCAGAGATTATCATAAAATAGCCGCAGAGAGGCTAGCGGGCCGTTCCGCGTCCGGCCATTTCGCTTGGTAGCGGTCGGGTAGTGCAGGATTAATAGGATTGTAATATTGTAATTCATATTACTTTGGCTTCATAGTAAATGCGAATATCATGTGTGTTCGAAGTACTCAAAATAAACCTAATTGTATTATTCCAAGTAAGAGACCGCGAAATATGGCTTAGATGTTTAGATTTTTGGATGGATTTGGATTTTTGGTTATCCTGGATACTTACCATGTATAGCATACCATAGATATTTTATCCCGGTAGTAGTTTCCCGGGTGATATTTTCCGACAGCTATACGGGCAAAGCCACTGGCCAAAGTACTAATCTTATAACTATGTTTAATTTGGTGTCTGGTAAATAACTGAGTGTTTATATAGGTAGAATAGGAGCGTTAAGAAAAACCAGGACGACTTATATTCAATTCAATCCAGCCCTATCTCGCAGTCTTCTTACTCTGAATACTATTAGTTTTATTTTAAGTACATCAAACACACATGATATGTAAGGATCGTAACAGGTGGCGTTCCGTAGTTTCTGCCTACCCCCATGGGAAAAAGGCGTAAGTTTATGTATGTATAACATGGATCAATATATTCTTACCGCGGTAGTATGTCCTCTTGCGATAATTTCCGACATCCACGCGGGCGAAGCCGCGGGCAAAAGCTAGTATATAATATTTCAAAAATGTAAACAGTCAAATAAAACCGATGCTATTGAAATATATGAAGCAACAGATTTATTACATAATATTTTCCTTCTCGTTAATTATCAATTTTTTCAACCATTAAATATTACTTCATTGATGGCGCCACTGGCGATTGTCCTTTGTAGGTTTAATTTAATCACTACCATATCAGCATACATCCTCTGCTGATCAAGGACCTTACAATGACCGATACGAACGGTCAATAGAGATATGCCATAAATACTAAACATGACAGAAAACCACTTAACGCTTTTATCAGTATCTCCAGTGTCTGTATCTGTCCTTGTCATTTTATTGGCTATGAAGTGAGAGAGCAATAGATTTCATTCAAGAAAGATGATAAGTCTATAATGATCTAACTATTGGGTCACAGGTATGCTCTCTGTGAGAGGGAATGGCCATCATCACGTGGCACAGTGTTTTAAGAAGCCCGATTTTCTGTGAAAAAGCTGACAGAAATAATCATTTAAATGCAAGATTTCGTATCCCGACTGAGCTATCAAGTCTAGTTAGGGTTCCGTTGCCAAATGGCAAAAAACGGAACCCTTATAGATTCGTCATGTCTGTCTGTCTGTCTGTCTGTCCGTCTGTCTGTCTGTCTGTCTGTCTGTCCGTCTGTCTGTCTGTCTGTCTGTCTGTCCGTATGTCACAGCCACTTTTCTCCGAAACTATAAGAGCTACGCTGTTGAAACTTGGTAAGTAGATGTATTCTGTAAACCTCATCAAGATTTTTACGATAAAATGGAAAAAAAAATTGGGGTTCTCCAAACTTAAAAATTTTTTTTCATCAAACCTATACGTGTGGGGTATCTATGAATAGGTCTTCAAAAATGGTATTGAGGTTTCTAATATCATTTTTTTCTAAACTGAATAGTTTGCGCGAGAGACGCTTCCAAAGTGGTAAAATGTGTGTCCCCCCCACCCCCGTAACTTCTAAAATAAGAGAATGATAAAACTCAAAAAAAATATAAGATGTACATAACCATGTAAACTTCCACCGAAAATTGGTTTGAACGAGATCCAGTAAGTAGTTTTTTTTAATAAATACGTCATAAATCGTAAACTGCAATTTACCTTACATTCAATCAACTCAAATATAAAAATTAAAAAAAAACATTTAATTTCATAAGCATAAACCTTATACATAAACCGAGGATACCTACAGGTTTGTACGGAACCCTCGGTGCGCGAGTTCTACTCGCACTTGGCCGGTTTTTTTTTGAGTTAAAGTTTTTTGAAAATCGTAATTTTTCCATCCGGAAAATAAGAAAAAAAATTAATTACGCTTAAACTAAGCATGATACGAAATAATGATGTTAGGTACATTCATGGCGTATCTTATGCAGAGTATTTTAGTCCATAAATGAACCTCGCAACTTTGTTAGATCCAGATTTATACGAGTTTTTTGGTTTTTAGTTTTTCTTTTTTTTTTCTCGAAAACTCCGCCGTTTCGGGAAAAGTTATTTATACTGAAATGATTTTGATAACTTCTCTAACACACCACATAAATTTAAATGATTATTTCTGTCAGCTTTTTTAATAAAAATGGGATGTCCGAAAATCGGGCTTCTTAAAATACTGTGCGTGGGCACAGTTTCGGTTGGTATAAAGAACTATTTTCGGAAAATAACAATCATGAACCGACACCCTAATTGCGTAAAATACTATCAATCAGAGTTTGAATCATTTTGACGGATATTATTAATCCATTGCTTCACATATTCGACAAAGTTGTCTGCTCAGCATCGTAAATAACGCAATGAATGTTGTTTAACTGTTAAAATGAAAGCCAATCCTACTGTTAGTGGGTTTCGAAGAATAAGCAGGAAGCTGGATACCTGCTGCCCCCTTTAATTCGACCATATGACATCAAATGTGACAACCTCTCTTACTTTTTATTGGCGAGATAAAGACTATTTTCTGTTATCTCTTATGAAATTACTATTGATAGCTAAAGATTAAAGAAAGAAATTGATAACGGAGCCAACAAATTTTAAGGTACAGTTGGCCGCACGTCAGTGGTAAACAAACCAGTATGAGCTGGTCTGTGGTTCTATTGAAACTCCGTACAGTGATTGGTCAGTTCAAGGGCAAAGTGACAAATGAAGTAAAAACAAAAAAAAAAAAATAGTTAGCCTACGTTTACCTACATTTTTTTGTGCTAACACTACTCATTCTAAGCACCTCTTTTTTGTGGGTGGGAAATCATCAAATGACATCTCCCACACTGGGCGGAGCGGGAGAGCGTGTCAGACTTTTGCTGTCTAAAACCCACCCGTGTTCTTTCAGTTGTCTATATGCCAGCAGGGCCACGGTAACTCCTTCGAACAAATCTCGCGACCCTGGCAGATTCCAAGCACCTCTGAAATCTTGTTTTGTATTGTCCCATATTGAATACAAATTGAGGTTATTCCATTCATAGACACACTTGTGCAAATTAAAGCAAAATATAACATAATAATGTACAGTGTGTATTCAAATTTCAATGTCTTGCATCTAATTAGTTTTCAGTTTGATTGTGGAATCATTTTATAGTCATTTCGATGTAGAGATTGATTTATGATATCAACTCAGCCTATCGTAGTCCACTGCTGGACATAGGCCTCTCCCATGTTGCGCCACAGATATGTTGATTTATGATAAACATAAGTTAATTTGTGGTTGTTTTAGCTGTCAAGAATGTTAGGATGTTGCTGGTTTCATGGTCAAGGTTTTTTATTTATTGGACAATATAATGGATTTGACTAGGAAAAGAGTTTATGGTCTATACATCAGCCTAATGCAGGTCCTGCCTAGCAGTCGTGAGATTTCTTTGAAAGAGATACTGTAGCCCTGGCATAGGCTACTGAAGTAACACAGGTGGGTTTTTAGTCAGTAAAAGTCTGACATGCCCTCTCCCTCCGCCCAGAGCGGGAGACTTCATTTGATGATTTCCCACCCAAAAAAGAAAAAAAAGCCTAATGCAGGTCATACAAGTACCTACAATTTTAAACATCGCCATAGTAAAAAGTAGTCACAATAGGCAAATTAAATCATACTCCAGTTATTTACAAAAAAACGAGAACGCCAGACATTCATTTACATATAAAAATACGCAATTTATACCTTTATATTGAGGTAAATAAACTTAGCACAAGGCAATGTTAACTTCCTATATAACACAAAGGAATGGAACAAAAAAAATGCCCACCTATCTGTGAGTAATGTGTACTTAATTATTGCATAGCTTTCATTAAAACAGTATCAAAGAAGGAAATGTTTTTCTTTATCAAACAATGATGATTAAAATTAATTCATGCTTTGGTCAAGAAATAGTGTTATTTTGCATTAATTAGTTAAATTTTTCCTAGATTTACTGACAGTAAAGAAGCTTTATTTTAGGATCTCATTAAACAGTCGAATTAAAAATTAATTGATTGATTTAACACAAAACTGCAAAGACAAATACATTATCATCATCATTTCAGCCAAAAAACGTCCAATGCTTAGTCCGTCCAAGACGGACTTAGGCCTTCCCTAGTTTGGGGGCTTTGCCATAATCGTCACGCTCGGCAGGCGGGTTCGTGGTCGCAGTATGGTGGTAAAATGCATAGAGAATTCTGCTGCCCATTCTCAAGTACGTGTCTTAGTCGCCTCTTACGACGCCGCAGGGAAAAATGGGAGGGTTATTCTCTACGTCGGGCACCACACATTACAACAACTAATCGACCATCAGATCCTCATCTTAAAATACTCCAAACATACATACAATCAACTTTCAGTATTCCCCACATCAGTAGGTAGGCTTAGCATCCAAGAGAGTGTTGAGAGAAAGGACTAAGTGCGGAAACCAAACCCCTATAACATAGAAAATAGAGCGTTAAGAGCAGAGTGTGCAAGGAGCAGCAGACTATTAGTTAGGTTCTAAGCTGCTCTATTTCTAGTTTCAAGTACTATACTTCAGAAATAGATCCTTTATCTTCACAGTTATGAGACGACATGACTAAGGCCATTCATAGAATGTAAAATAAATAAAGTAAAAGTATAGACAACATTTACAACCTATTTTCTGCATAGTCATACTTGCGAGGATATTTTTTTTTTGCAATTGATTGCAAACCTTTAGCAGATTGTTGTACAGATATTAACTGCTGACTTTTTGCAGTGAGCAAAGAATCTGCCTATCAAAATTGTTCACACTTTATGATTATACATACTTCCTATTGTAACATTTTAAATCTATCAAATAAATGTTCATGTTTTGCCATACTATGAAATTCTTACTATTTATTATGTTACTACATGTAACATAATCCTACCCTAACCTACAAATCTTGTAAAAAAAATTTGAACTTCTTTAAGTGATTAATTCGTAAAAATTGTAAATTCATCATCAACAGCCTATATTGTTCCCACTGCTGGGACACAGGCCTCCTCTCGGTGAGAGGGAGAGGGCCATTATCCACCACGTGGGCCCAGTGCTAAATTATTATCTACTAATATACGTTGAAGAAGTATATGACTTAACATACACTCCTGTAATCCCCGAATTGTTTAAGAATTTTGTGATACTAGTGAAGAAGCCCTTTCGTACCTTCCTAATAAATAAATACTTAAATGTCAGGGATATGTCTAGAACATAATAAACGTAGATAACTCACCTTGGACTTAGCTGTAGATATCCAGGTGTCCCACCAGTTGACGGCTTGCTTGTCATCATGCCTCGGCATACTGGCTGTCTCACTGGGACTTGCATCACTAGACCTAAGTAGACATTTACAGGTATGTTAGAAAAAGTAAAGAAAGCCATGTTTATTTGTCTATGATTAGCAGTGGTCAGAGTAGGTAGATTGATTTTACGTACTCGCATCATAAATAGTCATAGAAATCACAACATGGATAAGCCTTTTTTCCGGGATTTCTTTTTGGTACTTACGGGATTTAATCAAATATTGTGAAATTAAGGATTTTGAACTAGGTACTACATTAGAAATTTATAAAATGCGATAGATAAACATTTAAAATGGTTTTTTTCTACTGTAGAAGGCCGAAAAAAACAGCAAAAGGGTTAAACATTTCTTTTTCATATTGATGTATTCTTTATTCTACACATTACAACTTTTGAAATTAATTTAAAAATCCCGGAATCCCGGAGGCATATCCATACTAATATATACGTGCCAGACCATTGATCCCATTTCAATCTACCTACTCCGACCTCTGATGATTAGAGAAGGATAGACTATGATTCATGAACAGAAAAAAAAAATTGACTAGTTCCAAAATATGAATGTAGAATTTAAAGATTTATATTTTTTTCTAAGGTAGGCATACAAGGGCCTGAACTTGCAGAGGCCCATTAGACTCTAAGTAAACGAAATTAAACACAAACCGCTGATTTTTCCTGTATAACTATTATACACTATGCAAGTGCACCCAAGGATAACCTTCGGTCTATGCAGGACTATTGCAGAACATGGAATTAAAACATATATTGTGCACACAATTATAGAATTGCCTGATCAATGATAAGTAATTCATCAATGATTATATATTATTAAAAGGACTATTGCAGAACATGGAATCAAAACATATTGTGCACACAATTATGGTAGGACTATGTCCTCTGCCCGATCAATGATAAGTAATTCATCAATGATTATTATTAAAAGCCCACAATGTCCCACTGCAGACTGTACCTGCTTACTCTCATTACATTTCTCTCTATGTTTAAAGCTGCTAAGGACCAGATCTCGTTGAAGGAGTATTTTGTAGTTATTGATGTTGTTTAGCTATAGATTACCTTTGTATAGAATTGGCCCAACACTAGAAAGGGATATGTTTTAAAAAAGGAACTGAGACTTTTGCTCTGAAATGAGATGCTTTAGTGAGACCAGTAAAAAAAAAACAAGGCTTTAAATTGTCGTGTCAACATTGTTCTAGGTTGTTTGTGGAAGTTCCTATTGGCTTTGTGGTGTGAGTTCTATTCAGATTCCAAGCATTTTCTATTACATAAAATGATAGCTAGACACCATTTTTTAGAAACTGCAAAAATAATCTCTCTTATGTAACAAAATCATCATATTCAAATGCCTTTTAACCTATAGATATTATATGTATTAGTTCATAGCAGCTATTGTGAACAAGATGAAGCTCATTCATTTTTTATACATTTGACATGATTATGATACTTAGATCATGGCATATTATGATTGAAAAATGTTGCTCTGATATTTAGTATTCATATTTCATTATAGTTTGTATGTTTTCTAAACATAAGAAAATATAAGGAAAGGAATAAAAGAGGTTTAATTGCTGTCTTAAGATGTTCCATGTTCAAAATGAGAAGTGAATAAAAAAAAAATACTTACCTAACAAAATGAATCCTATAAAAGTCCTCAGAAAACGAATTATGTCAGCATCTAGTTAACACCAAAACGATTGGGTTGTTACTGTTATGTGCTTGACGTTACACGGTTTGTCTAATTCGCCTGTACATTGACAAAATGAGCGACTAGGAAGCAATGAATACGTCTCCTAATTGATCCCATGACCTTTCGAAATCATGATTCTCAACTCGAAAATGTTATTCGGAATTATTTATTCCTAGTGCTAACAAAGTAACCGTCTAATGGTTTTATCAACAAAACAACGCATTTTTTCCTCATTAAGCTCTTTCTTCGATAACCATAGAATGTTGACATGGTTTTAGTGATAGCGTAAATATATTAAATAACTTACTTTTCAGCCATCACGACGTTTCTTTATAGTATACACAAATAAGGAGAGCACATGGATTGCTGCACATAAATTGTTGTGTGATTTTGTTGTTGTTTTTACACGAAATTTAGAATTAATTTTGACATAGTTTTGTTTGCGTTGACATAAGGATGTCGTTCCGTTACAGAACGTGTCAATGATCCGTGCGATATTTTATTGTTATCATTCCGGCATTTTTCTTTTGATTTGTAATTCTATTGTTATGCATAACTTTACCTCATTTATTATTGTCTACATTTAGAAGCAAAACTGCATCTTGGATGGGTTGAATTAATTACATTAACTAGAAATGGAACGTTTTTGTCTTTCAGTTGACTTTATGCGAATAATTCACAGATGGCGCTATTTTGCAAGTTTTCAGCATTGCACCTTTTATTTATAAATGTTTTTAGTTTCTAGAAAAGGAGTTTGGGATAAGTGTAATACCGGTGTCCTAAAAGTTTATCCACTAAGTACCTACATAGTATGCGGCTTTACTAAAAACAAACGATCAAAAAATAATGATATACATGTAAGTAATTAATTACTTACGTTTAAAAAATATTTATAAGAGGAAACATTATCTACCTGCCCCAAAAAGTCAAACAAAAATACAAAAATGTTTTTCCCATACACAAAACCTCTTGCATAAAGCAACGCACAAAACTGAATAATAATTACGGCTAATTATATTAATTCGCCGATGCGAAATATTAATTTGCGTCGAGAGAGGCCGTATCTCCCATCTATGGCTCGTCGATTATTCAATAAGGCATTGAAGAGGGACTTTTATAAATTAATCCCAGCGCTTAGTGCAAGTGAGATGTTCTTACTACTATTAAGATAGGCATGTTTGTTTTAGTTTCATCATCCTGAGACGAAGTTGTCAGTAGTTTACAAGGTTTTTTTTTAAAATGAATTTGACACGTGCACGTTTGTGCTTAGCTAGATAATCTTTTGAATGGGTGACCGTTATTTACATAACGAGATTCAACTTGATTTTGCGGACTGTCCATAAAGCAAAAAGCCTGAAATCAGACAGCGTATCCATCAATAATGGAGTTTCAGAATCGCCGTAGGCCTGTAGGTAAATCTACCACTACACAGCAAAGTACTGGTACTTGACGGTGTAATATATATCAGACGATGGAAACGGGTTAGAACTTACAAATTAAGTAGGTACTAACCGGCACCCCTTATTGCGTAATACACTGCCAATCAGAACTAGAAACATTTTGAAGTATAAGGCTAATCCATTACTTCATATGTTCGAGGAATTGGTCTGCTCATCAACGGAAATAACGCAATGATTGTTGTAAAATTGTAAAAATGATAGACATTCCTATAAATGTACGTGTACGTGTTCAACTTATCTAAAAGGCTAATTCCCAAACGATACTGTCCTTCCTATTAATATGTCACATGGGTAGTTTTTTCCATATTTTTTATTGGTTCACCCCATATACCTGAAGAAGAAGTACCTATATGGATAAAATAATAGCACCTGTATCCGACTCATGCGTGAAATCCAAAAGTCAACCTTCCGTAAAATTGTCACCAGCCACATTAAAACACAGCCGACCATCTTTCTTACCGTGTCGTATTTTTAAACGTTCGTTGTATTTTGTAAAAGCTGAATATTTATAATAAATAATATTTGCTTTGGCTTCGCGGGTATCCGAGCACACCCATTGTTTGTCGATCAAGAGATTCGGTGCAGCTTTCTTCGTTATTAATAAGTGCTTGCGAACGATGTTGTAACGGCCTCCATGTACAGGATGATCCGATGATATTACCGTCCTATAAGTTATAAAAGAGGTGGATAGGTTTTACGCACTCTGCAAGTGGCACGTCAAAACTTGGCTAATTAGCCTAGTTTTCTTCATCTTGTCTCTTTTTCGCTCTCGATAATTACAACAAGCCGTCCTACTCCCACGTGTCATCTAATAGTGTGACATTGTGCAGTTTTAGAAGATCGAATGTTGGATAGGTAACCATAGGTCATCATTGGGGTAAACAGGGATTCTACTGTTCTTTAAAAAAATGATTTTTAAATAGATCAGTGGGGTAATTTCATAACACACATAAAATGACAATTCGCACCCCCAGTGCAACAAAGGCGTAAGAAGAATATACTAAGTTTACAGGAGAGCAAAAAACTGTTTGGTCTGGTATATCTATTTAGCATTTGTTCTTAATGTCTTTTTGGTATCTTGTATGTCTTTTTATCTTGCTCAATTTTTCGTCAAATCTTAACGGACAAAATGAGCATTGTGTATCTTTATCTGCGCTATATGAAACTGCAATAAAAAAAAGTGGCGTATTCTTACTTACGCCTTTATCGCACTGGGGGTGCGAATTGATCGCAACTCCTTCAATTTTGACACTTCAGCCACGATCATTGCGTTATTTAGGTACGTTGTTGAACAGCCACATCTTTCAAACCTATGAAGCAATGGATTAGGAATATTCTCGAAAACCCTTGGAATGTGATTGAAGTGTGTTTAGCAAGTAGATAGTGTGCTGCTGGTAATCATCATCTGACTAGCCTTTTCCACTTCCAGTCTTACGAGATGCAGCTAAATAGGTACTAATATTTTACATCGACCTACTGGCAAACCGAAATATGCGGGTAATTCAGTTCGTTATAATTTGAAGATAGGTTGTAATTTGCAATGAAATTAAACTAAGCAGTGATTTCTTTTGTGAGGGACTGGTGTTGTGTTTTCAAGGGCTGGAAAGATCTTTAAATACTTGTCTAGGTACCAGTTGGTTTACTAAGAGCCGTGCACCCTCACTTAGGTGCCCTTATTACCTACTTTACTACCTTGGTAATACTTTTGTTTCGTAGAAAACAAGATAGTGAAAAAAAAAACTATTTCATCTTTTATTTATTGAGACGGATTTCTATCCCATAATGGCAATTCACTAGTGTGAAGAACCTTAAACCCATTATTATAGTCAACAAACACAATATTTCACTTCTCATTACATACATCGCCTGCCTCGACTCATTGATTAACCTCCCACATCGATAAATCTAACTAATAACCAACATCCTGTCTACAAAAATCTGAATGGATAATCCTTCGTATAAACTGTAGCTAATAATAATACGTGAAATGATCGACGTGGCTCAGCAAAGTTCATCGCTCAATCAGCGCGCGCCTGCGGCGGTGACGTCATCTCTCGTGAGCTGCCCCGCCCCGCCAAGAGATGGCGCTGTACGATCGAAGCGTAGATCCCAACCCTCACGCTTCGCCGTGTGTGGTTTGATGAACGTTGCAGGGGGTTGATGAACTTTGATGTTTTTGTAAATATTTTTGTTGGCTTTTGATTAAGATGAGATGATCGATGTGGTGGTCAAACCACAAATGTACCTCAGATTCGCAGCACAATTTTTGCTACCTGTACAATGGAATCAGCTTGACGTAATTCGGTGGCACTCTGCCAAAAAAGGAGGCAAGACTCGAAGGACATAAATATGCAGTAATCGTCATGTTTGTTCATTGCCTATAGGTATGATTGTTGTATATGATGTTGAAGTCAGATTCGTAGAACATGATGCGGCTGGTACTATCTAGAACAAATCCTCGAGGGAGCGAGGTCTTTATTTTTCCTCCAAAGTTTAAGGTGTAAAACGGAACTACCAAGAGAATATTGTAAAAATCTTTTGCAGTGTTCTTTTATGAACAAATAAACGGAAACATACAAATGTTTAAAGTGTTGTACCTCGGTTTGTCATAAAACATTTCTGTTTATTCCCAGAACGCTTGAAACTTTCTTACGATGCCATTTGTTAGTTTTTACGCTTTTTTCATGAGCTTTACATGGTACCAAATGCTAGAGTTAGGTGTTCAGGCACAGCTTAAATTCTTGGACAATAATAATTTATTACATTCAGCGTAGCGTTGCTGTAGACTCTTGTGGAATTTGTTCGGGTAGTATGGCGTCCATAAGGGGGCTTGTGGCTCAAGTTAAGCTAACCTTGACGCGGTTAATCCGTGGATGGATTACCACTTTTACATACCAAGACCCCTCCGCGTCTCGGAAAGTGCATTGAACTGTTGGTCCCGACTGTCATTTTTAGATCTTTGAAAGTCTGACAACCAGTCCTACCAAGGGGTACCGCATTACCCATTTACTTGATTGTGGAGGTTAGACAGTAAGTCGCTTCATGTAAAATAGATGTACAGCTGCATTTGGTTAGACTGGAACCCGAGCCCAACATAGCTGATAGAAAAACGTTAGACAGATGGAGCACCTACCTATGCCTCCATATTTTTTTTTTCCGATATTGTTAGAAGTCATCAAACGACTGCTTCTGCTCTGGGCGAAGCGGGAGAGCGCCCGTGTTCCTTCAGTTGCCTGTGCCAGGGCCACGGTAACTCTTTCGAACAAATCCTTGACCCTGGCAGAAGTAGCATGGCTGTGTTCCCGATTGAGTGGTGTCAGAGATACAATAGGAGACTCTACTTTGACCCCAGCAGAAAGTTACCAAATTGCATGTCCTCTCCTCTCCCTAAAACGTCTGCTAGAAGAAAATAACAATAATTAAGTTTTCAACACACTTGCTCGTAAAGTGAGCCTTATTATATCGTTCTTAGGGCCATAAACCGAACTATAACATACACGTGCATAATAATATTACACACTAGTGCATAATAGAATGATCCCTACAAAGTTAAGTTAGTACCTAACTGCAAATTATATGCGAGTAAACAGAGCATTTTCAATTTAACCGGGTAATACAGTTTTTTTTTTTTTTTTTGTAACAACAAAGAGGTTTTATGCCACCGAAAATCTATTTACATTTTTGAAATAAATAAATGTGTCCCTAATTAAGACGAAAAAACATTTATTATTATCAAATTATTTATAATTCACAATAATTTCTTATAAAATATTTGCATTTTATCACAAAAATTATCATTTTGAAGTAGGCTGTATGGCTGTAATCAATCAACATACATTTGGCGCGTGCAAAAAAAAAATTGCGCGCCATTTCCCAATTTTCCCCTAATTTTCATATTTTGTTTGTATCGCATTTATTGCTGTGTGGTAAAACGATTTATGCAATACATATTTGTTATTTCCTCGCAAGTGTGTTGAAAAACGTCGTATGATACACGTGTGTATTGATGATTACCGTCCTCGGCTCTCTTAAGACCCTCACCTGACGGCTCGGGTCTCAATGGCGCCTCAGTGGTAATCACCAACATTACACACTTGTACCATAATGTACTATTATGTGGATACACTATAATGGAACTTTCAACTCAGTCATTTGAAATGAAATAGGTAATCCTTGTTACTATTAAATTTATTCTTTAGACTCCGTATTAAAAAAATTTAGTCATTATGTTGGTACATAACTACCTACATTCGCTTGTATTATAAATGTGAAAATTTGTGTGTTCGGACGTTTGTCACTTAATCACGCAATAAACAGCCCAACGGATTTGCATAAAATTTAGCACACAGATAGTTTATAACCTGAATGAATACATAGGATACTTTATATCTCGGTAGTACGTTTCCGTGGGTTTTTTTCCGATCACCACGTAGCTTTTGCCAGCGGCTTCACCCGCTGGCAAAAAATATTAATAATATACATATTATGTAGATTACCTAACTAACCACTAGATATAAGCGCCGCGCCGGCGCGCCGCCGCCGCCACGTTTTTCGCCGCGCCGCCGCCGCTGATCCTAGGCACCGGCGCGCCGAGCCCGAGCGATGGCATTCAGTTTAACCTAATACTGACCGAACCGTACGCACGTCGGACAAGTCATCATTTCAGCCGAAATACGTCCACTGCTGGACATAGGCCTTCCCCAAGCTCCACCAATTCGACCGGTTTTGTGCTTCCCGCATCCAGCGGATTCCTGCGGCCTTCACAAGGTCATCGGTCCACCTTGTTGGAAGCCTTCCAAATCTACGTCTTCCGGTACGCGGTCGCCACTCCAGAACCTTTTGGCCCCGTCGGTCATCTGTTCTGTGAGCAATGTGCCCTACCCACTGCCACTTCAGTTTAGCAATTCTTCGGGCTATAGCCCCTTTCCAGTCCAGAACCTTGAAGACATCCTCCAGTGCAGTGGTGAATAGTTTCGGAGAAATAACGTCTCCCTGTCTCACCCCTCGCTGCAGAAGGATAGGTTTCGAGGTCTGGTCCTGAAGTCGGACTGACATAGTGGCGTTTTCGTATAGGCACTTTAGCACCTCGATGTACTGATAGTCGATCTGGTACCGTTGAGAGAAGAGACTGCAGCACAGCCCAGGTTTCAGCCTGCTTACCCGCGCTGAGCGACCTTAAATTTGTGGACCAGCCCAACCATCAGTGTTCACGTTCCGGCAGCGTTTGTCATGACGGGCTGTACGCACTGGTTGAAGACCTTGGTCTTCAAACATTGCGGTATCGGCGACGAGAAGACTTGAAGAAGTTTTCCAAACTTTGCACAACCCAACTGGATCCGCCTGTCGGCTTCTTTCTCGAAGTTGTCTACCAAGCTGTATGACTTGCCCAAGGTAGGCATACTCCTTCACAACCTCGAGAAGCGACCCTTCGATGCGAATTGGACTTGGCAAGACATGCGAATTGTACATGACTTGTCTTGTCCAAGTTCATGCCGAGGCTTACCCGCCGTGAGGCTCCATTTAGGCTATGCAGCATCTGGTCTAACTGTTCCAGCGTCTCATGCCATTATGACGATGTCGTCGGCAAAACGAAGGTGTGAGATGTACTCGCCGTTCACATTGATTCCCTGTCCAGTCCAGTCCGCCGTCTTAAATACGTCCTCCAGCGCATTGGTGTTTTATATTGTTGCGCAATAGTTTTGGGGATATCACATCCCTCTGGCTCACCCCCCTGAGCAGTTGGATTGGGCTGGTTTTCGTATCCTGGATCTGGACAGTCACTGTTGCAGCGTCATACAAGCATCTCATCACCTCGACGTATCTCCAGTCAGTTCGACATCGTTGCAGAGAGGCCAAAACTACCCAAATTTCGATGGAGTCGAAGGCAACGAAGAAAACATGAAATTTGCTTAATTTGCAATGTCCTGAATGAAATCCGCTGTAAGGTCGATCGTATGCGTACGATGTAGTAAGTAGTTAGTGTACCTATATTAGTAAACATTGACAGAATTGTTGAAACTGCTACTAAAAATAACAGAGTGCACTATTTTTTATTCTACTTCTATTGGACTATAAACACTGTACAGTTCGGCTTTGTGGCAAATTGTTTTTATTCAGTAGCTACTATTATATTCTCACTAGCAATATTTCAGCTGCCTCATATTCATGTATCACACTATTCATCAGAATATGAATAATTTTGAAAGTGCTAATCCATTGCTTCATCTTTTCGAGAAATTTGGCTGTTCTATAACGTAAATAACGCAATGAATGTTCTTGAACTGTTAAAATGGAAACGATTCCTACTGTTATTGCGTTACGCAAATATCCCGCGCGTATGCAAGGATTATCAACACAGTACTCGTATTTTCAATAAATTACGTATGATTCGGTCGTAAGTATAGCTTTGCTAAAGGCTTTACGAATACATAGTTTCCCCTAACTCCATTCGTGGTTCGGTAACTTCAGGAACTCGAGCGGGGCGAGCACGGCCTACTGTGACAGGCTCAAATCACACATTTTTATCACAGTTTGGGAGCAAAAATCGTGTTGAAATGCGTCACTCAAGTCTATCACAGAGGCTGTGCTCACCCCGCAGGAAGATCATGATCAGTGTATTCTGTGGAAGATTTTGTACAAGTTACCACCCAGAATCAGCCTCCTCGCACTGGTGATGCTGGTGTTATCCCTTACATAATGAGATTGAAATCTGTTAGCAGTACCAACAGAGGCCACTGATATCCAAGAGCTAACGCGACCACTCGATGGGCTCAGAAAATAAAAACATGGAAGCTATTGTAGAAAGAAAATTCCACCCTGACCATTGCTAGAGTCAATTGGTGTCGCTAAGCCTGTACCTTTAAATTCGTTCGAAAATAGTTCTGATCCAGCCCGTCCCTTGCTGCTTTCTCCCAGTGACGCCATAAGCCGAGGTTTGTAGCCCATATGGTGTATCCAGTCGCTTAATTCTTTAATCCCTAGCTGAAGACCTTAATTTATTTATGCACCCACAGGTAATATCAGTAAAGCAGCCAACAACCTCCTAGGTTGACATGAGAGATGCCATTCCCAAAAAATAAATAGTAGGTAGAAGTGAACGTTAAAAATCCTGATGTAGGAACATAATTAACGAGAATAACCACTTAGTACCGCTTACGTAGATAATCCTAACTATGATGATTAGTCATTCATATTTCTAATTCATTTACGTAGTAAGGTCATATCTTGCGAAACTGTAAGATATTAAATAACTACGATTGTTTCGTTCGCTGGCCGATCGTTTTATTGATTGGTAGGAAAAATCGTGCCTGGGATGTTAGGAGTTGCATCTACACTATGAATGGCAGGATAAGTCCTCAACTGCAACGAATCATTTTGAAGAAATACGCTAATATATTGCTTCATATGTTGGAAAAATGTGTCTGCTCAGCAACGGAAATAATGTAATGAATGTTGTTGAACTGTCAAAATGAAACGTAACTATCCCGATGATGACACATTAGGGGGAGCGTCCTGTAACATTGTCTTACTCATCAGTGTAGACTAAAGGATAAGACAAGCCATGCTACGTCATGTGCAAATATTTTTAGGAAATGCTTACCCATTTCTTAACAATATTTAGATAGATGTATATCTTCCTCTTCATCATAAGGAGATTAGGACTTTTTCCAAGTTATGTGTGGTTCTTCGCGGACTGATGAGGTGAGGATATAAAGGAAGTAGAAACCAAACCCCATCGAGACACCGTGTAGTGCTGTACGTAAAGAATTGCTCTATCTCAATTCTTCCCGTGGATGTCATAAGAAGCGACTAAGGGACTTCTAGAGAAGAGAAAGCAGCGTTCTCTATGCATTTTACTACCATACTGCGAACGCCAACACGCCTGCCAAGCGTTGCGATTATGGCAAAACTCTCCAAGTTGGGGGAGGTTAGACAAATGATTAATATTCGGAGAAATCGCGAAAGACTAAAATCTAACCAGATTATCAGAGTGTATGAGCCTTTAGTTTGTGATGCCCTTTTGTCTGCTCCTCTTGCACGTATGCATCATCTTAATAAATTCACATTATTGCTATTCAATAAGCATGGTCACCGTACGCACCGTGGGCGAAGCGTGGGTGCCCTCGCGCATCACTATGTGATGCACATTAAATTTGATTGTTACTGCAACCTGCGCAGGCGCACAGATTTATATTATTACGCCAACCGTTCATTTGGTGATTATTAAACGATATAAATTTATTACACGATTCAATATAAATATCGTGACGGTAAAAGGGTAAGTAGGACTCCTTGAAGGCGTTTGAATTTAAAGACGGACTTATGTATCGAAATGGGAATATTATGAAAAGCATTAACTGAGTCTTCATTATCATACAAATTACATCATCATAATATTCTCCGTAGACTTTACCAAGTTTGACTCTAAGGACCAAATTATATTCACTCGACAAACGTTGGTGTTCCGAATCAGAATCATGTGAGTCCATGTATAAGTAAATACTGTATTATCAAGATACCTGATAAACTACTGTATATGGTGCGTTTTCCTTGTTACAGATGCCTTTATGAAGCTACCATAATGTAACAATTTCAAAAGCAAACTCCGTTCCGTCGCTGTTTGTACCAGGAGCGCATATCGGCGGCGGCGGTGGCCGCAAAGAATGTCGTCGTCGGATTTATGTGTGCGCGCGCACGCGATGACAGCGCCGCACCGGCCACTACTCTACGCGTATGTCCGCCTGGTACCGCCGACTTGGGCTGAGGCAGTGATTTCTTTTTGTTTTAGAGCATTTTCCTTTATGGCGATAAACAATTATGCCATTTACTTTGTGCTGTGAATCATCATCGTAAGGAACACTGAAATGCTCATGATTTATCCTCATGATTTATTTCAACTTGCCTGACTTAGTTTAACTTCCAAGGTATAATTAAACCAATGTTAAAATGGAACGTACTTTTACATAAACCTTCAAGTTATTATAGTATTGTGAAAAACGTTAACAAAAATTAATTTCTCTTCGTTCTTTATATTTAAAAGTGTAAGAAAATCACGTGGTCTTACCGTTTTCAAAGAATCTTATTACTGACTAGTTGACTACTGTGTACTCAGGTGTAAGAGTAAGCAAGCGTCTTGGCATTTAAAAACAATTGCAAATTACACAGAACACGGTTAAGCACCATCCTTCGACCACTTCATTTCGGCGAACGCTTCCGACAACGTCGTCGGTCCACTTGTGACTCGCATAAACTTAGTTTAGGTCTGTTTTCTCAGTTTATGTAGGCGCGGTCGACTGTCTACTGCTGCCACAGTATTTATGCTAAAAGGCCCTGCGGCTCGGACCCTTAATAAACAAATGACGCGCTCACAGATTTAAGAGCCCACGTCGCAATTATTTCGCTATTTCGACGCGGCCTGACCAAGTAAAGGCGGCTTTTTCGCTTTATTTGAATTTTAAGTAACCCCATGACGGTAATAGTGGTTGGGGAGTCGGAGGCTCGCTTTTGTTGCTTCGCCGAAGGGAAATGACTTGTTGCACGTCAGAGCGCGCTGCTGACGGTTTTCGTAATGTCATTTGGAGGCTTCGAGACTTACGTCTCGAAGTTACAGTGGCATAACGCTGCCGCGCAAAGCGCAGTGTTTGGTGCCATAATGGTGGCCTTTAGACTACAAATTGCGCTTTTAAACAAGAATAGACTTTAAAGTAAATAATAATTAAGTATCTTAAGACGAAGCCGAAGTAGCTTTGTTTGTTAAGATGATTCATGTGGGTTTCAGTGATCGTTACATTTTTAACATCTGTTTGGAAACCCATAAGTTTGATTCATGCTCCAAAATGTTACAACATGACGAAGATTGATAAGCTCGCATTGGAAGAAATATTGTTAAGACATCATTGTAGATATAAGGACCAATTTTTAACTGAATAAGCTTAACCACAACAAAAAGATAGTGACTGTCCGTTCGTGATACTTGACATTTTATCGGATTTCCAGTATGGCAGCTACTGGATGCGATCATTTAAAATGATAAATCACCCGCTCCGTCACCGGGCGACTCGTCAAAATGAACTTATTTGTCAAACTTAGATCACTGAGGTGCGATAACTAAAACAGGAAATTGAAATTTTGTATCACCGAACAAAAATCGGCCGCGTCGCCATCTTGGACGCTAATCGCTGCACGATTTGAATATGGAACTCTTTATACATAAATAGCTTTTTACTTTTTTATAAGTGTAAGCAGCCTGTTGATGCATAGGTCTTGACAGGAAATGAGGTTAGTTTTTTTAAGGTTCGTAGTATTTGCGTGGGAGAAGGGCGCGCTCGAATAGTTGGTGATGGGAGGTGCACAGATGGTTGATAGAAAATTCCAATCGTAATATAATACCTTTGTGTCGAGTTAAATGCCTTTCTATGTGCGTGTCAGGCTGACACTGTCAGTCTAAATACTGTGTACAAAGTAAGAGAAAGCGTAAGAGTCGTACCTATCTCGTATTTCATGCAGAGAGGAATCTACCTATAAAACGAATTAAACTTAGTCACTTAGTAGTTAGAACAAAGCAAAAAGTTGCTACAAAGAGCTTAGAATTAAGAAATTCCCCGGATTACCGTTGCTGGGATCCAAGGAATAATAATTATGTCAGGATCGATGTCCAAAAATGGACTCCATTGCATGTTGCATACATATTTCAAATGTCTTTATGTACAAAAATGTCAGTGGATCCCTCCACAAAAATTTCAATATGTATCATAATCAGCCTATAATGATCCCATAGCTGGGATACAGGCCTCCTTTCTATGAAAGGGAGTGGCCCGTATTCCACCACGCGGGCCCAACACGGGTAGATATCACAAGTCTTCGTTTTTTTGTTCTATGACAAGCCGTTTTCCTTCACTGTTTTGAGAGCAATGATGATGAAATAATTTACACACAGCTGAACGCCTGTCTGGGTTGGAATCTATGACTTACAAAGTACTTGTATGTCACGGCCGCTACCACTGGAGCACCACTGCTCTCTCATATAAATATCAAGAAACCTACGTACAAAAATACTTCTAGGAGGTAGACTAATCGCAGCTAATAAACGAAGGTAGGTATGGTATTCGTAAGTCCGATTCTATAAGTAGAGTTCCGCTAACATTTCGACTGCGTCTGATACTGTTGGTACTTTATACCGACATTACAGTTCCTGCAACGTATGCCTTATATGGAACATTTTATCTGACCCCTAAGTTAATCCCTTGATTGCATTCTAAATTAAACTTTGAAATGAAGGGAGAGAGATTGGAAATCGAATGTAGAGTCTGTTCATTGATTTTGCATCTGAAAGTTTTGGGACGCTATTAGAAAGGTACGATTTACTTTTAATGCATTTTAGATGGGCTTTCGAAACTAATTTCGAAGAAGTACTATGTATAATTATAGAAGTGGAAAATTATATATGTATTATTTATTATATCTTATCTTATACCTTTAAACGAGCAATTCTTGTATATATCTTATACCTTTAAACGAGCAATTCTTGTATACATATAATCTGAATCTCGGAAACGGCTCCAACGATTTTCATGAAATTTAGTTTGAAGAGGGTTTCGGGGGTGATAAATCGATCTAACTAGGATTCATTTTTATAAAATGTCGTTTTATTCGTGTTTTCAATGATCAACTTTATCGATAATCAACTTGAACATAAACTTTTTATTTTAAACACAATTTACTAAAAAATACCGAGCAAAGCTCGGTCATCCAGATATTAAGTATTTAATCTAAAGAGAAGATGCTGCCAGTCTCCGACAGCGATACGGATGAATTTTTCAACGCTATATTTTAATTTGTAAATAGCTTTAGTTGATTTAGGTTATAATTTTATTTTTCCATTAATTTAAATCTTAAGTTTTTCATATTATTCTAATAGGTAATTACTGTTAAGTTTCATTGAAGACACGATACAAGTATTTAACTTTATTATCTAAATTTTTATGAAGAGTTTCAGCCTACCAATGTTCTTAATACAAACAGATAGAATACTTTTTATTTTGTACACCAAAAAAAAAATACAGATACAAATGTAGAAATTTTTCAGTGTTATCGCTAAAAGCGATCTTTTACATACAACAACAACCTTTGGATGGATGAAAGGGAGAAGAAGACCTTTGGATGGATTTAAGGGAGCAGTATTGCCCAATACTGCTAGCCTAGTAGTGCTAGCCAGGGGTATACCATCACTTCATTACCAAGTATAAAATGGAGGAGGTTCTATGTTCGAATGTATGTAATTTCTTTTTATGTGTGTTCTCGGATTTCTCCACCAATTGTGGACCGATTTTCAAAATTCCTTTTTCGGGTTCCGTTGCCAAATGGCAAAAAACGGAACCCTTATAGACTCGTCATGGCTGTCTGTCTGTCTGTCTGTCTGTCTGTCCATCCGTATGTCACAGCCACTTTTCTCCGAAACTATACGAACTATGCTGTTGAAACTTGGTAAGTAGATGTATTCTGTGAACCGCATTAAGATTTTTACAGTAAAATAGAAAAAAAAAAACAATAAATTTTGGGGTTCCCCATACTTAGAACTGAAACTCAAAAATATATTTTTCATCAAACCCATAAGTGTGGGGTATCTATAAATAGGTCTTCAAAAATGGTATTGAGGTTACTAGTATCATTTTTTTCTAAACTGAATAGTTTGCGCGAGAGACACTTCCAAAGTGGTAAAATGTGTGTCCCCCCCCCCTAACTTCTAAAATAAGAGAATGATAAAACTAAAAAAATATATGATGTACATTACCATGTAAACTTCCACCGTAAATTGGTTTGAACGAGATCTAGTAAGCAGTTTTTTTTAATACGTCATAAATCGTAAACCGCAATTTACCTTTCATTCATTCAACTCAAATATAAAAATAAAAAATTTAATAAAATAAATTTAAAGACATTTAATGTCATAAACATAAACCTTATGCATAAACCGAGAATACATACAGGTTTGTACGGAACCCTCGGTGTGCGAGTCCGAATCGCACTTGGCCGGTTTTTTTAATGAATAGGTTATGCATCTAGGGTGGTTCCATATAAATTTGATTAACTTCGTTTGGCTAGTTATTGCGTTAACTTCAATAATACGTATTTATTCCACGTTGTGTATCGTGATGACTTTGTAATACAAAAGAAGGAATAGGTAAGGACGTAAACAATTATTTCAGAGGGGTAATCGCGTAATACACTTTCAGTACGAATCGCTTTCATTTTGACAGTGGCACAACATTCATCGCGTTGTTTACGTTGCTAAGCAGACAGTGTTTTCGAACAAAAGTAAGAATGGATTAGCTTCAACATGATTCAGATGGTGAATGATGAAAGACCACCCTGAAAAAAGCTTTATTCAAAATTATCCCTAATACTAAAATGAAAAACAGTATTTTCAAACATTTTACAATGTGAGTACGAGTACGAGTATAATGTTGAATACTGCCCGCAGGACATACCTATAATAGTTGCCGGTGCCGCAATCGGCGCACGCGCACTTGATCCAACAAGGATTAATTTAATTGAAGTTCAGTTCGTTCTTCTTATAATTATTTTATTTAAAACTGTAATACTAAGTGCATTATAAAATGCATAGTACCAGTAGTCACTAACTGGGTACTATTTTCAGTTGTAACAAAAATAACTTCGGTATTTTTAATTCCTTTACCCGTGTCTCTAAATCTAAGGCGTTGGTCTTCAAGGAAAGTGTTTCCCTCTTAATACAACAGTTATGAAAATCTGTCATTTTAACCAGTTTATAAAACGCTGAAATTCAATCGTTTTTTTTTTTAATTTGCAGCACTCCCATTGCATATCACACTATAAAACAAAAACAAAATCAAATCAACATCAAAAGTCATTTATTCAAACTAGGCTGAGAGTCAGCACTGTTTGAACGTCAAAGTACATACGACAGTCCCCCAAAACGCCTGCCCTTCACCACTTCCTAGTCCTTTAGCTGGGCAGAAGAAGTGGCGCAACAAAATCTGAATCATTTAAGTTCGACTGTTGCCGGACGTAAAGACTATCACCATGCAATTTTTCCCGTGGGACGATGGGACTTCCTGCAGAATGAACAGCAGCGTTCTCTATGCATTTTTTCACCATACTGCGATCGCAAAACCGCCTGCCAAGCGTGGCAATACTGGCAAACCCCCCTATTTTTTGGGGAGTCCTATGTCTAGCAGTGGACGAATTTCGGCTGAAATGATGATGATGATGAACAAAAATAACTTAGGTATTGTATTTATTCTTAGGTATATATAAGGTGTATCTATTCATACATGAAATATTTTAAGAGGTACACCTGTAAGTGGTAAAGAAGCTATAGCAACGAAAAAAAAAATTTTGTAAGAGTTTTTTTTTTAAATTTAATATTTATAAATTATTTGACGCACATAAGAAATATTGGCTCCTTCTTAGTTTTTACGGCCCGAGACACCGCGGCCATGCTCGTGCCGTCTGGTCGTCGCCCTCGCAGGGTCAGGCGGGCCATTCATAGAATTTGGAGTAAAGGTTTTATGCAAAACGTCTCAAGTAGTTTTAAAATTATAATAATTACGAAAATTCAAAAACGCTTAGATAAAAAATTTCTTTTTGCTTCTATAGCTTCTTTACCACCTACAGGTGTACCCCTTAAAATATTTCGTGTATGAATAGATACACCTTATATATACAGTCAGTGTCTCTAAATCGAAAATGTTGGTCTCCAAGGCAACGACCATTATTAAAATCTGTAATTTTTATCACTATGTAACCGTACAGGGGAAACGCTTCGTTTTTTACTATCGATTTCCGAAATTAAAATTTTTTTTTTTTTTTTGTTAGTTGGTTGATTGTTTTGTTTTTTTCAGTAAAAGTTTTTATTTTTCACTTTTTAGTTATGATACCTACCCTGCACTAATTCGTATAGCACTACTGGCAAGGTCAAAACCAGTGACAGAAAGTTTAAGAATATCATCACGATAAACAAACTGGATTAAATACGTATCAAAGCAAAGTCAATAAAATTGGTATGGGATCACCCCTGAAGCATAATCTATCTATTAAAAAAAGATTTTTGAAATTAGTTCACAGTTGGCGGAGAAATAGATGAATCAGTGATTCTCAGACTAATAGGTTAGACGATATAGCGGGTTGAAACATCTCTTATTTAAATTAAACTCTCCAAAAAACCAGTAAATACCAATAATTGACCACGCAACATTAAATCTCAACAATCGTACGGCACCCAACAATCTTTTAATCTCCGTTTAAACCAGTGCAACCTTATCATAGTCAACCAAACCCAAGTTTAATTAGTTCTATCGCTAATTACTTAGCAGGGCACGACTAGCCGAGGACTATTCCAAGTATTCCATGATTTATTGGCCAGGCACTATCCTTTGACCCTTAGCGCTCTATTTGGACAAAATATTTAACATTTCAGTGCTAATGGTTTTAAACTGGGATTAATACTTAGCATTTGATTAAGTAGGTGTGTTGTATAAGTATTGGTTGTGATTAATTTATGTGGTTTGTGGATAATTGTTTATTTGTTAGCGTTGAGTGTTTATTGGTCTTGTATATCTTTATATATATAATTCTACTGTACGTGTGTATGTCACTGAACTCCTCCTAAACGGCTGGACCGATTTGAATGATTTTTTTTTATGCGTTTGGGTGGCACCCTGGATGGTTTAGATTCACTGTTGGACCCAGTAGGTAACGCTGCTATCGAGTTCTAGGAAACAGGACAACGTCTGTACGGTCAGCTTGTATGTTTATGAAAGACGGATTTGGTGTTGTTGTATTGTATCTAGGTACATAAATGATGAGTTATTAGATGAGAAGTGAATAAATCTTGCTACCATACTTGACGAGCTTTTTGTACAACTCATAATCAGCCTATAATGTTCCCAGTGCTGGGACATAGGCCTCCTCTTAGTGACAGGGAGTTTGAGCACTGGGACACAGGCCTCCTCTTAGTGACAGGGAGTTTGGGTACTGGGACACAGGCCTCCTCTTAGTGACAGGGAGTTTGGGTACTGGGACACAGGCCTCCTCTTAGTGACAGGGAGTTTGGGTACTGGGACACAGGCCTCCTCTTAGTGACAGGGAGTTTGGGCACTGCGACACAGGCCTCCTCTTAGTGACACGGAGTTTGGGCACTGGGACACAGGCCTCCTCTTAGTGACAGGGAGTTTGGGCACTGGGACACAGGCCTCCTCTTAGTAACAGGGAGTTTGGGCACTGGGACACAGGCCTCCTCTTAGTGACACGGAGTTTGGGCACTGGGACACAGGCCTCCTCTTAGTGACACGGAGTTTGGGCACTGGGACACAGGCCTCCTCTTAGTGACAGGGAGTTTGGGCACTGGGACACAGGCCTCCTCTTAGTGACAGGGAGTTTGGGCACTGGGACACAGGCCTCCTCTTAGTGACAGGGAGTTTGGGTACTGGGACACAGGCCTCCTCTTAGTGACAGGGAGTTTGGGTACTGGGACACAGGCCTCCTCTTAGTGACAGGGAGTTTGGGCACTGGGACACAGGCTTCCTCTTAGTGACAGGGAGTTTGGGCACTGGGACACAGGCCTCCTCTTAGTGACAGGGAGTTTGGGCACTGGGACACAGGCCTCCTCTTGGTGGCAGGGAGTTTGGGTATCAACTTACATTGGGCCTTTTTGAGGCTCCGGGCTTCGAAAACCTTCGACATCTACGAAGATGTCACATGTCCGATGCTTTCCTTCAGCATTTTGAGAGCAGTACTGAAATTTAATAATTTAAGTATGGCGCCTGTCTGGATTCGAACCTACGACCTCCTCCGACGGCGTAAGTCGCGATCGTGACCACGGGGTTGCTGTCTGTGGGCTGTGTGCTGTGTCAGCATAGCAGTGAAAAAACAATGAAAATCGGTTTCGACAGGATCTTTCAATTCTTTTAGATTTGAATGCTTAGTCAATCATTATTCAATCAATGCTTAGTCTATATGCTTTATACATCTATCTATCGTTTATTGCTATCTTCTACACAGTTTATAAATTAAATTCGCTGCCTGTCTCTGTTGTTCGTTCGTTGTTCTTCTTAACTGCACAACGGATTTTGGTGTGGATTTCCACAACTTTTAGAGACCTTATTCCGACAGATTTTATGTGTGAAGTAAATTAATTTTAAACTTCCATATAATAAAGAAATCTCGATATTTTATCAAGTCTAAAAACCTGGGGTGGGATGGGGCTACTAAGGACTTTTAATCAAGAGGTGAATGATATGCCCCACAATTTGCTTAATAAGCAAGAATTTCAAGCAGAAATCGCTAAAAATCTTAATCAACCTTTTCAAATTAAAATACAAGACAACAAGCAGCTATTAACATCTACTTAAACATAAGTAACCCTTGTTATTTCGAATTAAAGTCGCTTGCACTAGATAACGAACAATCAGCAGCGGCAGCGAGCGGGTTAGCTTCCCGCTACAAATAAGTTTAGATCGGATCAGCACCTTTTTGTTCCCACTGTCCCTTCCTGTACGATCAGCGATCATTGATCACGGACTGGAGCGAGCAGGCGAACAGTGATCAGGTGATGTGCCTCATTAAGTTGGTAAGTAATTTTCTATAAGCCGAACTAAAGTCAAGAAGACGTCGCACTAATGTCACGTAGACGTCACACTAAAGTTTAACGCCGCACTAAAGTTACGTTGTCGCCGTACTAAAGTTACGTTGACGCCGCACTAAAGTTACGTAGATGCCGCACTAAAGTCATGTAGACGCCATACTAAAGTCATGTAGACGTCATACAAAAGCCACGTAGACGCCGCACTAAAGTTACGTTGACACCATACTAAAGTCACGTAGAGTCACGTAAAGTCAAGACGCCGCACTAAAGTCACGTAAATGCCACAACTGAAGTCACGTTAACGGCACTCTAAAGTCCCATACACATGATAAATATATTGCAACTATATTTGTAGGAATACGTTAGCTTCCCGCTAGAAATAGGTTTAGATCGGATCAGCACCTTTTTGTTCCCACTGTCCCTTCCTGTACGATCAGCGATCATTGATCACGGACTGGAGCGAGCAGGCGAACGGTGATCAGGTGATGTGCCTCATTGATTTGGTAGCTAATTTTATGAGCTCTTTAGAAGAGGCATAGATACATTGTTGGTGAAGGAAGAAGACTCTATGGACTAAGGATGCCTTCACATCTGCAGCGTTAGTTAATTTCACGTGGATGTAGCGACGATGACGCTGCGTAGACGTCGAACTAAAGTCGCGTAGACGCCGCACTATATTTGTGTAGACACCGCACTAAACTCACGTAGAAGCCGCACAAAATTCAGTAGTTTGGATCGGATCAGCACGTTTTTGTTCCCACTGTGTTGTACCAACAGTGAACGAAAATAAGATGACACACTAAATCTGTTCAAATCATGTACACCTGTATGCTAACCAAAAAAACGTATTACTTTTGGAAGTTAATAAACAGAAAATATTTCTGACCCGTGTCGAGAAAATACTAAGATATTCATACAAAACCGTAGTCCACACTATTCTTTCGCAAGGCAATTAAACATTTTTTTAAATACCCCATTAGAGTCCTTAATTTGTAAACCGTTCAGGCTCTAAAAGTCCTTCGGATTTGCTTTACAAACTGAAACGAACTCTATCATTAACAAATACAGTCTAAAACCGTCTATATGTTCTTTTAGTACAATATGAGCTTTAAAGCTTCGTTCAGTTTTGCGCTAAAATAAAAGCAGCAATAAAATGTAGTCAGATTACTCGACTGGAACGGTTTGAAGTACATACCTAACTTTAATTTGTTGGGGAAGTCGAAATTAAAACAATACTTGTTGGTTTTTAAACTTATTAAGAACAGTATTTTTACACACTTTATATTAGTTTCACTTGTATGTTTGTATATTTGTTTGTAACCGACTCCTTATAGCGCGATTTTGATCCACTTTAAACAACCAGATTTCATTTACACTTTACACACCTGTCAAAGACCGATGACAATGCAATAATTTCATAAATTTGTGCCATTATACTTGCCAGGGTTACCAGGACAGCAAAAAAACTGTCTTCTAAAACTACGCTGACATACGTCACAAACTACGCTGACATACGTTTCAAAATTCGAAACACCCTAAAAATAGAAAATAAATAATAGTTTGAAAAACTAAAAAACACGCTTCCATAGAAAACCAAACTAAAAAGTAGGGATTCCTGATCAATAAAAAAATACCTTAAAAAGCACCTCACGCTTTTTTTTCCATTATTTAAAATAAAAGTAGCCTAAGTTACTCCTTGTTACATCAGCTATCTGCCAGTGAAAGTTCCGTCAAAATCGGTCCAGCCATTTCAGAGATTAGCCGGAAGAAACACACAGACAGACAAAAATTTAAAAAAATGTTGTTTTGGTATATGTACCGTGTATACCCCATATACATGTATATGTATATGGGGTATACACGGTACTTAGTAAAAAGTGGTTATCTTAATATTAAAAACAGACACTCCAATTTTATTTATTTGTATAGATGTATAGATATTATATATAGATATAGTATGAACAATCTTAAGGTGCAAAAATAAGCATTTCTTCAATTTGCATTTTCATGAAATATAAGGGTCGGTTGTCGGTTCACATCTGACGGAAGATGCGTCAGCGTATCATCGGTCGCGTCTATTCGGTCAAATAGTGTGTTTTCATATCTGACGGAAGATGCGTAGGGCGTAATTTTGCATTTCAGTGATAAATTGTTCTGTATCAAACATTTTCAATGCAAGAAAACTTCGAACGGTCAGTACACAAATATCTCCGCAGATGTTAC
This sequence comes from Aporophyla lueneburgensis, assembly GCA_932294355.1. Lineage (NCBI taxonomy): Eukaryota > Metazoa > Arthropoda > Insecta > Lepidoptera > Noctuidae > Aporophyla > Aporophyla lueneburgensis. Next base: position 18,320,490 of record OW028735.1, read on the forward strand.
GTCTAGTCTGAATGCATCAGTCAATATACGCGTGGCACGACGGTGCCGCCCTTTACGTCGGCCGACAATGCGTAGACGGAAACGGGACAGACGCTGTACGCTCGACGCACTAACGCATCATCGGTTAAGTGTGAAAGGTTGAATGTTTTCTCATATAATTGTCTGTTCTGGCGTTACGCGACCGATGATACGCGACGCATCTTCCGTCAGATGTGAACCGACCCTAAGACTCAGGTATAAAATAAAAATAGTTTTGAGTAACTACATGATCTTTGTTAACATTTTATGGAATAGAATCACAAAATATTAAAGTTTTATTTTTGAAAATCCACCATTCCGTGTTGTGCCGGACGTAACGAATAGCACCACCCAATTTCTTCCCGTGGGATGTAAGGGGCGACTAAGGGACTTATTCTAGAGAACGGGCAGCAGCAATCTCTATGCAATTTACCACCATACTCCGATCGCCAACCCGCCTGCCAAGCGTGGCGATTATGGTAAACCCCCCAAAATTGAGGGAGGTCTATGTCCAGCAGTGGACGTCTTTCAGCTGAAATGATGATGATGAAACATAGTTTTATCTTTGAATTACAAGAATAACTGATAGATTAATAAATTAACTGTCATATTCACATAATCAGACGATTAAAGTTTTATGTAATTCAGTACAATGTTGCGCTGAACCATATATAACCCAGTAACTGGGTTGTGGAGGTCAGATAGGCAGTACCTTCATGATATGTATTGATATTCAGTTGCATCCGGTTATACTGGAAGCCGACCCCAACATAATTGAGAAAAGGTTAGGCAGATAATGATGAACACTGCGAATATACTAGTGGGGTCATCTACTATCAAATCCGATGCATAACTTAAATCAGACAGATCTTTACCAAAATATAATCACACCATTAGACAAAAAAGAACCCTACACAACAATATAATAAAGCCGATAACATAATTCCGTCCGAAACATTTTTATCCTTGGTCCACGCGCAGTTTGTCGTCAGATTTAGCTTGTATTTATATCTGCGCAGGCGACAGGCGTGTGCTACCGGGCCGATACTAAATAACAGTGTCACACTAGCCTTTAAGGACACCGCCTGGATAGTGTTGTGAGAGAGTGAACCGTTTCTTTATGTATTTTCTTTTTATCATTGAACTTTATCTAGGTATCGAGGGATGGGTATAACGGGCTGGTGTCCGCAACACCACGTCTTTTGTTTTTGTGGGTAGGAAATCATCAAAAGACGTCTCCCCCTCTTGGGCGGAGCCCCCGCGTCCGGAGTCCGGAGTCCCGCGTTGGTTGTGTCATGCATGTAATATCCACCAACCCGCTTTGGGCCCATGTGATGTACCTACTACGATTTGGAATGGGCAACTACCTTCATCCCTCTCACAGAGAGGAGGCCTATTTTCTATAGGTGGAAATATGATAGGCTGGTTATGTGAGTAATTAGAAGTAATACTGAAGCAGTTAGCGCCGGTTTTTTGAAGAGCTTGCAACTATACTCAAAGTTACAGCCTTCAACAAAAACTTCGTAATATTAAGTGCATATTTCAGGTTGTTAGAAGCTCGGGAGCCTGCCAACTAGTCTTACCAAGACACATAGTATTACCTAGTACCTTGGTTGTGGAGGTCCAACTATACCAACGACGCAGCTCTATGTCCCAGCTACATCACACCACGAAGGTTGAGGAGATCGTGGAGTATGTACGAGTGAAGACCAGCTGGACCTTGAGGGTCTAGAAGTTGGAGTCGCGCCACAATACTAACTTCAAGTCATGCGTGGTGCTAGTTCCGACTCATTGTATCGAGCCCTTCTTCAAGGAAGAGTTTTGGCCGAAGAGTGTCATGTTTCGCCGATTCCGCGGAAGGCTACGCGACACCACGCAACGCAACATGACGCTGTCACTTCGTGTACAATAGTTTTATGTTTCAATTGTTTTTATTTGTATTTATGATAGTCTGTAAGGTATTTATGGTATGGGTCTTTGTAACCTGTGTATGTATGGGTCGTTGTATTTAAAGTACTGTCGCTTCCAATCTAATTAGTAACTAGTTAGATTGGAACCCGACCCCAACATATTTGGAAAAAGCTTTTGCAGATGATGACTTCGGTACACCAGCGGCATCAACTTCTCACTTACCAGGTTCAGACTATTAAAAATAAACTCTGTGTTGCGCTGACTCCGAAAATATTGGTATAAGGGCAGAAAAATAATGGTGAATAATGACAAGGTAAGGTAAAAAAGTTCTTTAGTAAAAACGGGGCAACTGATTCGACTATTTATTCTTCGCGTAACACGGGAACTAGATTTGACATAATTCATTTCTTACAAAGAATCTCCAATCAAACGCTTTTTTTTGGGTGGGAAATTATCAAATGACTCCTCCCGCTCTTCGTGTCAGACTTTTACTGACTGAAACCCACTCGTGTTCTTTCAGTTGCCTGTGCCAGCCTCGGGAAATCTTTCGAAAAATCCACGACCCTGGCAAGTCCAATCAAACCCTAAAACCATTTTCTGCATGCCTCACCTTACATACCGCCATCGTGCGCATACGCCTTTTTGTTCGATTCGCGGCCGTATTTCGGCTGCGCGCGCTTCCATTTATCTCAGCTATCATCTGAGATACGGCGGCGGCTATCCGCTGAATCTTTATGCGAGCTCGATAGCCGATACTGACCGCCGCTGATTAGCCGATAGGTACGTCGCACCATTCATAATGTTATGTTTTGGCGATTTTTAAATAGTATCGATATTAAATCGATATACAGTATCGATTTTTGATTAAAAGTGAAACTTGTTGGGTTTCTGACGAGTTATGTTTTTTTACTAGTTATGTTTTTTTATAGTCTCTAATGCTGCAGCATAGATACCGTGTTTGACTACATGTAATAAAACAAACAAAAAATAATATTATAATGATTTCATGGTTGCATGAAATTCACTGAAAATACAGTTAAACCTATGTATACTTAGATAAAACACACGGAACCGTTTTCGGGGATTCAAATGGTTGAGGTTATACCGAAGCTGAATTGAGGTAACCACAAACAAGTCCGGTTACGCAGTCGACAACCATGTGAACAAGATTATTATGTCTGGACTTTAAAAGAGACTGTGACCTCTGAGTTTGTTTCGGCCTTTCTTCTCAGAGTAGTCAGTTAGGAAACGCCGAACTCATCTAGTTTAAAAAAATATCATAGACATGTAAAAGTGTTTGTACAAACCTACTTACAGAAATAAAATCATTTTCATCCCACCATCTCGGAAAGAGTATTTTTAATCTTCAATATCTGAGTGGAAAAGCCATTTTTATTCTCAAGAGGATAAAGTAAATTGAATTTAGAACATCGTGTGCACTAAGTTTGTGAATTAAAAACATCATTAAATCTATTTACTTCTATCTCCATGGTGCCGAATTTATCATTCAACCTTTTTCTAATTTGTAAAACTTAGACTCGGAACCTTCTTGATATACTTTTTTTTTAATTTGCTTTGCGCGCGCCATTTTACTTTTCACGTCACCAACATTACAGTACCTAACAAAAATATTACACTCGACTTTTGGTAACTGTAGCAACGTTACTTTCAATTTTTCTTAATTATACCTAAGTATCATTTGAAATAATTTAAAGATTATTCTGTAATACTTACCTAACTTATAAAACCTAAACTTAATTTTAGAATCCTTCGCTTGCTCGGTCATCAAAATTGAACACGCGGTACGCGGTTAAAAAGCTTTGCACTCTTGTATAACAAATAACTATTATCATTTAACCTCCTAGTTATTTCCTTAGTTTTCGTTATCGTTACCCAACACGTGGGTAAAAAATATTGCCTGTTAATTTAATTTACTCCTGTATACGTATAATTATCCTGCAATATCTTTGTAGTATGGAATACTAGCTTTTACCAGCGGCTTCGCCCGCGTGGAGGTTGGAAAATATCCCGCGGGAACGTACTACCGGGATAAAAAGTAGCCTATGTGGTAATCCAGGTTATAAACTAACTGTGTTCCAAATTTCATCCAAATCCGTTCAGTAGTTTTTGCGTGAAAGAGTAACAAACATCCACACATCCATCCATCTATACATACAAACTTTCGCATTTATTATTAAGTCGGATACGGCTATTTTTATGCTGCCAGTTTACCTTCCCATAATTTAAATTAAGTTTTCACTCTTTAGCTTCAGTTTCGTTTTGATTTGAGATACCTACATGTTCTCTCTTAATCAGTGTTGGAGTCATCAGCCAGTTCGTGTTAATTTGATGGATATTTTGCTGCTCTTTATTAATTAGTAGGTAATGCTCAGCTCTCAAGGCGTTATCCTTAACCAATGAATTGATCATTGTAATTATGATTGATGCCGTCTTAAGAGGACGGCCTCTTTAGTAAAATCGGTAAAATTTCGTATACACATATTGCTGATTACTGACTGCCTGATTGGCTGACTTGGTTTTACCGACGTACTTTTACAGTTAAAATACCATATTTCCATTAGTTTTAATGCACAACCTGAAATATCGTTTCAATTTTAATATAATGAATGTGCTTCTTTCTTATTTTTATTGTCTATTAGCTTTTGCCCGCGACTTCGTCCGCGTCAAATATTTGCTCCCCTGACCCTGCCCGTCACATCGCAGCCTGCCAGTTTTGGTCAATTTTTTTTGTTTCTGCTCCGCTCCTTTTGATTGTAGCGTGATGTTATATAATAATAAGTAAGTAGCCTATGCCACTCTCCATCCCTTCAACTACCTCCACTTAAAAAATCACGTCAATTCGTCGCTCAGTTTTGTAGTGAAAGACGGACAAACAGACACACACACTTTCACATTTATAATATTAGTATGGATGTTTGATTATGCATGCATGTATCACATTTTACCAGATTTATATTTAAATAGAAATGGTATATCCCACATACGTTTAGGCGTACGTTAAGCTAACAGCCAGAAACTTCCAGTATGTTGGCCAATGTGCCATATCATGTCATTCAGTGTTCCTCATCATCTTCATAATTTCAGCCGAACAACGTCCACTGCTGGACATAGGCCTCCCCAAATTTGGGCAGATTTGCCATAATCGCCACGTTTAATTGGCAGGCAGGTTGGTGTCCGCAGTATGGTGGTAAAATGTATAGAGAACGCTGCTGCCCATTCTCTAGTAAATCCCTGATGGTGCTGTTTTTTACGTCCAACGCCATACGGAACCAATTCAGTGTTCTTATCATGAATTAATATTGTACCTATATAGCCTATGCATCCTATTAGCGATTGATAGATCCCATCTCATTTAGATCACCACAGATAAACGCCGGTCAGTTTTTAATATCGTCGCCGATGTCCCGTTCTTTATCATTCAATGTTCAGCCCACCGTTTTGCATTGTGTTCCCCTTAATTAATTGTAGTTTGATTGAGCGTCAATCTCATTTAGATCGCTGATCGGATTGATGTCGGCGGTTGAATGAGGAGGTATCAAATGTGTTCGATCAGATAACACGGGTTTGTTGAACAATATACGACGCACCGTGTGGGCCGGCCTTTTTGTTCGTTTAGTTCATGTAGGATTTTTTAAATCAGTTAGTGGATTTGTAGTGTGTATGTTTTGTGGTTGGAGGCGTAATGTGTTTGGGTATTTGTAAATGGTGATGAAAATGTCTTCGTCATCTGCTTATACCGTTCCCACTGCTGGGATACAGGTTCTAATAAAAATGAAATGTCATTTATTCAAATGAGGCTAACAATCAGCACCTTTCGGACGTCAAAATTAGACAGACACCCTAAAACAGCCACTCTTCACCACTTCCTAGTGCTTTAACTGGGAAGAAATGGTGCAACAAACTGTCCACCACCCACCACACGGGCCCAGTGCGGTTTGGTAGATGTCACATGTCTCCGAATATTTTGGTTCTAAGACATGCCGGTTTCCTCACGATGTTTTCCTTCACCGCTATAAGAATAGGGGTGATGAAATAATTGACACAAAGAGTCTGTCTGCGTTCAAACCTACGACCTACAATTCGTAAGTCGTGGTCTTTATCACTGAGCCACAACTATTACCAAAATGTCTTATTATTTTATTTTATTTCAAATTTGACTTAAAGTGACATTGAGCAGTTCTTTAATCGAATTCTTATTTAACAATCCCTGAGTGCACACTTAACTGAAAGTACCAACCAATAATATTAAAACGATGATACATAGCCTATATTAAAAACCTAGTGCCGGTGCGCACAAACAAAGTGCTATAATATACTATACTAAGTATTTTTAGTCTGTGTCGGCTCCCGGTAGCCTGTCGGCTGTCGTCGCGACAACGCTTTGCGGCGACACTCGCTGCGTACGAGTCGAACCATTGTGCATGCACCGTGCATATATTGTGATTAAAACTTAACGTATTCGCGAAAATAGAGCCACACTTTCGCATAAACCATAGACAAATTGCTGTCGACACAATAAATATTCCCGCCAATTTGCAACTGTCAAAATAACAGCTGTCATTTTTGTTTACTTATTGATTTTATTACGTGGCATTGGTGATGGAAATATTGTATTTAGCATGCAGTATATATAGAGGTTGCTTTCCCAGTAGCCTGTATCGAAGTCAATCCCGATAAAAGTCAGGCGGTCTTTTACACCCGACCGCGACGTAATCACCCCCCTCTCCGACCCATCTCAATGTTCGGCAAGCAGATCCATTGGGAGAAGCAAGCCAAATATCTAGGTGTCATCCTCGACGAACACCTCACCTTTTCTGAGCACATAAAGCAGGTCCGCTCGCGGGCCGCTTTCGCTCTCGGTAGGTTCCATTGCGTCCTGAACAAGCGGAGTAAAATGTCTCTTCTGTGTAAGAAGCGGCTTTACACCGCTTGTATCAGGCCCATTATGACATATGCAAGCCCAGTCTTTGCACATGCTAAACCCCGATTCATCTATAGGCCTCCCCCACATTAGGCGTGCGCGATCCTCGGGCGCGAGCGCCGCGCGCGCGTCGCGAGCGCGTCGCGAGCGCGCCGCGAGAGCGTCGCGTTTAGCTGCCCTGCGGCGCGCTCGCGGCGCACTCGCGGCGCGCTCGCGGCGCGCACGCGGCGCTCGCCTTGGCGTTTAACCCCCTACAGCTAAGTCAGTCACAATTTGGACAATTTTCGTTTCAAAATCCACACTATCCACACTAATATTATAAATGCAAAGTAACTCTGTCTGTCTGCCTGTCTCGCTTTCCTGCTAAAACTACTGAACCGATTTAAATGAAATTTGGTACTAAGATAGTTTAGAGCCTGAAAAAGGACATAGGCTACTTTTTATTCCGTGACTTTGTCTGCGTCCGCGATAAACGACATTTACGCAGAAGTAGTCGCGGGCAGAAGCTAGTCTTTTATAAATAAAGTGCTGATTTCTTCCCACACCTTTTTTTTGCAATACGATCACTATACTCCTTTGTAGTCATGTCCCATATCGCAAAGCATGTATTTCATCTATTTTTAATTACTATTTTAGAATAAGTTACATTATAAGATAATCAATAGATCCTCCTCTCTACCTACTGTATTTTCCTTTGCTGTGCCCGACAGGGTCCACAACTGTTTCTAAATAAAATGTTTTACCACCTAAGCATTGTGGAATGCAATAAAGTATTGAGTATTGTAGCGGGCGAAGGGGTAAGAACGCGACTCGAGCGCCGCGTGCGCGCCGCGAGCGCGCCGCGAGGGCGCCGCGAGCGCGCATTAGGGCAGCTAAACGCGACGCTCTCGCGGCGCGCTCGCGACGCGCTCGCGACGCGCGCGCGGCGCTCGCGCCCGAGGATCGCGCACGCCTAATGTGGGGTCAGCCATAGGATGCAGACTCTCCAGAACCGTTTTCTCCGTCAAGCCACAGGCGCGCCTTGGTTTGTTCGGAATATCAATCTTCATTTAGATATGAAACTCCCGACTATCCATCAATACATGAAACGCGCTTCGAAGCGTTTCTTCGATAGGGCCGTAGCCCACCGCAACCCTCTGGTTGTGGCGGCAGCTACTTACACCCCCTCCCGTATCAGTAAAGTCCGCCGCTCGCGGCACGTTCTTACCGATCCTGATGATCCCACTACTCTCCTCCAGGAGAGTCGAAAAGAGACCAGTACAGCTAGACCAGCACACAAACACAAACCGTACCGACCTCGCCGCCGAGGTCCATCGTCGCGACCCCGACTTAACAGTCCCTCCCGACCCTTGCAAGAGCCAGCCCGCGATGCTGTGCCGTTAGCTTTAAATTAGTCCCTAAATAATTTAACCCAGATCCAGCCAGTCCCTTGCTGTCCCCCTACCAGTGATTGCCTAAGCCCAGGTTCGTACCCCCCTCGGGGTAACCCTTAGAGCTTTCGCTTTAGTTTTTAGTATAATAAGCCCCGGCTGGAGGCCTAAAAAGGTAACTTTTTAGAACTCGCCGGGTCACAATCCGTTTAAGTAGTAAGAATCTTTTCAGGATTAACTACGAGATGCCCTACAAAAAAAAAAAAGTCAGTAGCCTGTCATATGTCGTTGCGTGCGCTTTGTGGCGACACCCGCTGTGTACGCGCCGACGTCAAGCCATTGTACGCACTATGTACTGACTGAGAGTATTTATATAAAGACGGTGATTTGTATATAAATGTACAGTGGAGTAAATAGCCAAGTTTGCTTTCGACTTCCAGTTAAGGCTATTTGAATTTAGACGCAATTACTTAACATATGGATAAAGTCAGTCTCTTAGAATAATTACAAGACCTGCTATGCAATTAAAACAATGCGTCTTTTTTCATCTTTATTGTTGCTTTTAGCATCGAATACGTATCTACTCCATAAAGTGCTTGCTTTCTTGTTCTCGGATAATTCTATAAAATATGCCAGCAAAACGTTTTCTGAGAAAGTTTTGGCTCCTTTTGCTAGTCGCCACGTGTTGAACATATCGTACTGTTTTAAATACTTCTCGCGTGATTGTTGAGGGAGAAAGCTCATTTGCGCATTATTAACAGTTTCAGTCAATTCTGTTGGCGTCAAGCAAACTTCCTCGTCGCTAGAATCACTCATTTTAGTTTTTTCACTTGTTTTCAAGTTTCTTGTTTTTAATATAAGGTTTAACAATGACGTGAAAAAATGCCGCGTAAAGAACCGCGTACAAAGCAAATTGAAAAAAGAACACCAAGAAGGTTCCGAGTCTGAGTTTTTAACAAATTAAAAAAAAGTTGGATGATATATTCGGCACCATAGAGGTAGCAGTAAATAGGTTTAATGTTTTTTTTTAATTCACAAACTTAGTGCACACGATGTTCTAAATTCAATTTACTTTATCCTCTAGAGAATAAAAACGGCTTTTCCACTCAGATATTGAAGATTAAAAATACTCTTTCCGAGATGGTGGGATGAAAATAAGTTTTTATTTAGGAACAAAAACACAATGACATAAATTACAATAGAAACGATGATAGCTACAAAAGTTATAAACTGTGTCGCAGCTATCAACGCCCGTCTAAACATATGAAACACATTGTTCTAGACATGGGCTACAATTTGGCTCAGAATTTAAATTTAAGCATAAAAAGAATAAGAAAAATTAAAAAAAAGGAACACTAAGCGTATACGAAATAATAGCATGAGCAGTCGATGGGATACGATACGACGCGATGGGTTGGGGACAAAAATTCACGCGAACGAAGTCGCAGGCAGAAGCTAGTATCCTGCAAGGGTCGTGGATTTGTTTGAAAGGGTTACCGTGGCCCTGGCACAGGCAACTGAAGGAACACGGGTGGGTTTTAGTCAGTAAAAGCCCGAAGCCCTCCCGTTCGGCTCAGAGCAGGAAAAATCATTTGATGATGTCCCACCCAGAAAAAAAAGGCTGAACCTAGTATAAATGAAAAGGTTATTAACGAATAACTTGCTTTAACCGGTCAATTACCGTAATTACAGACACAATTAAAAAACGATTGTTTACATACCAAATGTGGTATCTCAGGGACTTAGAGGTTAAAACTCAGACTAAGCTGCATAGGTAGGTAGGTATATATTCAAATTCAACTTCAACATTTTATTTCAGACCAGGGATCCATAGTGTTAGTAAGAACTTATATTAGTCTATGTTAGTAAACTCATATTTAATAAAATATAATAATAACTAATACAATATGCTTATATGGGAAATGAAAGCCCAGTTCCAAGTAAGAAGCCGCTAGCGTCATTTTAGAGAAAGCGTTATACTGTAGCTCATAACGTAAGTGACGACCTATCAACATGTCGTGAACTGTTATGAACTTACGGCACTTGCGCGTACGCATGTTTGTTACAAGGGAAACTGGGCGAAACGCGGGAAAATTCTTGGTAATCTACTATGTCATACATAAGTGCAATATCTATATTTATGAAATAGGCAGAACGTAAGTATTAAAAAAAAACAAAATTGAATGAACCAAGAATTTTCTGCCTTGATGATGTCCCTGTATAATTCTTTTTAGGCATATCAAGGAGTTTTGCCCTCGATGATGTCCCTGCATAATTAATAAAAAAATTAAAGCCAAACCCAGCTAAATGAAAAGCCGCTTACAACCTACCTACACAACCTTCGCATAAAATCTAAATAACCCCTTTAAAACCTTGCAATTTAACTGTTAGGCAATTCATGAGTGTGCTGGTACCCGCTGTCATGATGGCGGCTTTGCCGCCGGAAGCCAATTATGCAATAAATCTGCAAGGAACGGCGCGCGCGCATAGATCTCCGCACATTTACATAGAGCTGGATGCAACACGAACATGGCTTCTTTGTGGTGACGAGATTATTGTGGGCTGATCGATATATTGGTAGATATTTGATTTTGAGTTTGGACTTGTGAAAATGGGTGTATGGAACGTATTGATATAGAAATAGTGTATGATTTCCTTTAACTATAAAAGGATTAGTTATCTATTTTTTAGTTAGTGCTGCTGGGGAGTTTGTTGCGCCACTTCTTCTTCCCAGCAAGCACTAGGAAGTTGTGAAGTGCGTGCGTTTTGGAGGACTGTTTTATGCGATTTTGACGTTCGAAAAGTGCTGGCCTCAACCTATTTTGAATAAATGACTTTTGATTTTAGTTTGATTTTACTTTACGTTTCTGTTTAGAATATTGTATTCCAAATTCGAACAAGTCCTTTAGCGACATGTCATTATAATATTGCCAATAATTAAGTTTTTTTTTTAATTACACTGTATCTCCTTAAAGACTGAAGGAAAACAATTTTCATGAAGTCTTCAAATAAATTGTTCTATTAAAATCGCGTCGAGCTGTTGTATCGTGCCTCTCTGACTAACATTGACTGTTCATTGGCTGTTCAAGGAGACCGACCCGGACGACGTGCCAACGTTTGTGGCGAAGGAGCTGCACAAGCTTCCTCCTGTCACTTTTGACCACGTCGATGTTACAAGCCTTCTGAAGGATATTGTCTTTCTGAAGGCCCGCCTCGCGGATGTTACAGCGAAGCTAGATGCATCCCAAAACACCGTCGCCGATTTGCGCAAAGAATTTACCGAGTTGCGCAATAGTGTGGCGGTATCTAGGTCATCAGTCGATGTGTCTAACTTAAACATGTGTCGCGGAGCCGGCGGCGATGTATCGCCGTCAAATTCCGCGTCAGCAGTTTCGTCGCCAGCGCATCCGTCGTTTGCTGAGCTTGCAAATCGCCCTGCTCACGTGCCTCGCAGCCCCGCGCCCGTCAGCACCGCTCCTCTACGCAGCGCTGTCCGAACTCCTCGCCACGTCTCGCTGCCAGTGTCTGCAGCTCTGACGAAACCCTGCGTCACTGCGAGTGTCCCAGGCGATCCAACTATGAAACGTAAGCCTGATGAAGAGGGTTTCGTGACGGTGCAAAGGAGGAAGCACCATTCGCGAACCAACAAGAATCGCTGCGGGAAAGCTACTGCAAAGTCCAATGTCAGCTTGCGCGCTGCTAAGCCGAACACTCCCGTGTACATTTCCCGCCTACACTACACCACTAAGGCGGAAGACATTGTGGAGTACGTACGCCAGAAGACGAAGTACATGCCGAGGGTACAGTTACTGGAGTCACACCGCAACGTCAACTTCAAGGCGTTTGTGGTGCGTGTACCAAATTGCTATATGCCCGTCGTCATGGACGAAGACTTTTGGCCACAGGACGTGGTGTTCCGTCGCTTCCGCGGACAAGTGCCACAGGACAGCTCACGGACAAGCTAACTTAATAGTGAAGTGCTACTAACATAGTTTATAGTACTATTATTAACACATGTTTTTGTATAATACTTATGTATGTTAGTTTGTAAGGTATTTGTCTATGGGTCTTTGTTACCTGAAAATAAATGTTTTATTATTATTATTATTGCTCCTGTCTATTCAGAGTATTTTTTTTTTTGGTTCAAAGTGTAATTTAATTTAAAGAATAACTTCACTTTGAAGCCAAACTCAACAATCCTTCAAGTATAATAATAATATAATAATAAAAGCTTTTTCATCCCACCATCTCGGAAAGAGTATTTTTAATCTTCAATATCTGAGTGGAAAAGCCGTTTTTATTCTCTAGAGGATAAAGTAAATTGAATTTAGAACATCGTGTGCACTAAGTTTGTGAATTAAAAAAAACATTAAACCTATTTACTGCTACCTCTATGGTGCCGAATATATCATACAACTTTTTTTTAATTTGTTAAAAACTCAGACTCGGAACCTTCTTGGTGTTCTTTTTTCAATTTGCTTTGTACGCGGTTCTTTACGCGGCATTTTTTCACGTCATTGTTAAACCTTATATTAAAAACAAGAAACTTGAAAACAAGTGAAAAAACTAAAATGAGTGATTCTAGCGACGAGGAAGTTTGCTTGACGCCAACAGAATTGACTGAAACTGTTAATAATGCGCAAATGAGCTTTCTCCCTCAACAATCACGCGAGAAGTATTTAAAACAGTACGATATGTTCAACACGTGGCGACTAGCAAAAGGAGCCAAAACTTTCTCAGAAAACGTTTTGCTGGCATATTTTATAGAATTATCCGAGAACAAGAAAGCAAGCACTTTATGGAGTAGATACGTATTCGATGCTAAAAGCAACAATAAAGATGAAAAAAGACAAACATATCGATACCTATCCTAAATTAGTGGCATTCTTAAAAAGAGCCTCATCTGGTCATCGAACAAAGAAATCGAAGGTTTTCACAATATCTGATATTGAAAAGTTTCTTAACGAAGCACCCGATTCCGTATATTTGGCGGCAAAAGTAAGTCAGTTGCACATTCAGTATCTACTTAAGTATATTAATCTCAATTAAATAGTATACTTAGTAGATGTTGATAGGCATAATTATGCGTTCATATCAATTTTATTCATTTACCTACTACAATACTCTTTACGTTACAGGTTGTTCTTATTATTGGAATAAACGGAGCATGTCGAACTTAGAACTAACACAACTTAATGTCAAAAACATTGAGAAATATTCAGATGACTTACTATTAATTAATTTACCTAATACAAAGACAAAAAGAGACCGCAACTTCGTCATTCGCAAGGAATACGTAACGATTGTTGAGAAATATCAAGCCTTACGCCCGCCTAACACTCCAATCAATCGATTTTTTCTACAGTATCGCAATGGAAAGTGTGTTAGACAGCCTATGGGTACTAATAAAATTGGCAGTATCCCACGAGAAATAGCAACATTTCTTGAACTTCCAGAACCCTTGTTGTACACGGGTCATTGTTTCCGACGAACTTCAGCCACACTTTTGGCTGATTCCGGAGCTGATCTCCTGACCCTTAAGCGCCACGGAGGCTGGAAGTCCAATGCAGTTGTAGAGGGATACATAGAGGATTCCATCCAAAATAAGTCTAAAATATGTGAAGGCATCGTAGGAGCCATTACACTGTAAGAGCCTCAATCGGATCCTTGGACTGGCCCTTCTACATCAAAAATAAGCCGTTATGAAACACCTAACCATATCCCTCTCTCTCCAACATACACGCCAAGGGAATCCGATGAATCGGTACAACTATTAAGTATGACAGATAGTTTACCGAAAAACAGTACACAAATGACTAACACCAATATTACAGTACCAAACAAAAATATTACACTCAATTTAAATAACTGTAGCAACGTTACTTTAAAATTTTCTTAATTATACCTTAGTATTATTTTGTTATAATTTAAAGATTATTCTGTAATACTTACCCGTCATAATGTAGTAATTAATACCTAAACTGAAATAAAAGTGTACCTATCTTGTGATTGTAAAGGTTTTTTTTTGCATTTAGTCATTTCCTCGCTGAGGTGGAATGAAAAGTTACGTGTTGCACTCGAGTGCAAAGATTTTTCACCTCGTGCTCTTTTGATTCCCTCGCTAACGCTCAGGATTCTAATTTTGAATCACTCGCTGCGCTCGTGATTCAATTTTAGAATCCTTCGCTTGCTCGGTCATCAAAATTGAACACGCGGTTAAAAAGAAACTTTGCACTCTTGTATAACAAATAACTATTATTGATTCCTTGCAATTAGAGTACATGCGTTATTAATAAAAATGATAAAAATACATTCAATTCTAAACCATCACAAATATTGTTATTTACTTAATACTATATGACATTTAATCACAAATAAATCTAAATGAGTTCATTACAGATTAAATGAAAAATGAAATGTTTAATAAATATTAGTTTTATATTTTAAGGAAATGTCAGAAATAATTAAATTCTAAAATCGAATAAATAAATTTAACATTGAAATTATTACCAGTAATGATTGTTAGTACATATAATAGTTAGTTTAGTAGTTGTCTTTTTTTTTATTTAATCTGTTTTTCATTATAATATATCCTTCAAGGAGCCGACGATTAATTTAATCTAAACCCATCGCACTTTTAAGTCTAGTGCTTTAGATAATGAATACTTTTATTCAGCCGTGGGCTAGTGGGAGTAGTCCGTAAATCACATTGCACAGGGGGCAGTGGAGGTGTCTCGCGGCCTCATTTACCTGGCTGGTACCGCGGTATCGAAGAGTCGATATCGCAGATACCGACCATCGATAAATAAAATATTGACGTGTATACGCACAGGCGAGGTCGGACAGTGGTGCGTTAATAGACAAGATTTTGCTGTTTTTTTTTTGTTACTTTTTTTGGGTATTGGGTGTTTAAGTAGGTTTTCGTTTTTTTTTGTAGTTAAGTTTGTTAATTTCTCTTTTCTAAACTATTATTATAAAGATGAAAGATTTGTTTTTATATGTATGCTTGTAATGGATAAACTCGAAAACTACTGAACCGATTTAAAAAAATATTTCGCCTATTTATTAGCTACATAATCATCAAGTAACGCAGGCTATACTTTATGCCGAAAAAATGCACAGTGCCTGTGAGTCACGCGGACGAAGTCGCGGGCGCAGTGCTAGTATTATTATACTTAATAATGTCTAATTCATGATGTTGTAATGGTCTCATATATTTGTATTTATTTCGTGAATAATATTGTTTTTCTACTGAGATTTCTTATTCTCACTGGTCGAAACTAAATCGAGCTTCAAACCAAACTGATGACCATGAAATAAAATATATAAAATAAATCTCTTTGAAACTTACTTCAAAAATATATTGCAAAAGAACAAACCACAATGCCGTGCCCCTGTACAGCGTAGCATCCAGTTTAAATTAGCGTTTGCCGTACGCACAGGAATCTACCAGAGACCATTAACATAGGAGGGATGCCCTCGGAACCGGCGCATTTTTAGCTAAAAGCCTAAAAGCCTACATCGCCCCGCATCGGTAGTGGATTCCGAACGCACTCCCAACATTGATAGACCATAGATAATTGGAGAGGTATTCTTTAAGTAATGTGTTGTTTATGGTGTGTTAAATTGAGTTATTTTTTTCAATTTGTAATTTGTTCTTGTTGTAGTAAATAAAGTGGGTCTAGATAAAGAACTTAAGGTATTTTAATTGGTGCCAATGATATTAAAATGAACGCACCTCACTATGTTTTGACAAAGAGCATATACTTGGCCAGCTAGAAATAGATAAAAAAAACAGACATTAAATTAGGTAAGAACCCTTAAATTATAAACGTACCTACCTACTCGAAAAAAGAATATTTATAAACGGAAATTAATACACATTTTCAGCACACTCAAGAATGTCAAATATTCCACAGGGAACGCGTCAAAGAATGTGGATATTACGCGTCCTTACATTTTATTTTTATAAGGTATATCCTTGATGGCCAGCGTGATAATGTGGCTATAAAATGTACGTAATTGTATCGATGTTTACTAAGTGGCGGCCATTGATGCAAGGCAATTAAATTGATTTAAATTGCCATTTGATCGGCTGCTCATCAATGGCTCGTCTTTGATTCATGACTGTGACTTAAATTATGTGTATCGTGAAGGTATTTGCATTCTTATTTATGTGTATGAAGAAGTTTAAAGGGCAGCAAATGTTTATACTTTGAATGGAGTAGCTGTGTTATTATGAGAATTTTGGAAATCTCAGAGCCTCTGTTTCAGCATAGTTTGTTAGTAATTCAAGGTTAGTTCCTCAAACGAAAACTTATTGCAACATTTAGGAGACAAATTCAATTTTTCATAAGTTTTTGCAGTTATTATATCATGAAAAACTAATTCAATTGGGGTTAAACGAACTTCGAGAGTTGTATTGATGATTTTAATGATTATAATTTTGAAAAGCCATATTTGTACGGTCGCGAATCATATTTTAATCAACATACAACATGACACTAACCTGTTCATTGCAAAAAACATTTTTTTATCATTCATCTAAAGTTCGCGGGCTACCTTAGCGCATGGTTCTTAATGGGAATTGTCAAATGCGCGCTGTGATTGGTTGAATGGATTACAGCCAATCGCAGCAGGATACGCACTCTTGATATATTTGTCACATTAATTTTGGCGACAAGTTTCGATCCAGAAACTGTCCCTTCACCAGGATACCTAATAATAATAAATCATTTAGCTCTTGTATGATGAAACTAAGTTAATAGTTCGCTTTGACGCTAGTTCTTTAAATCTATACTTATATACTTATAATATTATAAAGCTGAAGAGTTTGTTTGTTTGTTTGATTGAACGCGCTAATCTCAGGAACTACTGGTCCGAATTGAAAAAATATTTTTGTGTTGGGTAGCCTAATTATCGAGGAAGGCTATAGGCTATATAAAATCACGCTACGACCAAAAAGAGCGGAGCAGTAATGAAAAATGTTGAAAAACGGGGAAACTCGCACGTTTAGGCGATTCGACGCGACGACGGGAAGGGTCGGGGGAACAAGAAATTTAACGCGGACGAAGTCGCAGGCAGAAGCTAGTTCATTATAATTTATCTTCATTTTGGCACAATCTTGATTTTGCCTTCCGGTCCTTATCGTCACTTCACGTGACCAGATGGGTTCTATATCCAAAGAATTAGCATAGGTACCATTATATATGGCAATGCTGCTAATCTTCTGGGTACGTTACCGGATGAAACCAAATGTCAACCTCAATCAACATATAGGTGACAGTAACTTTAGTGTTTACAAATTGCTTAAACTTTCTTTATACTCATTTCAATTGGTCGTAAATTTGACACACAAAAAATATAAAATTTCAATGGCCGATAATACAATTTAACAATGTTATAAAACAAAATATATGATCAGTCGTTTCCGAATCATATCTCAATGCAAATCAAGGAAATGTCGTCTGGCTGTAAAATTACGATATCATGGCACGTGGCCCACAGACACAGACCTACAGAAAAAAAGTAAAATATTTATTCTTATTTCATAGAGAATTTATTTTAAATTGGCAAAGGTATGCTTGCGTTCGGAAATTCAAATAATGAATAGTGTGTCGTTCCAATAAGGCTTGGATTCGTTCCAATGAGGTTTTTAAAACGTATTCGAAAATAGAAATGATTCGTGATGAGTGTATGAATACCGCATGTAAAGCTAGGGGTGGTCCAACCAGTTTTTTTTTAATGAATTTCTAATTTATTTATGAGTATGACGCGACATGTCGATTTAAGAATATTAAATGTGTGTTCCTGTGACTGACAGGCGTCAGACGATAGTTTTTCTGAAGTATTGTAAAATGATGATGAATTTATGAGGTTTTTCTGGTCATTGAAGACAGCATTTATTCGATATTTTGTGAAATTCTACCAACATATAATCATAAACGATGACAATAAGTGTGATTGTTCCACAGGGATTGAGAGGATCTCTATTATTGAGAATACATTACCGACCTATCTGTAATAGGTCAGTAAGTGTAGCTATGTAAATAAGATAAAATACATTATAAAGAAGTAATTGTCACAATGCCGTTGTTGAGCAGTGGTGGCCCAGTGGTATCGGCCCCGGCTTACGAGTTGTAGGTCGTGAGTTCGAACGCAGGTAAGCGCTTTTCTTTGTGTAAATAATTTCATCACTACTGCTCTCAAAAATGTGAAGGAAAACATCGTGAGGAAACCGGCAAGTCCTAGAACCAAAAATTCGAAGACATGTGACATCCACCAACCCGCACTGGGCCCGCGTGTTAGATTACGGCCCACTCCCTCTCACCGAGAGGCGGCCTGTGTCCGAGCAGTGCTAACAATATAGGCTGATAATGATGAATTGTCACAACAGTTTGTCCGGCGCTGAGTAATTGCGTCACACACTTACAGTAGTAATGGCTTTAATTTTGACAGTTCAACAACGTTTATTGCGAACGATTTACGCCGACGATTTACGATCTCGGAGTGGTCAGATTGGCAACGCCGACCTCAGGCAGTTCTTAAAGAATTTAATTGACGTGTGAAAGTTTTTATACAAACCTACATACAGAAATAAACCATTTAAGCGTCTTTCAAGAATCCAGTGCCTACCTTCTTAACCATAATACTATGTCCTACTGCAGGGCAAAGGCCTCTTCTGAAGGTAAGAAGATACGAGCATTTATAACCACGATTGCTCAAAACGGGTTGGCGATTTCAGATTTAACCATAATATTTTCATTTATTAATTTTTTTACTTAAAATATACATTTTTAAATATTTTTACAAAACATTTAAAAATATGAAAAAGTATATATTATTATTATCTCCCGTTGTTAATTTATTCCAATATCCACCAGCAAGTGTCTGAGATAATCATTAATAATATGAATGTAAAAAATAAAAAAGCTAAGAGAGTATGTAAATGTGTCGTGTGACGGACAGAATACATTGAGGGGCAGGATGTGGCGATGACGAAGCGAAACTGTGCTGTTCTGATAGCTGGCTGTTGTTGGCTCTAAGAGAAATAATAATGAATAAATTATTAAAGAGTTTGAAGTGTGATGAATGCAGAAAAGAAAAATTGTTTATTCTGCACAAACAAAACGCAAACTACAAAAAAAAAAAGCAAATACATAAAATACACACATACTTTATTAAGTATGTTTGTTTTATGTCTTTTTCCAGAAAAAAAAAACTTTAATTGATTGAACACAAGGCTTTTGGCCAAAAGCTTTGTGTTCAACCATTTAAATTTTGTCAATTTTGTCCATTGCTTGATATCCGGGCCAGGGACCAAAGACACTAAACATTGCGTAAATGTTGATGTTGATGTAAATGTAATGTAGTTTATGTATGAGCGAATAAGAATCTTCGAACTTATTTGTATAGACTTTTTTAGTATAGACCAACCATTACCTAAAGAATATTTTTATTTGGTGGAAAGGGTGGCAGGCTGCAGAAATCCGTTGAATGCGTGATGCACAGAATTGGGTGAAGTTGGGCGGTGCTATTTGGCTGAAATGATGATGATGATGAGAAAGGGCGGCAGTGGCATTAACGCACAAACTGTACCTAGTCATGGATTTC
This sequence comes from Aporophyla lueneburgensis, assembly GCA_932294355.1. Taxonomy (NCBI): domain Eukaryota; kingdom Metazoa; phylum Arthropoda; class Insecta; order Lepidoptera; family Noctuidae; genus Aporophyla; species Aporophyla lueneburgensis. The sequence continues at coordinate 18,340,344 of OW028735.1, forward strand.
AGCTTTAGCACATGGGCCCAGAAGCGTAGAAATTTTTCACAGGTTATCGAAAAAAACCATCTGCTGTTTCACCTTTTTCATAAAAACATGCAATATCTATAAGGTCAAAATGTACGAAATATTTAAAAAAAATAGTCGAAGCAAAATTTCAACGCATGGTATACAGAATGATGTAATGAATGTATGGTAACCGGTTACGCGCCAATGATAGCTGCCACCCTGTATTGGTTGGGGGCTTTCGTATTTGGGAATGGCTGATACAGGGGAATCTATCCGATATCACAGATTCAAGCTGGATCAGATACCATAAAATATGAAGATGAAAGATGGTCCATTGTTTTTATAAATATGTTGTAAATATCTTTCCACATAATATTGAGAAGAAGTCCAATGGAAGAAATTGCTAACCATGTCTCCAAACTTTTCATGTATCGTTTAAAAATAATAAAAACACTGAAATTCAGGTTACTCCGACTGCAGGCAGCAAGATAAGGTTATTTAATAAAAGAAGTGGTTAACAGTAATAACACCGGAAAATTTCAACATCTTGTATGAGATGGCAACATCCGGCGTACCTACTGTATCTGGGACTTCAGCTGCATAAACAACCTATCTATGATGATAAACACTTTCAAGAAAGATGATATTGGAAACCTATGACCAGTGGATTCCCATAAATTGGTCATAGTGGTATTCTCCAGAACATGATAAGCTTAGTCAGCTTTGTATATAGCATAGATAAGGAGGTATAAGGAACAGGGAGTAAAGTTCAATCAACCTCCGTAGAAAAGGGAGAATAATTTGACGACGGGTGCGGCTGCCTGGTGGGCAACTGCCCGACAGTTTATGTTAGAACTTTGTATAATGTGCTAGGTGCGCGGTAATATCTGCTTACACGATGCTGGATCTGCATGATGTTAAACTTCTCTCATCATAACTAAACTAACTATTTAAAATAACTGAATCTGAATAAAAAACACTATCGTGTAGGTCTGTATTTCCTCAACGTAGCTATTTACGGTATATACGGTAGATAGTAGAGCATATTTTTTTGCCATGATGAGTAAGAGATTGTGCCGTTTTCATGGACGATTCCGTTGCGAGTTTTGTGCCTTGCTTCCGGTGTATCGTTTAAGCGCTCAGGCTTGTACCCCATCCCGAATGCTATTGAATACTAATAATGTTATGTTATGTTAAATTGTTATTCATGTTATGTTAAATTAGGATATTTTTATGCTGATATTTTTCGCTCTTTTTTTGGCCATGATGAGTAAGAGATTTAGTGTCTATTTAGTTTTAGTGTCTATGTTAGAATTCATGTCTAATCTATCTTAAATATCCTCATAACCCTTTCCAATTTCCATTATTTCTAATTCAATTTGCTTTCTAGTTCAAAAGCGTTCGGTTTAGCGTTCAAGTCTGTTTCGTTCGAGACTTTAAAAGCTTATACCTTTAACCTTCACTTTTGAGGTGCCTAACCTAACCCAACGTAACTCAAATTAACCACAACCTACCTCAAAATTGAGCAAAGAACCGTACCAAATTAACAGTGAATTAGCATTCACAAAATAGCTGAATAGGGAAACATGTACAACTATGTAAGCCTACCGTGATCTTATCGTGTTTTATCGGGCAATCTCTTTTTATTTCCCCCCAGTGTTTGGAAACTGGGCAGCATTACGTGTGGTACAATGGATCATTAAGTGCAGTGTTTTGCTTTAGATTCGAAAGTGGGTAAAAAGGACATCAAGTGATAATATGCACGTGGCTAACTGGGTTGCCTGATAGCGGACTGTTTTTAGTTGATATTCTGTTTTGTTTGACATTTTTAACCCCCGCCGGAAACAAAGGGGTGTTATAAGTTTAATGTGTGTTTCTGTGTTTCTGTTTGAGCCGTCGTAGCTCCCAATCGATAGATCCGATATTGTTTTTCTTTATTTTATTTGGATAGTGTATGATTCAGGAAAATCTGTTCAGCCGTTCCGTCATATTAAACGGCCGTCATGAAAATCTGTAATTTTCATCAGTATTTGATATTAAGGTGTTAAAATACGCTTTGTATTTGTAAAGCTGATATTATGTGATTTTTTATCGCTTTCTTAAGGAACCAAAGCTTAACTAACGGCTTGATAGAGCGTTTACCCGAATCCAATCAATGTCGGACCGAAGAAGCGAGAGCACCAAACATTTGTATGAGGGGTTGTACCATTGCGCCCTAGATCCGGTTACCATTATAGTGGTGTAAAGAACAGAGTGTAAAGTTCACTTATACCTTTATGGAAAAGGGAGAATCAACCGTCGACACTGGTGATGTATCTGGTGGGCAACTGCCATACGATTGATGCCGAGACTGTGTATGTCCGTTAGTTGCACGGTAAACTCTACTTGACCGACGCCGACGGGGGATTTTGATTGATGTCTGTGCGATGCATAGTTTGAAAATGCGGAAGTCGACCATCATCATCATCCACAGTCTGACTTCGCCCACTACTAGCATAGGCCTCACTTTTCTTGTGCTCTTGTGCCAGCCTCATCCAACCCGCGGCGGAAACAATATCGTTCACCCATTTTGTTACCAGACAACCGACACTTCGTCTTCCAGGCCTTGGACGCCACTCTGTCCTTTTGTCGTCATTGCACCTTGCCAAGTATCCTGCCCAACTCAATTCGAGTTCCATAACTCATTTTTCGAATGCATTCGTGCGAATTCAGAATATTTCAGATTCAGGTAGGCTACAGTGTGCAAACGCTCTTAGGTTCAGTGGTGCTTTGTCGTCACCTGGAAAAATTTCAGAAGCACAGTTTTCTGCATAATGCAACTCGAAATACGTGAGTGCATAATTAAACTCATATGTAAGTCACGGTTGGCTGGTTTAACGAACTGAAAATAAGGGGTTGGGACCAAATAATTCGTTAAAGGATCGTCTGATAGGAAAGTTCCAAAGTTAAGAACCGTACGTGGCAAAGTAAGCTCTATGACTTTTCAGGGAAATAAGCAAGATTTGAAGCCCATATAACGGACACTAGAGTTGAAATTTTCAGATGAAATTAATATGAAAACTATTAACTTTCATGGCCGTAGCTAATTCTAGATTACGAAAGAGCCTTTCCTTTATGGTCTTACCCTAACTAAAAGAGCCGTAATACCCATCTTTTACAGGCAATTAAACGTAACTCCACATAATCATTCTACGCAAAACTTTTATACTAGTCAAAAAGTACAATTCAAAATAACTCAACGGGGAACCGAACCTTATTCAGGCTGGCGGGCGGCGGCTGATGGCGGTATGCAAACCTGGCTAATAAATGTATCGGCGCTATCTTCAAAGGCGCATCGCTTTGGAGCGGTGCGCTTGCGCCGCTGCCGTCCTGCGTGTGCGCAAAGTATTGGGAGATTCGCGATGCTGAAGATTTTATTTTGATTTTTGTCTCGTTCTGCTTGAGAGGGTATCTGATTTTGCTTCTTTTTTTTGTTCTGGGTGGGAAATCTTCAAATCACGTCTTCCGCTCTAGGGTGCAGCGGAAGGGCGTGTCAGACTTTAACTGACTAAAACTCACCCGTGTTCCTTCAGTTCCCCATAGGCCAGGTCCACGGTAACTCTTTCGAACAAATCTTGCGACCCTGACAGGGTCTAATTATGCAGGTTGAGGTTAAGGTTTAAGGAAGCTCCAGAGTAACTCTTAAAATTAAAATTATCTAACGTTTTTGAAAATTGCAGGTCAATTTAAGGTTATGTATTGATTAAAATATGATTCACAATCGTAAAAAATATGGTTTCACATAATTATAATGGTATAAGTCGTCAATACAAGACTCTAGGTTCATTTAATCCCAACAAATTATATGTTTATACAACAGTCTTTGCAAAAATGTAAGAACATTTTAATTTGGCGGGCTACCTTATCGCTTTCACGTTATATAACTTCCTGAAGTTCTGAGTTGAATTAAACGATTACTGACAAGTACGTGCACTGACTGGACTGGTCCACTCAAATCTGTGTGGTCCTTTCCTCAAAAGACTATCTCAGAGAATAACCTGACCACGATTAGGTCTGGATTTTAAACGAAAGAACGCTAGGAGAAAACAAACAAGCCAAACGACCGGTTGGGTCGAGGGAACATGAAATTTTACACGGAAGAAGAAGCTAATGAATAGAATACATGCAAGAAATTTTGGTAGTTCATGTTTTTCATTCAGATCCAGCCCGTCCCTTGCTGCTCTACCAGCGATGCCCTGAGCCAACGTCCATAGCCCACAGGGATGTCCTTAGAGAGTAGTCTAGTTTTATGTTTTGAAGCCCTGGAGGTCTTTATTTATTAACTAGCCACAGGCAAGTCCGGTTAAGCAGCCGACAACCTCATTGGTTGACCTGCAAGACGTCTACTTCTATACTAATATTATAAAGTCGTATACTGTTATACTAATATTATAAAGCTGAAGAGTTTCTTTGTTTGCTTGGTTGGCCCTAATCTCAGGAACTACTGTTTGGAATCGAAAATTTATTTTAGTGATGAGTAGTCCATTTATCGAGAAAGGCTATAGACTACATAACATCACTTTACAACCAGCAGATGCCATGAAAAAAGTCACGAATACGAACACCTCGCACGGGCAGGCGATTCGATGCGACGCCGACGGAGAGGGTCGAGTAAGCAAGAAATTTAACGCGGATGAAGTCGCGGGCAGAAGTTAGTGTTTGAATAAAGTTTCAAAATCAAAAATCGATCACTGAGCTCTATCATCAGCCACCATGTCATTTCTTTTCCTTTTTCCACATCCTCGTATATCCTCCACTGGTTCACCGGCACGTAACCGTGGTCAGTGCGCAAACGCATATTTTATTGGCCCTCTATCGGCCATTACGTCGCAAACTGTTTTTATGTTCATTCACTTGAGATGCTGCCACGCGACATGCAATGGTCTAGCTTTGTGACTGTAATTGTTACTAATTAGCTTATTAATTACTCTTATTGGTTTTAGAATTATGTCTTTATATTGTGAGTAGCTTTGAGAGATACTTGAGTAAGTATATGTACTTTTTTCATTTCCTTATTTCATTTATTTAGATAAATGATGAGTGATTATTAGGTACTATTAAATGGTAGGCTTCTCAGATGTTCTATGGAACTTTACTTAGTTTTAAAAAAAATCTTCCGGAAAATGCGACGAATACCTACTCATATACTTCTGTTTTCAAGTAGTTTAATATTCAAAAACTAGCTTTGTCAGCGGCTTCGCCCGCGTGGCATTATTATGAATTCATTTATAAGCCCATACACCTATTCGCAGGCACCTAAAGAAACGTATTTACGATCTCATTTTCTATTTGATTCAATTTCTTATTTTTATCAAGGCTTTGCCCAGGGGGAGGTCGGAAATGATCCCGCGACAACGTACTTCTGGGATAAGAATAATCCTATGTGGTGATCCAACTTATAATGCACATACATTATAACTTGGATTACCACATAGGGTTACCACTTACCAGTCTCTCACAAATGTTTTTTTTTTTTTTTAATTAGTTTAAGCACTTTATGTACCTACCTGCAACATTTGTGATGAGAAAATATAATTTTATTTTATTTATGTTTACTGTTGTACCAAATATCATCCAAATCCGTTCTGTAGTTTTTGCATGATTGGGTAACAAACATCTAAAATTTCACATTTGTTTAAATAATAGGAAAACATCCTTTATAGTAAGGTAGGTCATCAGCAGCGTATAATGTTCACACTGCTGGGACGCAGGCCTTTTTTTTTTTCAGTATTGGAAATCATCAAATGACTTCTCCCGCTCTGGGCGGAGCGGGAGGGCGTGTTAGACTTTTACTGACTAAAACCCACCCGTGTTCCATCAGTTGCCCATGTGCCAGGGTCACGGTATCTCTTTCGAACAATCCGGGAACGGCCGGGAGTCCGCTATGGACTCCCGACGCCCGGGGCGTCTCCTCCTGCGGCGGCTAGGGACGTGAGGGCGCAGAGACTGCCACTCCCTCACGCACCCCGCCTCCTCCTTCACGAGCATTATTGCTTCGCAGAAGGAGGTGACGGCTTCCCATTCCCTCTCGCTCCGTACCATGGCTCGCATCAGGGCCGGACGCGAGAGGTCGCCGCCGCGGGACGCAGGCCTCCTCTCGGTGAGAGGTAGGTACTAGTTATAAATGATTTTAATTATTGTCAGTACTATTTAAAAGCACTTTTTCGTGTTAAAATATACGTAAAATTATGTTTTTTGAAACTAGATGAACTCTGTGTTTCCTATCTGCGAAGAAAGACGAAAACTAACTCAGTTGATACCTATTTTCTAGTATTTGTCACAATATCGGCAAAAAATATGTACTTAGGTAAGCTCCTTTTATTCGACAGCAATTTTTCAATTTGAAAAATATTGTTCGGTGTAAATTATGATCAAACAAATAAAATAATATCAGATAAACGTGCCGGGATCGAGATGTCCCCGAGGATTAAATGTAAAAGAGCCAATAAAAACTTAATTATCACGTATTATAACAGCCTCGCGCCAAAACACGCACATTGTGAAACTGTATGTAACGCCGGAAATTTAATTTTTGCGTCTTTTCTTTTTCTTATCAAGTAATGGAGTAAATCTTAATTAAAGTATGATTATATTATTTAGTAATAGGAACAATAGATTTATGAAAAAAATGTTAGTCCAAAATTCTTTCCTTTCACATGTCAGTAAAATTTTTTCAGCCACATTTTTCTGCTTATAATGCGAGGACGGCAAATTTCTTTTTTGTTACTATGAATAATCATTTTGTATTAATATACCTATGTACTTACCTACTGATAACCTACTTTATTTCAAATACGCATAGAATGCTAAGTGATATTCTTGTTGTTTTCAATAACTGCTTACTATGTTTTAGTATTCTGTGTACTAAGTTTTGTAACTTTCGTAAATGTGTGGGTCGGTAAATTTCGTATTATATTCCTTTATTGGATTACATTTTTAAGCCCTCAAGCTGGTGGCAGACACAAACCATATCCCATAAATAAGATTTGCATAAAAATCACTAGCGTGCAATGAAAAATAACTCAATTAAACCTCCCAAAAGTTCCCCGAAATCATACTGCACAAACTCAAATCTTAATTTCTGTACTAATATCTGTGTTTTCTCCAAAACGTCAATACATCAATAGCCGTGGTTCTCTCTGCAGGGGCGTGATACCGCGGCCCGCTTCGTAATTACAGGCGCGAGCGCCCGCGGGCCGCACGGGCACACCCCTGCCTTCGCAAATTATTTAGTAATTTTAATTTTATTTGGACTTATGCCGTTTTCGTTTTGTTTTTGTTGCATTTAGCGTTTGGCAAGTGTAGTGATGGTAATGTATCATTAAATGTGTCATTAATTTGAATCGATGGCTATCGGAGGGATAAAATAAATATGCGTTCCTTTTGAATGTAAGGAGTGAGTGACTTTAGTATTATGCAAGATAATTTTGGTAGGAGATTGTTCAGATATTGAATAAAATTAATTTGTCAACTGGTGTCTGCGTGTAGGGGAATATTATCAGTTGATATTTTATTCCTTTTTTAATTATATTCAGTAATGTGATCTTAATATCATGTAGTTCATTCTGAATTCATACTGTTTACATGGTGTGAGGAAAATAATAAATCAAATATGCATATGAATAAAATTTTATTGTTCCTTATAAATTTTCTTACAATTAGGAAGAACTTAGTTTCGCAGTGCGAGTGTCTCATTACTAAACTAAAGAATTGCAGCGTAAACTAAAAACAATTTAACTAAGTATAGTTTTAGTACAAATAATTATAACCTATGAGATATTTCTTTATTAAAATATTCTAACAGTTTATACAGAAACAGTATTTCTATTCTATAATTTTTATTAACTAAAACAATATAAAAATACGACTTAAAATATATATCTACAGGCTTATTGGAAGAACTATATTTCATTTAATTCAACGCTCTTTTTATTTTTTTAGTTTTTATCTACGAAATATACAAAAATAGTTACAAATAAATAATCTTTTACATAGGAATCGCATTATTCGCTACCTCTATGGTATACGGATTTGGACGTACAAAAAATATTTTAGGACTTCTTCACATAGCACCAATTCACACTAACATTAGTTATTTAATATATCTTCAACTCTTAATAGTATAAACAGTCACTGTTGCAAATTGCTGCCGCTAACATTTCATACGTTTTATACAAACTCTACAAGGCACAGACAATTTTGGAACTTAATTCGTGAGTATAAGCCGTTTCACTTTTATAATTATAATTATTTTTTTATTGTCCTACAAATTGTATAAATTCACTTAAAATACATTACTCTCCTTTTTAATTTATTCACAGTGTAATAAATAATTGAAAAGTTTTAAACAAATTACAAAAAAAAAATCGCTAAGGTTGCGAGCTAGTTAAAAAAAATAATTATATCTGAGTTACATCACTTTGCCAACACGGTATACAATTTTTGTGATTTCATTATGTAAGGTTATATAACATCTTGTGTCTAATTTTAGTAGAACAAATTCTTACAATATCACTATATCCGCTGTGCAAACATTTTCATCGTACGTTCCATAATACATTTGAAAGGAAATCAACTCTTTGGGCTACAGTTTAGGAAGAGTCCATTTACTACCCCGTATCAGTCCCTTTCTAGTCAATTGCTGTAACAAGTCTGTCGTACTCCGGCTAGAATGACGCTGAACTCATCATCGGGTCTGGCGTCGGAGCTGGGAGCGCTGGGAGCGTAGTTAGAAGGAGGGGCTCCAGCAATCACAGAGGCGTAAGGAGACGGGTACATCCTCTCGGAGCAGTACTCAGGGCCGGGCGCCTGCTCCGGGCAGTATGGGGGCCGGAAGTTCTGCTGCTGCTCGTATCGGTACTGCTGTTGCTGCTGATGCTGCTCCATCGGCCCCTCTGCTCCATAGTCCAAGTATTTATCAAACTCTCGCGCGTCCACGTCAGACTCGGGAGAGCCCGTCCTTATCTCCGGGCGAGGATTCATATAGTTTTGTTCTCCATCCTGCTGCTGGTTCGACGGTGGCTCCTCAGAGAAGTAGCTGCCACCCGTGTCGTACTCAGATTTTGGCTGATCAGGATAATGATATTCTTCAGTTTTGTACATCTGCTCGTATTGCTCGAAAGGATGATACTGAATAGTGTATTCCGTTGGCATTGGGCCACTGGGGGCGTTCGACACCCTTGGTGTAGAAGTGCCTAGAGTTTGTTGGTCTTGCGAGGTTGCGACCGGAGGGAAGAAAGTCCCGGTCACCAACGGCGGCTGCTCAGTCAAAGTCCTCTGCGTGCACATGACGTACATACCGTTAGCCATGCCCATGGCGGCAACGGGCGCTGGCGAGAAAGATCCTGGCGTTCTATAAGTTTTATAGGGTGAGTATGAGTCAGACATCGAGGAGGCATTCATCGCTCGCCTCCTCTCTTCATACTGGAAGTTTTCCTTTTCATTTTCGACCGGAGATGCGTCAGGTGTAGGCAGAGGAGCTTCAGCGGGGGCGCTCCTCCTTCCTTGGGGTTCAGGAGACCTCGCAGGGGAAGATTCCGGGGTCTGAACGTGGCCGTTGAATTGTTGGTTGTTTTGGAAGTCCGAGGCGAGGGGCGAGGTTCGGTAGGGCGAGAAACCGGCTCCGGGGTTGTGACTGAAGCGAGGGTCGGGTGAGTCGGTGCCGGCGGCGTAGGGCGAGCCGAGCGCCGCGGAGGTGGCGGGCGGTGCGCTGACCGGGGTCGAGGGCTGGTTGGGCCGCGTCTTGTTTTGCTTCCGTCGCCGAGGCCGGTACTTGTAGTTGGGGTGCTCAGTCATATGGATGACACGGAGACGCTCCGCTTCCTCCACGAACGGCCGCCTGTCTTGCGGTGTGAGCGAACGCCACTTTTTTCCTGGAAAATAAAAAATGAAAATGAGCCGATTGTGTTCGTCGGTATACAATGTTGCTACACGTTTTTACAGAGCGGAGAAAATTGACGTGCCATGACTTGTCGTGGTAATATTACGATATTATTTACGATACTTTTTATCCGCCGTGTAACAGAGGTTTATGCGTTTAGCGTGAAAAGTTGTCACTGTTTTTCTGCAAAACTGCGTATCCAAGTATGTTGCGAGTTTTTGCAAATCTTTTATGACGTACTCGAATGTTTGCTCCAGGCACATAGGAGCAATATTTTTGTTGAAATATTATGTATATTTCCATAACATTATTAAACTTATCACCTATAAATCACAGTAAGACAGCTGTAATATTATACTCGTTGTTTATTAGTATTACCTTTCGTATATGTAGATAAAATCCAAGAATAATATTAGTGGCATGTTAAATAAACAAAATAGATTCAGCCAGTCACAAAGTCAAGCTAAATAATCACGATAGTGTTTTATCAAATAACTATAAAACACGTACTATGAGGGTATCATAAATAACTTCATATATCTTTGACCAAGAAATGAGAATTTGCTACAGAATTTTAAGCTTTATTCGTGTGTGATAAAGTAAGAATTACATTGTAACTTAAAGTGTGAGGTTCCGAGAGAAATTATCGAGGAGTCCGAACAATCTTTAAGGATATTTATCAAGGCGACACTACTTGCTACCGGCAAAACAAACAACTTCACTTTTAGTGATGCGGCGTGTCGATATAAAAAATGGTAATTTATCAACCGAGAATTTAAATAGGAGTTTCATTTATTTACGTTTAATGGAATGGAACGAAGATTATAATTTATTTTTATGTGGTTTATTATTTTTTGTGCGATTTTAATGATTAATTCAGGGTTATGACTTTAGTTTCTCAAAAACTACCGTAATATTTTTTAGCAATTTTATTTTACGATATATTTTTTTATTTGACATAAGTTTTTACTCATCTTCTTCAAAAATCTACACTAATCTACCAAATCTGTACCTTCAGAACACAAATAAGAAACAATATTACAAAAAACATCACTCAGGTATCAACCACTCGGTTGACTGATGTCAAATGTCATCAAGATAAATGACGGGAAAAGGCTTCCTGTAGTGCAGGTCTTACTCCATTAGTCGTCTTATACTTATCGATGTTTTTTCTATCAATAATTAATGACGAGTTGTATCGTGGAGATTAAGAGCACTTGTCAGCGGTCTGGGTGTGTCTTTTTTATTAATTCATTGGCAAACTTGTTTTGATGTGATGTTAATTTTACATATTTAAATATTTGTATCATTACATTCGTTACGTGCGTGGCACTGTCAAGTTTCGTGTTGCCCTTGTGAATAATATGAATGAACATAAATTAAATTATTTAAATTGGCATATTAATTTGTGTGTGTAATATAAAGATAACCGATGAAACTAACTATAAAGCGGTTTTTGTTTGCCATATCAGGTTATAACTGTGGACTGTAGCATGAAGAAACAAAATTTAGATTTTGTTTAACAAACAATTAAAAAAAGACAACTATGTAAGTAAATAAATATCTTAATATAAATTGAAATTCATGGAGCAAAGTTTAAAGAAACATACTGTAGTATGTGGTTTGTCTTGTCGATCGCCTAACTACTAATGACTACGCGGCATACGCAAATTGACAAGCCATAAAACAATACATCATTTCTCTAGCTCCCAGTATCACGCTACACATTAATTTCTAAACATCTCTTATTATAAACCACATAATTCACATCCTACACACATAAAACAAAATCTATATCATTATTTAAAACACATTTACTGTCGCTCGCGACATTTTTCCTATTAGTCATTTGTCGAGATTTGCGATAAGCATCGACTACTGGATTCCGTGGTGTCACCTCACTACGCATTGTCGAGGAATATTTCTTTGTAACAACATCTAATAAAGCTTTTAGTGGGCACTTTATTACTGAGGTAATGACCTCAATGGCTTGACACCTGGCTAAACACTTGGGAGTTAAAGAAGACCTAGATTGTTAGCGAGCTAGATTTATGTAATATGTTACGTAAATATTTTGGAATAGAGTTTAATTGAGGTTGCAGAAAATTCAAATTCAAATTTGAATTTTCTTACTTTTATTGCATTTTGCGGGTTAGTGTTAGGTTGTATGTTGATTAAATTAAGATTCGCGAACGTAACAAATATTATTTTTAACCGACTTCAAAAAGGAGGAGGTTATCAATTCGGATGTTTATATATTTTTTTTTTATGTATGTTCGGCCATAACTCCGTCATATATAAACGGATTTGCAAAATTCTTTTTTGTTCGAAAGGGGTTTATTCCGAAATGGTCCCATATAAATTTCATGTAGATCTGATGATGAGTTCCGGAGACAGACACCGGAACTCTTTAAAAAATGACGGCAAATCAACCGCGATTTCTGCTATCGCATTAATATGCATTGTTTGTTTGGAATTAGTGCGGGGTAGATACCAAAACTAAAAATTTAAAAATAAAAACTTTTTTACAAAAAAAAAAAAAACAACCGACTTCCTTAAAAACACTACAAAGTGAAAAATAACTTTAATTTCGGAAGTCGGTGGCAAAAACCTTAAATACAAATCCTAAGACACCGACTGCCGAAATTAAAGTAATTTTTCACTTTGTAGTGTTTTTAAGGAAGTCGGTTGTTTTTTTTTTGTAAAAAAGTTTTTATATAGAATTGTAATCGTGAAAATCATCAGTTCAGATTTTTGATCGAAGAGTTCAACCAAAGTTGATTTAGGACCATTGAATGAATTTTTCATCAGTATTTTACATGGAGCAACTGCCTCACCTCCACAAGCCAGTTACTGGGTAATACGATACCCCCAGATAAGACTGGTTGTTCGACTTTCGGACCCGCAAAGACTGCCAAAGATAAAAATGACTAAGAATGACGGCTGGGACCAACGGCTTAACGTTCTTTCCGAGGCACTAACAGGTCTTGGTTGGCACCTATCCACGTACCGTTACCGGAAAGTGTAGCTTAACCTCATCAGTTCGACCCATGCACCTCTAATAACTTTTATATGAAGAATAAATATGGCGGATTGACATTATTTCCTACACAAAATCTGTCAAAACTACGAGCGTTTTTCGCCATAGAAAAGTTATCAGAACATTGAAAGTCGGACCTTAGACACATAAACCGATTAAAACGAATTATCTCTATACATTAAGTTTATATCATATACACAGCAGACCACCAATGTCGGTAATCGGAGTCGCGCGTTATCGTAGTGTAATTGAGTGGCGCCGATAAAGCGAAGCGCGTGCGACGGACGGAAGCCACGGCGTCAAGTGCTTGTAGTGATAGCTGGAGAAAAATAGGTTAGTTTTTTATCTAGCTCAGCTGTCAGCCGAGAGAAGTAAAAATGGCTCCTGTCAAGTTTGGAAAAAGAAGCTTGGTTAAAACTGGCTGGATATGTTTTAGACACCCACTAAAAGTTCGTTAAAAATTAAAAGTCGTTTATTCTAATTTCGTTGACAATCAGCACTTTTCGGTCGTCAAAATATTAAGACAGTCCCCCAAAACGCGCCCGCCCTTCACCAATTCCTAGTGCTTGAGCTGCGAAGAAGAAGTGGCGCAAAAAACTCCCCAGCAGCAAAGCTGTCTGTTTAGTTATGTGCTTTAAAGCAAGAAATCATCATCATCATCATTTCAGCCGAAAGACGTCCACTGCTGGACATAGGCCTCCAATAAAGGGGGGGGGGTTTCCCATAATGGTCACGCATGGCAGGTGGATTGACGATCACAGTATGGTGGTAAAATGTATAGAGAACGCTGCTGCCCATTTTCTAGTAAGTCTCTTAGTCGCCTCTTACGACACCCTCGGAAACAAATGGGGCAAGAAGCAAGAAATATGTATTTATTATAAGCATATTAATCACATCTATTTTTGCCATAAACATTTTATTATTTTTATTAGAAAAAAGTATAACATTGTAGCGCAAACTACAAATCAATCAACTTTAAAAATAATCTTATATATCTTGATTTTAATCATTTAATTCTCAAAGTATTCGTAGAAACCCACCCAAGAAAGCGGAATATCTCTCTATCGTAATAAATGGGTGCCCATTAACTAAAAGTTGAGGAATAGAACCGTCCCAATAATATTGAATGACAGGAATCAATCAACGTGAACGACATTTTTTTGTAATTCTTGGGTTAGACCACTATAAGCGTAAGATGATAATTTGGTTAAAACTTTTTCATATTAAACGTTCTAATTTTAAAATGGATGGTGCTGTCATTTTTGTTTACTGTTTCATCATGGGTAGGTAGTACGATCAACGTCTTTGATTATAATATTTTAGATTAACAGATTTGACGCAATAACTTAGCAAATATTAACTACTGTAATAAAATACTACAGAATTTCTTCAAACTTCTTTGTTGATGACCTTAACTGATCAACTATCTATACTTCTATACTAATATTATAAATGCGAAAGTAACTCTGTCTGTTACGGTTTCATGACTAAACCACTGAACCGACTTTGTTGAAATTTGGTAGGGGTAAGTTTAAACCCCGAGAAAGGACATAGGCTACTTTTTATTCCACGACTTTGTCTGCGTTAACCGACATTTACGCGGACAAAAGCGAGTTTTAAATAAATAAAATCTATAATTAATAACTCTAATAAAAACATACCAAAACAAACCATAGGGATTCCTAGCACAACCAGTATTAATCCCAAAAGATTGAATAACATAGATAATTCATTAATATCAACAGATCATTAGGCCCATACGATCGCGATCTAATTAATGACGTGCGCAGGAGTGGACCACCGCGTCATAACAAGCATGATCGATTGGCTCATTATGGCTTTATCATTTATTCATTTTTTTATGTTCTCTGATGGTACATTGCTTCTGGATCCTGAATGGTTACCGTTAGATGTGGTGGCTACTGTTTTAGAAATAAAAAAAATTATCTTAAGTAGGTAGGTATATCTTCTGTGTGGTGCCGGACGTAGATAATAGCACCATCCCATTTTTTCCCGTGGATGTCGTGATTTCGACTAAGGGACTTACTAGAGAATGGGCAGCAGCGTTCTCTATGCATTTTACCACCATACTGTGATCACTAACTCGCCTGTCAAGCGTGGTAATTATGACAAACCCCCTTCCTTTTAAGGGATGATCAGAAGTGAATGTTTTTTGGCTGAAATGTTGAGGTCTATGCATCTATGCATAATCTTCTCTAGGTCATCATCTTCCAGTCCTTGTCCAATGTTACCTGAAGTCGGTGCATCATGGTTTTCTTCCTTTATTTTCCCTTGTCAACAGTTATACATTTACTCCTTTCTCGTTCATACTATTCATGACACAATTCATCCATGTTTGACCTTCCTCTCCCTCTCTATCCATAAAGACATATTTATATTCATCGCTCATTTAGTCACGAAGACATCTTCTCTCGGTCCTTAACACATAAAAACCAGACATAGGTAGGTGGTTATGTTTGACTCCTGCCAAAAAGTCTTGTTCTGAGTTGCAACAGCCATAGACAAAAAGTGCAAGGATGGTATACTCAGTCCTTTAAAATGTAAACCGATCAAAATATGCCAGTACGTGGTCAACTGCAGAAGTTACAAATGCTTGCACAGATTGTGTGTTACGAATTGACAAATACTTTTATTTTCACAAAGTCCAGTTATGACAAAGTTTTATATTCAAAACCAGGAACTGTCAAACCTCTGCGTTCTAAAACCAAACGCCCCCAATCAATCGTTGAACCCGCCGCAGTGTCGCTAACAACCGATAGATGGCAGCATCGATTTTTTGCGCCGACGGATGTCGAAGAGCATGCGATGCATTCTAAATTTATATTCCCCTTCCCTTTCTATAACGTCCAACTTTAATACCGCCATCTCTTTCTAGCAAAATATTTTTTTTTGCATTTCGATTCCAAGTGCGTGGTCAATTTTGTCGTTTTTTTTTTAAAGTCTTGTCTCATAGTCTCCGGACAGTGGCCAGTTCTTTTTATTGTCGTGCGTATGTAGACTTTTATTTCGGATCGCGATACAGGGTCATGTTAAAATTATTGGCTGAATTTAAATCATACGGCTGTTCGAGGTAAAGTATGTTCTGTTTGTTAGTCTGATACGATTGCTTATTGTAGATATTGTACTTTTATTGAGCGTAAGCTGTATTTGTCTTTTGTAACGGGGACTTTTAAGAAATTTTAAACGTAGAAAAGTGTACTTACCTACCTAAGTTGTCTTATTAAAAAATATATTCCGAATTATTTGGTGGCTGAGTCTCTTTATGATAATGGCTTGATCCTCGAATGTTAGTTTAGTAACAAATGTGAATTAAAATAGAATATATTATACAATAACTTATTAAGGCGAAAGTGTCAAGGTAGTCCGTGACAATTTCATGAAAATGTCATTCAAAGCGATTGAAATGAACTTAGAGGGTTGTATTGATGATTTAAATGGTTGGAATTAAGTAAAAACATATTTGTTACGGTCGCGAATCATATTTTAATCAACATACAACCTGTAACTGTGTAACTGACCTGCAAATTGCAAAAAAAAAAACCTCAGAGAAATTATATTTCGAGGGCTATTTAACGTATCGTCCTTAAGTTCATTTTTAATCGATTTAAGGTACCTGTGACTGGCAATGAAAGTTACCATAAACACTAATGATCTGACATTACGTTCTGAGCAGGCTGGTTTAACGCTCGAAGACTGCAAGCATGCTCTGCCCTGCAGTGAAACAATAACAAACGTCCTATCACCATACCTCTTCAAAACAGTTCGGCACACTTCAAAGCCCGGCTAACATCGAGCTATTCCATGTTCTGCCCCAATCGGAAGCCTACAAGCTCTCGGGTCTCCAGCGTGTCTGCGAAAGGCATTTTTCCCTCAGTTCTGAGAAACGCCGCGAAATAAAACAGCAAAGCTGCCGAAATGCATAAACCGACGGTTTATTCGGCCGAGCTATGTTGGCGGAAACGAAAGCTTGGGAGTGGTACAAGATGCGAGCGGTAGCGGGGTTTGAGAAAGTATTTTGAGAACTATATTTCTCTATACATCATTATTTTGAAGCATTCGAAAATCGGTTGTTTTAATACATGGTTGATGGTTTTTGGCAAAAAAAAATCGTTTTTAATTTGCAGATAAAAATATGCTTAAGAACGGACTCCGTTATAAAATTAATGTTTGTTCATCAATTCATTACAAAGTAAATGTCAAATTATTTATTTCAAATAGACACATAAAAAGCACTTCTGAACGTCAACTTTTACAGGAAAATAGAATTTATTCTTGCTGTTCCAAAATGTAGTTTCGTATACGGAAGAATAGGCAAGAAACTCTACCGTTACTCTTTTAAAATATTATGTAAACAGTTATTATATGTAAAGATAATGCACTTAGAACAAAATGACGATACCAAATAAGGTAGAAGAATTATGTTCATTTTATTATATTTATTAGCATTTGAAGCAATCACTGATAGAGATCATGTCTCTGTCATTTATCAGATGAAACTGTGTTCGAATTATGATTATTTTGAGCTTTAATTATTTGAGGCTTTGCAAATTAAGAACGTCTATATTCTTTTTAACAATCACTAGAGTGATGCCTTTCACTGTCGGAAAAGTCTTCATTTTAGTAACCCCTTTCCCGCTGCCCGTTTATGTCTCAAACCATTCCATACAAACCAACGCATATATGTTCATGTTTCAGTGTGTAATAAACTTTAGTATCTCGCAGTAAACGCTGGCCGACGGCGACGCATTGTGCGTTGCGTTCCGAACGTATCGACAACGCCTCTCCGACCGGCTTTATAATCTATTTTATGTAGAAAGCTATGATGTGCACTAAAACTTGCAAAACCAACAGTTTACAAGGAATTCTTGGGGAAGAATGTCTTGAAGCGCTGTTTCCATGGAGGGTCAGTGAGGAAGTTGTAACGCACACATTTTAACAGCAACAATCATGGATTTTTCGGCCAGTGTAGCTTTGGCACTATTCCAAATTTAGTTTTTGGAATGCTCTTCTATTTCCAGCCAGTGACAGGTTGTTCCATCTTCAAATGATACAAAAAAAACCGTTATTTACATTTATATAATTCAAAGAAGGTTTTAAAATATTCCCCTTTAGCGTTTATCATGTTGCAATATGTGAGATCAAAATTCACAGTGCAGGCACATCTATGAAACCTATAAGGAATATATTTTTCAAGCTTCCTGTTTATATCAGAATCCTGACTGACATAATAAATGGCACACGACAACTGTATACCAAGAAACATACAGCTTACCATCACATTATCACTTAAAACCGTTTTCATACAAAATCACATATTTTTAAAGCATCAACTTCAATATTTATTTCTCCTAATTTGACTGCATTTCTTGGTTACGGGTCGTACTCATTAATCATATGGCCGTCTCGTTTTGTCTCGTGACGTTGTGGTGGTGTTGTCTCTTTCTAGCGCGTTAAGATGCGATGCGCGTACGCAAACGGCGAGCTCGCGCGTGCCGAGACACAGTTGTTTTTTTCGATTACAAGAAAAAGCATAAAATGAAGTGATTGTTAAATGTTGGTCTATTGGATTAGTTTCCGTTCGGTGAGGGGCGATGGTGCGGATGATCGACTGTAAGGGGGGATTGAGCTGTATCATACTAAACGATACTTTTTTTTATAGGTAGGTATAGTATTCAGAGCCTTAGTAAAAAATTACGGCGGATTTGGATGTCAGAATAAGATTTAAATTACTGGTAGATGTACTGGACGTGAATCGTACAGTTATTAAAATACACTAAGGCCAGAAACACGGTGTAATTCATACGTAAACAAATATTTTCTTTGTCATAGCGACCTAGGTTCTTAATGCTCGAAAATAAATGAGATTTTGAAGAACTGTGATAAGAATTACTGAGAATATTAGTGAACTAGTGGAGCATAAAAACGAACTGTGTATTCTTGTATGAATATGTATACCAAGGAGATTGGAGAATTTAATGCAAAAATAAAAAAGGGCAGAGGGGTTTGGACTCAGGCATTTGATTTTTCTATCAAGATACTGACTGCATGAACAAAATGTCGATAGATAAGTCGGTACACACCAAAAACCAATGTAAGCAAAGTTGCATTGGTTGGTTTATTAGAATTGACACCTGATAACTATCTAAGATAAAATTTTCTAAAAAAGTACCTAAAGGTTTATAAGAAATCGTGTTTTGTTGTACATAATCCAAAAAAAAAAGAGAAATAAAATCAAATAAATCCATTATAGTCATGGCGTAGTGGTGGCCCAGTGGTAACGGCTCTGACTTACGAATTGTATGTCATAGGTTCGAACTCAAACAGGCGCTTTATTTTGTGTAAATTACTTCATCACCACTGCTCTCAAAACGGTGAAGGTAAACATCGTGAGGAAACCAAAATGTCCTAGAACCATAAAATGGAATACATGTGACATCTACCAACCCGCACTGGGCTCGCGTGGTGGATTATTGTCCAATCCCTCTCACAGAGAGGAGGCCTGAACCCCAGCAGTGGGAATGTTCAAAGCTAGTTGTGAATTATATAACAAGACTTTTTCAACTGGAGTGTTAGTCTTTTGAGTCCTACCTAGACTGTACCACTTCACTACCAATATGAACTAATAAAAAAACCATCACGTTATACATTTTCTGTGTACCACGATCGTCACGTTGAAGGTTACCTAAGGGCGGCTCCACACTGCACGTGCTCATTACCCGCGCGGGTATTCGCGCCGCGTGTGTCGCGCGGTCACGTCGCCAGCACGCGCCGCCGCGCGCCTCCATTGTTGTACGATACGATTTTATCTATGTTTGTTGTAGTTTGTAGTACACGGTTTTTAGGGCAGCTTGGGTGGTTACGTCTTTATTGTGTGGTCCTAAGTTGTCTAGACTTAAGTTTTGAGTACACACGGGTGCATATCAAGTTATACATTTCCAGTTCAAATCAAATCAACTGAACTCATATTGTTTGGCTTTTCGAATAGTGAGAACTCAGTTTATACTGGAAATGTATAACTTGATTTGTCATCGTGTGTGCAAGCGGGATTTAAATAACATTCATCATCATCATCATTTTAGTTCCATCATATTTATGGTTTAATTTAAATATGCCAAAAAGAGGCAACCCACACTGGGCCGGCGTAATAGAGTAACGCCCAGTTCCTCTCACAAATAGGAGCCCTGTGTCCCAGCAGTGGCAACATTATAGGCTGTTTATGCTATTTGTCAAAGTACTCGTAAATCTAGTCGTCTCATTACTTCACAATCAATTTCATCCATAGTATTTTTTCACAGTTTTCTCAGTTTTGTGGACCATGCATAATAATTAAAAATTATAGCTTTTGTGGCCTTATTTTTAAAGCAACACTAACTCTCACACTTGTAAAAATCTATTACCATAATTTATTCGTAAAACAATGGAACCCTGCAGCCCACAGCGGCATTGCACAGGTTTGCGCTAACTCCTATGGTTATTATTATTATCGTCGCGACAACGTGGCCGGGCGGCGCGGCTCGTTCGCCGAATCGCGCGTCTCCGCGGCAGGAAGTCGCGTCACGTGGAGTGGGTACTTATTGATACTATTTGGTTATTTTTTAATCGATTTTTCTATTTGGAATTTTAGAATGGAATGTGTTGTGTGATAGATTGATTACAAATGTAGTTGGTTGTTGTGGTGGGTTGTTGTTGTTAGTTAAGTTTACGAATGTTTTAATTTATTGCTGACTGTTTGCTTTGCAAGTTGAAGTATGTTTTAGATCTTTCCGTAGAACTAGTACAACCAAAAAAAGTGAAGAGTTATTTTTTCATTGAATTTTGTATTTTTCAATGGAACTTCGTCTGATCGAGCAGTTATGTTCCGTATCAACTTTAACTCATCATCTTCCTACCCAGGTCCCAGTTACTTGGGAAGGAAGTAACAAGTTTTCTTATACCATTCTTCCTTGTCCCCCATTTCGCTTTCATTCACTCTCTATTATTTCATTTAATTCCTCATGCAATCCATCCATCTTTTCTCTGGTCCTTTTTACTCTGTATCTGTGACACAACTTTTACTGTTGAACATAATCAGACAAATTACAACTACGTATGTACGTAAGAACACCCTAAAATTAAAAAAAAACCGGCCAATTGCGAGTCGGAATCGCGCACCGAGGGTTCCGTACAAACCTGTAGGTATTCTCGGTTTAAAAATAAATGTTTTTTTTATTTTATATTTCAGTTGATTGAATGTAAGGTAAATTGCGGTTTACGATTTATGACGTTTTAAAAAAAACTACTCACTCGATCTCGTTCAAACCAATTTTCGGTGGTAGTTTACATGGTAATGTACATCATATATTTTTTTTAGTTTTATCATTCTATTATTTTAGAAGTTACGGGGGTGGGGACACACACATTTTACCACTTTGGAAGTATCTCTCGCGCAAACTATTCAGTTTAGAAAAAAATGATAATAGAAACCTCATCACCATTTTTGAAGACCTATTCATAGATACCCAACACGTATGGGTTTGATGAAAAAAACCATTTTTGAGTTTTAGTTCTATGTATGGGGAACCCCAAAATTTATAGTTTTTTTTCTATTTTAGTGTGAAAATCTTAATGCGGTTCACAGAATACATCTACTTACCAAGTTTCAACAGCATAGCTCTTATAGTTTCGGAAAAAAGTGGCTGTGACATACGGACGGACGGACAGACAGACAGACAGACAGACAGACAGACAGACAGACATGACGAATCTATAAGGGTTCCGTTTTTTGCCATTTGGCAACGGAACCCTAAAAAAGATGGGGTATAAAATGTGCGTTTTTAAAACAGTTAGCGCGTTGATGTCTTTTATTTCGCAGTTTCGTGTCAAATGCTGCATTGATGTATTTCTCCGAAGGGCTGGTTTCCTCCAACACAAAATTCAAAAGACGAGCACTGGGGGAAATAGAAAAACTATATGTCACGTGTATTGGTTCTAAGTGGTCAAAAATTAACCGTGGTGGTCACAACATACACACATAAAATCAAAGACAGTCGATTTTTTTTTTAGTGCTACCGCAATTATTCTCAAAGAAATACCTACTCGTTATTTTTTCCATTTTTTACAAATGCCTTAAAATAAATTATCTTTCCTGAACCACCACCATCACCACCACCATTTCAGCCGTAATACGTCCACTGCTGGACATGACCTCCCCCAATTGGTAAAGTGTAAAATGCATAGAGAACGCTGCTGCCCATTCTCTAGTAAGTCCTGTAGTCGCCTCTTACGACACCCACGGGAAGAAATGGGGGTTTCCTGAACACTGTCAATATTATAGCAATGTTCCACAACTAGAAAATGCTTTCTAGGGACTGCCGATTGGTTCCGCGCGTGAATCAGCAGTTCCTTCCTCACAGACACCTATTCCTGCTAATACCTAGCTCTGCTTTATATTCAATCCCTCTATAAGTTGTCGCAGTCGCTCGACCGGCGGCACCGTCTCGTCGGCTCCACAAAGCGCGGCGCGTCGACACACGTCTGCAGCACGCGGCGCATTAGCATGCGCGGGGGCACCACTAACGGTAGCCACCTTACGTTAAACTGTACGAAGTGAGCCGGTAATAGCTTACTTTATCGGCGAATTATTAGGGTATAGATGTTGGACCATATGTTGCCGTACGTAAAGAATAGCACCATCCCATTTCTTCGTGTCACAGAAAGCGACTAAGGGACGTACTAGAGACCCATTCTCTAGTAGTATGTCCCTCAGTCGCCAGTCGCCTAGTTTGCCAATGTGTTTCCAAAGCATTAGAAATTTAAACGCATATTAGGAATCCATGCAACAAAAACGGAACTGAATCAAAGTATAGTTTTCAGTCCATCTAGAACCAAATGGATTAAAAGTATTTTTCCTGTGTGGTACCGGTCGTAAAGAATTGCACCATTTTTTTTTCATGAAATTACTTCTCCCGCTCTGGGCGGAGCGGGAGAGCGTGTCATACTTTTACTGACTAAAACCCACCCATGTTCTTTCAGTTGCCCATGTGCCAGGGTCACGGTATCTCTTTCGAATCAATCTCGCGACCCTGACAGAAGAATTGCATCATCCCATCTCTTCGTGTCTTAGAAGGCGACTAAGAGACTAACTAGAGAATGAGCAGCAGCCTTCTCTATGGGTCTTACCACCATGTTGCGATCGCCAACCCGCCTGCCAAGCGTGGCGATTATGGCAAACACCCGAAATTGAGGGAGGCTGAAATGAAATGATGAGGTGTTGGGAAGGTCTTTGTTGAAATAAATTGAGGGTCAGATAAAATTCTGCCATCTAGTCTTGACTATTTATGGGTCAATGGATGCCTAAGCGTGTGTGGTCTATCTTTGGTTACGATATAGTTTGATCTTAGAGTGACAATACTGAATTTTACATCGTCTAGAGAAGTTGTTTTAAATACAAGAAGGCCTAGACAAAGTGACATTCTATCTATATGTATACTAATAATGAAGCTGACAATTTTGATTATTTGTTTATTACGCGCTAACTTCTAGATCCACAAATCGGATTAAATATAACTTTTTGTATTTGATAGCATAATTTCTGAGAGAGCCTATTTAACTGCATGCTAAGACTAATACTTTTGAGCAACTATAAAAAAAAAAACAGGAAGGAACACTATGAGAAAACGAAGTAACTGAGCGAGCTGGCGATAGGATGCGCTGGGGTGGAAAATGTCAAAAATTGGTCAGTGATAAGGATAACGTTGATGGGAAGTTAAAATGGGACTAACAAGCAACTTCAAAAAGCAACTAAAAAAAATAATGTCAATCCTGCGAATGTTCGTAAAAAAACGAAAAGCTTTAAAACTGATGAGATGCGTGATGAGAAACTTGTCCGAAACAAGCCAAGTCAAGCCTGGTACAGAAACATAACGCAGTATGTTGGCAACAATATGCAGCATGTATAGAAATAGTAATAGAAAGACGAGACGGTTCGTGAATGTCTAACAAAGCAACAGGGAAGGTGGTTGTGACTCATTGTGGAGAACAAACGATAGAAAAATAAGTTTCAATCGGTGATTTTGTAATCTTCAATGGTAGAATAATGAATTTGGATGAAGGAGAATTCGGCTTTTAGTATATTTATAAACTTGCTTTCAAGAATTATATCTCTCTTCCTAAGTAATTTAATAACGTAGCTCTATAATTGATATATCGAAATGTCTTCCACTCTTAATAGAAGAACACAAACCCAATGAAACTCAGCACGTTTCAGGTTGATAGCGATGTGATGAAGGAGTATGTACTTCAACGCCTACTTGTTCTTTACAAGCAATTAGAGTATATGTAGTGTGTGTGTGTGTGTCTTTCTCATATTATAAATGTGAAAATTTGTGAGGAACTATGGATGTTTATTTTACTTTCACGCAAAAACTACCATAGATAGCTATAACCTAGATTAACACATAAAGTACCTTTTATCCCGGTAAGACGGTAAGACGTTTCCGTTGCATAGTTTTCGTCACGCGGTCGAAGCTTCTTCTCTTCTTCTTCAAAAGCTAGTGTATAATAATTTAGTGCTGTTTTTTAATCTTTAAAACATCGCAATTAAAACAGCCCCAATTATATTGATACCGCTATCTAACACCTACACAAAATCCAGCTGTCACCGTGTATCGTATAAAAGTGTATAACATTTTGACACAGCGCCTCCAGCTCATATATAATGCATGGAGACAGGTGCCGCGCCAGTCACGACCTATTGCAACGATGCTGAATTTCCTACAGCCAGGAAATTGGTTACACGTAGTTGAAACATTCATGTTACTACAGAGATTTGTATAGAATTTGTACACATTGAAAGGTCGGGTCTTGGTTTTGTGAAGTTTGAAGATTTTGTGATTTAAGCAAATTAAAATTGTTTTTTTTTTCTGTGTCAATCATATTTGAAAAACTAGATAAGGTTTCCTATCTGACTCTTCTGAGAAGAAATGCCGAAACAGTTTGTTTCAGGGTTTCATCTCGGATGTTTCTTCTTGGAGGTCACAGTCTCTTTTTAACCGACTTCAAAAAAAGGAGGAGGTTCTCAATTTGACTGTATTTTTTTTTGTTTGTTAGTTCATAACTTTTGACTGGGTGAACCGATTTTGATAATTCTTTTTTTATTTAGAAGCTGGTGCTTCCCGTGTAATCCCATTTTAATTTGGTTCATTCTGACAATTGGATCCATGTGAAAACCATATAAGTCTTAAATTTGCATTAAGTATTTGCGCGACAATAACGCGATTAGATTAGTGCGGGGTACATACCATAACTAGAAATTTAAAAATAAAAACTTTTTACAAAAAACTTTGTGTGTTTTTTTAAGGAAGTCGGTTGTTATTTTTTTCTAAAAAGTTTTTATTTTTAAAGTCCAAACATAAGGTTAGATTATGTGAGGTTTAAATAGATTGATGTCTAAAATGATACCTATTTTAAGTAAAGAACCACACAGATTGAGTGGATCTATCTTGTTTGGGGGATAGATCCACTCAATCTGTGTCAATGTCCTGCAGTGGACGTTTTTTGGCTAAAATGCTGAAGGATGATTATTCTGTTAGTGCACTCATTTATTAGTAAAATCAAGCAGCTCAACTTAGAAGTTAAGGAGCTCAACGATTCCACGAACAGTACTAAAGAAAGGACATTTGGGGAGGCCGTATTAGTAAGACTTTTGACATGATTTAGACAATATTTAAAAAGACAATCGTTAATAAAGAACATACAATTTGTCTTTGAAGTATATTAAGGTGAAAAATGGAACAGTTCTTCAATTTCATTTTGCTACAAAACTTTTCCAAAACACGAAATTAAGGATGATGTAATGACCAAGATTATCTGTTACCAAAATCAGTTGTTTAGCTGTCATTACCAACTTAATTCCATCAATTAAAGCGACAGGCAGTTGAATCATCCCTTCGCCTTATTTCTCACAGCCCAGATGTTCCCATACATCATATTATAACGTAAAGTCAACGACCCTAAAAATTCCACAATTCCAAACAAAATTACAGGGGCCACAATCGTTCGTCGCCCAAATGACACGCCCGTGACGGCCAAATGACATAATTGTCAAAATAGTCACTGCACTGACAGCCGCACGTGACATCCACCACAGACAGAGACAAACATACACCACCCCCACAACTTTGACCGAGACAGAGAATGGCGCGTCGGTGTCAATTATAGGCGGGGAAAGAGAATTAGAGAGGAGAACACGCCGGTTTCAAATTTGGAACCGTTTTGTTTTAAATCGATAAATCGTTCGATTTCGTGTTCGATTGCGTGTGGTCGACATTTCTAAGAATAATTGAATATCAATATTAAGTTATGATTCTATACTATTAAGATGATAACCGTGGAGTGAATGAATTTTGATTCATTCATCGCTCAAATGCGAAAATATTTCACGGCGATATTTCATAATAAAGACCATTCTATTAAGGGACATTATTATTAAATACGGACGACGATTTTATGTGCAC
Source organism: Aporophyla lueneburgensis (assembly GCA_932294355.1). Lineage (NCBI taxonomy): Eukaryota > Metazoa > Arthropoda > Insecta > Lepidoptera > Noctuidae > Aporophyla > Aporophyla lueneburgensis. The sequence goes on from OW028735.1 coordinate 18,366,817, forward strand.
ATTTATTAGTGTGGTATAAGAAAAATCGGTCATATATTTGCGGGTTGCAGTCCTGCCCTTTCGACGCCTGTCGTGCATAAAGTCCGTGATCATTTCTCCTAATTATACGTGTGGCGAAGAGGGCAGGGACTTTTGGTTCGATGTGGGTGTTCGAAATATGAAATTACGAGTTGGCGCGAACGTGTGACAATGTTTTCTTTTTTAATAATAAATGTAGACATTGATTGCTGTTATTATACCTAATGTGCCTACGTAGGAACTATAAACTTTTTTAATCACCAATGACATGAAGATTTTTTTGTAATAAAATTACGACGATAAACGGGGAATATTTATGGGTTTTAAAATAAGTGTAACGTAAGGAGATGTCACGCATTCAACGGTGTGTCATGAAAGGGCGATAATTTTATTTATCGCTTTTTAATGAGCATGTTTACACACAGTGTTAAAAAGCGGAGTCATTTATTTTGTCATTTATATAAAATGAATCATTTTGAAAGGTGAGAGAGAATGATGTATTTTATTTTTCATTTTTTATGTCGATTGCGAATTCAGAATTGTATAAAATCAGAATTTTTTTTTTGCATACTAAGACTACGTAACTTAAAATAACTTATCGTTTGACTAACTACATGTAAGGTGAATTAGTCCAAATGGAACACGGATGTATATTTCATCCACGCTTCAATTCTTGCTTTAATAGCGCTCCAATGTGTGTGAAATGACGTCAAAATATACCGTCTAATGAACTTTGGCATGGGGGATAAATTCTAGACCTTCAGTAGGCAAAGAGTTTAGCCGGTTGAACTGTTAATTGCAAAATTAACAGTCGAATAAAAAAGTAAAAAGGACTAATGAGTATGTATGTGAAATGGACACTGAAAAACCATGTATAGTTAATTTTCAAACTATGTAACGTTTTTGCTATCACTAAGTAGGTATCTAAGGAAAGCAGAGGTGGCCCAGTGGTAATGACCGCAACTTACGGATTGTAGGTCGCGGGTTCAAACTCATTTAGGCTCTTTTCTTTGTGAAAATTATTCCTTCACCATTGCTCTCAAAACGTTAAAGGAAAACATCGTTAGGAAAACATCGCTAGGAAACCGGTATGTTCTAGAACCAAAAAATCGAAGACATCTGACAACTACCAACCTGCAGTTTATCTTTATGTTATTAGGTATCTTGTCAAGCATATTATGATTACTAGAGAAGGTGAAGAACACTTGGAAAGGATATACCTATACGTTGGTAGGTACCTTCTACGCAAACTTGATATGTAACTCTGTCATTTTGTCGCATCTCTCTTTCTCTGTCTTGGAATGAGAGAAGTACATTCTGCAAAACTCTTCACCCATAAAACCAGAGCGTGTTGTTGCCTTAACAAACATAATTAAACATATTAAACCACCGCTGACCCGTAATTAATCGATTCAACGAACTATCGTTATTAGAATCAATTATTTCGTAATCAATAAAAAAACAAGACACGGAAGCTACACTACGGCCAATTATCAAGAGACAAAAAATCTATTGGATACGATTATGACGGATCGTTTAATCGATTCATGCTTTCGACGTAAGTAGGGGAGGTATGGGAAAATTGCTTACGGGTCAACTTTCTTAATCACAATGTGTAATGTAGGTGGTTTTTGTGTGTGTGCGTGACTTCTTGTATGTGTGCATGGTTTTATGCCGTGGACCTTGTTGGAAAGAGGCAAAGTGCTGCGATTACAAGAAAAATGGTGTTTGCTTAATCCAGTTGAGGTTACCTTGGTAAAAATGGCGTATAATACAAAAGTCAGTAAAATGGATGGTTGGTTCTTAGTAGTTTGATAAATGATTTTATTTTTGCAAGTGGGTTTGTACAAACACTTTTACACGTCAATCATATTTAAAACTATTATGAGGTCGTCGTTTCCTAACTGACTACTCTGAGAAGAAAGGCCGAAACAAACTCAGAGGTCGCAGTCTCTTTTAAAGTCCAGACATAATCTTGCTTATGAAGGGTAACTTGTAATCCTTCACACATTAATTGATTCTTAGTAGATTATGAAGGCAATACTAAGTTCTAATCCTTCATACATTCGTATGATATAAACTTCAAATTAAATTCCATTATAATCACAAAATCCAAGGCTAACTATAAAATCCTTAGCTCACCCCAAAACTCAAAGAAAAACATCACCCAAACGGCTCAACCGTAAAATAACCTTCGATTGTCCCCAAAAATACGTCCAATCAATTTCCTGTGCCGACCATTAACTCAAAAATAAAAAACAAAAAAAAAACACGTATAAAAAGGCAAAGTTCGCCGCGTATAGACCATTTCTTCGGGGTCATAGCACCCAACAGGAAGTGGCGTTGCGGGTCGGCGCGCGCGCGGTCGCCTCTTACGAAAAATAATACTCTTCTAGGTATAACACATAGCCAGTCAATCGTGTAACTGTACGGTTAAAGGAGTTTTTATACTTCGAATTTTATTGTTTTATACCAAACTACGTGATATCATGCCGCCCGCGAATGTTGAAGCAAATTGACATATCTTTTTCCTCTCCTACGCGACTTCAAAGCCAAGGTAATGTTTTTACCGTGCCCATAAGTGAGGTCTTTAAATGAATGGGTTTAATGAAGATGAAAGAGATGTATTTTGATTGATAAAATTGTGTTATACTTCTATATCGGTGTTGTGTAAAAACAATAATAACTTCTCCGTTGACAGATGTTGTTTTTTTAAACGTTTTCTGTTCCTGGCGAGTTGAATGAGATCATTTGTGGAAAAACTTTGTGATTCCGTGTAGGCGAGATGCGAATGTGACGTTTACACCAGTGTTTAAGTACCTATAAGATTTAATTGAAATAATTAAAGTGGTTTTGTTTTTCTGCTATGTGGAAAGCTACATACATTTTTATTTATTTTAAAGTCCATGCCCATTGAGATTATATTTTTACGTTAAATACAGATGTTAAAACTCGTTTCCTGAGAGGTAGTTATTTAATTATTTATTTACTAAGGCACTTTTTTGACGATCTTGTGTCTACGACGGTGAGCAGAGTTCACGCAGCTGAATTTTGAGCCAAAGATGTTTGAATTTTTACCAGTCCCAATAAACAAAACACAAATACAAAAAAAATCCATTACTATCATTACAATTAAACTCAGTTAAATTCATTACATCCTTGAAATAAAATTAATTACAATCAATAATTCAATTTATTTTGAGCTTTTGTTCCCATAAACCGTTAAGTAATAAAACAATACGCGGTCTTTTAAGCCAAAATAATTTTGGACATAATTTTCTACAACTTCTTCTCCACGCCCAGAATTGGGCTACATATCTTTCTGCAAATTCTCTTTCTCTCACTCCACAATACAAAAAAGTGAAACGCTCCCAGCCTTGAAGCATCAGCAGCAGTCCACACGCGTGTGAACCCGGGGCACACGGAAGTTCACGCTCCGTGGGTCACAGGCCTACCTTGTGTTTACTCCGGCTGTGACCCGCCTTCGGCAATAATTACAAACCCTTTGACAATTATTAAGAGATTTTCTTGAAGCGTACGTACAATCTAAGTAATTGATTTTAATTGGATCGGTAGTAATTTTTACATTGTTGTGAGAAGGTTTGAAAGGAATTAGAGCTCTCTATAAAACCAAGAAGAAGTAGTCTTTTATACAGGGTGTCCAAGAACCTGGCGTCCAACTGGATTCCCACGATGCCCCAAGTTCTAACAGTACTCAGAAAAATATTTAAAAAAATCCACCCCATGTACTTACAGAATTATACTGATTTCAAAAAAAAAGGGGAAATGAGCACCCTGTGACATACTTTTGAATGCTGTGACTGCTAATGCTGATAATTTCGATATTTCTTGGAGGTTTTGTAATCTAGGGTATTGCTGTGTCTAAATAGAATGTAAAAATAAAGTACTTATTGTACCATTTTAAAATAAAATATTATTTTAACTAAAGGTGATATGGAAAACTATTGAATTTCGCAACTTTGACCGACTGTAGTGTAAAAAAAATGTACCAAAATAGTATGGCAAGTGACGTCAAATTTTGACGCGTTTATTCCTCTTTTTAAAAAGGTATAATACTTACACATTAATTTGAAAAAAAAAAAATTGATAATATTTTTACTCAACAACCCAATTTTTACGAAGTGCCTACCTACTAACGGTAACTGTCGTACCCTTTCTTATCTTAGAAACTGTTATGTTACTACTATTATTTACTTCGGTTCCAAGAGTGAGCAAGAAGGAAATACACACAGGTAGATGGGTTCCCAGTAGAATAAAAGCAAAGAATGTTAGTTTAAAGATATTTTATTACAATAAATGTTCAAAATGTTGACCACCCCCGGCAATACAAGCTCTCACTCTCCTTAAAAAGGACCGCTTTATGTTTCGCGAGTAACTTTTTTGACGTATCACCTGCACTGCTTGTGTTATCTTCTCACGAAGGTCAGCGATGTCATTAATGGGCTTCGCATAAACGAGCTCCTTCATAGTTCCCCAGAAAAAAAAATCCAGCGGATTTAAGTCAGGTGAGCGGGCTGGCCACGGGATTGTTCCTGATCGCCCAATCCACCTGTTCGGGTATTGCTCGTCCAAAAACTCTCTAACGGATACGCGAAAATGTGCTGGACAGCCGTCGTGTTGGAACCACATATCTGGTGGGGTCTCTTCTAGTAAGTTTGGCAAATCATTTTGAAGAAAATTTAAATATGATTCGCCAGTCAAATTCTCGGGCATCTCAAATGGACCAATAATATTCCCACAGAGAATACCGGTCCACATGTTCACTTTGAACCGGTACTGGGATCTATCTTCTCGCATCAAGTGCGGATTTTCCACATGCCACTCGTGCAAGTTGTGTAGGTTCATGTAGCCATCCTTCTTAAATGTTGATTCATCTGACCACAAAATTTTGTCGATAAAGTTTTCGTCTTCTCGATGTTTTTGCAGGATTGTTTCACAAAACGCGACTCGGCTCGGATAGTCTCGAGGTAAAAGACTTTGCACTCGCTGTACGTGGTACGGATGATATTCTTCTTTTTGGAGAATACTGTGTGCTGTGCTCTTCGGTATCCCCGTATCAGCTTCTATTCCTCGCACAGAGATGCTTGGATTTGCCGACACCGCCTCTAAAACTTCATCGCGTATGAAGTCATTTACGGGTCGTCCTTCACCAGCTACTTGATTGGGGAACCGCCCGTCACATAGTGATCTGTGCACATTAATGAAAACTCAATGGTCGGGATATCGCGTAGCCCTCGGATACCTTTCTCTGTAAAGTCTCGCTGCAGCTCGTCCATTACCTCTACATTCTCCATAAATGTAGTGCATATTTGCGTATTCTTGCGGAGTGTAGGTCGCCATGGTAGCACACACAAAACACAAACTGTCCAAACACAGGCAAAGGTCGTCGTAAAGAGTTCGTTTCAAAGTCCAGAGCACAAAGAGTAATCGAGTCCAATAAACAAAGCTTTAAATCGTAGTACGTGATCAATGGTAACAATAAGAGAGAGGTGCGTAGTAACGGCAGGAGGCAGTGACGCGTACTGACCGTACTGTTATCCTAAATAGCACGATCCCAGATAGCGTCACTATCTATCTCACTCGCACCTCTAACCTTTTTCTCCCTCACTCTTACCTGAATAATGGGGTACCATAAAGAAGAACCAGCAAATCGCAAAGATAGTTTCTGTCTTGCTCCCTCCTGTTGTAATAACGAATCACTATGGTGAGATGCATGCACATACCGTCCCTTACGGTCTAACCTGTTTTTTGAGAGGCCTGTTGTTATTTTTATGAGCATACAATAGTAATTCTTTAGAGGTTAGATTCAATTCGTCGTAAATTTTTCTTTCTAAGAATTCTGTAAGACATCGTAAAAATTGGGTTGTTGAGTAAAAATATTATCAAAATTTTTTTTTTTCAAATTAATGTGTAAGTATTATACCTTTTTAAAAAGAGGAATAAACGCGTCAAAATTTGACGTCACTTGCCATACTATTTTGGTACATTTTTTTTACACTACAGTCGGTCAAAGTTGCGATTTTCAATAGTTTTCCATATCACCTTTAGTTAAAATAATATTTTATTTTAAAATGGTACAATAAGTACTTTATTTTTACATTCTATTTAGACACAGCAATACCCTAGATTACAAAACCTCCAAGAAATATCGAAATTATCAGCATTAGCAGTCACAGCATTCAAAAGTATGTCACAGGGTGCTCATTTCCCCTTTTTTTTTGAAATCAGTATAATTCTGTAAGTACATGGGGTGGATTTTTTAAAATATTTTTCTGAGTACTGTTAGAACTTGGGGCATCGTGGGAATCCAGTTGGACGCCAGGTTCTTGGACACCCTGTATAGTACTAGCTTCTGCCCGCGGCTTCGCACGCGGCGATGTCGGAAAATTCACAATTTCAACCCCCTATTTCACTCTCTTAGGAATGGAATTTCACAAAACTCTTTTTTAGTGGATACCTACTCCTCGCAAAGAATACACACTCCAAATTTCATGTCTGTAGAACCAGCGGTTTAGGTTGTGCGTTGATATATCAGTCAATCAGTCAGTCACTCAGGACTTTGAATTTTATATGTATAGATGATGAATACTGGTCTGGTCAAAATGTTTAGTTTCGAGATTAATAGAGAAGGAGGTGACGTGGAGAATGAAGAGAGGTTTTCAAGAATTGGTCAGAAAAAAACATAGTAATGATGCAAATTAGAAAATCAAGATTCATCTTGGAACGTAATGCCTGCCAGCCTAGACTTTTCTCAACTATGTGTGGAAAACAGCTCGGAAACAGCTGAATACTAGTATTTTACATGGAGCGACTACCATATGAATACGATATCCCTTCATAAGAAGACATGTTGTCATACTTTCGGGCTGCTGACTGCCCGCGTAACGACTGTCAAAGATGTTCAAAAAACAGTCAAGACCAACGGCTTAACGTACTCTATGAGGCATGGAGGAGTTTCAATATATTATGGACTAGCTTCTGCCCGCGACTTCGTCCGCGTTAAATTTCTTGTTCCCCCGACCCTTCCCGTCGCATCGAATCGCGTACCCGTGCGATTTTCCCCGTTTTTGCAACATTTGCATTACTGCTCCGCTCCTCTTAGTTGTAGCGTGATGTTATATACCTTTCTCGATAAATAGGCTATCTAACACAAAAATATTTTTTCAATTCGGACCAGCAGTTCCTGAGGTTAGCGCGTTCAAACAGACAAACAAACAAACTCTTCAGCTTTATAATATTATATCAAGTAATTAAGTATTAAGAATAGATGATCACTATCTACGAACCAACCGATCGACCCGTCTCCTCTTGGATACCAATCACGTAAAAATTGGCACACAACTTTCTAAACTGAAGCACCCTTTTCCAACATGCGTATCAAACATTTTAGCCTTTTACAATCCACAGAGGAATATAAGCATCTCCGACATTACTCCAAAACATCGCGCTTCTTTTGAAAGTTCTTTTTTTCTGGTGGGAAATCATCAAATGACGTTTCCCGCTTTGGGTGGAGCGGAAAGGTCAGTCAGACTTTTAGTGACTAAAACCCACCCGTGTTCCTTCAGTTGCCCGTATGCCAGGGCCACGGTATCTCTTTCGAACAAATCTCGCGACCCTGGATTTTTAAAGGTCATTTAAATCCATATTTCTCAAAACTAGGAAGGACATCTCTGGTCAAAGTCCACTGACCTTGCCATCACTAAAAACTATATAAATATGTAACTCAATCAGAGAGTACAGTTAGTGTCCGTCATGGGAAGCCGCGCCTCATACATATTGCACTACTTCGCCATAAAAATTATGTTTTACTGTAGTAATTATACGCCGGGTTACAATCAGCAATGCTGGGGGTAGCGGTGCGTTAAACATCTCTGTTCACCTGATTGTCTGATTTTTATTTATTTAACCATTAATGCGCACACCCATACAGGAAGAATTTTCAACCAGTGCGTAAATTGTAACCGAAATATTCAGCATAAATTCTATACGCCCTAATGTTTATTTTTTTAATTTAATAACCGGCTAACAATTTCTATTGTTAGCCGGTTATTAAAATAAAAATGCTGTTTAATACACTTTTACCACGTGGGTATTGCACTTTTCGATGAAACAGCAGTTTTCTTTTTCGAAAACCGGCGAGAAAGAAAACTTTTTTTTTGTTTTTATTATAACTGGCGAAGAATTTCTACATTAGGGCGTTTAGAATCATATACTGAATTTGCATATGCAATTCGAGAATATGCATTTTTTTTGGGATAACTGGCTCGCGCTACTGCCGAGCATTAAGTCAAGTTCCAAGTGCTGGGCAAAGTTTTAGTGGGTTTTCCATTTGGAAATTCTCATTTGCAGTTCGGAGCCTAGATTCTGTGCCCGGTTGCAATAGGCTCGCCCCCATTACAAGGGACTAGCGAAATATGGGTGTATCATAGGTACCGCCCGTAATGTTATTTTATCATTAAAATTTTCCAGATTACAAGGAATTATTATGGATTGTTAGGATTATTGATTCATTTTGAAGACTTCTGTTGAAAGAATGAACGATACTTTTCAAGCAAATTGGTGATATTTCCTGCTTTGTTACTACGGTAGATAAACGGATGGGTGACCGCATGCTAGACCCCTCGAATAGATGAACCGATGCCTATCACCGGTATGCAAAATATTGTAAACTATGTAGCTTCCGCCCGAGACATTGTCCACGTGAAATTTCTTTGTTTTAAGCGACTAAAGTGAGATTTGGCAGTGAAACTTGGTAAAATTAAAATACGAAAGAATACAGTTTTATTTGTTCCGTTTTGCTCTGGACGTAAAGAATAGCACCATCCAATTTCTTTCCGTAGGTGTAGTCAGTAAAACTAAGGGACTTACTAGAGAATGCAGCAGCGCTCTCTATGCATTTTATAACCATACTGCGATCGCCAACCCGCCTGTCAATCCTGGCGATTATGGCAAACCCCCCCAAAATGCAAATTGAGGGAGTTTTATGTCCAACAATGGGCTTATTTTGGTTGAAGTGAGTTACAGTTTTATGTACTAGGTAAAACTGACAACTGAACTGCAGTAACCTTATCTTTGCGCTTAGAAAATTCATTGAAAGCTATATCAATTAGAACATCAAAAAAATACAAAAAGTAATAATTCAACGAACAATTAATACCTTGTCTAATTAACATAAACTACATATCAACTGTTTAACGCCAGCACACTAATTTTGTTCGCCTATCGCCCCTTATACCATATCCTACACTCAAATGAAAATCTTATTTCCTGAAAAATAAAGTCCACAATCATTTGAAAACAGAGGAGATATATGGATTTCTATAGATGGGCATTTATGACTATGATAGCAAAGGAATTGCAACTTAGAATTGATCATGTTAGGGTGGTTTTTAAATTGTTTTAATTATAGGATGGGTGGTTATGCTTAGTTAAATTAATAGATGCAATTAACAAGAAAAAAAACTGGTGTAAAATACAGAGCGATCATATCACACGATGCTTGTTCGGTGTTTTGTAAATATTTGTGTTTAGACATGTTAGATTATCATAATATTTGTTTGTGATGTGTAAACTTTCGGCCAAACATGTTTATGATATCTTAGCGATAGGTGCAATAGTTTATGTGTCGTCATTCGTTTTCTATTAAACATTAAATACGACACGATTTTAAAGTTAAATATATGCCTCGACTGGCTCGTTTGTCTAGAGATGTAAGATCTACTGCTGAGCATAAGGTCCTGGGTTCGATTCCCAGGTCGTGCAAAATTATACTGGGTTTTGTATCTAAAATTTCTCAGTAGCCGCCCGGAATCTGGATTTTTGCCCGTTTGATGGCTCGTCTCCTATTACATGAAACTTAAATAAAACTGGCGAAGTGTGGGTGTACGTATTCAATCTTTATTAGCCGTAGAGTTAGGGAAAGAGAAAAAGCTTATTATAATGGTTTATTATAAAAAAAATCCGTGTGGTGTGGTGACGGACTTAAAGAATAGCATTACCCCATTTCTTCCCGAGGGTGTCGTAAAAGGCGACTAAGGGACTAGAGTTTAGGCAGCAGTGTTCCTTATAGTTTTCACCACCATGCTGCGATCGCCAACCCGTCTGCAAAGCGTGGAGATTATGGCAAAACAGTGGATGTCTTACGCCTGAAATGATGAAGTAAGTTTTCTCTTTATCACTTAAATTCGTAATGGTTGCGGTGTTTGAAAGCAAATAAGGGAAGATCGAGAAATCATTTTTACTGAGAGCGCACTGTGCGCATAAAACTTTTCTGAATATCGAAAGTCATATTGGACTCTTCATTGCAACGCAAGTGAGACGCTTAAATAATGAAGGTATCTCCGTCTTCCGCCTTCTATAACCTCAAAGCATATGATTAACCAACTTCATCGTTGAACTGTAATATTACAATTAATTTAATTTAAATTGGCGACACCGCAATTAAGATGGTCGTGAAAGTCGGAGACAATGGCAGCACGCTCCCACGGAACATCTTGCCGTGTCACCTACATACCCAGAAAGTAGATCATGGTTATAGACTAGATTTTTGGTGCAAGCTTTGATAACTTCTTTGTGGGTAGGAAATCATCAAATCACGTCTCTCTGTGCGGAGCGGGAGGGCGTGTCAGACGTTTACTGACTAAAACCCATCCGTGTTCTTTCAGTTGCCTAGCCAGGGCCACGGTAACTCTTTCGAAAAAATCTCGCGACCCTGGCAGATGCTTTTTTGTTTCATCTGTGAGTTGCACTAGAGCTGCTACATAACTACGGTTAAACCAAAAAAGGTAAACACTTCGATAATTCCGAATTAGCACGTTCGTCTTGAACCTCGTCATTCGTCATTCTTTTATAAAAATATTTTTGTAATTGCATAGATTTGTTCCGTGTTGTGCCGGACGTAAAGAACAGCACCATCCTATTTCTTCCCGTGGGTGTTGTAGAAGGCGACTAAGGGACTTACTAGAGAATGAGCAGCAGCGTTCTCTATGCATTTTACCACCATACTGCTATCACCAACCCGCCTGCCAAGCGTGGCAATAATGGGAAGCCTCTCCAAATTGGGGTAGCCCTATGTCCAGCAGTGGACATTATTCGCCTGAAATGATGATGAAGATGACAGATTTGTTAATCTATAATTTGTTAGCTATAGCAAAACAATATAGTTAAGTATTTCCATGATTGTAGTTCAAACAACAAATTTCCAGTATAAGCTGACATTCCACTGTATGCAAAGCCTATATAATACGAGGTCAGCTAAATCTGGTTTTGTATAAGCTTGACCCGTAGCCGTGTGTGCGTGAGAACGTAAAAATACCGCGATGGGACATTTTCGTTCACTGCATTTTCAACGCAATGCTTAACGCCGAAAGTTGAAAATCGAACTCCTTGAAGCGTATCGTTTCAACTGATGAGACCGTTTCATGTATGGTCACTCATCTGGACAGACCAATGTATGATAGAGCTTAGTTTTGAAAATTTATTTGGCACAGCTTGGTCAGTCAGGCGTATTACTTACCTGTTCAGTCATCATCATCATTTCAGCCTTAAGACGTCCACTGCTGGTCATAAGCCTTCGCCAATTAAGAGGGGGTTTACTACACCCTCGTACTACACCCACGGGAAGAAATGGGGTGGTGCTATTCTTTACGTCCGACATTACGTGGAACAACACGGGATCTGCTAAGTAGCAGATACTTTTACCGCGACTGATATTTTCGTCACTATCACGATAAACTGTCTCGTTGGTCTGCTAGTCACAAGCGGTACTGCAGCTGAGAATGAGGTCTTTAGTTTGAATCCCAGAAAGTGTTATTATGTTCTTCCATAAGGATATTATTCAGTGCAAGTCAGGAGTCTGATTTGTGCCCGGTTGATGGCAATAGGCTCGCCCCTGTTACACTGAACTTAAACATACCTGAAAATTCTATTCAAGAAGTAATGTGGGTTATACGTTTCATTTTCTTTATTCGCCCTAATAAGGAAACCTATCAGAAGATGGTTGAAGAAATAGTCTAGAATTTAAACTAATTCCCACCAGTCTAGCCCTCTGATTTACTTTATAATGCTGTTTCACATTTGCATATTCTCACGCTCGTCCCTTCCGAGGTAAGCAAAAAGAACGGTTAATGGCTACCAGTAACGGTTCCTACAATCTACATAAATATTATTATGCGATGAGATACGAATGAAATCGGCGTAAAATCGAGACGTTTATCATGTCTACATACGTATGTTTATACGCTGTATCATGCGTATGACCCGTAACGTGTGAAGTAGGGTTACAGTTAGGTCTACAACTCCTTGATGTGGATTGACATAAAACTTGCGAGTTTCTGTAATATAGGGACCGTGGCTGTCTACAAAACGATGGTTCATTGTTGAGATCTTCGCACGAATGGTTTTAATGTGGTTAATGAAATTGCAACCTTAATTATTTCAATTATAAAAGTTATAAGAGAAAAATGTTAAGATTCAGTTTTGTGGAAGTTACAAACAAGATATCTACTAGATTTTCTCGTTTAGAAATACAGGAACTACCGACCTAAAATTGCTGAAGAACAATTACCACACACAGTGAATGATCACGCAGCAAATTAGAAACACTAGCGGAACGCAATTTCTTTACCGTCTACATTTACCTCTGAACCGTTCATTAGAACACAAAAGGAAGCCATAATAATAAGTCATAGCATCTCAATCACTGCTGAATCCACTGCGGCGCGGCGCGATGGCGCGTCCCGTCGCGGGTGGCTGCGTCCACAAGTGGAGCAAAGGTGAAAGAACAAGCTGTACGGCGCGGACGGTGAAACTCGAGGTAACGTATGTAGGCGGCGCTACCTATGATTTGTGTGGTAAGTTTTCTTTAATTTAACGCTGTAAGAGGGAGCTGTGATGAATTACAACGGCGCAAGGATCTTTAATCGGAAAAAAGACGCCATCTGGTTTTTACAATACAATTTCTGTGACAATGTCACAAATGTTTTCCAACAAAGCTGTGTCATTGTCACGCAGGCAGTCTTAAACTGTGGACTACATGTGATTTGATTTAGACAGGAGATTTTCTATACACGTAGTAAAAATAGATGAAAGACAAAATGGCATATTGGAAAAGGATTTTAACGGCGTGATGTCGAAAATGCAGAAAAGGAAAGATGTTTTTGTTCTCCGTAGATAGATAGTAGATGTCAAGCTACGTGAGCTGATCAAAGTATGCACATTTAAGTTACTGTAAGAAGGCAGAAGGCAAGTGCAAGTTTGAGGACAGATGAAAATAATAGGAAACCGGAGATGCTAGATTTTGTAAGAAAATATCCCTAGCAAAGATAAAGAACAAACCAACTGTGGCGTAGAATCAATAGCTCATGAAGTAAGTAACGATCTACGCGTCATGTGGGCGTACTAACATCTTACCAATTATATTTTATTTAAGCAGTATAAGTATTCAATTTTGACGATAGATTTTCGAACTGTTGCAGGCTTGGAGGTTCAGCTACTCAGAATCAAGGCTTGAGGAGCTTGTTGTAGTTAAGCGTACATATTAATATAATCAACATTCGAGGTGGTGGGTTTGAAAACATTGGTAAAGATTCCTCACAAAATGGTAGTTAAAGAAAGATACAGGAATCAAGTGATGATAGATATAAAAAACAAAGAGTAGGGAAGTGCGATAGTAAAACACAAAAAGATTCAAATAAAATTTTGTGCCAAAGGTGTGTCCCAGTCGTACTCATTTTACAAATCTTTATGTGGCTTATTGACAATTATGAAGAACACTATGGTTTGAAAACAAATGATAGTTATTAGGTACTAAAGACAGAGCTCGTTAGGCCATCTCCTTATCATATTCGCGAAAGAATACTCAGACACACATGAACCGATATGTCGAAAGCTTATTAAAACTCGCTAGGAATCGGCACTAGGTAACAAGCGAATCGTTGGTGCTCATAGATTTTCTTCCGTGGGCGGAGTTACAGTATGGTGAGAGTACGAATTGTGTATGGTTTCCTACTACAAATTTACTGTAGGAAATTGTCGAGTTTTTAATGCTGAGGTGTCTACATTTAACTAATCGGTGTCTCATTTCTCTCAGTGCCTCATTTTCATTGTTTTTCGCGTAATATAATTTCATGCGACGATGGTACCTGTTAGCGTTATCTTGAACTAAGTACTGTCAAATTATGGTTAAGTATTGGCATGTGAATGTGTTTACAAAAACTAACACTGTGCTCATAGTGTCAGTCTGCGAGATTTGTTCGAAAGAGTTACCGTGGCCCTGGCATATAGGCAACTGAAGGAACACGGGTGGGTTTTAGTCAGTAAAAGTCTGAAACGCCCCCCCACTCCACCCAGATCGGGAGATGTCATTTGATGATTTCCCACCCACAAAAAAAAATGCTATCACTATCTAGAATAATTATCTACGTACAAGAAACTTTTCAGGAAACAAAACGAGGTGAAATATATGCATTATTATAAACTTATGTCGCTAGACTGCATAGTTCTTCTAAACTACTAAACGAATTTTGATGTGATTTTCATTTAGAAAATTTCTTTCTGAAGATTTCATGCCCCGCTGCTGGGGCACAGGCCTCCTTCCTGTGAGAGAGAGTAGGCAATCCACCACGCGGGCTCATTGCTCATAGATGTCATATATCTTCAAATGTTTGGTTTTTGGACATGCCGGATTCCTCACAATGTTTTCCTTCACTGTTTTGAGTGCAGTGGTGATGAAACAATTTACACAAAGCTTTACTTTGTGTAAATTATTTCATCACCTGGAATGGATTTTATCTATCTGGAATCGAACCTACAACACGTAAATCGCGGTCCATATCAATAGGCCACCTTTGCTCTTCCAGAAGATGTATGTGTATACGTTAAATATCTAGATGACCGAGCTATGCTCGGTATTTTTTGGTAAATTGTGTTTAAAATAATAAGTTTATGTTCAAGTTGACTATCGATAGAGTTGGCCATTGAAAACACGAATAAAACGACATTTTATAAAAATGAATCCTAGCTAGATCGATTTATCGCCCCCAAAACCCCCTGTATACTAAATTTCATGAAAATCGTTGGAGCCGTTTCCGAGATTCAGATTATATATATATATACAAGAATTGCTCGTTTAAAGATATAAGATATGAAACTTTTTGTATAAAGATTCGAACTTTAGACAAATCGTAACCTTATAAGTAATAATGTTAAAATTACTTTTTCAACATTATCCCTGAAACGTCAGACTTGTTGATAAAAGAATGACGTAGCTAACAAGAAGTCTTCGTTTGACGTCACATATGACGTCTTGGGTTAAACTAATATTGTAATAGAAGTAACGTAAATTAATGATTATTTTTGTTATTTACTGAATTTTGTGCGTCACTAATAACTTGTTGCTAAGTTGTCTCTTTTATCAATTAACTAGCTTCTCTTCGCGACTCCGTTCGCGTGCAATTTCATATTTCCCCGTCGCATCTCGTCGTATCGCATCGCCTGCCCGTGCTTTTACCTTGTTTTAGCTTAGCTTTCTTTACTACTATTTTTATTTTTGCTCGGCTTCTAAGGATTGTACTGTGATTTTAAGTAGCCTATATCTTTCCTCAAGAAAAGGACTATCAAATACAAGGATTTTTCAATACCAACTGGTAGTTTCAGAGATTAGAGAGTTCCAACAAACTCTTTAGCTTTATTAATCGTTTAATAGATAGAAGATAGGTCATCGATTTTGTAGTTGTTAGTGTTTTGATTTCTTAATTAATTGGCATTACATTTGAAAAATAAGTAGTTTAGTAGCACACAGCCGTTCATAATGTAAAAATTGATGTATTTAAAAAAGATACATGTTTGTTTTTAGGGTTCCGTTGCCAAATGGCAAAAAACGGAACCCTTATAGATTCGTCATGTCTGTCTGTCCGTCTGTCCGTCTGTCTGTCGGTCTGTCTGTCTGTCTGTCTGTCTGTCCGTCCGTCCGTATGTCACAGCCACTTTTCTCCGAAACTATAAGAGCTACGCTGTTGAAACTTGGTAAGAAGATGTATTCTGTGAACCGCATTAAGGTTTTTACACTAAAATAGAAAAAAAACAATAAATTTTGGGGTTCCCCATACATAGAACTGAAACTCAAAATTTTTTTTTTCATCAAACCCATACGTGTCGGGTATCTATGAATAGGTCTTCAAAAATGGTATTGAGGTTTCTAATATCATTTTTTTCTAAACTGAATAGTTTGCGCGAGAGACACTTCCAAAGTGGTAAAATGTGTGTCCCCCCCCCCGTAACTTCTAAAATAAGAGAATGATAAAACTAAAAAAAATATATGGTGTACATAACTATGTAAACTTCCAACGAAAGTTAGTTTGAACGAGATCCAGTAAGTAGTTTTTTTTTTTAATACGTCATAAATCGTAAACCGCAATTTACCTTTCATTCAATCAACTCAAATATAAAAATTAAAAAAAAAACATTTAATTTCATAAGCATAAACCTTATACATAAACCGAGGATACCTACAGGTTTGTACGAAACCCTCGGTGCGCGAGTCCGACTCGCACTTGGCCGGTTTTTTTCTTTTATCTTTTCATATTCAACGACTAAACAGATCATCATCATTATCCGGCCCTTATCCCAATATATTTGTGGTCGGCGCAACATGTCTTTTTCTTCCACACTTCTCTATTAGTCGTCATCTCAGTAGTCACCTCCTTTCTAACCATATCATAATTAATTAATCATAATTCACACAGTCCATCCATCGTTTCTTTGGTCTCCCTCAACGACTAAACAGATATAGTTCTGTAAGTTCATAGAGAGTTTCCAAGTTTCCTAGTAGTTTACTAGTTTGTATACATCAGTGGAAGCTTCTACAAAATAGGTCATTTGACAGGCTTGATTTCAGACCTAATTTCATCATAGAATACTAATACATTTTTCCTGGAGTTAATGATCGATTTCTAACATGTATTGTTCAGGTACATTGATGGCCTATTTGGCGCAGTGCCAGAGACTTCCCCACTGTGGAGCGGGATTGATTCCCGCGTCGGGACAATGGGTGCTTTAATTATTTTGCATGATACGATGTCTTTATTGTGATGTATGGACACCTGTATTAATGTATTGTCCCCTTTTATATGGTACTGTAATTTATGAAAGTTACTGAATAATTGCATCCATTCTTCTGGCGACCCGTTACAACTGTCAGAGATCTATGAACGACAGCCAAGACCGGAAGGAGGGGTTTTTCTTTTGTGAAGATGGTCACCCATCCACTGCCGAACCGTGGCAAGCGTAACTTAACCTGATGAATCGACCCGTGTGGCTGCTATTAATCAGCCACTCTTTCTTTAGCGAAGCAGCTCCGTTTAAATGACTGCACGACGTGACTTTGTACTGAGGGGTGAAATATCGATAGCGGACTCCCGGCCACCGTAGGCGCGAGCTTGCGGGCGGCGAGCAATGGGTAGCTCGCTGCCCGGTAAGGACCAGGCTCGGATCGACAGCGCGTAGTGTTCCATACGCGCCTCAAAGAGATGTCAGCAGAACTGAAGGGGTCTGCTAGGACCGATGCCTGCCAGGGTCGCGAGATTGTTCGAAAGAGACACCGTGACCCTGGCACATGGGCAACTGAAGGAACACGGGTGGGTTTTAGTTGGTAAAAGTCTGACACTCCCTCCCGCTCCGCCCAGAGCGGGAAAAGTCATTTGATGATTTCCCATCCAAAAAAAAACCCAATATCCCTCAATTCATTATTCCCATGCTCCGCTTATAAGACTGCACGACGTGACTTTGTACTGAGGGGTGAAATGTTCCCAAAATTCAACATTTCATTGCTTATAGTACGAAATGTAATGGAAAATGGAAATGAACACACCTTATCATTATGTTTGTGTTAGTAAAATGTAAAGCAACCGTCGGAATCAGTCCAGGAGGTCGGGTGGCGACACCGGCCGCTCGTTGCCCAACGCCCAGTAATCGTATTCATTGAAGCGACCCCCGACACTGTTGAATGCTGATTCATATTTATGAACATCTTCTTTTATTGCCGATGTGTAGGTTTGTGTAGGGCTAGGTACTGGTTCTATGAGAGTAGTCTCTATTGCAAACTTTTTGGTACGTTATGTTTTCCTTTTTTTTTAAACCTGCGTTTAAGTGCGTCAATTTTGCTTTTAAATAACGAACGTAAGGCGTTTAAAGTTGCTTTCTTTGGGCCTTTGGCCGTATGACAAGTTTCAGTTTTCTTTTGACAGTTCAAAATTCTTGAAAATAGAATGTAATCTTAGACTATTGTGTGTCCATAGTTTTGTATAACTTATGACTTTGTCTGAAAACCCGTGTGTCCGTGTGTTTAAAGGTACAAAATTAGAATTGTCCGCTCCCAATTGTTCGTCAAAGCCGGCCAAGGGTTACTAGAATATGAACCACGTAAAAACAAACCAATTCAAGCATAATGACACTCGACAAAGCACTTCACACAACGCAAAACATAACGCTAGGTGCACAATAACGCCCTTCTGGCGCAATATGCACTTTTTGCGCAATACTTACGCTGCAATGATCGTGCGAAAAATGCTTCTTGTTCACCAGTTTCATTGTCATGTACCAACGATTTATGAATGTGTGTGAGCCCACCTAAATTGAGATTGGTTGGAGATAATACATTGCGAAACAAAACGCTTAATTTGTGTGATAACTCAGTAAAGTCTGACCGCTAGATCGGTCGATGACTCGGCTAGTTACAGACGTCATCGCTAAATTCTCACGGTTAGTATAATATTTATTTTCAGGTTGTTCTCTTGTTGTACAGGTGGCAGCAAATTGGATAATTTCATAATTTTGTTGTTTTATAAATAGAATTTGTTGTAAGGATTATATCGTGTTTTGTTTAAGGGGGAGCGTCAAAGTAGCGTTATTCAAAGTGTTTTACTTTTTTTTGCGTTTATTTCATTTAATCTCATTGAATGACAATTTAATGGAAAGTTATACAATTGAATTAAATGAAATTAGAATGATTTTTATTCTGTTACGCTATACTTGTTACGGTCGTGAATAATATTTCAATCAACATGCAACCTGAAATTATTTTATTATTATATTATATTATTTTTAAATATTAAACAAAAGGTTGTATCTTGATTTGTCACGAGAACCAAACGTGTATGCGTATAAAGTGGGAGAAATATTGAATGCAAAATTCCAGGACATAGCTTTTAACAAAAATAAAAACGTATAATGAATTAAATTTCGCGGGCTACCTTATCCTCTTTAAACTAGGTGCATTTTGTGGCTTGTCAGCAACATGTGGTATAAGGGCATTCTTATAATTTTATCGCTGCTGAGTACTAATAGAGTACTTACTTTAAGTCATCATGCCAATATTTTCCCAAATATACTTTGGGAGACTATCTGTTTAGTCTAACGTAAGATACGCTTAAAATACCCTTGAAAACGTTACATAATTCTTAGCGCAGATATTGTATTTTAAGTAATGGTTATGTCTCTATGCGAAACAATCAATTGGAACGTGCTTCTGACATTTCAAAAGTGCCCTTGTATGTGAAATGAAATATTTCACATGAAACTTCGATTTTATTTTGACTGGCTAAAGAATGATTGAAATGTGCACGTAACATAATGTAAAATCATACTTGTAATCCCTAAGGCGTTAGGCAGAGGTCAGGACCCGCATATCGTCATTTGTTTTTAAGTCCCAGGTAATAGGGGGAGAACCTAAAAACTAACTACTGAAAAAATCTAAATTGAATGGATAGAATTTATGATAATACCAGAATATTTTCATATTTTAAACGAAATAATTTAACATGAATTTTTTCGCAGCTACAGGTTGCTCAATTTAATTTTCAAGAAATTCAAAAATTAAAATGAAACTTAACTAATCGGATTACAGCGCTGACCTCAACTTTAGAAAGGTAAATTACTGCGGTAATTAAGAAAAAAACGGTCGGTACATATGGTCGTGCTCTAACGGCTATTGTCTCGGGAAAAAATATTCTTTATACGTACATAGAATCGTTTTTATCAGATTTTCGCACGGTCCGACACTTAACTGTTCATATATACAGTGTGCTCGGCTAACGCGGTAAATTTACGGGTAATATGGCGAAAATATCGCTGGAATTACGCAGTTACTTATTCTTAATTAACTGCTATTTAAAGTAAATAGCGTCAAGTGTGGAGGTAAGTTTTAACTGTGAGTTGGCAATGGGTTATTTTTACTAAAATAATGACAATGAGAGACGTTTTGTCCCAGATTAATTTCAAGATTTAAATAACCGTGTCTGCGATTTCTAAATCAACTTTTAATTTTATATTGCGTTTGTATTGTTTTTTTTTTTTTAAATAAAATATAAGGTTTGTTAATTAAGGTTAACACTGCTTCAAATAAAAATGAATTACACTCATATAATTTTAAGTGAAATACAAGTAGAGCAATACGTCCACCAGATCCGTTACCAAACAACTTAATCACCCTGTATACATTTCAGTGTGGCAATTAATACGTTTTGCGCCACCACAGTTGCGCCACAGTGGCGCAACCATCCTTGACAAGCGGGCGGCTCCCGAAATATGCCCCAAATGGAATGACCTTACACCTATTTCTTTTTATACCGTCTGAGTTACATTTCATTGTGAAATTAAAGAGATTTGAGTTTCAATCTATGACATAATCATTCTTCAACTACTAGACAAATTAAATTAACGGATTTCAATGGAATTTAATACTCTGATAGACCCGTAGCTTGTGGCTAAGTAATAACAGCCGGATATATTAATCGCTCAAGTTAAGCAACGCCTGCCGCGGTTGGTTCGTGGATGAGTGACCATCATTACATACCAAGACCCCTTTTTTTTTCAGCATGGGAAATCATCAAATGTCTTCTCCCGCTCTGGGCGGAGCGGGAGAGCGTGTCAGACTTTTACTGACTAAAACCCACCCGTATTCCATCAGTTGCCCATGTGCCAGGGTCACGGTATCTCTTTCGTACAATCACGCGACCCCGGCAGGCATCGGTCCTAGTAGACCCCTACACTGCTGCTGACATCTCTTTGAGGCGCGCGTGGAACATTACGCGCCGTCGTCGACCCGAGCCTGGTCCTTACCGGGCGGCGAGCTACCCATTGCTCGCCACCCGCAAGCTCGCGCCTACGGTGGCCGGGAGTCCGCTATGGACTCCCGACGCCTCCTCCTGCTACCAAGACCCCTCCGTGCTTCGGAAAGTACGTTACGCCGTTGACCGTTGATCTTTGACAGTCGTTACGGGTCGTCAGAAGCCCGAAAGTCTGACAACCAGTCTTACTAAGGAGATTCGTTAACCCTGTAGCTGGATTGTGGATGTCAGATAGATAGTTGCTCCAAGTAAAATACTGGTACTCAGCTGCATCCGGTTACACTGGAAGCCGACCCAACTTAGTTGGGAAAAGACTAGGCAGCTGATGATGATGATGGACCATGACCTAGATGAGGACATAGGATTTAAAATCCAGGATCATAGACGAAATCGCGATAGCAGCTAGTCCTACTTAATCCTACTAATATTATAAATGCGAAAGTTTGTATGTATGGATGTATGGATGTGTGGATGTTTGTTACTCTTTCACGCAAAAACTACTGAACGGATTTGGATGAAATTTGGAATACAGTTAGTTTATAACCTAGATTAACACATAGGCTACTTTTTATTGCGGTAGTACGTTCCCGCGGGATATTTTCCGACCTCCACGCGGGCGAAGCCGCTGGCAAAAGCTAGTATTAAATATATTTAAAAAAGAAATACGTAGGTACGTGATATCCATCGAGAAATCCAAGACTTCGTTTGATTACTAGACACGACTAGCATATCGAAAATATTTACCAAAATTGTATAGGTGATCGTTTTATAAATACTTAAATAAATATTTTCATCTGCAGCTCTGAAACAGAATCGAAGCTGGTGATGTCATAACATGTCTTTGCCTGTTTACCAATTTATTTCATTTTTAGGGACTAAATAAATAATTTATCCGTGTGATGCCGGATGTAAAGAATAGCATTACCCTATTTCTTCCCGTGGGTATCGTAAAAGCCGACTAAGGGATTCACTGGAGAGCAGCAGCGTTGTCTGTGCATTTTACCACCATACTGCGATCGCCAACCCGCCTGCCAAGTGTGGCGATTATGGCAAAGCCCCTCAAATTGGGGTCTATGTTCAGCGGTGGACGTCTTACAGCTGAAATTATGATGGTGAAATAATTTAGCGGTTTAAAAAATATTTATATACATGTAGTCTTAATAAAGGTAATTTTTTTTTGGTGTTTGTGCCAACTGGTTTAAAAAAGCCAACGTAGGTTAGTTTTCCACGAATTACCTAATACTAAAGCTGTTTTGCACGTCCCGTTACGAAAGATGTCTAGAATTTTATCAATTTTTTAAATATCCTTCTTTGTTCATAGACTAAATTCGAAGTACCGGCCATAAAGGCAGGCACATACTGGCCATGCATACCAAGTATGGCGGAGAGCACACGTGACGCGACTTCCGTTCGGCTGGCTATCAGCTGATGCATTCCTTTGGCGTTCGCTTGATTAGTGGGACTTTTGAACTTGCGTTTTTATTTTGAAAATTGAATTTAGAATGTTAGAAGTTTTTAATTGTTCTACGTTACTGACATTTTCAAAAATAAATGACGTGCATGGAATTAGTATGTACTTGCAGAATATAGAAGGGAACTTATTAGAAATGATGACAGGGTTTGTGATAATGAAAATGCTAATTCTTTTATTATTGCCAAGTTAAGAATTTTAAATTGATAATTATGTACCTTTGTGCGTCATTTCGAGCCATTTTTTCGTGTTTGTGTAAAATTAGCAGTTTTCTACAAATTTTTAACTCAGGTTATAATTTTACGCATGTGCCAATTCACAAATGTTAACAACTGTCACTAGAGGTTAAAAGCAACTATCGGTGTCATTGAAAATGTTGCCAAAACTATTGTTGTAGTAAAAATAGAAGCATTTTCAGCAGTTACGAGATAAAAATAATAATTTGCTTAAATATGTACCTAATAGGATTAATTGATGACCCTTGTAATGGCTGCCAAAGAGATCTACTTTCCATTAGGCATGTCCTTAAGTAAATATAACATTAAGAGAACATAATTTTATGGGGTCCCAATCCCATCATATGGTGCTATATCTTATTAATTGGAAAACTTATCCCTGTATGTTTGATCTCTGTAAGACAACTTCATTGTTTTGAGAGCAGTAGTAATAAAATTAAATACACAAAGTGAAGTGACTGCCTGCATTGGAACTCACGACCTCAAAACGGCGAAGGAAAATATAGTGAGGAAAAATGCGAAAATATGTGACATCTATCAACCCGCATTGAGCCCACGTAGAGCATCAAAACCTACTCTCTGTCCCAGCAGTGGGAACATTATAAGCTGATTACCTATGATGAAGTCAACTATACATAATATGATTGGCTGTACCAAGTTACAGTAAAAAAAAATTACAAGAGATAGCACATGATTGGACAGTTAGCCCGGGCCGATTGATCAGGTTAGCCTACGTTTGCCGCGGTTGCTCCGTGAATTGGTGACCATCTTTACATACCGAGATCCCTCCGTGCCTCGGAAAGCACGCTAAACCGTTGGTCCCGTTGGTCCCAGCTGTTACTCATGCATCTTTGACTGTCGTTATGGGTCGTCAGAAACCCGAAAGTCTGACAACCAGTCTTACGAAGAGGTATCTTGTTACTCAGTGTCTATGTTGTGGAGGTCATACAAGTAGTCGCTACATGTCATATACTGGTATTCACATGCATCAAGTAAGACTGGAAGCTGACTCCAACAAAGGCTAGGCAGATGATGAGGTAAGTACATATATAACGAATATTCACTCAAAGCTAGTGGTTCATATATCTTTACAATATTACCGTGTTTAACAGTGGTTGTTAAAATGCAGATAAAACGTGTGTAAAACGAATTTAGAACCATGTAAAGCAGTTTCTAGTCATAAATGCTTTTAAACGAAGTTGTAACCTAACATTTTCGCTTGATTATCATAAATTACATACCGTTAATAAACGATAACTGTTCCATATAAAAACATAGCAAAACCAACCCTTAGCTACATACGAATAGAGTCCACACCGAATGCAAAATGTAAATTGGTAGTTTTCTACACATTAAGTTCATTGTGTATAGTGAAAAGATTTTCCCACGAAAAAAGGAAAACGTGTGTTGAAACTAGTTGCGACACTGAGTTGCATGTTCTATGGCGCAGTGAATGGCATGCTGTAAGGTCATAGTGCGTTGACATATGAATAAATGTGATAAGTAATACGCTAAAATAAGGTTTTAGTCGATTTTCTGGTAGCTTGTCTATGATTTGAGAAGTTGGTGGTAAAAGAGTAAGGTTTTGTTTGAAATTGGAATCGTTAAGCCAGTTAAAGACTACGAGCTAAGTTGAGTACTTGCGGTGCGTCTTTAACCTCTAAGTCCCGGAGATACCACATTTGGTATAGACACAATGGTTTTTAATTGTGTAATTACGGTATTCAATGGGTTAAACAAAATATTTTCAAACTGGCACAGAGCCATGGAGCGTTCCACGCAAAAAGACCGAGTTCCAAACGTTGTGATACGAAGATATACGAAGTTATTCGATATTTGAAAATGGAGTTGGGTAGGACATCTGGCACGACGCAGTGATGACAGGTGGACTAAAACTGAAAGAGTCCAAGGACTGGAAGACAAGATGAAACATGAATTAGGCTGGCACAGGAGCGTCGGGAGAGAGAGGTCTATTCACAGCAGTGGGTGAAGTTGAGCTGATGATGATGATGATTTTCAAATTCCCATACCTACCTACCCATACCTATTAACACTGTAATTGGAAACCATTGTAAAATCCAATTATTTTTAAAAGAGTAACCATGAAGTTTTTTGCCGGCTCTTCTCCATAGGAATCAACAAGTTGAAACCATGCACCTAGCTTCTGACGTTTCATAAGGGCCCATGTAATTTATCTACACTAATATTATAAAGAGGAAAAATTTGTATTTTTGTTTGTTTGTTTGTAATGGATAAACTCAAAAACTACTGGACCGATTTTAAAAATTCTTTCACCATTAGAAAGCTACATTATCTGCGAGTAACATAGGCTATATAACATCACGCCACAACTAAGAGTAGCGGAGCAGTAATGAAAAATGTTGCAAAAACAGGGAAAATCCTACGGGTAGGCGATTCGACGCGACGGGAAGGTTCGGGGGAGCACGAAATTTAACGTGGACGAAGTCGCGGGCAGAAGCTAGTGTGAAATAAAAATACTTTGATTTTGGTTGTTTGGTACTAAATTATGGCATCAATCAAAGCCTCTTCTACAGTGTATTTTCTATTAAATATACCAATTATTTACTTTAGAGATAAACTCGCAATTTATTTTTTTTATGACTAACCGTTATAAAAAAATCTCATAAATTAATCTTGCATGACATTGAGCGATATAATTGCGCCTGCGCCGAAGGGCAGTGGGCTTGAAAAAACCTGCCTCCTGAGACATCTAAGCCGTAGTAATTTTCCAGTTTTCCTTACACAATTAATTGTTGTTTTATTCAGTCATTTTCTTGTTATGCTAATTAAGATGTTCATTAACTATGCTTGTTAACTTAAAGTTTATATTGTTGTTTTTTCAGTGTTTAAAGGTTTGTGACTTAATTTTTATTAAACCGGACATACTGATGAATAGTTTTTTTACGATTTTTTGTCAAGTTTTTTTTTAAATTTGTTGTAATGCCTAACATTTAACGACATGAATTCTAACTTAACATCATTTTTCAGTTTATACTTTAGTTTAGCTTTTCAGTTAAAAGCGAAGTTACAAAGAGAGAGTGGGAGGCCGATCCAGCACGTTCCTTGTTCCCCTCTTCCAGCGATGTCCTAAGCCGAGGTCCGTTCTCCACAGAAGGCGCGCTTAGCGAGTAGTCGCTCTAGTTTTGAGTTTATTAAGCCCTGGCTGGAGGCCTTAAAACAGGCAAGTCCGGTTAAACAGCTGACAACCTCATAGGTTGACCTGCGAGATGTCGTGTCAAAAAAAGAGGGAAGGGAGAGAATGACGGACGCTCACTCTCCCGTCACTCTTTTAGTCCGATGGGACGGCAATCCGACACGACAGGGGACTGATCAGGCGCTGGACCAACGGCGTAACGTACTTTCCGAGGCACGAACGTATCACGCGGCTAATTTCAAAACTCCGGACTGTTACTAAGAAATGTCTAAGGGAAAAACCCAATAACACATTGTCCGAACTGGGAATCGAACCCAGGACCCCAAGCTCTGCAGTCGCAGTTGAAGTATTCAAAGTAAGTAAACGTAAACTACAGATAAACATCACTAAAACACACGTATATATACATATCTACATAATGTATGTATCATGAAGAAACTATACAGTCTATGCGTATCATTGTGAAACATTCGTGGGCGGTACTTACCAGTATATGTAAGTACGCCACGGCTATTAATCATAGACAAGTTTAATTGAAGATGATACGATTTTTCAAGGCGAATATATGGACGATAATTACGTACCAGCGTCCACGCTTAACGAGCGGTAACATTTTGAAACGGTACGCCCACTGAACTAACTATACTGTCGGTTGTAAGGTTGGTAATTGTTTCATGTATAGCTGGTGCAATTTTCAGTTTCAGAGATCTTGAAATTCATGGATTAGTGGAAGCCTTTTTTTGTGGTTGGGAAATCATGAAATGACGTCCCCAGACTTTGATGCCAGGGCCACGGTATCTCTTTAGAACATATCTCGTACCCTGGCAGATTAGTGGCGGCCTGAGGATAGATTTTTCTTGTGAACGAGGTAATATTAGGAGGAAATATTCGTTGCAAATCGATTTTCCAGACCCCAAAAGCTCTTCGTTTTAAGGCTCCCACAAACAGGCGCGACGCGTCTCTCGTAAAACCTTTTCTATGATAACTTCATGAGCATTGTTCGATTGAAAAGTCACATCGCGCCTGTCTGGAGAAATCTTAAGCCATTCTTAGCTACGGGTGTTAGAAAAGTCCACATCTTATCGGAATTTCAGGAATCAGCTGCTAAAGCCTTGAGCAGTGTAGGTCGAACCTTTAAGAGTTTATCTATTTCCCATTCATTTGATGGAAAAGCTAGAACTAGAACGGATTTTCAAATGAGACCTTATGATTTTCATCAAAGACAAAGTATTTATTTCAAATAGGAACGTAGAAGGCACTTTTAAACGTCAAAGTTTACATTAAAATGGAATTGACTAAAGACGACTAGTCTTTCCGAAACGTAATTTTACTCTTTTAAATTGTTATATGTATCTGCGTACATTAATTGTATAATTCAATTTGAATTTGATGCAACTAGAAGAAAATTACCATACCACAATAGATTAAAAGATTAAAACTCAAGCAATAAATACACAAATTGGTCACATATTTACAAAAATTGCAAAAGTAAGTATAATCTGCGTCGCAATTCGAATTACAAAAGATTACCAAAAGAGCATCAAGGGAAGTACGAGATGAAAATCCGCCAAAAGATTTCCCCTCGACCGGCCACGAAGCCATGCGTACAAACGTTTGCTCACAGCTCAGCCGGACGGATCTTGCCACAGCCTCATTAAAGATTCTAGGTCGTTCTGCAATCGTTAATTAGCGAGATAAGTACTGTATTAATTGTGTACGCCATTGGAGCGACTATCGCGCCATCTGGTGAGCGGCGTTAGGTTGCCTACAGATCGGAAACTTTTTCGTTTTGGGTTGAAGGTTTTGTTGAAAAGTTTGTGATTCTCTTTACCGATTTACGCGCCGTGCATTTTGTACAAACGAATTTGTACCTATTATTGTAAATAATATATTTCAATAAAACAGTGTTTAACGAATATTCACGTCAGTCGATTTTATTTAATTATCCCAATAGAATCACCCCGTTATTCTAGTACTAAGTTTAGCGATACTGCTCGAAGGACCAAAAATAAATCAAATTTTGGTCCTTCGAGCCGTATCTTGTTATGATTATTAAACATGCACTTTTATGATCTTTCTCTTCTGTACCTTTTTTGCAGTATATCTTTGATATCAACGTTTTCAATCAAAAACAATTATGCCACTCCGTAAAATCGTCTTGTGAAGAGCAATGGATCATCGGCTGATTTATAGAAGAATCCCTTCTATTCTCTGAATTATGGATAAAACTTAAGATAGTTGCAGTAAGAAATATTTCAATAAATTGGATATTTATAATTCTATCAAACTTTAAAGCTAAAATAAAACATCCAACTTGGGTGTTTAGTATTAGACTGAAAATTAAGTAAAACTCGATTTCTATTGGACCTACTGATTTTCACGCTACAAAATGACGTGTTTGTTATTCAGTATTTGACTGAACTCTCTTTAATTTAAGTACTATCTTTCAACACAAGAAACAAGTGGTTCCGTCTGAACATCGCCTTAACAGGATGATTTTCATTGGTTTGCATAAATCTGTACATTTCACGTCTTTACTTCGAGGTCACTATGTACAGACTCAAGCTTTTGTAATGCCTCAAGTTTTATGTACTTAAGCCGCAATTATGAATAAATTAATCTCATTTAATTAAGTTACATAGAATGTATTATTTTATTTTTTAACTATGAAGATTTAACGAATTTTTACTTTGTTTCGGTGAGTGTTATCCTAATTTCCTATTTCTACTAATATATTTATACGTATTTTTATCTTTACGTAGTATAAAACAAAGTCGCATTTCGTGACTGTACGCTTAGATCTTCTAAATTACGCAACGGATTTTAACGCTAGTGTCATCAATAGACAGAGTGATTGAGGACGAAGGTTTATAAGTATAATACGTGGTCGAAGCCACTGGCAAAAGCTAGTAGTATTATAAATGTAAAAGTTTGTATGTTTAGATATCAATCACGCAAAAACGGCTTAACAGATTTGGATTAAATTTGGCACACAGATAGATTATAAACCTGAATTGACTTTTTATCCCAGTAATACGTTCCTGTGGGATAATTTCTAACATCCACGCGGGCAAAGCTATTGGAAAAACCTAGTTTCTTATATTTATTTTTCCTGAAACAGGATATAAGATGGGTTTTGTAATTTTTTTTTTATAAAAACTTAACATCGTTAAGTGATTAAGGTAGTTTTATAATGCTAACTATTACGATACTTTTCTTTGTTACTGGCAAAAAATAAATAACGAAAGAAGTTTTTATTGTGATATTTTACTTGAAATCCAAGAATTACTTCTTGGGTTTTAAGTAAAATAGTTAATGAGTTTCAAGTTTTTAACATAACATGAAGTATTTTTGTATTGATAATTACACCTTTGTATTTTAACTTAGTTTACTACAATTATTAAAAATTTAATTAAATAGGTATTCTTGTTTAAAATAATAAATTAATCGTTAGAGCTGTCTTACTGTGACGTTGATTTAACGCAGTTCCTTCAAGAAGACGTCAACTTACCTGAAAAAAAAAGGTTTATGTTAAAAATATGCAAACAAATTAATATTTTATTAAAATTATCTTGATATTACATTTTTTTTAAATAGTACAATAACATTATTAAACTAGATACTAGTTACACAATTAATTTTGTAATTTATATTTAACTACGTAAAAAATAATAGTTAGCAGTACGAAATTATACACTAAAATCATGTTAAAAATTGCTAATATAATAACAGATTTAGGCATATTAATGTCAACTGTCGCTTTACGGGATTTGTCTGAAATTTTTACAAAAAACCTATTTAGAACATTAATTTTTGGGTACTATAGAATATCCTGTAAAAAGGAAAAAAACAGCAAACTTAAGTACAGCATCGAAATACTGTTTATGGCAAAGATTTTCTTAACTTTAGCGTTTTTAATATTAGAGGAAAAAAAAACTTCACGATTCTCAGTAACGTTAATCGAAGTCAGTTTTGCCGCCCAAACTTATGTCAGCTGTTTTGGTTTATTGACCAAAATAACATGCACTAATCAAAATCATATGGTGACATGACATAAATATGATGTCAGCTTCAATTTAAAACACTTGCAATACCTTTTTTGAATTTTTTTTTAAATTTACGGCTAGCCTGAGTGCTACATAAATGTAACCACAAAGTAATAAGCACAACTACAAAATATTCTCTTGAAGGCGATTTTCAACGTTTCTTGCTGTCTATTAGATTTTAACGCGCTAACAAAACTTGCTTTATGCAAGTAATAAATTATTTTAAATACATTTTTATTGGTTTTTGAAATAAGGTTAGAAAGATTGTCTACCAAATATGTTTTTAGCCAAACAAATACAGAACAAATATTAAAGGAGCTTAAATCACAGAAAAGCGAGAATAACTTAAAATTTGCAAACATTTTCATTAAAGTTTATGGCCACGGCAATATAACTTGAGGCATGTTAGTTTTTCTGCGATTCCCATGTCATTATAGAAAATGTAGTACTGGCCAGTTGACGTAATAAAAAAGAGAAAAACAGCAAAGAGGTCAGTTATCGGGTGATTAATTTTCAAACCGTGTATCCTATTCGAATCGCGTTCGGAAACGCACCAACGCTTACCATTTCGGATGTGTAGTGTTGCGAAATTGGAACGGATATTGCTCGTTCCTCTCGGCGGCTATTCTGATAGAAATTTGAATTTTGCCGGTTAACTGCCGCCGTCCGGCCTCGTTACACCTCTTTGTTATTTGGACATGTATCCGAACGGTTTGGCGGGAGGTGACGAAGCGTTAAGACGCCATTTTGTTTCGACAGATTAGACGCTAAATGTCTAATTAACGTTTTACGTAAGATCATATAATTGACAAAACGTTTTTCTTTTCAGCGATTTCCGCTTGAATTTCGTAGAATGTGTTGGGTATAGTATCAAAATCCTAAGTTTCATTGATTTAAAGCTTCAAACGATGAAGAACTTGGTCGAAAAGCTCAATTTAATTTGATCCACAAGTATAATTGACTATTAATTCCTAACAGGAATATTTGATTGATTTTTCATTTTTCCAATAAAATCGTTTCAGCCTTTACCAAAAAAAGTATAATTGCCGAAAACCCTTATAGGTACGGACAACAATTAGTACGACGAGTGAGGCGTGCTTGACGGAAATTAAATGTGCATTAGCCGCGCCCCCGAGCGTAGCGTACTCTTGTATGAAGCTCAGTGGACTGATCCTTGCCCACTTATCTACTATCAGCGACTATTACATTCACTAAAATAACATTTTGTCAACAACATAGAGCATACAATTTGACTTACGACCAGCCTGTATGTTCATTTCTTGAGCTGTGATGGGTAATACTGAAATCTGTGCAAAAATTATATTTATGCAACAGAGTGCATTGTAAGTTTTCGAATTCGGCTTTTGCGTTGCGTTCTTAGAGATGACACGTCCCCAGTCAAACTACATGGAGGTACAGGTCGTGAAACAATAAAGAAATGAGGAGGGTAAAGTTTTCGCCTATCATAGTCATGAAAATTCAAAGTTTATTGACGTCATGTTATTATGTTTATGTGAAGTTTAGGTACCTATCGACCATTAAATATATTCTAAAATAGTAAGAAAAAAATAGCAAGTGATATAAAAAAATCATCAAACTTGGCAAATTCGTTGAAGTTTTGTTATTTTAAGCACTTTTTTAAATTTCATTACAAAATAAACTGTTAAGCGCTTTATGCACCAAAATATTTTTTAGTCCCTCAAATACTACAGTAAAAAGGCTTTTTAACTAGCATTAATTGGTTTTGGTGCATAAAGCGTTTAACAGTTTATTTTGTAATGAAAATTAAAAAAGTGCTTTAAAAACAAAGCTTCAACGAATTTGCCAAGTTTGATGATTGTTTTTATAATTATGACTTGCTATTTTTTTTTCTTACTATTTTGGAATAGATGTAAAGTTCGATACCTAAATTTCACATAAATGCTAAGCAGAGAAATCAAATTCAAACTGTATCTATTGTGTTTTAGCACTGAATCGTCTTGCAACAAGCGTCTTCCTTAAACATCAAACTTGCACTGAGTAGAGTGATATTTAGTATTCCGAGCAGCACTGTGTTACCCTCTACTATCCACGTAGCGTGTCATTCCAAAATAAATCATATTACTCAATCTGCATATAGAAAAACGGTACCCTCTTCGATACCAATACGTGGGTTATCACACGGCCGGGGCGCTCCCGCGTCTAACTGTAGACGAAGTCACGGGTCGCGGCGCAGGCAATTAGCGGAGCCGCCCACCCGTGACGCCACCTCGGACCAGCTCGGGCCACTTCGGGTTACTTCGGTTTTGGTGCTTGAGATTTATATAAGAGTTTACAATATATTTGTATGGCCAATGGAGTGGCAGTTTTTGTAATTTTAATAACATTCACAGTCTGATGTCAGTCTTAATCTGTCAAACCTCGATTTTCCATAAAATATTGACAAGTTTTTGACATTTGTTTGTCGCCGAGATGAGACTGCAATTAGATTTAGAATGTTCTTAATTACGAGAATTGTCCTTATAATGGTTGTTTGGGGTCTGACTGTTTATGTTTTAAAAAATGCGATAAAGTTTTCTGATGTTATATTTTAAGGATTTCAACCAGTGACAAAAGATTAACCAATATTGAGGGACTCATCCGAAGAATGCTGTACTTGTTCCTTCCCAGCTGTATTCTAGCTTGAAGGGTTTGGGTACCAGCGGGCTCATGTAGACATTTTAGCTTTGTCTCTGGTATATCAACGCATCTAAGTTGCCTCTAATATTAGAGACGTAATTTTCTTTTTTGATAATGACATCTCGCAGGTCAACCTATCAAGTTGTCGCCTGCTTTTCCGGACTTTCCTGTAGCAAACTTAATAAATTAAGGCCTCCAGCAATTAAAAACGGACAAATAAAGCAACTAAATGGGCACCCTCTGTTTGGTACAGACCTCGGCTTAGGGTGTCGCTGGAAGAGGGCAGCAAAGGACGGGCTAGATCGAACTGATGAAGATATCAATAGGGACGGATACCCTTTAAAATCAGGTGGACGGTCACTCGCGTCGGCTTCTTTGCCATCAAATGACATATAAACCAAATAAATAAAATAAACAACATTGTAAAAAGCAGCAGTCACCAACGTTTAGGTCCATTACCGACGTTCAATATCAGAATATTTTGGGCGATCATCTGATGTTGTCGTATTACGTTCAGACGCACATTTGAAGGTCACACATCGACACGGGTCAGTGGAACCGCGCCCTGCTGTGTCACACCGAAGTACAGGATGAGTTTAAATAAATATAATGACATACCTAATACAAAGATACGAGAAGGGCTAAGTTATAACAGCCGCCCGCATTGATAGATTAGGTTAAGCTGCGCTTGCCGCGGATTTTCCGTGGATGGGTAGCCATCTTTATATACCGAGACCGTGGGTGCCTCGGAAAGCACGTTAAGCCGTTGATCCGGGCTGTCATTTGTAGATCTTTGACAGTCGTTATTGGTCGTCAGGATCCCGAAAATCTGACAATCAGTCTCACCGATCACTTCGTGTTCCCCGAAGTTGTACCTATATCTAGTAACAATCTTATTTGCCCAGTTATGAAGTAAAAAGATTAAAATAAAGTCATGTAACTACATATACAGACTCAAATGGGATTGGGCGGGCCATATTAGTCGTATGCAAGATGACCGCTGGGCAAAGGTCTGAAGATGGACGACGCCACTGCGGTCGGCCCAGAAACCGGTGGCGAGACGACCTAGATGCGTACCGCGACGACTGGTTTGAGGTGGCGCGGGACAAGAGTTCCTGGAAGAAATTGGGGGAGACTTTTGCCCAGCAGTGGGACAGAATAGGCTAAACAAAAAACTACATATGTTTACACTAAGCAAGCGTACATGTTTAGTCGTCTGCTATAAAAATCGCAAGCTTACATACTTAGCCGTCTTCTGGTACAAAAAAACGTAATTAAACCTCTTGTAATTACAATGTAATGAAAACTTCCTGTATATCGCCATGGTCTGTACTCCACGATATGTGAAATCAACCGCGAACCGAAGGACATGATGCTATTATATTATTTATAGATAAAACACGAGTGTTTCCCACTAAACAGCATGATATAACTAGTCTTTTTTATGATTCCGTATCTAAATAGTGCCAACAGGCTTACTAAGACTCCGCTATTCGTTCATCCGTCCATCACAGGGCTGTATCTTTTGAACCACAACAGATAGACACGTGTGGTCCTGGAGAAAGATGCTTTGCATAACCTGGACACAGTTCAGAACCAACAGCTCAATCCTCCAAGAACTTGGCACCAAACAGCGTGCTTCTTCCATCGTCCAAAGTAGCATTCTCGCTTTCTTTGGACATATCATATGTCGACACGACACATCTGTGGAACGACGTCTCATGCAGAGAAAAGTTGAAGGCATGAGATCGCGCGGCAGGTTGCCCATGCGATGGACCGAACAAGTCAAAACTGTACTCAGTGGTCCACTCCACGAATATACGAGAAGGGCTGCAGTACGGAAGGAATGGCGACGTGTTGTGAAGCTCGCCACCGCACCACATGTGACGACCAGGACCAGTCTGTCAAGAGATTAACGACGAAAAGGAAGAGAGAGATAGACCCTTGAAATTTTCACAGAATGTCTATTACTACGGCCGTTACAATAGAAAAGAATATAAAGTAACACTTTTTAAATGAGGTCCCATATAAGAAATGTCCTACTCTCACTTGGTCAGTTTTTTGTATTTTGTGTAAATCTCAATACCCTCTTTCAAATCTTGGCTAATGAGAGTTAGTGTCTAGTTTTAGCAAACCAGCATCCTAAGTGCTAACGTTCGCCGATACATCTGTCAAACTAAACCAGCTACCACAAACACTATTAACAAAAATAATAATACCTACCACTATCTAATAATACGAAACCATATTTCAATACCAATCTATCTAGTAAGATGGTGAATGAACTGATCATTTGATTTTTTAAAACTAGTTGGCGTGGTCACCGACACCGCGGCTGACGTGACATCATTTATCAAATCGACGTGTGATCGACTGGCGCACGATTACTAACAATATTATATTTACACTTGGAACTTGCGCACGAGTCGATCGATCAGGTTAAGCGTCGCTTGCCGCGGCTGGGACGTGGATGGGTGACCATCTTTGCATACCAAGAACTCGCCGTGCCTCGGAAACCACGTTAAGCCGTTGACTGTTCGACGTTTTTTTCGTGAATTTGTCACAGTCGTTACGGCTCGTCAGAAGCTCGAAAGTCTGACAACCAGTGTTACCAAGGGGTATCGTGTTACCCAGTGACTATTTTGCGGAGGTCAGATAAGCAGTACAGTAGCACCATGTGAAATACTGGTAGGTATTCAACTATATCTGGTTAGAATGAAAAGGCTAGGCAAATGATGACCTTTTAGTGTTGGGGCTACAAGTTATTAGATTGTTTGACCAGGAAAGACGTTAATTTTCACCTGAGAAGAACGACTTCCGATGATAATGACTACTGGTGAAAATAATAGTTAATTTGAAGAAAATTATGATGTGAATTTTAATTTTTACAATTTTTATATTAGAAATTTAAATATCCTTTCTATAAAATTGTAAAAATTGATCCGTTAAAATTTTAAAATGTCATACCAAAACTTATATGGCTTATAATGCCCAAAGGGTTACGGAGAGGTATAGCTATAGTAGGTACACCTACATTTTTCCAGTTAAACTCGTGTTTAAACATTTACATTGAGTCGTTGAAGAAGAGTAAAGAATATTAGTATATTTTTTTTAAGATAATCAAAGTCATTCACAAGAAAATTTCATGGCACACAATTCGTTTACTTTTTTATTTTAGTTTATTTTCTTTCAAGATAATTAAATCTTGATATGATGATATCTCCTTTGCTTGTTTTCTAACGGCACTAACGATAGGGAACTACATTTAAATCAACGGCAAAGTAAAGTTGGCACTAAAAAGTACCGGTTCATTTCATTCACATTGTCCCCGCATGTGCTCGCCGATAATTTGATTGATTGCACCGCATTCTGACCTTTAACACTTATGCAATAGAGGTCATGTCTGTCTGTGTTGATGGTGCAACATCTGATTCATTCAGCTGTTTCAATATCAATTTAAGTTTATATCTTGATTGTAGCATGACTAATCTTCGTGGTTTAGAATAAACCTCTTCATTTATGTTACCGTTGTTTGACCTATTTTGCTGTATGCTAACCCTTATCATTGGAATATACCATGTATTTAGTGGTTAGTTCCCAAGCCCTGTATAGAATTTGAAATTGGTGCTATATTGAGTGGCTTTGAGCGTTTTATTTAGTGCCTAGTCGACGAAAAAAAGAGAAATAACAGCTGCAAGGGTCGGTACGTCAGGGTAAGCTATACTTTGGGCATGCCACAATTGCGGCAGTAAGTCCCCTCTTTGAGGAGTGGATAGAGAGGCGTCACGGCGTCCTCACCTTCCGCCTGACGCAGGTTCTCACCGGGCATGGGTGCTTCGGTGGGTTCCTGTTCAGGATAAAGTGGGAGGATACGTTCGGGTGTTTCCATTGCGAGGATCGTCTGGAGGACACGGTGGAGCATACGGTGGAGGTGTGCCCTGCCTGGGCAGAGCACCGCCGTGTCCTCGTGGAGGCGATCGGCGGCGGCGACCTCTCGCATCCGGCCCTGGTACGAGTCATGGTACGGAGCGAGAGGGAATGGGAAGCCATCACCTCCTTCTGCGAAGCAGTAATGCTCGCGAAGGAGGAGGTGGGGTGCGTGAGGGAGTGGCAGTCTCTGCGCCCTCACGTCCCTAACCGCCGCAGGAGGAGACGCCCCGGGCGTCGGGGGTCCATAGCGGACTCCCGGCCACCGTAGGCGCGAGCTTGCGGGTGGCGAGCAATGGGTAGCTCGCCGCCCGGTAAGGACCAAGCTCGGGTCGACGGCGCGTAGTGTTCCACGCGCGCCTCAAAGAGATGTCAGCAGCGCTGAAGGGGTCTGCTAGGACCGATGCCTGCCGGGGTCGCGTGATTGTTCGAAAGAGATACCGTGACCCTGGCACATGGGCAACTGAAGGAACACGGGTGGGTTTTAGTCAGTAAAAGTCTGACATGCCCTCCCGCTCCGCCCAGAGCGGGAGAAGTCATATGATGATTTCCCATCCAGAAAAAAAAAGGTTAAGCTATACTTACCGAGGTTGGCCCGTGGATGTGTTTTTACATACCGACACCCTCCCGTGCTTCAGAAAGCACGTTCAGCTGTTGATTTCGACTGTCGTTCGAGGATCTTTGAACCACGGACGTGGACCTGACGCTGTCGTTACGGGTCGTCCGGACCCGAAAGTTTGACAAGTTTCTAACAAGGAGTATCTACCATGTCACCCAGTTACTGGGTTGTGGAGATCAGGTAGGCAGTTGCATTACGTAAAATACTGGTATTCAGCATCCGGTGAGGCTGAAAGTCGACCCCAAACATAGTTTGGAAAAGGCTACACAGATGTTGGATCAAATAGTAATATACTATTACAGTATGAGACCTTTTACTTCGTCCACGATAAATCAATATAACTAGAGGAAAAATTTGGAGATTCATCTAGCATAGGCCGACTTCTACAAGAGTCATCCTAGCTAGAGTGAACCAACTTTGCACACGAGATAAGTACTCATACCTAGAAGATTTCTTTTCGGGTTTCTAGGGTTCTTCTCCATAGGTACCTACTACGCTTTGGAATGGGAAACTAGCTTCATCTTTCTGACTCACCGTCACTTGACAATTAAAAAGTACCTGCAATTGGTTTATTTGAAATAAATGCTTTGAGTTTGAATCATTCCGATGTAGACCGTCCCTTGCTGCCCTCTACCAGCAATGCCCAAAGCCGAAGTCTGTACCCCACTGGGGGTGCCCTTAACAAGTAGAGTCCTGACTGAAGGCCTTAATTCATTAAAGCAGTCACCGGCAAGTCCGGTTAAGCAGCCGACAACCTCATAGTTTGACCTACGAGATGACATAAAAAAAGAGATTCATCTAGCACGGTCCTTATTCTGCAACTGTAACATTTGTCTAAGCTATTATAAAGT
This sequence comes from Aporophyla lueneburgensis, assembly GCA_932294355.1. Lineage (NCBI taxonomy): Eukaryota > Metazoa > Arthropoda > Insecta > Lepidoptera > Noctuidae > Aporophyla > Aporophyla lueneburgensis. The sequence continues at coordinate 18,404,961 of OW028735.1, forward strand.
GAACTAAATATGCCCACGAGGTAAACACCCATCTCTAGAAGAGCTCTACGTGGAAATATTGTTTCTCGTGAGTTCGAGTGAGTGCGTGGAACCGCGTACTATGGCCTTATAAAGCATCTTATATGTAAGATGAAACAAGTTCTGTTCTTGTTAATTAGCGTGCGACCTGATACATTTAACCCCAAAGTCAGTGTGCGTAGTATTTACATACCATTGACGCAAAACAGTTCCTTCCTATGTAATTAATTTAAATGGCGGATGGTTTATAGTTATGTGCTTCTACTGACAAACTCTTTCACATGGAGCTCTTTTAGTAACTCTATTTATATTTATTCAAATCAAATCAAAATATTTTATTTCACATAAACCTATATCGGCTCTTATGAAATGTCAGAAGCTAGGTGCATGGTTCCAAATTGTTGATTCCTATGGAGAAGAGCCGGCAAGAAACACCACGGTTACTCTTTTAAAAATAATTGACTTTTACAATGGTTTCAAATAACAGTTGGGAAGGGGGGAATTGGGAAGGCATAATAATATGCCTGTCAACAAGTACCAAGTACTTAAAAAAAAAAGGACGGGTTGCACTCCGGGAGTGCCAGCAGAAGTGAAAACTTGAATATTAACGTTGTGCATTTTTGATATTTTGGAATGGTTAGGGAATAATTTTACACGAATTGCTTTAATTATTTATCAGTATAAAAGTACTATCATTTATGTGGTAGAATACAATATTTATTTATTGCGCTATCGACCACAAACATGTTTTTTTTTTGTAGGTCATCTCGTAGTTAACCTGAAAGATTTTTACTACTTAAACGGATGGTAGCCCGGCGAGTTCTAAAAAGTTACCTTTTTAGGCCTCCAGCCGGGGCTTATTATACTTAAAAAACTAAAGCTCTAAGGGTTACCTCGAGGGGGGTACGAACCTCGGCTTAGGCAGTCACTGGTGGGGGGACAGCAAGGGACTGGCTGGATCTGGGTTAAATTATTTAGGGAACACAAACCTGACAATTTATATTACATTAAAAAGTTTATCTCTCAGAAATATCACTCTCCGTCCGTCTTACGAATTTTCGATCAGGTCACGTGTCTTGACGCGAGTTTAAAATTTTTTACCCATTACAAAAAAAGTGCACAACGCCGCTAAAGAAGTTTTCACTTCAAAAATAGAAAGTTATCTACAAGGCCTACGACTTAATGTCTATTGCCTCCCTGTTTTTCACAAACTAGAATCCTCCGTTATTTACGTTGTTCAGCAGACAAAACCTACTCAAAACGCTGCTATACATATATTGCAATGAAAATTATTGAATTGTCAAAATTATAGTCATTCTTGAGCGTTATATTGAGTTGTTGTGCTTCTTATCAAAAAAGTTGGACAGAACTTAGAAGTAACTCAGAAGAAAATTTTCTCCAAAACTAACTCTTCCTAGATCCAAGGAAACCTAACGGTTAAGTCTAAGTATTTCCTTTAACGTTGCATAATTCTGTGGTATCAACTTACGTAAAAGCAATAATTGTAACGTCAGTGAGTGTAGCCCCAATTTCCTGCGACTATCGATTATCATGCGAGAGAAACCACGAATCATCTCTGACTGTGGGCGGCTTCGGGACGTACCTACCTTGAGTACTGTCGCGGTTACAAGTTTAACGTAGCTTGAAGATATTGTGTCGTTTATTTTATTTAAGATGAAGGCAATATAATTATTTTAAGATTAGAAAAAGGGTTTCATTGATTGATTGTTGCTTTTTTTTGGCTCTACTTGTGCCCGGTTTATGGCAGTAGCACACAGCGCTCGCAGCGGAACCTCTCAAAAGGAATCATTTTCCCCCGTTTTTGCAACATTTATCATTGATGCTCCGTTCCTTTTAGCCGCAGCGTGATGTGATATTCCTCGATAAATGTACTACCCAACACTATAAGCTATTTTTTCAATTCGAACCTGTAGTTCCTGAGATTAGTGCGTGCTTTATAATATAAAAATAGTTTTGATTATTGTTAAGGCACATATTCCATAGAAAAAAACATTAATTTAATAACCGAGCCATCAACCTTCGTCGTCAACAGTACAGTCGTAACAAAAAACGTTTTAACATATTCAATTTACGAAGAGGCGCGGCGTCCGGCCCGACTGCCCCGAACTGTCACGTTGAACGGCGCACGCGCAAGAGACAGAAATGTAGGTATGACAATGTTTAGGTTTAGGATAGTACTGCCTGATTTTTGTAAGTATCAACACTGTTAAATTGAATATGTTGGAAAAAGAAAATTGCGGATACAAGAGAAAGGCATTGGAAATCATTGTTTACAGTTTATTGAATTTGTGGGGATACGTAGAGCCAATAAAGCCTGGTCAAAGCTTTTACAATTTGGGATAGCAACAGGATTTGTTCTGTATTTTTAGTTTGTCAGCATATTATATCATGTAGTCATAACCTCCCCTCACTTTTTAACAGACTTCAAAAAAGGAGGCCGTTCTAATATGTTCTTCTGTTTCAAGGGCTTAATTACCACATTTCGAATATATCAATATTGTTTGTTATCCTAGAACAGACTTCGAAACCTAGTATAATTTTAATCAAAAATAAGTTCAAAAACAACACGGAAACATCCACCTTATAGAAATTCACGTAAATTTCCACAAATACCTGGAATTCCCAGCCAATTATGATGGCAAAGTTATGTACCTATAACAAGTTAACTTAATAGTTCTCAAGCGAAAATCAAAATTGTGTATTTCTTGAAAATTTGATCTGCAGTCACATGTGCGCAAGAGCGTTTGGTCGTATTAAGTACATAGTAAATCACATAAAGGTTTTATGCGACTTCACTCAACTTTATTGCTTGGGTACCGACAGCAGACGAAGCTGTGTGAAGATTTGCAATTTTTTTTGCGGATTTATTTTGGAATGTGAATGTCTGTTTGGATGTTTGAGTGACAGTCTCCTCTTGGAACTTCGTGTACAGAAGATCGCGACACATATACAACAGTGTAGTAGATCTATTCGTAGCATAGATATTGAAAAGTTCCAATTATTAAGAAATTTATCTCGGGAAGTGACATCTTATCTAGACAAATATGCTTATAATTGTATATATTTTTTTTTAGGATGGGAAATCATCAAATGACTTCTCCCGCTCTGGGCGGAGCGGGAGGGCATGTTAGACTTTTACTGACTAAAACCCACCCGTGTTCCTTCAGTTGCACATGTGCCAGGGTCACGGTATCTCTTTCGAACAATCACGCGAACCCGGCAGATAATTGTATATTTTGTTGTTTGATTGCAAACATACAAACACATTTAGAAACATTGCAAAATTAAAATAAAGTAAAGCTAAGATATGCATTCCTTTAGTATCGGCTTGCTTGCAATTTTTTTTTTTTGTTTTGACAGATTTATATTCATAGTATACCCATATTTCGCCATTAAATATGAATAAAATAATAATAAAATAAGTAACATAAGATTATTCTGCTATCGCGCCCTGCGCTTGCGCTTGCTTGCGGTTACGTGCGAGGCTAACGATTTTTCCACCACCATAGCACCCGGCCAGCCTTATGAGGTACATACGAGTACAAACTTATATACTTTGTCAAATATTACAGTTTTATTCAAGCGAGAGAGAGGAGGCTTCTAACTACTGACATAAATGAAGGCAATTGCTTTGAAATTCAGTCTGCTTTTATATTTAGCCCGTAATGTCACACGGCTGGGAAAACGCTTCCATTTCCCTTTTCCACACGAGTCTATCTTCTGCTATTGCTGGCCAGTCTGACCAAAAGGAGTCATGTTGTTTCCTTGGTCTTTGTTTTAGTCTGCCGCAATGTCGCCTGGCATCAAATGAAAAATTAATAATTAAATTTAGGCCTAGGTTTTTAGGCTCTGGAAAAATGGCTTTTCTATACATAATAATCGTCAAGGGCTTTGATAATAGGTAGTTTTTAACCGACTTCAAAAAAAGGAGGAGGTTATCAATTCGTCTGTATTTTTTTTTTTTTTTTTTTTTTTTTTTATGTTTGTTACCTCATAACTTTTTTATCCTACAATACAACTGTTGAAAGACAAATAAATAATTTGATAACACTGTTCTGCCACCTTTTAACTGGAGGAGATCATAAGATAGTATTTTGCATATATAAGTATGTGCAAAACACATATCAATATTTAGCCACATCAGATGTAGTACTTGTAGACATCGCTACATTTTTATGTTTAACGAGGTCAACAATCATAGAGTTTGACGAACGGATAGCATGATAAGTTTTTACCTTAACTTTATAATTAATATTATTTTCTCTTTTTGTGCATGTGTTGCACCTACAAAGTGTGTTTTTAATTTCTGTAATTGGTTTTAAACCGTTTTAATTAAATAATAAGATTCATATTGAAACAATACGATATTGCAGTTAAGTCTCCTTGTGAAGAAATGAGACTATTTGCTAGTCTTTTGTTTCAATACCTACGGTACCCCCGTGGCATTTCACTGCCACTATGTCTTCAAGTTTTCACTGTAGGATTTTTAACTTTTGGAGATGTGACGAGGGTTGAAAATTCAACAGTACGTTTTTATGTACGCATCGATTTAAATGCCTCGCGTAGATGAAATTACCAACACCGACGGATATGTGAAATTATTTGCTAAAATAAGGCTCCGCTCTAAAGGCCCTAGTTAGTTATTAATTTTAAAGTACTTGCTTATATTTCTTCTGGCACAATCATTACGTTTATGGGGCATGCAGTGTTAACCTGTAAGAAATTGTTACACTTATAAATTAAATGTTATTTTACAATTGTAACGGTGTTAACAATTAAGGCCATTAGAGAAATAAACAAAAAAATATCGGTCCTTGTTCACCGATTCGCCATTCTGCGCCAGCTCTGTGCTGAATAACTCTACCCAGATGTAGATTGTTTTGACTGTATTATAAAAAGGTCAAACTAATCAACGTTTGTCGTCGATTGTACCCCGCGAGTGAAATGCAAGTAAAACAGTACTGTAACTGGAGCTCTGTTCGATCTCAATGCATACCCAACGCTGTATTTTTTGTACATGTTTCATGTATATACGTACACACTGGCTACTTAAAACGTTACACCTGATTTTAAAGCGGTAGGTACTGTATTAAGTCCTCCTTTGAATATTTGTTGGAAGTATGCAAAGTGAACTGAATGTTTTAAAATTTTAAGTCGTTTCGACGGGCTTACTGACCTAAGTAATACATGTTTTGAAGAAGGAATGATGATGTTTTTAGTGTTTTAAAAGTGGGATTTTGACTACGTAACTTGTTATGGGGGGGGGGGGTTATTTTAGTCGTCTTACAACGGCAGCCCACTTCATGTAACCAATGACTACTACAGATCCATAAGACAAAAATGAACATTTGAATAACTAAAAAATAAAAATATTATTCATTATGAAGACACGTGACGTGGTTTAAATTTGATATTTTGTCTCATAGAAAATGGAGATGGAATGATCTAGCCGACTCGTGCACTGGGTAGGTATTTTCTCTACTGCACGATACGTAAACATTATTAACAGGATGTTTCATAATTCCAAACCATTATTTATTTTTCTTAATATGTATTATCTTAATTAATGGTAATAATTTTTAATTGTACCTAGAGGTATATTATGTCGGATACATTGAGTGAACAACCTTTGTAAGACGGCTAAAATGTCACGGTGTATACAGGATTAGTTTTTATCCAGTGCGCGAACTGTAACCATGAATTCAGCATATCATTCTAGACCCCCCAGCGTAGAAAATTTTCGTCGGCTACACAACAAAAATCAGCTGTTCCATAAATTTTGACCCTGTAGGTATTGCATTTTCCTATGAAACAGCAGATTTTTTTTTTTGTAAAACTGACGAAAAATTTCTGTGCAAGGAAACCCGGGACCCGGGTGGGCGATGCAATGCTATAAGATATATTTTATGTTAAAATAGCGTTTTCCAGAGGCTTCACCCAAGCATTATACATACACCTAAACCTTCCTCTAGAATCACTCTGTCTATTGATGAAAACCGCATTAAAATCCGTTGCGCTGTTTAAAAGATCTAAGCGTACAGACGCTGGAAGTGACTTTGTTTTGTACTATCTTAAGAAGAATGTATGTTTTGTTTTACAATATTAACTAGCTTCTGCCCGCGACTTCATCCGCATTAAATTTCTTGTTCTCCCGACCCTTCCCGTCGCGTCGAATCGCCTACCGGTGCGATTTTCCCCGTTTTTGCAACAATTTTCATTACTGCTCCGCTCCTTTTAGTTGTAGCGTAAGGTTATATAGCTTATAGCCTTTCTTGATAAATAGGCTACCCAACAAAAAAAGAATTTTTCAATTCGGACCAGAAGTTCCTGAGATTAGCGCGTTCAATCAAACAAACAAACAAACTCTTCAGCTTTATAATATTATTAGCATAGATAGATAGATTACTTACATAATACTGTATAGAATCAAGTTCTTCTAACTTAACAGACAGCTGTGCTGCTGGGGAGTTTATTGCGCTACTTCTTCTTCCCAGCTAAAGCACTAGGAAGTGGTGAAGGGCGGGCGTTTTGGGGGGACTCTCAGCCTAGTTTGAATAAATGACTTTTGATTTTTGAGAAGAAACATTTCGGGATGAAGTCGCAGGCATTAGCTAGAATTTACATATAGCTCTGTATAAGTATATAGCATATGTTTAAAATCTACAAAAGAAAAGGATTCATTCGATATCCCAGCCATTATTTTTAACCAAGGAATCAAAACACAAGGTAAAGTTAATATTATGCTCCATTTTTATAATAAAGTATCGTTCAGTAGTCATAGATGCGTCATAGACATTGGTTTTCCTCAATTTTTATTTTATAAAAATATATTGTATTGCACTTTGCTTTACTTTGTTCTTTATTCAATTGAGTTATGCAATACAATAGCTGTCAGTTGCGGGATGCTTTAATATAATTAAAAAGTTTATGATTTAGGTTTAGTTTATAGTCAGCCAATAATAATGCCTATAGAATATAATACATATTATACCACATACTGCCACGTAGGTACTTTGGCTCTAAGCTAGAGATTCCGTTGCCATGACAACGCATAAAACACAAAATTTAATAAAACACATTAGATATTCCGATCTTCTAAGAAGAGAGACGGACGTTCTTTCTTTTATATTTCATTAACATTTTCACTAGATTACCATAACAAAAAGGTTAAAGAAAAAAAGTTAATTCATATTATCGATACGTCAACGTAAAAGCGCTTTGTAATGCTGGCTTGACGTGTTGAACCAGTCCGGCAAACGTTGGGCCAATGCCATCAGAATCTAGTTTAAAGCTTACCGAGAGGGTCTATCCAAGTTTGGTCCAATGTTGGAAGTTCGTTCATTACTTATCGATCGAAAAGTAAGTACTTAGATGGATCTTGTTTATCAATGTGTTTATCACACTATAATACATTTCAGATGATACGAAACTAACGAGTTTATACTTGTAGTTCCTCGTGCAGAGACTTCTTGTTATCCGGGTAAACTACATAAAAATGATTATGAACAGCAGTTTCTTAATTTCCGCTCCATGATTATCATCACGTATGTGCTCATCACAGATAGATGATGGTGTTGTATAAATTATTTCACTATCACTGTTTTCAAAAGGGCAAAAGAAAATAACAAGAGAAAACCAGCATGTCCTAGAACCACAAATTCGAAGATATGTGACAACTACCAATCCGCACTGGGCCTGCGTGTTTGATTACAGCCCATTGCTTCTTACTGAGGACATGTATGTTCCGAGAGTGGGAATATTGGCGAGACTGATTATGCAATGCTATATGCTTATGTAGCCATCATAAAGATAAGCTACATACAAATCTACTGCAAACCTCACATGGTTTAGTACAGTTGTGGCAAATGCGATACAAACTGCCTGCACAATTGGATCAACATGCACAAAGACAGCTCTTTTTGAATGGATTTTATGCAGCAGATCCAAGTGCAAAAAGCAAGTGTGCAAGCAAGCAAGTGCAAGTTACTAAAATGCTGTGCACTACATTTTTAGGCGAAAATATTGAGAACAAATTTTGGAAGGGTGATAGTGACCCCGGCTGGATTCAACATCCTTGAAAAGACAGCTGGGATAGTACTGAAGTCAAGGTAAATACCAGAAGGCCAAGTCTTGTAATATTTCTAGTAGAGTGAGACTGAACGTTTAGTTCAAAATCTAGCCGCAGTCTCACTTCAGCGACAATCAAATGTCAAAAATGTATGGAAACTCGAGATATTATTGACAGATTGAGACTGAGATCAGACTGTAAACGTTCTTAAAATTACGAGAATTGCCTTCAAGTGGTGGAAATAACTTGGGAAAAGTCTAACTGAAGTAGTGGTCTGCAATAGGCTGAGTTGTTTGATTGAGTGGAACTTTAGTTACTGAACATGGATTTCCTAGGGTAGCCCACAAAATTCTTGAAATACTATTTCGTGACAAAATCGGAATTATATGAGCTTAGAGTAGAGGGGGGTGGGGTTGCCATAATCACCACGCTTGGCAGGCGGGTTGACGATCGTATGATGGTTAAAATGCATAGATAGCGCTCCTGCCCATTCTCTAGTAAGTCCCTTAGTCGCCTCTTATGACACGCACGGGAAAAAATGGGATGGTACTATTCTTTACGTTCGACCCACACGGAAAACTGAACTTTCGGTAACTTTAGGTTATGTTAAATCAACATCTTCACTACTTTGTGATGCCCTTCGTTTTCGTAATCTTGGCCTGATGTGTAAACGTCCCGGGGGTCGGCAGAAATCGAAAGTCATGCTCAGGTGTGCTCTCGAACTAATGGATTTATTGGCGGGATACTGTCAGATTCCTATCGATTATTTAAGTCGATTAAGTTCTGATATTGATACGATGTTTGTTGATTTGGTTACGATGATAACATTTTGTGGGTGTTTGAAAACGTGAACGAGTTTTTTGGTTTATAAAGGTGTGCCACCATTATTATAAATTAGCAAAAAACAAGTCTAATAATTGTGTGAGGCTTGTGGCTAAGTAATAGCCGTTTGGATTGATCGATCAGGTTAAGCTCCGCTTGGTGCGGTTGGTCCGTGGATAGGTGACCATCTTTATGTAGCAAGACCCTTCCTTCCCTTCGAAAGCACATTAATCCTTTAGTCCTAGCTATCATTTGTGGATCTTTGAAGGTCCTTACAGGTTGCCAAAAGCCTGAAAGTCTGGCAACTTGTCTTACCAAGAGGTTTTGTGATACCCTGTAATTGTGTTGTGGAAGTCAGATAGGCGGCTCCTCTATATAAAATATTGTTACTCAGATCCATGCGTTTACACTAAAAGCCGACCCCAATGTAGTTAATAAAAAGGCTATGCAGATGATAAGTCAAAGAAATGTGAGGGTTTTCTAATTTGCATACTATTAAAGTATTCTTCGAAACTGACAATGTTCTCTACTTCAAATTGTGAAAAATTATTGAGACAAACCGTATGGCAAACATTTTCTTTTTATTTCCTATGAGTTAATGAAACGGATGAATAGTTATAATCCCCAATACCTAAATTACACAAAATAACTACATAAAGTACCTTTCACATCTAGTCCATTTAAAACTATAAACAACGAAGACTCATAGGAAAACTGTTCTAAACATCGCTTGACGCACTTTCGCGCGCGCTGATTGGCTGGTTTTCGCGTGACGTACCGAGGGGCGCGCGAACCGTGTCGTCATTGGCTGATAAGTGACCGCTATCGTTGACTCATGCGGCAGTGGCAATGAGAACGCAGGGTGTGTATTGACGTCAAAGAAAAGGCGGGAATATTGCACCGTGTCTATTTTAATACAAAAGTGGGAATAAGGGGAAATACGGAGTGTTTACTGAGAATTTGTTACTAAGGCCGCTCAATCTTTGTGGTTTAAACGGCCTGGTCTTGTTTATAAACCACAAGTAAACATTTGTCTGATTTGTCATAAAGACCTAAATTTAAACTTAAATTTTATAATAAGGAAATACAGTCTTTCAATTTCGACCTCTAATTTTACATTTCTTTCTAAATCACAATGTCCTTTATTCTCCTTACAAAAAAGTTGCTTTTGGTTTGCTGCCAGATGTAAAATAACTGTGAAAGGACACACTAGGCGACAGCTAAGTACTACGTGTGTGCAATGGCTAAATAATATTATTCCAGTGATGGATTTTCAATTTTCGTTGCTAAAACCGAGCGTTCAAAATCCAACAGCGCGCTTTTTTTAGGCTTTACATTTAGAGGTCACCTAGTGTAATAAATAAGACTTGACTAAATGCATGAGCTAATAAATCAGTTTTATAGAAATTCATTTTGTCTAACCACTAAGCATAATAAATTATTCTAATTACGTCACACGCCTATTAAGATTATTAATGACGATCAATAATCATAAATTACATTACGATCAACAGTTTTTGTATCTACAGAACCCAATTTTAAATAATGACAGCCATAGACAAAAATCAATACAAGGAGTACCAAACTCTCAACACGAAAATGGCAACACTGTAATCGATTACAATATAGTCGAGTAACAAATCACATTCCTCTATTACAAATGATCGAAAGGCACAGTTAATAAGGTAGCGCGTTTATCTTATTAAACGTCTCTAGAGAGGCTACGTAGTGATGGATACGCGGGAGGCGAGCGATACCGTCGACAAATAACGATTGGGGATGGTCACAGTCGATGGTTTTTGTATCGATAGTTTTGCTTGTAAATAGCTGTGTAATTGTGGCAGTGGCATCGTGATCTTATGGAAAATGCGCTATGTAACCCACGAAATTGTAATTTTCTTACAAAGAGGGTTGTATTTATGTAAATACATCCGCGTTAGACTCTCGAATCATATTTTATCAACATACATCCTGACGCTGGACTGCAAATTAAAAAAAAAATGAATTACGCGGGCCAGCCTTCCACCTTAAGCATATCCTCCAGGGTGGAAGACGGCTCACGATAAACTGATGACTTGTCAAAAAAATAATATTTATGACACAACAACTTTTAGGGTTGGTCTAATTAAAAATTGTTTCTTCAAAATTAATTGGCTGACAGATATCGAAAGCAAAATGTTCTTAATTTGTATTCAGTTTGAAGTCCATGGGGGACTAGAATTTGTCGTTATGATCTCGCGTCTACTTAAAGTGTATGATTATTTTACCATCTCACACATCGACATCCAGTACATCACTAGTGTCCGAGCAAGTACACATACCGACACAATTAGTCGATATCGGAACATCGGTGGCTGGGCGCGCTAACTCAACGTTTACTACATTTGTCATAGCCTACCCGCAACTGTAGAGCTGCCTATATAAATCATGTTTTATGTTGGCAATACTGTTCTAAGGAGTTCAACAGGGATAGTTTGAATATAAAAATAATAGTAGTTTTGAAAATCATATTTATTTTTTTATTATAGAACAATATGATGAGGTAAAAAGCAAAACCTTGTAAAATTGGTCAAGCAATTAATACTAGACCACATGTTTGTTTTAATTTGTATAAAAAACAATTATTGAGGAAGGAAACTAAGAAGGTAAAGGAAAATACATGTACCTACAGCAGAGACTTGTTGAATCTAACACCAAAAGTTGGACTTGTTACAAATACTTAGTCAGCCTATAATGTTCCCAGTGTTGGGACACAGGCCTCTGGTCTCTGTGAGAGGGTGTAGGACGTAACGCAAGCCACTGCACGGGTCCTGTGCGGGTTGGTGAATGCCACATGCTTTAAAATTTTTGGTTCTAGAACATGCCTTTTGCCTTCCAATGTCAAATGACAAAACACTTCACCAGTAACTCTTACAAAAAAATCGTTGCACGCTTAACTCTCAATATTACCCATACCAATGTCATATTATTTATAATACCTAATGTTAAACCACTCTACTGTCTAGAAAGCCATTACGGAGAAGTGTTATCTGTACGAGCCGCTCCATCTCTCATTTTTGGACCGCACGGGACGAAGCCATGAGGCGATAAGAGCGGATTAACTACAACTATTTATCATTTCATTCCACTTTTTTGTTCACTACCGTTCTAGGATGGATGAGGTTCGACCTCCTCGGATTGCGAGTAGGCTGTGTGTCTGAGTGCCACTGACAGGTTCATTTTTATTTTTGGAGGTTGTTTTTTTAAGCTGTGGTCGTGTTCGGAGTTTGAAATTCGCGATTTGGTTTTACTAGGTCGGGAGTTTGGATGATTTTGTATAGGCATATCTTATGTATTTATTGCATTTCTTAGGAAACAAAGCTTAAAGCAAAAGCAGGAGGAGGAGTAATTGATGAGGCAATTTGCATAACCTATTTCCTTGGAAAGGAAGTGAAGCAATCAATGCGTGGTATCTTCGAACTAAGTTGCAGCATTCACTTGGATTAGACCGTATTGTTTGAATAGAATGTTGTAAGCATTTTGAAAATAATGTTGAACACCTGTTAACATGCTCGCCATCAGTCTCACAGCACAAACCTTGACATTGAAACACAACAATAAGACAACAGTTCAACAAATAATCTACAAATACAAACGTCAAACGAACGACAGTTGAACTAAAGACATCCATTACATCACAGACTAGAAACAATAAGATTTAACCAGACGACGTCACAGCAAACAATAATAAAACAATACGTACAACTAAGTTCATTGTTACCATCTTTCACCTATCAACGGAGATATAATCTCGTGAAAACAGCTGATCGGAACAATGACGAAAACCAAATGAACCTATTTAAATGAAAGCTACATAGATGTGAATGAACTGCCTTGAGGAACTCCTGATGTTGGCGCAAATATAAAAGAACAATGCCCTATTGTTGTCGGGCTACGTCATAGGTCGGAATATAGGTCAGTGGAGGTCCAAATGTGGCGATCAGCTGATCCCACGATCGACCACTTTGATACTTTGAATGGAACAACACTCCCGTTCTATAAAAAAAAGAATCTTTTTGTGGCAACACCTAATTGTGAACTTTTGTTTTTTATTGTATTTTTTCTTGGTAACATTAACTTACGGTGTTTCCACTATGATATGGGAACGGAGAACAATGCGTTTTATCAGACGCACAGGTTGTAAATTGTGGGGAGAAAATATGAGCAGAATAGGTTCCGACAGTTGATCGTTTAAAGCCTCCTATGAACGCTGGTGTGAACTCTCTCTTTCGTAACACTTCGTGAGTACTAAAATAAACTTCGAATTATACAAGATGACTTAAGATCCTGTCCACGTTGGCTGTAACTTTTCTAATACCTTTGCCTGAAAATTGACATTGACATCGGCTGGGTACAATAAAGAAGGGACTGTCATCACTTTTAGTTGCAAAAGGGTTATCAAAGTTCAAACTATTTCATCAATGAATGATGAAATTGGGTCAATTGGCAAATAATTAGATTTGGTTACGATATCAACTGAAGTACTCACGGTATACGTCGACCATTAAGATATTGATATTCAGGATGATAATTATGTCGTAACAGAATTTCCATTCGTAGCATTATGTCCATCCACGATCTTTCAAGCTTGTACTATCTAACCTTCTTAATAATAGAAAAGCAACTTAGAAAATGGAACGTACCCTTGGAAATTGTAACTGAGAAAGTTATTTGTTTAAAAGAAGAATACTAACGAACCAATCGGGCTGCGACGTCAGGAAAAGATCATAAGATTCCATAGATACATATGCGTCTCTCCACTAATTTAATGCCTACACTACGATGCATATCCGGAACCACTCGCAATGACTTCCTATCCTGGAGCACGTTTTACCATTACATACAATGGTCTATGTAGCACTATGAAACATGAGGCTTCAAGGGCTAGTGTCAATCTTAGAGTTCATTCGATTAATCGAGTCTGGTTGCACCAAGCTAGTGTTGGTACATTTCATTAATTCATTTATTCATCATAGGGTTAGGGTTCATTCACGGGTATATATAAATAATTACAAATTACAGCAACGACATGAACTTCTTCAAACGAACTTCGAACAAATTCCGTAGAACTAGAAAATCAAGATCGATCCACACTCGTCGAAAAAACCGCGCAGCCAATTATCATTTCTCCTATGAGAGCACAATGTGAACGGCCCGCAGGAATCCGTACCGCGACAAAAGACAATGGTACATTGTTTGTTTTCGCCGGTCGAAGCAATTATGTCGACCACGTGCGCAACTTTGTTTACCATTTGTTATCTGCCATCTAGCCCGTCCTTGAGATTTCATTGTTCTTACATCTGGTGACAAGTTTCCGACGCGATTTTCGTGTTGAACTTTCGATTAGTGTGTATTGATGTTTTGGTTCGCTGGTTTTGACTTTTGATTGACGTGTAAAAGTCAGGATTTTACAATTCATCTTGTTCCAATGAAAATTAGGTAAACAGCATACAAAAACATCACGCCTGTATTCTACAAACGGTTAGGCAGAGGTGTACCTATAGTACACCCACATTCTGCCAGTTATCTTTTAGTCTCATGGTGACGAACCTATTGATATCAACCGGGCACAAATGCAGAGTCCGGGCTGCTATAGAGAAATTCTAGATGGAAACTCAAGAACACTTTGCCGGATCTGTGACCTCTAGACCATTGAGACAATTAGTGATAAAACACACTATGAATTAAAAAAAAAAACGAAAATTGAACTTTAAGCGCAAGTTAGATATCACCAATTAGAAATCTGATATTGTGAGATGTATGAGAAAGATGATCAGTTTGGCAACAAAAAATACTGGCATTGGTAAGCAAAACTAGTCGTTTTTATAGGAACCGAGCATTAATCTTTCGTTCCATCCCTTTAAAAGTTTATTTTCATTAGAAAAAAACTTACTAACGGATAAGTTGTAGAGGCCTTCTTTTAAGTATGGAGATAGCTGTAGCATATAAATGTGCAAAAGGGGACCTGCCTTTCCCTTTTATGAAAATAAACTCTTAAAGGGATGGAACGAAAGATTAATGATATGTACATTATATAGCTATTTATGTACAACATACATACAAAGGCTGGTAATACTACAAAATTTAACAAAGTAGGTTCAATAACAAAACTGTGACAACATCTTTTAAAAAAAACAATTAATCCCTGTAGTCATTTGTTTCTTCCCTCATAACTCTTTCAACTATTCCTGCTAACATACACTATATTCTTCAGCATATCGCGTCCACGTCAGTTGCTACCCAAACTTGCCGCCACACCCACATATTTTCCGTCTCCCTGACAAATAGGTACTTAATTAAAAATAAATGAACGGCAATCCCCAGTCTTTGAACCGTGGTCACCGAAAAACAAATAAGTTTATAGATATATCTGTATATAGCGCGGGTTATTTACCAAATTTTCCCAAAAATTCTTCCTCAAATACAGTAGACAAATAGGTGTGGGTAAATGAGGTGTGTGCACCGTTAGTCAGTCGGGGCAGTTAGCAGATAGTTGGTGCTGCGACCTGACAGGGACAATTGATAGGTAATGAGTTGTGTTTGAGGTCTTGAGGTAATATTAGTGATGGGTGGCACAAGGTATGCGCTTAAGCGGGTGCAGAATCCTGTTAATTCAGTATTTAAGTTGATTATGTGACTTCACTTGCTCACCACCACATCAAGCGTTACCGTGCAGTCCCGCTTCACCGTCTCTGTTTCCCGCCATTTCTCATTACTGACAGATGACATGCATGAGTGACAGCAGCTACCTCCGCTTGTGTGTATGAGACAGTGTTTACATATCTATTAAATAGAGACTCTACAGCGGGGCTTGGTGAAATATGGGACAAACACTGATGACGTCTTGGGAAAAAATACGGAATATTTAGCAAATGTCAAAAGTTCTTACTAGAAACATATTAGGTAAGTACTATTTATTTTAATTAGCCTTTTTTTAAGGAAGATGTGAGTGGAAACTCCGGGAGGGTCGCCCTAGGAGGATATATAGCGACCTTATTGGTGATATTCTTCACAAAGGTCAGGGGCGTAGTACTGGCAACCAACGTACGTGCATGACTAGATGTATGAACGTAACCGGGGCAAAAGGAGTTTGTAAGGATCGTAGCAGGTGACTTTTTATAGTTTCCGCCTAATCCCATGGGAAGAAAGCATGAGTATGCTATATTTAGTAGTCGTTTGGGAGAGGCCTATGTCCAGCAGTGGACTGCGATGGGCTGAGTTGATGAACAAACAGATTTACACACACATGACACAATGACGATGGGGATGAGAATATAATAATTATTTATATTAACCGTTTTTTTAACCCAAAATGGTCTATCTATAAAATAATACGTGAGGCAAAAACTTGTATCCTTTCTACCGAAAATTACGCGGACGGAGGAGTATGAAATTTAGTTTAGAGAAGGAGTGCAGAAAGCTTATATTTAAATAAAAATTTACATGAATTATGGTCGAATAACGACCTCTGAGCGACCACTAGTTTTCACTGGTACGCGTCAGAAATGTAATTAACAAACTTATGTAATACCAAGTTGAGTGCTAACTCGCTGTTTCCTATGCATTAGTAACTAACGGTTGGCTTCGCATGCACGTGTCGACGTTTACGGGACGAGTCGTCAGTCACTCGGTTTTATTATTCCCGTAGTTATAACTCTAACTGCAATACTCTGCTTTGTACACTGTACAAAGGTGTACAGAGCAGAGATCTTTATTGTAAAGACTAGGACATGTTCCGTGTTGTGCCGGACGTAAAGAAGTACAATCGCATTTCTTCCCGTGGCTGTCGTAAAAGGCGACTAATGGATTTACTAGAGAATGGGCAGCACTGTTCTCTATGCATTTTACCACCATACTGTGATCGCCAACCCGCCTGCCAATAGTGGCGATTATGACACCAACCCCACTTTCGAGGACTATGTCCAGCAGTGGACGTTTTTAGGCTGAAATGATGATGATGATGATGAGAGACATTGCATAAAATACGAAACCAGACAATTAAATTGACTTCGTGCGAACGAAACGAACATATTACTTAAAAGGGTGGATTAGCCAGTTTCGTGATTAAATTCGGGTAATTGCTTATTGCTATTAGTGCAAAAAGCTATCTAAAGGACATGTCAGTAAATACACCTTTCAGCCTACAATAACATTGAATAGTCTTATTTGTCTGTTTCCACGGTTCTTCAAAATGAAACGGCTTTTAACCAGCATTTACAATTTAGTTTACCAAAATATAAACCATTCAGTTCAGTTGCGCTAAAACTGAAATAATTTTTAGAACATTTTCAATAGTCATTCTGACATCAATACTAATATACATTTTATATTAATTTAAATGGAAATATAATTAATTTGGAAACAAGGTGTTGAGTATGGAATACATTGGGTAGGCGTAAGTACCTATCCAATTAAAAAACGTTTTCGTTCACAAAAGGACTTAACCGCAAAACGGTTTCAGGCAACTTTGATTGTTAATTGCACATGGAAAAAGGTAAAATTATGAATATATTACGTGTCCCTGTGATTCAGCGGAAAAAAAGCTCATTTAGGAATCGCATTTTAAATGCGGTTTCTAAATGAGTTTTTAATAGTGAGTGAGTGAGTAAGTGAGTGAGTTAAAGTGAGTTTTTGGTGGAACAGCAGGCTGTATTTAAGTGGACCAATAGGAATGGCTTACAATTAGACAGTTCAACAACATTAATTTCGTCATTTACGTCGTTCAGCAGTTTTTTTTTTCGGACATATAAAATGATGTATTCCGATTATCCTTCAAAAAGATTTCGATTGTGACTGATAGTACGTTAAGCAACAAGGGTGCTGTATCAGCTGGCCTCTTATTCATCATAAATCTTATACTAATATTATAAAGCTGAAGAGTTTGTTTGTTTGGTTGGTTGATTGAACGCGGTAATCTCAGGAACTACTCGTCCAAATTGAAAAAATCTTTTGTGTTGGGTAGCTTATTTATTGAGGAAGGCTATATAACATTACACTACGATGAAATTAAGCGGAGCAATAACGAAAAATGGACGAAAACTGGCAGACAATTCGATGCGACGGGGTGGGTCAGGGGAGCAAAAATTTGAAGCGGATGAAGTCGCGGGCAGACGCTAGTAATATCTTAAGCGGCTCAACCGATTTCGACGGGACTTTCACGAGCAGATAGCTCATTAGAATATAAGGTCTTTTTGTCCCGAGATCACGCTCCCATAGGATAATTTCCGCCATCCACACGAACAAAACCATGAGCAATGGCTAGTATTGCTACATAATTAAATGAAAAGGAAAAGAGAACTACTTAAATTAAAAATAATACCCGGCATAGGCATGATAAGGAGCTAGTTATCGGTCCCACTTAATAAAAGTATTATTTGTATTATAACGGGGGATACCCGTGACGTCATTGAGATGTAATGTATACTGGCTAACCGCTGTTCTTGATAAAGATGAAAAGATTGTATTACTCTTCGTCACTGACTCAAAAAAATCAAAATCAAAAGTTATTTATTCAAATCAGGCTGAGGATCAGCACTTTTCGAACGTCAAAATTACATAAGACAGTCCCCCAAAAAGCCCGCCCTTCACCACTTTCTAGTGCTTTAGCTGGGAAGAAGAAGTGGCGTACTCGATATCCGTGGGCGTACCACACTCCCCAGCAGCACAGCTGTCTGTCCAGTTAGAAGAACTTGACTCTACACTGGACAGACCCACTCAATATGTGTGGTTCCTTAAAAGACTATTTCAGACACCAATCTATACGATCTGTCAATGATTATGCCTGGAATTTAAAAGAGGCTGTAACCTCTGAGTTTATTACTTCTTAGAGTAGTCAGATAGGAAACACCGATCTCATGTAGTTTTAAAGGCGATGTAGATTACAGCCCTATCACACAGAGAGGAGGCCTGCCCAGCAGTGGGAACATTATAACCTGTTTGTATGTATGTATAGTGTATCTACAAAATAGAACGAGTCCTTGCTTAACATTTAAAAATTCGACATGCAAATCTGGCTGGCAACAAAATATCAAATGTCTCAGTTGTTCGCGTCATTCTAATAGTGACGTGCATACTCATTCGTGTACGTTCGAAGTTTGAACATTTTGAAGCTGAAGTAAATCATGGAATCCCCTTTTACGATCAGGGAGTGGACGTGAGTTAGCCATGAAGGTTATAGCTGTACGCACAAATTGGAGATTATGCTTTTTAAAAATCAAAATGATGTATAGAGGTGTAGTTCAGGGAAGGTGCGTTTTATGACATGAGAAAAAGTGAGGGAACATTTTATATGAGTAACGTTGGCGTTTCGAATACGTTAAGAAAAACGGCTGTGAATGGTGGGAGAGTAATGTCCTACAGACCTAGAAGGGGACTTGGTTTGTTAGCTATTCTAACTCTTTTTGAATTTGATTTGGTACTGGCTAAAGACGTTCAGTCAAAACAAATACACTTTATTTGAAGTAATAATATTAAAAATTAAACTTTTAAGAATGCACATCGTTCAGACATAGTTCCTCCTGTGTACGAAGATAAATGGTCAACAGAAGAGACGGTATATTTATTTATTTAGTCTACAGAAAAAACAAGATTTCTCTCTACAAACATCATAACAAATATCGCTAGCAAACCAACGTCGAAATCATTCGGGGAAGCGATCGAATTATCTGCGGGACGATTTTATGTGTCTCATCCGAGTTTACGATCACAACACTGTTGCGAGAGGACCTCAAGTGATTTATTAGGAGCTGCACAGACGCACGGGTTACGCGCAGCGAAAATTGCAACTCATTTCGATTCTCGCTTTCAGACATTGTTGCTAAAATGATTGATGTACCTTTTTAATGTTGGTCTAATGTGTGAAAGGGGCGGCCATTTTTTATGTGGTTATGTTGTCAAAATTTGTTATGTCTTCTGAGAGGAATAGTGGTGTAAACAAGTTGATTTGAGTTCTAGTAAACTGTGAAAAGGATATGTTGGTTGAAGCAACAATGCCTGGGCTATTTAAAGTAACGAAAAAGGCTGTGTGTATATTACGACCTACTTCATCTCACAGAGAGAGGAGGCTTGTGTCCCAGCTGTGGACACGGGGATTACAGATGTTGCAATGCACACATTCTACAATCTATTTTAACTCTTAAGTTACACATAACTTAAGAGATAAAATAGATTTTCAGGGTAGCGGGCTATCGACACGCAACCTATTATATTCGATTCAGAACATAACTCAGAACTCGCCCCTCGTTGAAATTTTTGGTAGGTTATTTTATAAAGAAATAACTCTTCCATACATTTTTAAAGACCGAGATGAAATTTCTACGCTACGAGAACCCTGAAAGGGTCGGGATTTTGTTCGAAAGAGTTACCGTGGCCCTGGCACAGGCAACTGAAGGAATACGGGTGGGTTTTAATCAGTAAAAGTCTGACGCGCCCCCTCGCTTCGCACAGAGAGAGCGAAGAAGGGAGAAGCCATTTGATGATTTCCCACCCAAAAAAGGGGGGCTAGAATCGTGACCTAATTCTTGATTACAGTTTGCGTGTTGATATCTCTTCCTCCCTTTATTACAGGCACAGATAGTGAAAAAAAAGAATGATGCAAAAACACAGCAATATTATTTTCTTGCAGCAATTTTTCAAAGAGCGCGGAAATCAAGCTCATATAAAGCTAAAACATATAATAGAATAGTGTACACCTGGGCTTGGTTCAAAGTAATTTCTTCAGTTAAGGGGTCCGTACCTAATCTGTGCGCCAGTGAAAGGTGAGCGTTCACTGTATCGCTGATAACATACGGGGGAACATTCGCTCCAGCTTGTTGAGGAGCATATGTGGAAAAAAAGAAGAAAAATACGATTATTTGCGGTAAATATGATGCAAAGAAAAAATTAACTCAATAAAAATATTTAAAAATCTGGGGATAACATGCGACACGTCCATGCAAAACGGCCATCGCTCAGCATAATGCTGCGACCCTGTGCGAGATAGAGCCTCAGGGCTGGTTGTGGATAGTAAAATTTGTGGCTTTATTAATTCACATTTATAATATTAGTAGGATGAGAACATTTCCACTTCACCGGTATATTTGACAACAGCGGGGTAGTTGCGTAACACACTAAATTGCTGTAATTTTGACAGTTTAACAACATTCATTGCGTTATTTACTAGCTGAGCAGACGAATTTTTCGAATGTATGAAGCAATGAATTAGCAATATCTTTCAAAATGATCCAGATTGCGCTTATTAGTGTGTTTTTTAATTATTAGGGTGCAAGTTCTAGATGTCTTCGTAGATTCTTGAATGTAAGTATTCCAAAACATTTTTTTATTATATTTTATTTAATGTGGATTTTGACCAGGTCCCTTAATATAACTGACAATGTTACAAATTTGTTAAAAAAATATATAATTTTCAGATGAAAAAATGACTTTCGGATTGTCGTCAGTCAACTGTCGCCGTTTGGTTTTAATAGTTCCAGCACCCTAATGGGCTAACACTACTAATCAGAATCTGAATAATTTTGACAAATATTGCTAAACCATTGCTTCTTATGTTCGCAAAAAATTGTCAGTTCATCAACGTCAATATCGCAATGAATGCTGTTGAACTGTCAAAATGACAGCCATTCGTATGTTAGTGTGTTACGCAAATCTTGTCTGTCAGTCTAATATTATTAATTTGCAGGAATATGTTTTGTTTTGTATCTATAAACCTACAATGCGATGACGTTCATATCAAGGAATATTTTTTTATTAAATCTATTAATAAGTGCAGTATTCTAAAATTTGTTTGTTTTTTTCCTTGACACAAATATACAATGAAAATAATGATGTTTACTTGCTGACAATTGTTTATTTTTTCCTCCCTATTTATCATTCAGAATATTGAAAAAAATGCTTTGTTTTGTTAAAAAAACAACTGATCATTATTTTTTATAATGATCTGTCATCGCAAATACTATGAAATATATTTTAAAAAGAGTCCGCTTACCTAGTTGCTTTATTTTTTATTTTTCTGATCAGCGATCTTCTAGCATACACGGCTACAAGTCACGTTATACATATCCAGTTTTAGCTGACCTCACAATGTATAGGCTTTTAGTACAGTGAGATGTCAGCTTATACTGGAAATGTATAGCTTGACTTGTAGCGTGTGTACAATAACCTTCTTCTTGACTGAAATAAATTAATTCACCTAAGCAGAGGGGTAATTGCATAATACATTAACACTAGGAAAGTCTTCAATTTGGACTGTTCACAAACATTCATTGCGTTATTCACGTTGTTAAGCCGACTAATTCTTCGAACATAAGAAGCAATGGATTAGCAATATCCTTCAAAATCATTCAGATTGTGGTTGATAGTGTGTTACGAAATTAGGATGCAGAGAAATACCCAAATTATGACCTATAGCATAGAATTTTATGATGAATATTAAATGTTGAAAGCCAGCATGGTTTAACACAGATGTCGAACTTTTAAATATTTGACAAGATCTACTCAGAAGTTAAAATCCTGCTTAACCCTTGATAACTAAACATTCGTCCGTTCGACGACCTACCTACCCGCGATTCTCGTGTTTGTGTACTTTAGGTGAACATCGATATATGCGGTGGCTGTGTGGAATAGTTCTTAATTACTGTTTTGATTATTTTTTGTTTAATAATAAATGATCCAAAGAATGTACCAATGTCAGAAGTTCCTGTGATTAATAAATAATTTCCAAAAAATGCATTTTATTTGGCGTAGTCGGTTCGACAAATGTTTAGTAACCATATAACAAGGAAAATATTTTAGTAATCTAGGGTTAAATGGGGCTAAGGTTGGGTCTAATTTTGCTAAGAGTAAAAAGTAAGTAATAATGTATTTGACACAGAAGATATGTTACATTTAAACAAATAATATCTGGATGACCGAGCTTTGCTCGGTATTTTTGGTAAATTGTGTTTAAAATAATAAGTAAATTTTCAAGTTGATTATCGATCAAATTGGTCATTGAAAACACGAATAAAACGACGTTTTCTAAAAATGAATCCTAGCTAGATCAATTTATCGCCCCCGAAACCCCCTGTATACTAAATTTCATGAAAATCGTTGGAGCCGTTTCCGAGATTCAGATTATATATATATATACAAGAATTGCTCGTTTAAAGGTATAAGATATACAAGAATTGCTCGTTTAAAGGTATAAGATAAGATATAGGACAATTTTTTTTTTTGTTTTGTATTGAACGCATCTGTGTCTTAACTAGATATAATACATCTGTATCTCAGACATCAGCGCTCTTCCTTATGATGACCACTACATTACTAGCTTAATCTTATGTCAGAATACTACTTCCACAACCCTTCACCCTTTCTTTCTTAGAACTTTTTCAGTAATAAGTATTTAGTAAATTCTATAAAAGAAATATTTATTATATTATTTTGGTCGGTAACTAAGTTGGTCCGAACGCGTGCCCGTATGTGGTCGTCATAAACAGCGTGAAACATGACGCTTGCCGCCGTTTTTGAGCAAAATATTGCACGTTAATTTAACACACTCCGGCCGGTCATTTGCGGCCAGCCGGCCTCATTCCACTCTTTTTACTTATTGCATCTCGCGTTTGCGACGATTCGTCTCGATTTGACGATGAAATTCTCTTTATTTTTTGAAGAATTCGCTCCGGAGTCAGTGGAAATGTTGTTGTGTTCGCGTTTTAGGGCCTTCGGTCGCTCTTTATGTTTTCCGAGGTAGTAAAATACTGACGAATAAGTCAGACTTTCAGCATTTAAATTTTTGTTAAAATTTGCCTTAAATTATATGGAGCTCATGCCTATAGTGAATGTTTTGGTGGCCGTGCGTCCGGAAAACGTTGACTGACTTATTTGCGTTACTGACTTAAATCTTTAACCTTATGACCTCCGCATATTAAACGGCTGCCAGACACGTTGATGTAAATTAAAATGCTCAAAACTTTCGTTAATAAACATGACACGTGTGAGGAGTACTTTCTAGTACACTTCATAATTTTAGCTGAAACAAGTCCACTGCTGGACATGGCCTCCCCTAATTTGGGGGGGAGGGTTGCCATAATCGCCACGCTTGGCAGTCAGGTTGGCGATCTTAGTATGGTGATGATATATTTATAGAACGCTGCTGCCTAATCTCTAGTAAGTCTTACGACACCCACGGGAAGGATGGCATGGTGGTATTCTTTACGTCTGGCATCACAGGAATTAGTAGACTTAAGACTATAATAATACACAGGTTTGTGATTTATCAACTGCACTGCATCCGTCATATCAACAAACTTGAATGAAATTCATATCTTAGGCAGCCTATACTTTTCCCAGTACTGGGACAGAGGGTTTCGTATCTTCATGGTTCATGTCTTTGAATTTTTTTTTCTAAGACATACTCGTACCTGTTTCCTTAAAATGTTTTCCTTCGCCGTTTTGAGAGCAGCGGTGATAAAATTATTTAGACTAAGTAAAGCATCTGTGTGGGTTCGAATCCACGACCTTACGATTCGTAAGTCGGGGCCGATACCAATGTAGCCACTGGGATACCACAATTGTATTTTTAACCTCACTGCACAACTCACAATTATTATTGAAAAAAAAAAACAAATTCCTAAAGAACAGTAAACTGACTAAGTATTTCAATAAACGATTTTTTTAATAATACAAATTGGGTATGACTTTAATAGCTAAAGTTGTTTATTTTGACGCGTAGAGTGACCTTAACTGACGCAGGTGACGAAACCACCAGCCTGCATAGCCTGGCGAAATTGCACTAGAAGAAAATATGGAGCCGGTCGGTCAGGCCTTTAAACTTTAGGTAGCTTCGAGTAGCAGCAAGGGTAGGCAAACCAAGCAGACAGGGATACCCTAACCATCTCTTTAAATACTCTGTGACATTGACGTGACCAAAATCTGTCAACGTTATTAGCTCGTGCTTTAACTTTAGTACCTGGATGCCCGAGCCAAAGCTCGAGCTTGTATTTACCAAAAAAGAAATAAAATACTGAGCAAACTCAGTATTTTATTTTATTTTTTGGTAAATTATGTTTTTTTTAGAAATTATATTTAAATACAAATTATATTTTGTTATTTTTCTTCCAATAAAACAAAAAAAAAAGTAGTTTATGTTTAAGTTGATAAATAATCGATAAAGTTGATTATTGAAAACACGTATATAACGACATTTTCTAAAAATGAATCCTAGCCAGATTGATTTATCGCCCCCGAAACCCCCAGTTTACTAAATTTCATGAAAATTGTTGAAGCCGTTTCAGAGATTCAGATTATATATATATTTATACAAGAATTGCTCGTTTAAAGATATATCTGGATGACCGAGCTTTGCTCGGTATTTTTTGGTAAATTGTGTTTAAAATAATAAGTTTATGTTCAAGTTGATTATCGAGTTGGTCATTGAAAACACGAATAAAACGACGTTTTATAAAAATAAATCCTAGCTAGATTGCTTTATCGCCCCCGAAACCCTCTGTATACTAAATTTCATGAAAATCGTTGGAGCCGTTGCCGAGATTCAGATTATATATATATATATATACAAGAATTGCTCGTTTAAAGAGATAAGATAAGATAAGATTAAGTGTACTTGTAGGTACTTTGACAGTTGTTTGACACTGACAGGAATAAACACTGAGCGATAGAGACCCAAAGGATGAATGAAGAGCGGCTAACAAAGATATTTAAAAGGCAGATGTGACTGAACACGCCGGAAGAGGACGCCCTAGGGGAACATATAGTCACCTTATTGGTGATGTTCTTTAGATAGGTCAGGTGCGTAGTACTGGTACCTGCGTGCGTGTATGACCAGATGTATGAACGACGAGGCAAAAGGAGTTTGTATGAATCGTAGCAGGTAGAGTTCTGTAGGTTATGTATGTAGAGACTCAGAAGTTTTGATCGTTGTGGCAAAATAAATGCAGAAAATTACGATCTAGCTATAAAAGACCGAAATTGTTTCATCAACACACTTTCCCGTGAGTTGAATCAGCCGTTAATTTATATATACCCTGTCACTTCCTTAGAATAATAAAACATGGACTGAAAGTTGTATAACACCGCGCCAATCAGCGTGAGGCTACAGCCTTCTCACGGCCATATTTAAATATCAACGGATTTGTTTATAGCATTTAAGTATAACAAGAACGAACCTGAGCCATGTTTAGACTGATCTTCGATGAATGAGTGTAATATGATCGATTATTGTATTCGATTTTCATTCGAATCGATTGAATGGGTTCGTGTTGTTGGAGGCTTTTTTTTTGTTTCTATGGTTGGTGCTGTAGTAGGTGCATAGTGAATGAATATGAAAGGTTTACGCATACAAATCTATACTTAATATTATAAAGCTGAAGAGTTTGTTTGTTTGTTTGTTTGTTTGATTGAACGCTCTAATCTCAGGAGCTACTGGTCCGAATTGAAAAATTCTTTTTGTGTTGGGTAGCCTATTTATTGAGGGAGGCTGTAAGCTATATAACATCACGCTACAACTAAGAGGAGCGGAGCAGTAATGAAAAATGTTGCAAAAACGGGGAAAATTTATTCCTTTTGAGAGTTTCCGTTGCGTGCGCTGCGTAAACGGTTAAAGTAACGCAAAAATCATGTATGACGGAATTGTTCCTTTTAAAAAGTTCTAAAAAAAAGTCCGCGAGAGCATATGTCTATCTTTTAAGGTTGACTCACTATAACTCAAAAGGAGCGAGCAGCAACGAAAAATGGACGAAAACTAGCAGGCAAATCGATGCGACGGGAAGGGTCAGGGGAGCAAAAATTTGACGCGGACGAAGTCGCGGGCAG
The DNA here is from genome assembly GCA_932294355.1 of Aporophyla lueneburgensis. Lineage (NCBI taxonomy): Eukaryota > Metazoa > Arthropoda > Insecta > Lepidoptera > Noctuidae > Aporophyla > Aporophyla lueneburgensis. The sequence goes on from OW028735.1 coordinate 18,431,737, forward strand.
AAGCTAGTTACGTATAACCGTAATGAACGTGTGTTTGTTGTGGTGGTTGGCGATCGCAGTTTGGGGTACAATGCATAGAGAACGCTGCTATCTATTCCCTAGTAAGTCCCGTAGTCGCCTCTTACCCGACACCCACGGGAAGAAATGGGATGGAGCTATTCTTTACGTCCAGCAGCACATGGAACTAAAAGGAACTGATGGATCTAAAATCTTTGTATACTGTAACCGTTAACAGTTCGATTTCCCGTACTAGCAAATCTATTCGTAAATTGCATTAGTAAGTTAGAAAGAAGCTTATTAATGGAAATCACCAAACTACAATATCAGGTACAGTGTGGTAGTGGTCTCGTCCGTGTGATGCCGGACGTAAAGAATAACACCACCCCATTTCTTCCCGTGGGTGTCGTAAGAAGCGACTAAGGGACATACTAGAGAATGGGCAGCAGCGTTCTCTATGCATTTTACCACCATACTGCGATCGCCAACCCACTTGCCAATCGTAGCGATTATGGCAAACACCCTAATTGGGGGAGATCTATGTCCAGCAGTGGACGTCTTTCGGCTGAAATGATGATGATGATGATGATGAGTGCTCTATTCTACATGGTGAAGAGTTTTATATGCCAGTGGTGATGAAAAAAACCACAGTAAAATATAAAATAGTAATCAAGCCATCTGTCAAGAAGTATAAAATATAATCCGCTAAGTAGTGACGGTAATTATACAGCGAATTAAGATAAAGACATCGAGCTCCGGCCGAGCAATTGATTGGACGCGGTCGCGCGGATTGTGTGTTATGTACCGGTTTATTACATACTACGTGTTTATACTGACTTTATATGTGAAAATTAAAGTTATAGCTGATAAGCTAAAAAGAGGAACTTAGGTATTTTACTTCACTTTGACCACATAAAAATAAATAATGAACTAGGTACTTTAAGGTTACTATGACGGTATAGCTTACCAATTGAGCTTACAAATCATCCCAAAAGTATAAAACATAAATGTGTTTTAAAGAAAATACGTAGTGACACATATAAGTGTCGTTGTTTCACAGTTGGGTTCTAATTAGGTAACAGATATTACTAGGCAAAGGTATCTCTGGTAGGTTAGGGAAAGAACTGGAGTTACCGACATAGTTCGCAGAGTAAGCAAGCAGTGGGCTGGCCAGGTCTGTCGAAGGACTGATGGCCGGTGGAGCAGACGTGTCCTGGAGTGGAGACAGCGTTGCCAACTTAGCGGATTTCCTGTCATATCTAGCGGATTTGGATACGTTGAAAACGGAAAAAAATCTGTCTAACGGCTGACGGCATATTTAACGGAACAAAAACTATCTTCAGCCAAATGTTTTTATATGAATAATTTGTATGATGGCAATAAGAATTTTAATAGAGAAGAAGTAGAGTAGGATTACCTAGTTGATTATTATTTTATTATTGTATTCTTTTAAGTACGCTTGGTAAATATAATTTAAATTGTAATTTAAAATGGGGAAATATATAACTTTAGAAATTTAACGGCTATTATTGACGGATAAAAAATATTTTTAACGGATTTTTGACGGAAATGCACAACGAACTTGGCGGGTTTATTAAAAATCCTGTTGGCAACACTGAGTGGAGACCGCGTATCGGCAAGCGTAGTGTGGGATGCCCCCCAGCTAGATGGACCGACGACCTAAGGAAAGTGGCTGGGGCAGACTGGATGCGGAAGGCGGTGGACAGGGTGTTGTGGCGCAACATGGGAAAGACTTATGTCCAGTAGTGGACTGCGATAGGCTGAGTTGATTGAAAGGTATCTGAAATTAAATACGAATTCAAACTTAACTTAAAAGATGAATCTTATTTAATTCATTATAATAAAGTATGATCACTCATACTTCAAACATGCATTTCAAACATCTACACACGAACACATCACTGTGTTCGTGTGTAGATGTTTGAAATGCATGAGTTAGTATTTATTTTATATTTTCTTTGGATAATGGGACTAAAACTTTACCTACGTTTACGCTTTTTTCCTGTTTAGTTATTATTTAAATATGTACGGGCAATGTTACAAATGCTTGTTAAATTTTATAATAAAATGTTCCCAATAAATTGTATGATATTTATTTAAATCGGCAACATAATATATTAAATGTAATATATTATTTCAATTTATTTTCTCTTGTATTTATATCGATAACACTACATCATTAAGTACTTTATGAGACATGTTTTAGGTTGAAAGTTAAAACTAAATAATTCATTCGACATGGCTTGAGAATTGGTTGATAAGAATGGGTACCTACCTACACCAGGGACAATTTGCTAAGGTTCCCTTTTCTCGGAAACCCTAGCTCTCTTTAATGAATACTGTAAACCTTATTTTCATGTACCCTCTATAAAGGTTAAGTTTTCATACAACTGCGAAAAGATATCATTCCAGTTTCAAACATTTCATCATCAAAATAACTACCTCAACGTTACCACAACTACAACTTCCGCTGCTAATGAGACTGAAAATAATAAAAATATTATTGAAATTAAATATTAAAAATATAATCATATTCATTTATACTAAGGCAGTCCCTTTTAACGTTTCTAAATGAATGTCTAAAATATTGTTGGCAAAAATATGTTTTTTGGTATGTACTTTCATACTCGAACAGCAACCAGGGAGTTAATTGTAGACTTTCATTGTGCCATTAAAAATAATGCTTAATATTATTTCCCAATAAAAATCAATTTATTTTTGTCTAATTTTAATTTTTGGGTACGAAATTAGTAATGTCCTTTAAGGGTGTGGTGAATGTTTGTATGTTTGGATGTTTGTTACTCAATTACGCAAAAACGGCTGGATGGATTTGGATAATACGTTGTACACAGCTAGTTCATTACCTGGATTAATACATAGAATACGTTTTATCCTGGTAGTAACACCGCCACCCGGTTGGAGCCGCTGGCAAAAGCTTCTTACAAATAAATTAAATCAATGTTACAAATATACAGACGGCTTTTGTTTCCATTAATGAACTGTTATACTTTTTTATCGTCTAACAACGGCTCTGTTGCTAATCACGCGTAAGCGCAATTACTTAAATTATTTACTTTAATTACGGAATCTTGAATTATAGGCAAATTCGATTTTTAATCAGAAACCGTAACCAAATTAGTGTTTAAATACGATTCAAGGGCGTTAAAGAAGTTAGAAAATAAATACATGAGAGCTTGTTTAGCAAAGTAATGTATTTGAATAAAGAGGGTAAGTAGTGAGAAGTAAAAGCAATGGTAGCCCAGTGGTATTGGCCCCGACTTACGAGGATGGGTTCGACCCAGGCAGGCGGTTTACGTTGTGTAAAATAATTTCATTACAACTACTCTCAAAACGGTGAAGGAAAACATTATGAGGAAACCGGCATGTCCTAGAAGCAAATATTCTAAGACATGTGACACCTACCAACCCGCACTGGGCCCGCGTGGTAGGTAACGGCCCACTCCCTCTCACCGAGAGAACAATATAGGCTGATTATGATGATGATGGTGAGGTAAGTACCTGTTTCCTTCAGGAGGACATTTATACCCTATTTATATTGTATGAACCTGAAGCGGTCAATAAAGATTTTCTAATTAAATGGAGCAAGAAACGAATTATAAAATACCATACACTTAGTATTGTATCTGTAAGTCATAATATAACATATCATCACTCATTGTTTTCCCGAAGGGCAGAGGTGTACTTCAGCCATATTTTGGCAGTTATGTTTGGGTCCCATGTGATACCAGCGAGTCTATTGCCATCAACTAGGCACAAATCCAGACTCCTAATATAACATTCGTCTAATTTTAATTATGTTTTGAGGTGGCCTTGGTAAAGGATGCCTGAAGGGATTTTGGAGAGGCCTTACCTCAGCGGTAAACTGTCGAGTGTAAGTTAATTAAAGAAACATATGTCCATAATAGTTACAACCTAGGTAGGAACATCAGATATCGAAATATTAATCAATTTACGTGCATTATTATATTGCCTTTTACTAAATCTGAAAACGTACTATACGTCAAAATCCACGACGCCATTGAAGTGTTAAAGAAGCCTACACAGTCACAGGTTCACCAATCAACATCGATAGGTATCTCATTATCTCATAAAACAAGTTAATGGAACACAAACTGAGGAAACCCACTCATTAACAGACAAGTTATTAATGAACATGTAACTGAACACACTTCAGTTATAACTTGTCAACTGACACGATCGGTTTCAGTTTTAGTTCAATGGCCAATTACAAGCAAATTTATTTACTATAACCATGACTATATGACTGACATTCCGTTGTCATTAGCATTCCGATAAATTTGCTTGTAGTAAGGTTCATTGGATGGACAGTATGGAAAACAAGTATAGGTACCAACCATCATACAAATTCTTTTTTTTTAATATTGAGTAGAAAGTGTTGTAGAGTTGTGCCACAACCGATTTTAAATTCAACACTATCAATATCAAGCTATCAACCGACACATTCACCGAATAATTCATAAATCGAATAAACAGAATCGTTTAAAACTTTATACAACAACATTAACGCTATATCTATGTCAATAAAATACGTTAAAAGTGCATTAATGAGGTGCATCAAAGCCACCGTATTGGTTCGACTAATCGAGGCGGTAGACCATAGTACTATGATTTGTATGCGTTTCACACCTTCAGTATGTGCACTACAGCTAACGGATTAAAACGGCTTAAGCGCCAAATTAAAGAACAACAATTAGTGCTTAAACATACGTGTTATTTGATTTAAATTGAGCGTATGCGAGAGGATGATACGGTTTTTTTAATTAGTCGATTTATCAGCGTTAACATGATATTGAATGTATCAATGGAATACCATAAATATATCAATGAACTGTGTTTGTATTGTTGCAGGTATAGTTGTTTTCTTTTAAGTGCAGTGAAATTAAATATATCACAGCTTAACGTACTCGTGTTATGGATGTGACAATACCCTTTTAAAACCTCCAAAAAAGCTACAACCTCCAAACTTTCCATCGACTATGTCGATCGTCTTGTCGCACGTCAAAATGACGTGTTGTACGTCAAATTGACGCGCGGACACTCGCGTCTCTTTGTGTTCCTACTATAGTGACAGGCCTTTTGTATCGAGTATGACTTGTGTGTTAATTGTGCCTATCGGATCGCTCAGACATTCTGATAATCGATAATAATCGACTAAAATTGTTTATCGATTCGGGGTGTGGCTCTATTGTGATGTAACTGGTTTAATAGGCAAGCTAGCCACCGCTGGTGTTCATAATTTATTGAATTGGTCTATTAGAGCGACACTTCTGGCATGTTTTCGTTTGATACTTGGTTATAAATTATTCCATTCGTCGAATATGTTGCTAGAATTTCAACTTTTCCATTGCAGAGAGAATACAGGTGGTGATAACTAATATGATTTTCATTTAAAGAATTTAGAACCAATATTTTGTTGAATAGACTGATCCTTTCGATATTTCTTACAGTCGTGAAGATTTCTAAAACCTTTGATAATCTACCACATATGCAACCAGTAATAATCTCGCTCTTACATGTTATGTTTTCTCATAATTTATCTTAAGATACCGTAGATCACACACATCCGAGTTCAGTCTGAATAAGTTATGTCTGTTTTTAAATATCGTGTGAAGTAATTGGTCGTTATTCGAGCAATCACAAGCGTTAAGGCTTCCACACACAGGCGTGATGCAACAGTGCGATTCGATTCCATTTCTATGAAAACTTCATGGAATTTGATCTACCATTTTTGCATCCATACGTCTATTTTTTCTCCTGAGATTTAAGTTTAGATATTTGACGTTTAGAAACGGTACAAATCTCTTTAGAATGTAGCTGATTTCAAAATTGCCTTGACAACCAACCTTGTTATTCTAGACAGTAACATATATGCTGAACCTAGAAGACTCTCCTTTAAAGGAGACAAAAGTAGATGTCTAGGTATTAGAAAAAAAAGCACGTGCAGCAACTTACACGTGACAGAAGTAAAACTTTTTCAAAGAAAAAGCTATAGAGAGTCTTAGTGCGTGAGAGACAGAGAGAATTATATTCTTCTTCCCTCTCGTATAACGAATTGTAAACTAAACAAGACGCACTTTGATCATTCTGAATTCTCGTCCAATTATCGAATCACCACCTTAGAAGAACTATCCAAGTTCTCTTCCTTTGTTTTTAAGTCAGTTAAATTATTATTTTCAGTCAACAATTCGCATTTTCAATGTTACTCAGTTCAATAACCTTAGGCCATCAATTCACAATTATAATAATATTTAAATTACCTGTGGTTTTCACACAACGCTTATATGGGCTAGTGTAGGTCCAAATGTTTTATGTGCAGACCTAAATAGGCATAGCGAAATTATATATTGTATGTATATCTAATGTAATTAGTTGATTATTAAGTACTTAGGTTATATTTGTAACGGTAAAATTCCATGAAGGATATTATTCTTATAGTAAACGGTTGAATGACACGTAGCAAAAAACGTTTTTAACGTTACTATGTACGTACTAAGTACTACTGTGTGTGTGTGTGTATTGTGTTGGTATATGCAGTTATGTAGAAACAGAAGATTTTTTTTCAGCAACTGATAAGAAGACAGCGTTAACTGAACCTTAACATAGCTGCACATACAAACTTTTACATTTATTATATTATAGTAGGATATTACTTTTCGGGAAGAAACAAGAACGGTGTGAATCACTACTAACCCCTGTTTTGTATTGAGCTGCAACATGTGACGAGTTAACCCTTAATTGACCGTGTTATTTGACTGGCAACTATATTATGTCAACAAAGCACTCTGTTTAAACTGAGTTACCGTAACAATAACATGTGACACACGAGTTTCAAGGGAAAAGAAGATAATTATACTAAAACAAGTTGCCCTTCTTTCAAGTGTGACAAGATATTTAATCACCTATATATTATACTCGTTGTTACCTATACTCATTTTCACTCTTCAACATTTACCTAGCCTTTTGCCTACTGTGTTTAGGTTGGCTCCCAGTCAAACCGAATGCAGCTGTATACTGGTATGTTACATGGATTGACTGCTTATATGATCTCCACAACCGAGTTACTGGGTAATATCCCTTGGAAAACTGGTGGTCAGTTTTTCGTGCTTCTGATGACCCGTACGACTGTCAAAGATCAATGTCTAACAGCCGGGATCAGTGCTTCATTCACGTGCTTTCCGAGGCTCGGAGGCATTCCTTCTTAGTTCGAACTCCGAAAAAATCATATAAGTAATTGATACGGAGTACGAAACGCGAGTAAGGTCGGCCGAAACTACGAAATTCGTGCTTAGATCCTCAGACATTTGTTGCGCCACTTCTTCTTGCCTTTAACACACGAAATGGTGGTTACACTAGGAAATGGTGAAGGGCGTGCGTTTTGCGGGACTATCTTATGTTATTTTGACGTTTAAAAATTCTCCGACTAATTTGAATAAACTGAGCAAAGACCTAGCTTTTCGTGTCCATTCCCCACGCTCCTATGCCAGCCTGATCCAGATACTACCCGCGATGGTAACAATGTCAACCGCCCATCTGACCACCGGACGACCGACACGATCCTATATATACCTATACTGCACGTGATTGAAGCCTGATCTCACTTAAAGGGCGTTTAAGTCCACTAATGGCTGACCACGGGCCAATAAAGCGAACTAACGACACGTAACTTTACCCATCAATTATCTCAAGAAGTCTTAATAGAAATAACTAGTTAGACCACAGTATTATCAACGAAGGCATCTGTAATAATGGTCTGACGTCAGACCCTGTCATTGCTAAGAGGTTTAATATCCGTAATTTATTAGCAAAACGTTCTGACCTTGTAACAAGTTACTTTTTCGACCCTTGCACGCAACAAAATGGATGAAAAATTGGAAGGATTTTACGCTATTTTCTTATAAATTGTAATCTCTTCGTTTAATCGTATATTTTATAGGTTTTTGTTGCAGTTTTTCCTTTCATGTTGTATTATAATATAATGATAATAATTTATAATTCTGATTCTATACAGGATGTTTGGCGCATGGTCCAACAAATATTTTTGGGGGATTGTATAGGTCATAATCTATCTTTCACCCATAGACCCCATGTCCTAAGTAGGTGTCAGTGTCACTGTAATTGAGATAAGATATTTTTGTTTGTTTTTGAAAATTACCTAAATCGTGGTCTTTAAAACGACATGTCTTTTTGGTTTGTTGTTGTATTTGCACCAAATAACTCTTATTGCATTTTCTAATGTATTATTCTAAATAAAACATAAATTTTTAGCATACAAAACATAAACATACTTGACTAGCTTTCAAATTCTTAAAAATTAATTAATGTATGAGTGATACTTCTTGGAACACGGGATCTATGGGTGAAAGATAGAAAATAATCCATCGAATCCTCCAAAAAAAAAAAAAATTGTTGGTCCATGTGCCAAACAGCCTGTATAAAAGTTCAGATAAACACGTGTATGTAAAGTTAAGGATCCGTTTACGTTGAGATAATTATGATATTTGACGTAAATGAATTCAAATACGTACTTTGCTTATCTAAATAATAAATCTATCTAAAATGTTGTATTTTTATATCCTTTACGTTTTTATAACAATAAACTGAAAAACATACCACTAGACATCAAACGTTGTTTGTAGTAACTTACCTGTAAAAGAGAAGACACAAAATTAATACAAAAAAAAAAACATTAATTAAATAATGATATATTTAAACAGTAGTAGCTTTTGCCAGACGCTTCGCTCGCGTGGAGGTCGGAACTTATCCCACAGGAACATACTATTTACCGAGATAAAGAGTAACCCATGTATTAATCCAGGTTATAAAGTATCTGTGTACCAAATTTCATCCAAAGTCGTTCCGCCATTTTTGCGTGATTGAGTATCAAACATCGAAACATTAGCAGATATTAGTAGGAGAATAGTCTAGGAAGAGATATTATTGTGCAGAGGCGGCGGGCCAGCACCAGCCAGGGATCACAGAAGACACATTAGATCCCGCGATCCTCGACATTGGTGTGGGAGGGAACACCGGGGTGGTTTTAGTCAATAAGATTCTAACAGATCCCTCCGGCCACCACGGAGGACATCCAAGAAGATTTCCACCCCGACATAAAAAAGGAGGAGGTATTATCACCCTGTTGCTGAGAGCAGTTTATAGTCATACAAGGGTTACTTCGCCCGGTAAAGACCAGGCTCGGGTCGTCGGCGAGTAGTGTTCCACGCGCGCCTCAAAGAGATGTCAGCAGAACTGAAGGAGTCTGCCAGCACCGATGCCTGCCAGGGTCGCGAGATTGTTCACAAGAGACACCGTGACCCTGGCACATGGGCAACTGAAGGAACACCCGGGGTTTTAGTCAGTAAAAGTCAGATACGCCCTCCCGCTCCGCTCAAGAGCGAGATACGTCATTTGATCATTTCCCACTCACAAAAACAAAAAAGGGTTACTTTTCAAGGTTACAAAATGATCCGCAAAAACGATCAATTTTAAACTTTGAACAGAAATGTGTTGCTACCTAAAATACATCTTTCAGTAACTTCCACCACACAACAGACCAGCCCCCCTAGCCAAGTCACAAACGTTTACCGTTCTACAATCGGTAACGCCTCAGTGTCAGCAATTGTAGAAAACGATAAGTTGGTAGCCATGTTGACGCGCCTGAGTCGGCCGCTCGTTCTACAATGTCTTTAGAAAAACGACACATTATAACAAAGGATTTAGCGTTGAACGTTATAGAAACGATAAAAAATCATTCTATCATTTTGAACGATGTAAATTTGGCTTCGAATTTTCTGTTCGTTTGTTCTAACCACGTGACTTAACGTTGAGCGACTAGCGTTAACGATTGCAGATTATCAACTTGGCTAGGGGTGCAGTTCTTCTCAATCCATTAATTCCACTCTAACAATATCCTGTCCCTGCTAACCTTTAAAACCAGCAAAATTATTAAAGCAACAATAGATCACACACAAAAAGTCGATCAAAATATATATCGTACGCCATTCATTCATGCCTCCCACAGCATAACGGTGAATTTTTTCATCGTGACATACTCGTACACCAACGCACACAAGTAAATCACATATAACAACGATTATCATATTGTATTTTGTACAAACTTTTTCGTTTTGCTGTATTTGGCTGGCTGATTTGTGTTAGGTCAAATGAGGTTGGTAGCTCATGTTTTTAAATTGTTTGGAACGTGGTTTTAGTTTTAATTATTTGAGAACAAACAATATTTAAGTAACTTAACATAACATACAGTTTTGCATTCCTCAAAGGTTAGACATGGACCCAGATAATTTAAATCTGATATAATAAGCGGTCAGCCCTTTTGTGTCAACCAGACTCAAATCCAAACTCCGGGGTGACAATTACGTCCGCTAGCATAATTTACGGTGCAGTTTCTTTTCCATTCTTCTCCATACGAAACTACCTTTTGGAACAACTACAATCATACAATGTTTTATTTTAAATTAATTTTGGCGTGCATTAGTGGCTTTTATGAGCCAAACTTTCCGCGCAGTACCACTACACCAACGTGGTGGTGAAGGGCGGGAGTTTTGGGGGACTGTCTTATGTCATTTTGACGTTAAAAAGTGCTGATCCTAAGCCTAATTTGAATAAATGATTTTTGATTTCAACGATAATATTGCAGTACATGTTGCAAAAATCAAAATTAAAAAAAAAAACAGGTTCTATCAACCCTGTTGAATCAGCGCAAGGTGTCATAAGCATAACGAAAATGTCTGCCCCAAGACGGAGTCCTTTCAATATTTTAACCAAAGATATAATTTATGATCCTGACTGATTGCCATCTATGTATGGTCTATGTATGAATATGTGATGAATTATTATGTATGTCTGTGTTTGAAGAATGTCGTTGTAACTATGACGACGCAACATTTAGACTTAACTAGTGACCATTTTTGTCACTTAAAAGTTAAGCCATTACAACACATCACATATACACACAACACATTTACCGCCATTTTAACACCTTAAACAAGATCAAAAATACGTATAATTTTTCGAAAAACGATTAAGAAAAGCCAAAATAAAAGTAGTTTTAGATTAAGAGATAGCAAGTAGATATTTTAGTATGCAGCTTTTTTAAGTCACTTCCACATCAAAGAATCTTATACACTTAGATAAGGATGCTTTCCAAAGCAAAGACCCTGATGTAATATATCATAAAAAAGCAATTAAACTACTTAAACTTGGTGATGTAACATAATTGCTGGTCCTTTGAGCCTCAGAACAAAAACCTGGTCCTTAAGACCAGACAAGTAATAAAAACGTTACTAGATTAACTAGTAAGATCACGATACTAATGAAGACTCCATATTAATTAATAATGGCCGTGCATTAAATAATAAAAGATCAGACTGCCTGTAAAATGGTGGAGGATCGGAAGAAAACGTTATACAAATAGGTGGTGAGGCGAGAGTTATTTTTATAATTGCATTGTGGCTAATAACAATATATTGATTGCACCAATTCTTTAGCCAAATGTAATTTTAAAAGTTATAATTAGTAGGAATTTCTGAAGAATTAGTCGCGTTGAGACAGGACCAGAAACGATTGATGGAAACCTATACGCAAGTAGTAGGACCAAATGAGCCGAATGTAATCAATGATGAAAATGTACCTGCCATATCAAAGTATACTTATCCGTGGTTGATTTCAAATTAACTGTCCTCTTGTAAGACCCAAGATAAAGATATGTTTTCGTACATAGAATGCTACAAGCTTAACCCAGATAGACCTATAGAAACCTTTCCTATTGGCAGAAGCCGCAATTCACTCGTCGCTTTGGATTCTGCCAGCTTCAGTCTTTCTTTTCCAACCGATTCTAATAAGACACGACATCTCTCGAAAGCCTAGAAGTTCACAGTGGCATTTGAACCAGCAACTACTCAAAAAACTAATTAGAGAGCCGACCATCTCACCATGAACCGTGGTTACAAGCTCCGCGGTACGCCCACGCCGCGTTCCGTGTTAAATCCGAGCCTATTTGCAAGTCAATGTGACTGGATGACGTAGCAGGAAGTTGGGACCTACCTAAATATTACCATGTACGGAAGAATATATTAAATGTCGTAGGAAGGTAACACTATTTCCATATTTATTTTAATAAATGTGTGGCTACATGTGCGTGAATGCTTCGGTATCAACATAGAACAAGGTTGCTTTACTAAGAAAGAGACGAAATTCAATGAAGCTGATAAAATTGTAAGTACAGATAACTCTATTGATCCGAAATAAGCCAAACTGTTGTAGGCACTCGTAGAAGGTGCATATTTTGATGTTTTGGAAACAAAGGATCAAAAATTAATCGATGCTCCAAAATCACTTAACAAAATTTCTACCGGTTCCGACGCCTCTGCGTGGTGCAAATAATTTGATTAGGAAAAGTTCTACAACTTCCCGATCATAATAAATCGGTGGCGGTGGGTTTCAAGTGTTGTGTTAGGTCTAACTTCATGAGGAAAATGAAAAACTAGTACAAGCTTAAAAAGGCTTATACAGCATACCTGTGGAACACATTCCGAATCACAAACAATTTAAACAAAACAAAACATCATCAACCGGCAAACAAAACACGGATCACCTTACACAAAAAGTACCTAATTTGCATGATTCAAGTGGCACTTTTTCGTTTTAGACTGTCGATAGCACACAATTAGTGTCGGGCGAGTCAAAGTCGCCGATGTCGATAAGGGAACGACATTCAGAGACAAAACGCGATCGTATCGCGAGCAGTTGATTCATGTAGGGCTGGTTTTTAGGGAGCCTGTAAAATGTTAAGAGAGAATCGTATTGATTGAAGAAAGGAATTGTAAATTGTGGTTTTGGGTTTGAAGGTCTGTAATTTGGTGATTGCATAATATAAATGCATGATCAGCCTTATAATGTTCTCTCTGCTGGCGTCCTCTCCTCGAGAGGGATTGGGCTGTAAACCACCCCGTGCGTGGTTTGTAGGTATCACAAAAGCCTTCGAATTCTTGGTTCTAGGAAAAATATCGTGAGGAAACTGGCATGGCATCGTCAAGAGCAGTGGTAATGAAATAATCTATAAAAAGTAAAGCGCCAGTTTGCGACCTACTCGTGAGTCGCGGCCGTTACCTATGTGTTTGATCGCGCTTTATTTTGATAAACTTCGGCTGTTCCAGTAGGTCATATTATGTTTTCAATATCTGGATGACCGAGCTTTGCTCGGTATTTTTTGGTAAAATGTGTTTAAAATAATAAGTTTATGTTCAAGTTGATGATCGATAAAGTTGGTCATTGAAAACACGAATAAATCGACATTTTATAAAAATGAATCTTAGCTAGATCGATTTATCGCCCCCGAACCCCTCTGAATGCTAAATTTCATGAAAATCGTTGGAGCCGTTTCCGAGATTCAGATTATATATATTTATATATACAAGAATTGCTCGTTAAAAGATATGTTTTCATTTTATGGGAATGATGTCTATCTGATCTTTCAACAGCGTGATGTTTCTTTGTTGGAGATTCACAGATGACTCCACTCTGGAGTGTAAATGTAGTGCAGTCCCAAAACATGGAGCACTTAATATCGTGTCCAGCGTTGTACGCTACAAGAGCTGATGGACGCTGCTGAAGGTGCCAAACTCATCGACAAGTTCTGGGCTCGACTCTATATAAGATTGCCATCAACACGCTAAGAAGAAGTGTGTTTTTTCAATCGCTTTAAAATCATTAAGCTATTTCTTGTTAACCAAACAAATGATTGACACTCGCATACTAATTGATATTGTGGTTTCCGTCAACGTGAGGATATTCCCGGAACAATTCAACAACACGTGGAAAAAAACAAGGAATTTCCATAGAGCAAAAATTTTGTGTTGATTTTAATAAACGAAGAGGTTTTCCTTCCGGATAAACTATACCAATGCTGATTAATTAATATTTTTAAACAGAATATTGTATTTGGTATTAAACACTCCCATTTATCGACACGCCCATTGAAAGCGGTGACATAACCATAACCGAATCGAATCTCATAGAAATTATGTTCTACTTAAAATTACACAGCAAAAATCTCTCTAATCCACAAAATAATGTTAAAAGAAAATGGGTTTTAGTAATGAAACATCTAAAATCAGTATCGTACACCTCTCAACCCTATCAATAAACAGTTTAAATGGTTTAATTCTTGCGCGCACGCACCTCGGCCATTGGTCGGCGGGGCGCGTCGCCATTGGCCGCGCGGCCGGCGGCGACTACAAAGCGCGGGAGAGGCGGGCTGTCCACGGTACAGCGGCTGTGCTGTCGGCTGTCCGAGCCACTATGAATATGGATCGAGTGTATTTATGTGGTCGATAGTAGATGTGGACAATCGTACGCAGGGCTGCAAATGAATCGCCTCTGGTTGAAGTTGCGTGTGATGTTGGGTTTTCGGCGTGACTGCTATATGATATAAGATTTAGGTACACTATTAATATTAGTGTCTAATGATAAAATTCTCAAAGAAGTGTAATAAATAGTTATAGTTAAAGGTTTTCTTTGATTTGAACTATTCTTACTGTTGGGATCCAGGGAAAATCATAAACTACGACGGTTTTTTTGTTCATCTACCAAAAAACCAACGATGTACCAAGAAGTTTTGGTATATATTAACAAAGTACAATAATTGTACTAATGACGTTTAGTATTCATTATATTTACCGTGTAAGTTACAGTGAAAAGGAGTTTTTAAAAGTGCCAAATCGTTTATAACAAGTAAAAGAAAACCCCAAAGGCATTTTGACCCATCATTCTGTTTACTGTTCTCCGCAGATCTGTTTTGTGAGCTCTAAATCCATATTAATCACTTGTCCCTTGATTAATATTGATAGTCTCATTATCATCTGCGCGTATTGCTTCTAATTTGCAAATTAATTGGTTGTTTACGATGCAAAAATCTCGATGAGAGTACACTTTTAGAATCATTAACCTGCAAAAGTAATCAAGTATTTTCTATGTGCAAGTAGTCCAAGATGTTATTTTCTACGAATACTTATTTATGTAGAGATTATGAACGTCCTTCGATGACATGGCGGCGTTAGACCACAGACTATCACACCTGACAAATCGCGATCAAGATGATGCAAACTTGCCCTAGAAGTAACCTGATCATTCGAGAATGTAGATCCTAGGAACTTACGGAAGTAAAGGCCCTGATCCTTAGTTCCCTACCTACGTAAATAGTTCAATATACAAACCAGGAATGCTTTCTTTAGCTTGTACAAGCCCACGTTTGGAACATATAAACTTATAAATATTAGACTTATTCGCTTTTATTACTATTAGCACCAAGTCCAGGCAAATATGACCATACTTAAGTATCTTTTAACTGGCGGTTTTTGATTCACTTTAGTGCTGTAATCTAAATGAATCTCCGAATTGTCAAAGTCAATTTATATATTCCAAGTAGGCACGAGGCATTTTTGAATGTCAACATTTACAAACGTAGGTTAAAATATATAGGTAATTGATTCTAATTGTAAACCTTTTGGATGGGCCAAAAGGTAGTTTCATATTGAGAAGAATAGGCATGATCCTCCACCCTTACTCTTTAAAACTGTTTAGCAGTACTTTTTTATTTTTTTCCATTAGCCGCTGATGCCCTACTGCTGTTCGAAGGTCTCCCTACTCTCTTTCCAGGTATTTCTGTCCAGAGCTGCCAAGGACCAATCTTTATTAAAAGAGTCCAGCTCATCCCGGCATATCCGTCTGGGCCTGCCGCAAAGTCTCTTGTCATTAAGCGGGACCCATTGGGTCGTAAATTTGGCCCAACGATCATCTAATATATGGCAGATGTGTCCGGCCCAATTCTATTTTTATATTCCACTTTTTTAGACATTCATTGTATCATTATTTATCTCTATATCCATTCCTTTTTACTTGACGAGACAATTTAGGCTAAATCTGCAATATTCTAAAGTTAAAACCTACATATAACACACCTCATATATGTCACATTCAGCGCCGTCACTAACGTAACGCTACAGGAAGCTCTTCGCTATAATTTCCTAGAGTTTCTAGTCAATTAGTAATTAATTATCTCTGCGGAGATAAGAGTGATCTACAAACATGATCTGGGCGAGTGCATTTTGCTGTAGCCAGTAATTATAGCGCTGGTGCGATTAATTGCAGATTAATAAATGAATTAAACATATTTCATTAATAGGTGCAGGCACTTTGATGTTTGTTTGTGAATTCATAGAGAATTTTCTATTTGTTGAAGTTAGTTCTGTCGTTTGGTCTTGGCAATGTTGAAAACGAATTAGCCTCTCGTAGTTACTCAGTATAGCAACTTTAAGTTTTTCGTAATGAAATGATTTTCTGTGACGTGAACTGGTAGAATTCCAAAAATCGAAGAGAGTGACTAAGTATTGAATTTTTATTTTTTTCGTTATAAAATGATTTTTCATGAGGTGACCTGGTAAATCCCAAAAGTCGAAGAGATAAAAGATGGCTCGGAAACTGGAAACCGCAAGATCATCTTGATTTAAAAATCAATTCCTCTACAAGTTTCTGTCAGTGTCAAACACATTGAGTTCTTTTATATTTAAAGTAACTCAAACCGCCATGGCTGGTGAGAGCAGTGGTAGCCAGTAATATCAGTCCCGACTTACGAGTGAGTTCCAACCCACACGGGCACCTTAGTTAGTGTATTTAATTTTATCAGCAAACGGTGAAGGAAAATATTATGAGCGAACCAACTTGACCTAGTACCAAAAAATCGAAAGCATGCTACATACCTTCGAATGCCGCTGGGCCCGCGTCATGGATATGCCAGGCTCTCTCACAGTTAGGAGGCCTGTATCCCAGCATTGTGCATTAAAGTGATACCAAGTCATATTCTTCTTCTTCCTACAATATGCGCAAGATTAGTTTTACTAATTTGAATGACGAAGTTGTCAAAGGCGATGAAAATATTAAATCTGATCTTTTAAAAAATATTTGCTATCTGAGTAAATATTTAAAAACAAACATTTGTAACTACACTTCAAACAGGGAGGTACCAGGAAATCATAAAGCCAGAAGGAAAATCCTGTGGCATCGGCAGCAGGACATGACTCATGCATACATCGCTGTAGGTAGCCGACGTGCTATGTTAATACAACGGCCAGTGTTCATATTTAATTGTACGACTGACAAGGGTGACTGATGAGTGGATGCTAGAACGCCGGTCGCGAAAGACGGTACAACGTGTTTTGTTTGACGTTCTTATTTTGAAAGACAGAATAACGAAAGAGACTTTCAAGAAGAAGTTTTTAAGCGGACGTAGTGGAGGCTGACTGCCTTGTGATCATGCTGCTGCTGATCACGAGGTCCTGGGTTTGATTCCCAGGTCGGGCATTGTGTTTTTGAGTTTTTCTATCGGGAGTTTCTTAGTAGCAGTTGATGGCAATAGGCTAGCCCCGTATTACATGGGACTTAATATAACTATTGAAATGTGAGTGTACCTTTTACACCTCTGCCAAAGCCTTGGGGAAAACAAGGCGTGATGTTAAAGCATAATTAGTCTGTTTCCACTACTAGGACATAAGCCTCTTCTCAGTGAAAACTGAGGTTTTAGTGGGCTGTAATCCACCAACGCGAGCCCAGAGCAAATTACTAGATGTCACAAGTCTACGATTTTTTACGTTCTAGGACATGCCAGGTTCCGAACGATGTCGTATTTAGGTCTTAAACAGTAGACTTTTTATATGCAACTGTCTGCATGTTAAAGTGCAGAGGTCAATGAGTGGACAACTCACATACCGAATATCGAGAATTCGAGACCACGGACATTCGAGAAGTCTTTAGTTGTCATTTGAGATGCAGTTGACAATCGACCTTTAGGAAATACCGTCCAGTAGGTAGGTGTTAAGAGTCTGGTTACAAAACTGCATTTGGTTAGACTAACCAAATGCAGTTTTGTAAACAGACGCCAACATAAAAAAAATAAGATAAGGAATAATAATTAATTAGACTAAGGCAGACTGATGAACATAAGCAGAATTATGTGCATAATTTTGTTTCGCCATTTATTTTGAGACTAGCTTCTGCTCGCGACTTCTTTAATTCGACCCCTGACCCACCGCGTCGCACTACGTTTTCTGGTTTACTTTCTATTTGCTCGGTTCCTAAGGGTCGTAGCGTAATTTTAAATAGCTTATAATTATCCTCAAGAGTATATTAAATACTAAAATGTTTTTTTTTTTCAAATAGGACTGGTGGTTCCTGGAGAATGGGCAGCAGCGTTCTCTATGCATTTTACCACCATACTGTGATCGCCAACCCGCCTGCCAAGCGTGGCGATTATGGCAAACCACCTAAATTGCGGGGGGCCTATGTCCAGCAGTGGACGTCGTACGGCTGTAATGATGATGATGATGAGGACTGGTCGTTCCAGAGCTTAGTGCGTTCAATGAAACAAAAAATCAAACTTTTCTGCTTATACGTGAAGTAAAATCTTTGTAACCCCTTTCTACGATAATTACGTGGACGGATGCGTACGAAAATTCCACAAATAAAGTTTATATGGAGAAGGAGTGCAGAGACCTAAAATATTTTTTTAATTATGGTTTAATTGCGACCTCTGTGCGCCCACTAGTTAGTGTAGATAGGCTTATTAACATACTTAATTTTACGTCAATTTAGAAGTCTGCATCCAAACGCAGAAGTACCGTAAGTAGTGAGTAAGGATCTATATTGGGGAATGAGCAACCACCCATGTATTGGCGTACTATGCCAAAGCGCTTGCCAAATGTGCCAGATTGTCGGCCATAATAGATAATGGAGGTTGTACTCATCACTGTACATACATAGGTATCTACACAGACACACAGTCCGAAGAGTTTGGAATTTTACGAGTATATGTTTTCTCAGGGTGGTCCTGCTGTCAAATGAAAAAGCGGTAGGTATGTCTATGCAATAAAACCTCTTTGCATAGATTTTGAACTGTAATCTGAACTATATAAAATCATCACGTCTGTATTGTTTGCCTATTTAATAGGTTCGGCAGAGGTACACCCACACTTCACCGGTTAACTTTAAGTCCCATGTAATAGGGGGCGAGCCTATTGCCATCAACCCGGCACAGATCCAGACTCCAAGAAAGAAATTTCAGACAGAAGAACTCAATAACACTTTTCTTACTTCGGAAAACCAAGACCACATTTTCAACAGTAGCACTTGCTACCACCACTACAACAACGAGGTAGTCTATGACGCCGCGATTTGGTAGGTACAGCATCAAGCATTGCCAGTCTTACCAACTGCTTTTTGTAAGTTAGGAGAATTGTTAGGTGAGAGAAGCTAAGTTAGATATCATCATTAGCATCTGTTCAGTAGAAAGACATCCACTGTTGGACCTATGTCCAATCGCCAACCAAAACCCTCCCCCAAATGGAAGGGTTTTGGTTGGCGATTGCAGTATGTTGGAAAAACTTTTGCCCATTTTCTGGTAAGTCCCTCAGTCGCCTTTTACGACAATTAGGTATAAGCAAATGACCACACGACAAGAAACTGCGTTTACAATAATATCAAAATCCAGTTTGAAGATTCAAATGTTTATGATAGTCGAACATTATATATAGCATTGGGTTCTTAAATCAAAAACTGGCTTGGTGGTTTAAACTTGATATACAGAAACAACTTGAATTGTTATAAAGGGGAGTATCTGTTCAAAATATATAGCTGATGGAAGTTTCAACAAAACCCGTTCATGGTAAATTCTAACACCATCACCGTTGATATACAAAAAACGTATCACTTAATATAGGCAATCAGAAACACATTCATATTTTTTTAGATAAGCAAAATAGTGGGAACTTTCCTGCATGAGTTTTTGACAGGTCCTTTTCTGATTTGATTGTTCTCGAAGGAAATTTAATTTGATACTCTCAAAACGGTGAAAGAAAACATCTTAAGAAAACTGGCATGTCGTAAAACCAAAAATTCGAAGACATATTACGTCTACCAACCCGCACTGGGCCTGCGTGGTGGCTTATGGCCTCCTCCCTCTCACCGAGAGGAGTGGGAACATTATAGTCTGCTGATGATCATGATGATGAACTGTCTGTTTTCTATTAATTAAATTACATTTCATTCGACAAAACACCCATCGTTTTCTTTCTTAACTTCAACTATATCCGACGACCCTAGTTACCAGCGGCGAGGCGTAAATTTTTCTAAAAGAGAAGCTGAAGCGAAGTCGGCCTTAACTTACTGACTCATCAATAAAGAATACTTACTATCATTCTAAAATTAATATAGGAATGTAATGAATTAAATTGAACAGATGAAAACGAATAAAATATGCAATATTCCTCTATCTCGTTCTCGCTGACGCATTTTTCTATACCTGTCTCTGTCATAACCCGTTGTACAGCGGCTTGCTCTCGTACATATCAAGCGGTGCCACGTGACCTAAAGTGACATCATTACGGGATCGCTGTTGTATGAATTTTTAGTTCCCGATTATGACGTTTTGGCGCCGAGTTAATTTAGAACATTTCTCTTTTGTTGTAATACAAAGGTATAAATAACCTTTTTTGTTGTTTGAATGTTATGGTGAATTAAATAACCGTAGTGTAACTATATTTATTGACAATTGTAGCCACTATTTACATACTATTGTATTTTTAATAGTGATAGAGTTACCAATGCGAATCCCCGAAGGCAAGCCGGTAGGAATCGTGTTATATGGTGCTTTCGCCACTGCTAGTTACTTGCCTATCTCTTATAGTGACCGTCTATATTCCTTTTGTACCCCCAAAAGGAAGGGTTTTGGTTGGCGATTGCAGTATGGTGGAAAAACTGTTGCCCATTTTCTAGTAAGTCCTTTTACGACAATTAGGTATAAGCAAATGACCATACGACAAGAAACTGCGTTTACAATAATATCAAAATCCAGTTTGAAGATTGAAATGTCTATGACAGTCGAACGTGTAAAACTGAATGATAGATCTATGAATAAAGGTTATCGGTGCGACATCAGTGTTGCTCGACTATTGATTGAATGTCTCAATTGCCTTGAATGTGTGAATGGGCGGTCTCGATAACTTAAATGCAGCTATTTGATATAAATTGTAGTGTAATACCTAATCTGTTTGGTATTGAGCACCTAATAACAGAACTTACAACTGGTTCCAACCTTCTTACAAATAGATTTAAGCTGAGGACAGATCTAAAGTATTATTGTGTAGCGGCGTCAGATGCGAACTACGCATCACAGTGACGTCACGCAAAATTCTGCATCACGCAAGCAGAGTTTACCGCGCACCTAGCAAATACACAATGTCCCGATATTAATCATCGGGCAGTTGCCCACTAGATACGACACCCTTCTCCGGTCTAGTCGGAAGATCCTCTCTTTTCTATGGAGGTTGAATGAACTTTACTCCATTCCTCACACCTCCAAAATTGTGTAGCAAAATCCTATGAAAATTTTGAGCCTATGAGAGCCGTTTTTCGCAGTATGTAGGTAAGTTGTTCGCTAACAACACTACAGCAGCTTCAGCTACCGCCATTTTTACTCAAAGGATATATTGGATTTTTTTTCTACATTTATTAAAAAGTCGTTTGCCTGAACCAGCACCCTTATTGCGTAACACACTTTTAATCAGAATCCAAATTGTTTTGAAGGATATTCTAAACCATTGCTCCATATATTCCAAAAATTTGTCCACTCAACAATGTAAATAACGTAATGAATGTTGTTGAACTGTCAAAATGAAAGCTTTTCCTACTGTTAGTGTGTTACGCAATTACTTTATTGTACAGTCACGAGCACGAATATGTACACACTTAGTAACTTTTAAAAGGGATTTTCTCCTATTATAAAAAAAATACTGATTGTATTTTTTTTTATTACGAACATAGTATTTTGGAACCCACACTGTTACGAAATAGGCCTTATCTCAAAGTTGCAATCGTTATTTAAAGAGAAAATCGCTTTTGAATTTGGCTATGTGTAGACATATTATTACTCGTGACTGTACAGGTGTTTTTGTGCGATCCGTGTAACATACAGTAACTTTATGAACAGTTGTGCCAAGGAATCTGTTTTGAAATAAAACAGTTACTTATTTTGAAACAAAACTAAGTTTGTGTATAATTTTATAACGTGTTAATGAATGATGCATAAAATGTTTTTAAACGAGTGCGTTGAGTTCAAGTACGTTTCAGTTTTGTAGCGTGATAAGCTGCAAAGTTTGATGCTAGTGTCACAATATGTCATGTAATATGTATTTATCCGATTTAATTCCAATTGGGTAGAAAGGAATATGTACGGTCACTATAGGAGATAGGCAAGTAACTAGGGTCGTGGGATATAGTTGAAAATAAGAAAGGAAACGATGGATGTTTTAAAATGAAATTTAATTTGATTCATAGAGAACAGACAGTTCATTTTTCAAATTAAATTTCATTCGAGAACAATTATTTTCCCCAATTTTATGAGATTATTAGAGGCGTAGTTTCTATATTATTTAGGAAATCTGGTGGTGGTAATAAGTGTACAAAGTGACGTCCAACGTTTCTTCGTCCATTATTTTATTCAAATCACAACTGCCATTTTTTGATAGTTGTGATTTAAATAAAACGACTGACGTAATGCGTCATTTCCCTGACTTTACGTAAAAAAATTGACACTTAAATCCAAATTATATATCAACGATGATAACGTAAGAATTTAACATGAACGGGTTTTGTTGAAACTTCCATCAGTTACATATTTGGAACAGATACTCCCCTGTATTACAATACAAGGTGTTTCTGTAGATGAAGTTTAAACCACCAAGCCAGTTTTTTTTTAAATTAAGAACTCAATAGTTTGACAAATACAGTTCTATAAACGAAACTGACAGCTTAGTCCGGTGCTAAGATGTCATTTTTGTATTAAGAACATAAATCGAAATATAACAAAAAATTAAACCGCCGAAAAACTGAAAAGCATAAAATAATAAACCTTAAAATTATGAGTCGGCGCTTTGAGTGATCCTTGTTCATTGATTTTTCAGCGCCGACTCAAAATTTTAAGGTTTATTATTTTATGCTTTTCAGTTTTTCGGCGGTTTAATTTTTTGTTAAAAAGTTTTTATTTTATGATTTTTTGTGACTTTAATGTACTAATAATACTTGGCAAGGTATACCCTATCCAACAATAAAAGAATTATCAAAATCGGACTACTCTGTACAAAGTTATGCGTGTTTATACGTTACAATCAGTGAGTGAACAATCAATCATCCCCTGTTTTCCAACCCTTAGGGTTCGATTTTGTTTTCTAAATTTATATGGAACCACCTTGGGAATATACCCTTTCCAATAGAAGAAGAATTGTCACAATCGGACCACTATGTAAAAAGTTATGCGTGGTCATACATTAAAAAAAATATATATATATATACGCGTCGAATTGAGAACCTCCTCCGTTTTTTTTCGTCGGTTGAAAAAAATGTCAGAGCTTTAGGCTGAAGTGACATTGGATCGCTTTTTGTAATAAGAAGTCATAGTTTTATATAGCCCGTGTCACCCTGCTTTGCGAAAAACAGTTTTCCTAGGTGACACATACAATTTTCGCAGAAGGATGACAAATTTTCCTGGTATATCATTTTTCCTTTGGATTTTTTCAGGACAGGACAATAAGCTGTTTGTATTCGTGTGCTATATTGCGGCATAGGACACTTAATAGCCATTGAAGAAAATTATAAGTAGATCGTGACTGTCGACAGTAGTCACCTCATTAATAGTTTCTGTGTACGTTTGCCTAATGAATAAAGATATTTTAAAAATATAGCCACGTGTAACGATAGACCGACAAGGAGCTAGACAACAACATTCCCTTAAACAATTAAATACTGCGTGATTTAAAAATATATGACGCATTTATTATTCTAACAAACTATATTTATAAATAAGCGATGAGCGAATGACATAAACAAAACACATTATTACAACCATAAAACAACCCTAATACGGCGCTACATTTCGGTATTCTTTCAAATACAATTTCCCTATGAATTTAATTAACTTTTTATCTTCCCAGAAATCTATGACACCACCATTACATACGTCAATTGTCGCCATAAACTGCCGACGGGAGCCGAAGACGACCGAATATAGACGAACGGAATCAAGTATGGCCGCACGCATTCCGATTGCATCTAATAACCTCAAAATCGAATGCAAAATGGCGTATTGAATAAATGACGCCGCTCCGTTTAGCATTCCGACATGCCATATGTGTGTACGCATTTTCATTTGGGGCCATTGTCTTGGCAGATATTAGTATTGATTTCAATAAATAAATTAATCGTATGGCTGCGCGAATAGCATTGGTTTGGCACGCGACGCGGCACCGACGATGAATCGATAAGTTCTCGATTGTGTGGCTATGGTTCGTCTGGTTATTGCTGAGTTTATATCGTTTGACTCATGTAGCGTACGTGAGCCAGGCCGTTAACATCTATGTCATTTTCATTGTTAACAAACTAAGCAAATAGCTTGCAATTGTCTACTTAGCTACGTTACATGCGTGCGGACCACACACGGCCTGCTCATGCGAAAATAGTTATTTGTTATATAAGAGTGCAAAGTTGCTTTTTAACCGCGTGTTCAATTTTGATGACCGAGCAAGCGAAGGATTTCAAAATTAGAATCCTGAGCGTTAGCGAGGGAATCAAAAGAGCACGAGGTGAAAAATCTTTGCACTCGAGTGCGACACGTAACTTTTCATTCCACCTCAGCGAGGAAAGAGTATTTTTAATCTTCAATATCTGAGTGGAAAAGCCGTTTTTATTCTCTAGAGGATAAAGTAAATTTAATTTAGAACATCGTGTGCACTAGTGCACACGATGTTCTAAATTTATTTGATATTGAAGATTAAAAATACTCTTTCCGAGATGGTGGGATGAAAACTCCTTTTACACGCTCGCTTTGGTCTTTACCGATGTGAATTAAACAGTGCCTACCCAAAGATCCTATTGATGCTAAAGATGAATTTGGATGCATCACAAGATGTGAATACGAAACTATCACCACAGAAAACTCATAACAGCGTAATTATCACGCTTTGAGCTGAGCAAAGCTCCTCGCGCACATGTGGGAGTGGCGCGAGGAGGCGAAACGCCGGGGCGAAACTCCGCTGCCGCGACAAATCGCGGCACGGCGGAATGAGCTCCGGTGTGATCTCATGGCGACATGGCGGGTACGATTGTCGCAACCCAGCACAGGGCACGCCACAATTGCGGCGGTAAGTCCCCTCTTTGAGGAGTGGATAGAGAGGCGCCACGGCGTCCTCACCTTCCGCCTGACGCAGGTTCTCACCGGGCATGGGTGCTTCGGTGGGTTCCTGTTCAGGATAAAGCGGGAGGATACGCCCGGGTGTTTCCATTGTGAGGATCGTCTGGAGGACACGGTGGAGCATACGGTGGAGGTGTGCCCTGCCTGGGCGGAGCACCGCCGTGTCCTCGTGGAGGCGATCGGCGGCGGCGACCTCTCGCGTCCGGCCCTGGTGCGAGCCATGGTACGGAGCGAGAGGGAATGGGAAGCCGTCACCTCCTTCTGCGAAGCAGTAATGCTCGCGAAGGAGGAGGCGGGGCGTGTGAGGGAGTGGCAGTCACTGCGCCCTCACGTCCCTAGCCGCCGCAGAAGGAGACGCCCCGGGCGTCGGGAGTCGACAGCGGACTCCCGGCCGCGAATTTACAAAGGCTATACTATTTTAGTCACGAGTCAGACTCTAATCAGTGAGCTTTTGTTTCTGCATATTACTCGACAATACCTAGTCTGTCTCAGTAAAAAAATTTACTCAAATAGACTAGCTTTTTGTTTTGATATTTTCAAAGAAAATGCACGGACAAAATCTAGTACCATTTCAGTCACGCGTGGACGAAATCCCATCCATGGTTAATACCCCGACTCAGAGTACCCCGACTCGGATAGGTTAGGTTAGAAGGCTAAGGCGGGAGCGAAGCGGAGCGGAGCTCCCGCCTTAGCCTTCGTGGTTATTTTTTTTTAAACCACACAGAAATAGGAGCCCCGCGAAGCGGGGCTCCGTCAACCTATCTTAGCGCAGGTGGCAATCAGTTACATACATATTAATTTTGAATACATATTAATCAAATAGATAAGCTTCAATTATAGGTTGATAGTTACATGGCAACTGTTATCATTTTAATTGCTCGTTTCTATTATGTATTGTATTTGATAAACAAAAATAAAACGAATAATTAACGAGAAGTACTTTTATTAGGTAAAGAACACTACCCACTTGTTGCGAGTATAAAATTAAAAATATCTCACCAAAAGCTTAGCTATTCGAGTGATATGTATTATATAGAACTAGATTTTGTCCGTGCATTTTCTTTGAAAATATTAATACAAAAAGCTAGTCTATTTGAGTCAATTTTTTTACTGAGATAGACTAGGTATTGTTGAGTAATATGCATAAACAAAAGCTCACTGATTAGAGTCTGACTCGTGACTAAAATAGTATAGCCTTTGTAAATACGCCTCCCGGCCACCGTAGGCGCGAGCTTGCGGGTGGCGAGCAATGGGTAGCTCGCCGCCCGGTAAGGACCAAGCTCGGGTCGACGCCGCGCAGTGTTCCACGCGCGCCTCAAAGAGATGTCAGCAGCAGTGAAGGGGTCTACTAGGACCGATGCCTGCCGGGGTCGCGTGATTGTTCGAAAGAGATACCGTGACCCTGGCACATGGGCAACTGATGGAACACGGGTGGGTTTTAGTCAGTAAAAGTCTGACACGCCCTCCCGCTCCGCCCAGAGCGGGAGAAGTCAGTTGATGATTTCCCATCCTGAAAAAAAAAAAACAAAAGCTGAGCAAAGCCGACAAATTAATGATCTCTCAAGTTAGCATTGATCGATCAAGAAATAATCCAGACTCAAGGGTGTCTCAAGGCTCCCTGATGTCCAGATATATTTCATCGCACCACTCTTCAAAATTTCTGGTTGCCTAATAGCTATCAGAACCATCGAAAGTCATCATTTAGAGACCACTTTCAACGATGGACTAAAAATTGCCTAAACCTTTTCATATTTGCTGTCAATAAAGCCGAGCTGTGTTTTGTATAATGTCTGTACAACAGGGCAATTAAGTTGCTTTATACGAATTACGAAAACATGTATTTCTCGTACATATCTACGGGAATATCAGTTTGAAAGTG
Source organism: Aporophyla lueneburgensis (assembly GCA_932294355.1). Classification (NCBI taxonomy): domain Eukaryota; kingdom Metazoa; phylum Arthropoda; class Insecta; order Lepidoptera; family Noctuidae; genus Aporophyla; species Aporophyla lueneburgensis. The sequence goes on from OW028735.1 coordinate 18,458,982, forward strand.
CACCGGTAACTGAAAAGTTGTGTAGAAATCGGTTGTCATGGTATGGACATGTGATTTGGAGGAATTGGAAAAATGTCGTCAGGAAAGTTCTGAGTATGAATGGCGATGGTAATAAGAGTAAAAGGAACCAAAGAAACGATGAATGGACTGTGTGATTGATGATATGGATAGACAGTGACTACTGAAATGACGGCTAATAAAGAGATGTGGAGGAGAAAGACATTTTATGCCAACCCCAAATATATTGGGATAAGGCCAGGAGCATGACGAATGATAATCTACAGTGTAGTGTATCTATTTAATAGATATGTAAACACTATCTCATGTACACAAGCGGAGGCAGCTGCTGTCACGAATGTCATCTGTCAGTCACGAAAAATGGCGGAAAACAGAGACGAGGATGCAGGTCTGCACGGTAGTGATATAATCAACTTAAATACGGTATCAATAGGATTCTACGTATAGAAGTATCAGTTTAATGTAAATCCAATAAACATGATCACTAATAGGTACTTGTTATAACAAGTGATACGGTTAGCACAACCTACTTGTTACCACTTGAGCACTAGGTCAAGAACACTTGATCTGGGCGATTTATCAAAAGACTGAATCCTTAACAAACACCCACGATACGTCAACACTTAGGAATTAATTCTAAATGAGAATTTTCCTGTATTATATTTAGCTGAATTAAGGTTCTAACTAGTAATGAAAAGTTAAGGCAGGTACAGACAAACCTGAAAGGAGTACTTAGCTTATCAAAAGAAAAAAGAAGACTACTTACAACGACACTACGAGAAAATGATTGAGCAATTTTGAGTTTGAAAATAGTAAAACAGGGAATACAGAACATAGTAATTAAAATACAGACAACTTATCATCTACCGACAACGATCATATCCGAATTTGGCAAAAACAACATCGCCAGGGACCACACAAGCTATCTTTTTAAAACGTCAACAAAAAAGTCAAACAACCGTTTCGCATTCAGCCTGCAATGACAGCTGTCAATTGCAATTTTAACATGGAATATTGGCGGGAATGCGGAAACTCACCTTTGGATTTATCGAGTTTCGAAAATACTTGAAAGACTTTTAAATAAACCGCGCGAGATCGAAATACGGAGGCTGTCACCTTTACGAGAGAAAACACAATGTTCGCCAGTAATGCCAAAAATAAAACAGATGGCGTAAAAGAAAATAACATTAATCTAAAAGCAATGGTTTCCTACAAGATAAAGCTTTTCAGTGTGAAAAATGGTAGTTTGTGGGACATGATGGCAATCCGTGTTTCCAACTCGAAAGTTTTCTAGCTGATAACCCCGATGACACTGGTCGTCGAGAAATTAGAAGCGATAGTGTTCCGAAGTAGCGATAATGCAACAGTCCATGATGGTGTTCGTTTTTCAAAATCAAATAAAGGTAGGTTCCGTAACTGGACGCCCGAATTTATACACTTTATCATCGTCAAAAATTTACAGTAAGTACATATTTTTTCAACGAGTACAGATTGTGATCAAAACAAGCATAAAGATTTTATTGATTAGGAAATTGACTGTTGCTATGAAACCATTACTGCCATACAGATCACATTAGTCTCAAAATCAGCATACAACGACCTCATACCTACCAATCATAAATCACTAAACTAAATTAATTTCAAGCGATTACTCGATCTCTCGATTGCGGGGAATCGATTAATTCGTAATAACAATTTGTCGTCGCCAGTCATATCTATCGAGCACTCGCCTACTTACAATAAAATAATGTATTCGTCGCTCGATCCTACGTAGCGGCGAAGCGTAGGCGCTTGCTGTGATTGACACGTCTTGATACTTGAACTGTCAAATTTAACATGTGTTTAAATTGACAGTGATGGGTACACGATTCGGTTATGGTAAAAAGTGGTTTTGTTGATTAAAATGTTGGTGTTATTTGCACGTGTAAAGATGAGAGAAGGTCGTCGTTCTTTTGTTGAGATTAAGAATCATGTTGAGGTACTGTATTTTATTGATTGATATACAAAGAGGTTTTAATAAATTAATGATTGAGAGAGTTGTTAACTATTATGTACTTGCACAGTTATTCATTTTAATGAAGGATCTACGAACGGCTGTTTTTTTTTATATTGTGGGATTACTAACCACAGTCTCTATATGTATAAATGAAAAACTTTGAAGACAAAACTACCAAGTGCTAGAACTTCTGCAATGAAGAAATCTTTTTAAAACAAACTATCAAAACTTTTTATCCACAAATAACGAAACGCAATCAAAACTTGGTAAGCGGCATTTATATAGTTTCATACAAACTACATACTATAGTTAACTATAGTAGGACCGAGTGTCGTGACCCTATTGCGTGTGTGAGTCATGTTAGCGGCGCGTGCGCAAGACTTTGAGGTTTTAAATTTCGAATATTCGAATTTGCATTAAGTTGGAACGATAAGGCACGCAGTGATTGTATTAGATTATAAAATATGTATACTGTAGGTAAGTACATGGCGACGAAATCGGCACCGTGAATCAGAAGCTATATGTATATAAACGTAGTTACTGAACTAAGTATGTGCTTTTATTTTCGTCCTCTTTGGAAAGTTGCATTCCTTTTTTTGTCTAGGCAAGTCGATTGGCAATTCATAGTTCTTTTCTCTGGATGAATTCAAATTCCCTTTTTTTAATATATATTCCAAAGCCAAACTGTCAAAACGTATTCGACTTGCAGAGTAGTCCTAGCAGTGAAATGGACTTCCATTTTAAAAAGCTCTTTTTTAAAAACGATCAGAACAAACATGTTCGGTCTATGGTCTAGATACATGGATGTCATAACTTTTTCATATAAGAAAGAAAGGCTATCCACAGTGTGCCAATAACAATAATAATGACGATGAACCTTTACCATTGATTACTTCAAAATCCTATTATAGATTTCATAGACAAAACAGAGGTGGTACGAAGTAACGAGTCTATTATGCGCTGCGTGGGCTCTATAAGTGTTCGAAGCTAGTTGTTTCAGTAATTACATACTACTAATTGAAGTCTACTTAGACCGGTTAAGGAATACATTTGAATAATTTGACAATCTTATTTATATTTTTGACGGTTCAAGGGTATTTTGTGATGGGTGATATCACGGATACCACCAACTCGCCCAGAGCCTTCAAGGTGAACTAATGCCCACTTCTTTGCAAGGAGAGGAAGTCCGAGTCCCAGCATTGGGAACATTAAAGTGATTATGCGTTACCAATTAAAGCTTTTTGCAATAATCAATTCTTTTTAAATGAAGCAATAATTATGATGGAAGTCAAAAGATGGACAGAAGTAGACTATTTGACTAGTCAGGTCTTGGGCAGTACGCAACCTGAAACTATGATTATTAGGTACAAGATTCTAAGTACAAACAAGAAGAAAAAAAGTTTAGTACCTTTTGGTACTATTATTACATATGATGATTCAGGTTGGCATATCACTTGATATTATTTCAACTAAAAAATCCTGTCTATAAATCTAGAAAATCAACAACAGTCGTATTTGATACTAGCTTCTGCCCATTCGCGGACTTCATTCGCGTGGAAGTCGTAAAATACCACAATCGTCATTATCATCGTCCCTATTTATTTGTGGTCGGCGCAACATGTCTTTTTCTTCCACACTTCTCTATTAGTCGTCATTTCGGCAGTCACCCCTTTCTAACTATATCATCATTCAGACAGTTCAAACATTGTTTTTTTGGTATCCCCCTACTCTCATAGCCATCGATATGTTACTCCTTGATAACCTATGTAGTCTTCTACAGGTGAAAGAATTTCAAAATCGCTTAGGATTTTTTCGCGTTTATTCATGGTAAAGAAACATACAAAAAACATAGACAAATCCATCTATTGAAACTTGAATCCCCGCTTGTTTACAACCTAACAGATATCCACATACGGTCTACCTATACTAAACCACACTTAACATACACCACACGCATTCGCGAATTCTAATTACCTCAAAGTAAACCCAGGGTCACCACGCCATTTTTGACCGCGGCAAGCATTGCTTAACCTCAGTAAATCAAACCCATATAGCAACTCGTACAGCTGGGAAGCGTCAAAATTGTCTATCTTAACAACATTTAATTTTAATTGTTTTGAACGTGGGTATAATTGATAGATTTTATCAGAGTTTTTAATTTTGTTGTAATGTTTTGATGTTTCAAAAGTATTGGAATAAATTCAAATACTACTAATATTGTAAATGTGAAAGTTTGTGATGAATGAATAAATGGATGTTTGTTACTCTTTCACGCGAAAACTACTGAATGGATTTGGATGATTTTTGGCACACGGGTAAAATAAATATGTATAGAAGTGCAGTTCCTTTTACAAAACTGACAACTCAGTCCGGTGCTAAGTAGTTATTTTGTGTTAAGAACTTTACCCTAATCAAAATAAAGCTGGAAATGCAATTTGGCATTGGAGAACTATGTAAAGTTAAATCGCGGTTTGCAACAAGACGGTGAAAGTTTGATGTCACTTCTGTGAACATTGTCTAAATATCAAAAGATTAATGACAAGAATAGGCTCTAAAAGAATCATGTCTTCATCTTAAAAGTTGTTCTTTCCAGATTGTGAATGGTAGTAGTGATGACCTTGCAAAAATTCAGACAGACAGGGCCAATATAACTAATAACAACTTGGAAGAGGGAGGATTCCTTCAAAAACGTAGGAATAATTAGTCAAATATGGTGAATCTGACGCCTTTGCCAGTTCCATAAAAGCTGAACCCAAAATACGAAAGAAAAAATCTGCGCAATTTTAAACACGAACGTAGTTTCTGAGTTCTTTGTATTATGTACAGTCCACGCGATGACAAGATAAAACAAACAATAATTGAACTTATTTATAAGTAGGAAATCATATATGCGCAGAACCAATTTTCCCAATGGTCTACCTCCCATAACGTACAGACCCTTTTAAGATTTTCTTTATAGCCGCATCAATTTACTAACATACACTTCAACCACAACAAAATCACTCTTACACTTAACAAATAAGGATCAATATACCAGCAAATAGAACGTGGTAAGTTGGTTATCAGATGTGACAAACGGAATTAATTGTATTATTATAGTTGACGTGTGTAGAATGCTAATAATTGTTAGTCGGTTCGCTTTTTGTTCGTGTTTCCTGGAATAGTTTCGTGTTATTCCGTCAGTGTTCGGCCATTGTTCGGAGAATTCGGCACGGCATGAATATGTCTAGGCTCCGAGTTAACGCGAAACGCTATCCAACTATATCTGTTACTAGTGTGATTTTACAAGCTTAGAATTTTCGGTTGTCACGTTTTGATTGAAGAGGCCGCAACAACTCGACACAACAGTACATTTACGTAATAGATTCGAAATTCGATCTCGCAATAGTTTGCTCTATGGTCAATCATTAATACTGTTCGCACCATCAACCACCCGCTGTTTTAAGGTAACTGTCCCCATTTTCGCTACAGACTAGGTTTTAACCAACAATGATTGAAATGGGTTATGCAAACAGTCTCCATCTTCTCCTTCGAAAATATTGAGTATACGACATACAACATAATCAGTCTATAATATGCACACTGCTGGGACATAGGCCTTTTCTTTGTAGGTCGTACCACGCGGGCCCAGTGCGGGTTGGTAGATGTCACATGTCTTTGAATTTTTGGTTCTAGGACATGTCGGTTTCCTAAATATGTTTTCCTTCACCGTTTCGACAGTAGTGGTAATGAAAGTACGCAAAGTAAAACGACTGTCAGGGTTTTCACCCAAAACCTAAATCGTACGCACGCGGCTGATACCATTCGGCTAACATACCGATACTGCATTTGATTTACACTAAATGGACCCGTGATATACTGTTATGTAGGGTACTTATCAAACACTATCTCAGAGCATGTAGTATCCATTGACAACCTAAAATACGTCACACAAAAAATAACCCTCTATCTCATTCAACCAAACTATCACCACAACAGATCATAAACGACACAAAACAAAACGATAAAGCCTCGAAACCCTTCATTAAATTCATATTTAATGGCGTCCACAAAAATATATTTATACATCAAGATTAATATTACCATTAGCAAGACCTAACCTTATTTAGAAGAGTGTAAAAACTTGTCTCTGATCCCAAAATGGCGGCTGAACGAGATAACACCAAAAACAGTAGGCAGGATTAGTTGGAAATATCCAAGATATGCCTTTTGAGGTACTCTTCAAGTGTTTTAATTATAAACATTATATGATACGCGGACTTGGATTAGGAGTGAAAGGTGTGCGGGACCCAAAAGTCATTTATTTATGTCTGTTTTTCCTTACGAGGTGTAAGATTATATGCGTGGGTCACTGCTGCAGATGCAAAATAAAAAATGGCCGAGTGAGGCTAGGTCAAAGGCCATAAGGCAGAGTTTTGACTGACTTCTATGCTATTATCATTAATAAAACAGGCAAATAATTGTAATTTACTAGACGATGTCCTAATATAAGCCCATAAACCCGTTCGCACCAGACTTAGAGATCTTGAAATTCCAAGTATACTTGGTTGGTTTTCTCTTACATTAATTTATTGACCTAAAGCTAGCTATGGTAAGAAAAAAAAATCGATATTTTGGAAATAGTAACCCAGAATCATTCGTGCAGGAATCTAAACACAGATAAACTGATAAAACAAGACCTACAGAAACAACTAAAAACGCTCTCCGTATTGACAAATGCCGTGCCATAGGTACCGATTTGTTTTCCCCCATAAATAGTAAAAGTTGAAGTGACCACACCGGTAGCCTTGGCAACCGGTAGGTAACCAATCACTCGTACATTCTATGCATCGATATTTTAGGCCAATTTATAGGTTATTGGCTCATTTCGATACTTGTAAGATAATAACTGCAACGAACAACTAAGTTTGAACTGTTGAACTTAAATGTCACGCATTACCACTATCATTTGTTGCATTTGACAACTTGCTGTTAGACCCGGCTTTCTTTCGTGGATCTTTGACAGCAGACATAAACGGAGACTTTTGGGTTCTGATGACCCGTAATGACTGTTTGTTACGGGTCGTCAGAAGCCCGAAAGTCTAACAACCAGTCTTTCCATGGGGTACCCAATTTACCCAGTAACTGCTTTGTGGAGGTCAGATACGCAGTGGCTTTATGTAAAATACTAGTATTTAGCTGCATCCAGTTAGATATGAAGCCGACCTCAACGTAGTTGGTAAAGACTAGGCAGATGATCATAACATAAAATTGTTGCGAGGAAAGATGTCGTGGAAAAAATGAAGGAAAGAGTATGTGAAGTTTTGAGTACGAATGTGGATACAAGTGGCAGTGGTAACTGAAAAGATAATGTGGAATTCAGCTGTCATAGTAGAGGAATGTGATACGGAGGAACGGAGAAAATGTCGTGAGGAAAGTTTTGAGTGTGAATGCCGATGTCTATAAGAGTAGGGAATGACCAAAGAAACGATAGATGGACTCTGTGAATGATGATATGGATAAAAAGGGAATGACTACCGAGATGACGGCTAATAGAGAAGTATGAAAGAAGAAGCCATATTGCGCCGACCCCATATAGATTCGGATAAGGGCCAGAGAATGATGATGACATTTGCGCTGCAATTTACTTCTTCTAGATATTTAACTCATTATAATATTCATTGTTATAAAAAAATAAATGCAATTATACGAAGAATGCTTCATGGAGCCATTAATAAGAAACACAAACGCTATAAGGATTTCTATAATTCATGTTATGCATGGAGGAAGTATTCTCCATAATAACTGTGATACATAATAGAGACATCAGCTGTCTCATTTATGTGTAGAAATATGTCTTATGACGTCGTCGAAACGCCTTGCATGTAATGAAGAATAATTTGCTAAATATGTTACGTATAAGTAACGAATTTGTATAAGCGATTTCAGCCGAAATATGTCCATTCTGGACATTGGCCTTCCCCAATTTGGGGGGGTTTCTCATAATCGCCATGCTTGGCAGGCGGGTTGGCGATCGCAGTATGGTAGTAAAATGCATACAGAACGCTGCTGCCCATTCTCTAGTAAGTCTTGGTGACTAAGCCTCTATTATGACACCTACGGGAAGAAATTCGTGTTAGTATCACAAAATTGTAAAGATCTGTTCAATCAAAAGATAGGCACAATGCACTAATACAAAAGAGACTATCAAAAAATACCCTCAATCCTAGCCTCTTTTAGTATCTAGCCTTCTTCACATTTTCGACCAACATACTATTAATCAGATTCTGAATCATTTTGAAGATTTTGATGACAATTTGTATGCTCAACAGCGTAAATAAATTAATGTTGTTAAAATAAAAGCTATTCCTACTGTTCCTGTATTACCCAATTATCTACCTTGCATGGCTCTATTAAATATAACTGATAACCAGACAAATAATTTGTCAAAAACTTACAAAATTTACACAATAATCACGACAGATTCTTGTTTCAGAAAGCTTAACTATGACAAAAAAAAAAAACTCGCAAAATTGTCAGATTGTCAAATGTCACCTGTCACTAGTCGGTATGCCTCAAGTTCAGGCAATTCAGCCTATCGCAGTTCACTGCTGGACATAAACCTCTCCCATGCTGCGCCACAACACCGTGCCCTCCACCTTTCACATCCAGCAACTTCCTCAAGTTATCCAGACACAGACAAATGCATAACCCCTTTTCGCCAAACAAAAGGCCACTCAAACACAAAACCTTATCACCACCCTGACCTTATTAGCAAACCAAAAAATGGCGGCCCTTAGCATAAGCGCGCCAATAAAAAAGCAATTTCAATAACATAAAGCTTCCTGCACATTCAAATGATAACAACATTACTCACTCCTGACTCAAGTGAAGCCTCCGCTAAAGGTCTTCATTTAATTAAGTACACTAAGTATGTACGGCAAGGCGTACTGATACAAGGATGTCATTATCGCAGTGTGGTGCCACCTTAAAAGGTATGCAATTTAGCCAATTAACGATGCCAGCCTCAAGGTCGGAGCGGTTATTGAGAAAACGTGGTGTAACATAACCTTAAGTGTAGCTGTCTACTCTAGAAGAGTGAGGAGTTTGATTTAAATTGATGTTGGAACTCTTTTGAGGTGGCCCTGAAATGATTTGGTACTGGCATCTCAAGAAAAAGTGTGTTTTTTATGGGTACAGGACTGATTCAAAAACTTTCTCTTTCTTTAAAGATTCTATGATGAAGATTGACTCTTTAAATCATTGGCTAGCATAACATGCATAATAAGCCTATACCGTTCCCACTGCAAAGGCTTCCTCTCGAGGGAGTGGGCCGTAACCTACCTCGCGGGCCCAGTGCGGGTTGGTAGATGTCTTCGAATTTTTCGTCCTAGGACATGCCGGTTTCCTCGCGATGTTTTTCTTCACCGTTTTGAGAGCAGTGGTAATGAAATTGTTTACACAAAGTAAAGCGCCAGTATCAAAGAACATTATTACCAAAACCCTGGCAGACCTACACAGACATGAGTCCTGTTAATATGTATGCAAGTATCTTGACTCTTGAACTAACCAGCACCCTAATTGCGTAACAGTCTATTAATCAGTATCTGAATCATTATTCGGTTTTTATTTCTAACCCATAGCTTCCTATGTTCGAAAAACTTGTCTGTCCAATGACGTATATAGCGCAATAAATGTCGTTGAACTGTCAACATGAAAGATATTCCTACATTTAGTGTGCTCCAGTTTTTGTTCTATTTTCTTCGTGAGAAAACTTTTCAAATCGATTCATAATATAAAACAGTCCCACACAATTTTATCTGTACTTAATCCAATTTTCAGAATTCGATCCTTGATCAGGTATGGTTACTGAGAAAGCTGCCGTATATGGTGCGCCAGTTTTTGGTGATCGTCTGTGCACGCAATCACGGATAGCAAAGATTTGGAGATCGCATGCTGTCGTCTAACGAGCTACCAGAAAAAAAACCACTATTGCTTTTTGTATTGTGGTATGTACATAATCGAAAAATGTCTCAATTATGTACAGTTGAGTGTACGACAGTGATAATAATTTGACCTTGAGCTGACCTAGCATAGCACTGTGTGTTATTTTGCCTTAGTTCGGACAATTCCGTTTTATGTGTATTTCGGAAAGCTTTTAATCAAACAAAACTCCTAAAAAAACTCCGCCGGCTCTAACTACTGTAGTTTAAGAGAAATAAATAAAATCGAGAAAAATCCTTAAAAACCATAGAAACACAATATCTCGTTTTCTATTTTGATTTTTACACTAAATGTTTTAAGGTGTGATAGTAATTCCCTGCCTGAACCATTTTTTTCTTGAAAACTTTAAAAATATTGCTCACACAAGTGAGAATATTTTTTTTTCTATGATTTTGAATTTTTTTTTTCAGGACATTCTATTCATGGTCGCGTTTTTTATTAAGCCTAAATGTTGATCACTATAATAACTATCACCACAAAAAAACTCAGTTGCAACAGACCCAGGATTTCGGAATTATTGAATTTCTAAATTGTCGGTTAGGGTTGTCACTAAAATTTGTGTGTTTCATGAAAACATTACTGTTTAATTATTTTTGTCTTGAGTAGGTATTATCAATAGTCAGTTTAAATTGAGACGTGCATAGTTTACACAATTTAAGTTTATATATGTCAAAATTGTGCAAAAAATCGAAATCAAAATTACCTAATTAAATTTTTACGGTTGAATTCGGTCACTACTTTTGTTTATGATCTATCTTCAATGAAGGATATTGTGTGGGATTGGGAAGGGGTCCGCCCTCGTTAGGCAAATGCTAAAACCCAATCCCTTTACATAATATCTGGAGAAGCGGGGGTGAGGTGTCATGGAGCCGTTAAAGACCCATGGCACTGTTTTGCCTCAGCAGGTACTGACCCGTCCTGTTGGGGGATGTCCGTCTGGGCCCCGACCAGAGGACTTTTTGCAAGGGGGGCATGAGGGCGCCAACCCTCATGCTGGTCAGCGAGAGGCAATGATTACCGACGACCTAAGCCTGAATACGGATCCGCGAATACTAACGAAATTGGAAATTTATAATGTTTTAGTTGCAAAGGCCAAACAATTTGGGTCTAAACAAAGACCGGGCGACCTAGAAAGCAACGATCGCACAATGGTTATCTTAAATGCATTGTACCCAACAGGTATTCCAGACAATCTTGATGTACATAATAAAAACCTTAAAGATAGTATATCCAAATTTATTAATAATTGTGAAAAGCTTTATAATAACAGCAAAAGAAATTTTAAACGTTTTATTAAAAAGAATGAGAAATGGCTTTCTACAATTTTCGATATTCCAATACCAACCAAAATAGAAAAATCTCCTATAGAATTAAATACAAGTTCTCCTTCTGATTATCTTTTAAAACCTCAAGAACCAGAATCATCAGATATGAGTTCTGTAAGCAATATTTTGTTTACAGAACCGATACCTGGAACTTCACATGAAATTCCATCAACTTCTAGTAATTCAATACCCGGAACGTCTAATAATAGTCCATCTGCTTCAAATGAAATGAACTCTCGTCAAATGCTTCAAATTAGAAAAAGTTTAGAGGAGTCTCTTCAAGATCAGCCGCGGTCAAAAATAATTAAAATGATGTCGAAAATAGTAACAGATGAAATTCACGGCGAAAAACTTATTAAAAGCTCTGCTCAAGAATTAGAGTTCGTTATTAATGAGTGCCTGAAAAGTCCAACTCGTCCTAAAAAAATTGCATCGTCAATGAAAGCGAAAGTCGAAGCCAAACCCTATACCCCTGAGGAAGCCCTTTCTTTAGTCATTGATAGGAAACTAACTGTGGAAGATTATAGTATCATACAGAAAGATTTGAAAGAAAGAGGTTTCCCAGCTTATCCTCCATATTTTAAATTAAAAATAGCCAAACAAATGTGTTATCCTGACGAAAATATAGTTATTACTGAAAGAGAAGCAAGTGTTTCAGTTCACAGCTTATTACTACACACATTCCGCCGAATCATTAAATTGAGTACCGAAAACATTTCACAATATTGCAAACAAAAGCAAAAAAACATATTACATTGTAGATTTGAGGGTTCTTGGGGTTTCGATGGCAGTACAGGACAGGCTTTTTATAAACAGAAGTTTTTAGATGGTGATAACGAGAATGAAAATTGTTTATTTACAACAACGTATATCCCTTTACGATTAAAAACGAATGACGGTTTTGTTTTGTGGTCTAACCCCTGCCCGCAATCGTACAGGTTTTGTCGACCATTAAAAATTCAATATCGTAATGAAACAAAAGAACTTATCACCGAAGAAAAAAATCGGGTACAGGCTGAAATAAATCAATTGACACCGCTTTATGCCGAAACTGATGAAGGTCAATCTATAATTTCAGATTCGAAACTATATTTAACTGTAATAGATGGTAAAGTATTCAACGTAATTACTGGGACCACTTCACAATTACGTTGTGCTTGTTGTGGAGCTACAGCAACGGAGTTCAATCAGTTGGATGTTGTCATCAACAAACCTGTAAATCCAGAAGCCTTGCGTCATGGAATAAGTCCCTTACATGCCTGGATTAGAATTTTTGAATTCTTACTGCACTTAGGATACAAAAATGATCCAGCAGTCATGAAGTGGAGGATTAATAAAAAATCACCGGCAGCCACAATTGTTGAGGAAAGGAAAAAAAAATACAAACCGCATTAAGAGACAAACTGTCACTTTTGGTTGATGTCGTTCGTCCGAATTCGGGGACAACCAATGACGGGAACACAGCACGAACAGCACTATCAGACCAACACCGGCAAACATTTGCAGATATCTTAGGCATAGAGACATGGTTGGTGGATGATCTGCATACCATTTTAGTAGCGCTGTCAAGTGGCTTATACATAGATGCTGCAAAATTTGATGCCTTTTGTAAATCTGTAGCTGCAAAATACGTGGAGAAATACAACTGGTTTTATATGTCTGTCACACTGCACAAGATATTAATTCATGGCCGTCAGATCATAGACGCCAGCCCGTTACCCATAGGTATGTTGTCCGAACAAGCAGGCGAGTCAAGGAACAAATACTGGCGCTATGATCGTCAACACCATACTCGGAAATTAGACAGGAAAACAACAATATTAGATTTATTTCACCGTGCATTAGAGTCTTCCGATCCATATATATCCACATTAACACTAAGTACACGTCATAAACATAAAAAACCTTTGCCCCTATCAAAATCAGTGCTTCAACTCCTAAGCGTAACAACAGACAATGTTAACTACCATAATTTAGATTCCGAAGATTTAGAAGAAAATAATATTACGCTGACGTCTGAAGAAATCATAAATCAATCCGATAGCGAAGATATGTCCTAAATAAGCGTTTACAACTTTTTTTAAAAATATTTCGCAGCTTTCACAAAACGCCATCTAGTTCCAAATTAAGCAGTTTGTGGTATGAATACTAGATAACTAATAAACATACTTAATATTTTTAAATACTTGCTTATTATAGATATATTATACCCAGACACAGAACAAATGATCATGTTCACCACACAAACATTTGTCCTGGGAGGGAATTGAACCCACCACCTCCGTCATAACAGTTAGGGCCACTGACAACTAGACCAACAGATCAGTCAGTAATTGATTAGTATAAATTGATTTAATCAATTGAACTAGAAAAAGATATTTACTACTCTGCATCTTTGACAACCCTATTTCCATAGAAAATTAATAAAAACATAGAAACTCAATATCTCCGAGATCTGGCTAGATACAAATTTAGAATTTTGTCCAGTTGAAGGTCTTTTACATGAGTATATTATGCAATAAAAAAAATGCGACCCGCAAACAGTTATTTAATTTTTTTCGTTAATTGACAAAAAAATTTTTAATTCTCGTTCTAGTTACGTTATAGACTTGCACTTTCTAGAATTAATACAATTCAAACCCACAATTTAGTGGTAGTTCACAAGAGCCTGCAATTTTGCTTCATTCAAGAATTATAGACGAAAAACTTTTTTAAGAAGGTCAGTGACCTTTCACTAAAATATTTGTATATCCTAAATGAAGTCAAATATCAAAACGGGGATTTTTTATAAAGGTTTATAAAGGGTTAATCTATAAAGAAAAAATATAAAACTGGCATGTACCTAACTAAGGCAAAATAACACACAGTGCATAGTAGGCTTTCGGAGTTTCAGTAGAATAAGTGGCGAATCGTGTACCGTGTGGTGCCGGACGTAAAGAATAAAAGCACCCCATTTCTTCCCGTGGGTGTCGTAAAAGGCGACTAAGGGACTTACTAGAGAATGGACGGCAGCGTTCTCTATGCATTTTACCACCATACTGCGATCGGCAACCCGCCTGCCAAGCGTGTCGATTATTGCAAAGCCCCCCAAATTGAGGGTGGCCTAAGTCCAGCAGCGGACGTCTTACGGCTGAAACGATGATGAATGATGAAGCGGCGAACAGCTACTGGTTTTCTTACCATGCAGCCTAATGTGTTTGAATGTGGTAGTTTAGATGTTTATTACTCAATCACTGGAAAATAGCTGAAAGGGTGTGGATGAAATTTGGCATATAGATCCACACTATATTATATTATTATATTATATTTTATATATTTATATATCCATACTAATATTATAAATGCAAAAGTAACTCTGTCTGTCTATCTTTCTGTCTGTCTCGATTTCCTGCTAAAACTACTGAACCGATTTAAATGAAATTTGGTACACAGATAGTTTAGAGCCTGAGAAAGGATATAGGCTACTTTTTATCCCGTTAGTATGTTCCCGCGGGATAATTTCCGACCTACACCCGGGCGAAGCCGCTGGCAAAAGCTAGTAGTTTATAACCTAGATTACGCATAGGATATTTTTTATCCTGGTAGTACGTAACCGTGGGATAATATCCGACTATTTCTCGTAGAAAAAGTATCTTTAATTGAAACCAAAAATCTACATATTCCAAAATTTTATTCAAACTTTTTGAGTTTATGTTTGGGAAAACCCAACATAAGCGGAGCCAGTTAGATTACAATATAATTATTTTCTTTAACATTTTAGTACTACTAACGAAGACAATGTCATCAATCAAAAATACCATGTAACTCAACCACACAAGAAGCATTTTAGCTCACATCTCAATGAAGGTACAGCTTTGAACTGTAACCTCCTGTAGGCACACATGATATGACCGGGGAAACCCATGGTTTGTTTACAATTAAAGTCGATATTAATTAATTAATGAACCGACGTCATAGCTTAGTGATATCGTACAAATATAGAAGTCAGTACCTATTTATAATGACGTCGACCAAAAGATACTGAACGGGAAGACGTCATAGAGATGCGTCCGAAAGTATGACGCCTATTGCATCAAAAAATTCAACCTGCGTTTGCGTTTAGTATTTGTGAAACTTGTGAACCTTGACAATCGTTAAGGTTGTCAGAAGCCCGAAAGTCTGACAACCAGTCTTCAGACTGGACAGTACCAAAAGTTCTAGACATTCGGCAACACGCACTGGGCGCGCGTGGTGGATTATATCCCACTCCCTGTAACAAAGAGGTGGCCTGTGTCTCAGAAGTGGGATCACTATAGACTGATTATGGTCAAAAACATAGCAACAGCTGATGTTATTTATACATTGGAAAATCTGACCGTTCCTGGGATGTAAAAACCGCAATCAAATGTAGCACCAACAAGGAAACTCGAATGTCGATTATATTCGTATTACTATCCTTATTTCTATAGCATTGACTGGCCAGAAGTAAGTTTCTTCATGGAGTCAACCGTCTGAAGCAAAATTACTAACAATAAGTTCTCTTCTTGCACTCATGTGAAAGGATAGCGCAAGCACTGCATTAGGTTGGGTTGGCACAAGTCCTCAGCATTATCTACCTAGACTTCAGCCAATCATATTGTGGTCGGCCTCCAGTCTGACCACCAGATGCAGCTGAATACCAGTATTTTACATGGAGTGACTGCCTATTTGACCTCTCCAACCCAGTTACTCTGTGACAAGATATCTCTTGGTGAGACTGGTTGTCAGAATCACGAGCTGAAACAAGTCCTAACTAACGAAAAAATTAGCAAGTGACACGATATCCCTTGGTCAGATAGCTTGTCATACTTACGGGCTGAAACAAGTCCTAACTAAAAATACGAACAAGTGACACAGTATCCCTTTTTTTTGGGTGGGAAATCATCAAATTACTTCTCCCGCTCTGGGCGGAGCGGGAGGGCGTGTCAGACTTTTACTGACTAAAACCCACCCGTGTTCCTTCAGTTACCCCTGTGCCAGGGCCATGGTATCTC
Organism: Aporophyla lueneburgensis; assembly: GCA_932294355.1. Classification (NCBI taxonomy): domain Eukaryota; kingdom Metazoa; phylum Arthropoda; class Insecta; order Lepidoptera; family Noctuidae; genus Aporophyla; species Aporophyla lueneburgensis. Next base: position 18,475,316 of record OW028735.1, read on the forward strand.
GTATGAACAATCTCGCGACCCTGGCAGGCATCGGTCCTAGCAGACCCCTTTTTTTTGGATGGGAAATCATCAAATGACTTCTCCCGCTCTGGGCGCAGCGGGAGGGCGTGTCAGACTTTTACTGACTAAAACCCACCCGTGTTCCTTCAGTTGCCCATGTGCCAGGGTCACGGTAACTCTTTCAAACAATCTCGCGACCCCGGCAGGCATCGGTCCTAGCAGACCCCTTCAGTCTGCTGGCATCTCTTTGAGGCGCGCGTTGAACACTACGCGCCGTCGACACGGGCGTGGTCTTTACCGGGCGGCGAGCTACCTATTGCTGGCCGCCCGCAAGCCCGCGCCTACGGTGGCCAGGAGTCTGCGATCAAACACAATATCCTTTGGTAACACTGTCTGTCAGAGTTACGGGCTGGTCGCAGGTCGGCTCGTGTGGACAACTAAGAATTGTAAGCTTCTAGACTGTTACAATATTCTAGTTTCGGAACATACAATTTGGAATAACCTACATCATTAAGGAAGTCGGAAGCCCATAATATGGTTAATACGTATACACTATCAGCTGCAACCACAGAACACATAGGATTAACAGGGCACGCACCATATAATTCAACATACATATTGAAATGGAAATTGGTATCATTGGTATTATTGGTTTATGTCAATTTACCTTTACTTTGTTTTACATTTTAAAGTGGCTAATGTGGTTTTCAAAACAAATATACAAAACCTGGAATTAAAAAGGGAAAACGGAATAAAGTCTGCAATTAATTTACTTCCTTTAGCTGTGTTTTCCGTTTACTGAATTTGGTTAGGTTGCGATAGCGTTCTAGCTAAGAATGTGACATAGTAGGTTATTTGCAACCAAATATCCTTAAAAGTTAAGGGGAGGCAGAGCGAAATCATCCAAAACAGTCGTCACTGTTAAAGTAATACAATCAATACTTTTACCACAATTACTATGAAAAATATGTAATAAACACCGCAATGAATGTGTTAACCGATTATAGTTGGCAAAAACTAAAAATATTGTATAGTTTAATAAACAAAAATTCGTAAAGTTGAACAAAATCTTAAAAAAGCATGCTCGGGTTTAGTTGAATTTTGATAGTAAACTGTTAATTTTTTTTCACTAACTTGGATCCATATTAATCACTTATTATCATACTACAATTTATAGTTTTTACATTTTCGAAATGTCACTTATTTATTTTATTATTAATTTTTGTTTTGATTCCCACCCCGTTTTGAGTCATACGCAACGTACACGAGTCGAAAATTCAGTCGTCCACGAGAGTCGGAGAGTGGTCACGTCGCATCGTGGAGCGACGCGCCGGTAACGATAATTCGCGATCTATTGTGTACGTATACGTTGCCGCAAAGAGTGAAATAGGGTAAGTCACATTTGTGTTTTTTTGAGTATGACTTATATTTAGTAGGCATAACAAAATTTTACTTTTTGTTGTTTTTTTTTTCTGCTTTCATATTACTATAACATTTTTCTTAAATATTTGTTTTAGTAAATATGGGAAAGCGTAAGGACAGCTATTGTAAGAAAAAAGTTGGCGCTCATTTCCGTAAAAAAAGTCGTTATCATAAAATGTACGTATTTATATTTTATGATATTAGTTCAAGTTATTTTTTTTTCTCTAACATTCGATATGAGTGTCGTGGCTTTTGGGGGTGGCGTTTGCAAATCTGGCATTCAATTTGAAATCCAAAATGGTGGATGTAGCTTTTTCTCAAATGTTCGATATGGGTGTCGTGTAATGGGTTTTAGGGGGTGGCGATTGCAAATCTGGCATTCATTTCAAAATTCAAGATAGCGGATTTAACTTCAACTTTTCCGTTATACTCTATATATTATATATACCACATTTACCTATGATTTTCGCATGTTTTTGTAAATTAAGCAAGGTTTCTATTACATTAGGTAAATATACATTTTTTATCACAGACTGGTTTTATTATTACAATACCTACCACTTACCCATCTACCCTGCGTACCTACTTTACCGAGTAAAATTCCCGGGCGTGCAAGTAAAATTCATAATGCCAAAATTTCATAGCAATCGGATGAGTAGTAACTGATAATGTAGGTAATTTCCTATATTGTACTATATTTATACCTACATTATCCGCTCTATAAACTACAAACGTTAATTTTTATATAATACAGATTATTAGATTTAATTTCTAGATTTATGTAGGTACCTACATAAAATCATCGAAATAATCAATATGCGTATTTTCAAGTCACTCAACACAACGAATCAAATTTTGTCAATCAACCTTTTGTCGTGCAACTACATGCGGGCTTCGAGAAAACTTGTCAATGTGTGCGTGGCGACGCACACGACTAGCGCGCTGTAGTAAATACCTATTTGCCGCGCGCCTTGTACGGTCGGTGCAGTCTTAACAAGATTAGGACTAACTTTTCATAACATACTATCACGCCTTGTTTGTTCTATGGGCTTGTTTGAGATACACTCTCAGTAGCAGCCCGGAGTCTGGATTTGTCCCCGGTTGATGGCAATACACTCGTCGCCCTTTATTACATGGGACTTTAACGTAACTGTCGAAATGTGAGTGTACTATAAACGCACCTTAGCCTAACTCTTCGGGGTAAATTGGCGTGGTGTTAAGCATGTTGAAAACCTGCCAGGATGGCGAGATTGGTCAAACGAGATACCGTGGCCCTGGCATATGGGTAACTGAAGGAACACGGGTGGGTTTTAGTCAGTAAAAGTCTGACACGCCCTCCCGCTTCGCCCAGAGCGGGAGAAGTCATTTGATGATATCCCATCAAAAAAAAAAAGTATGTTGAAAAGAAAAAAGTATACTTATTGCTCATGTTTTGCTGATAAGATAATATTGTCATCAATTGCAGCGGGGCGAACACAGCCCTACTGTGACATCGCTTTTGTTACACAATTTATCACAGTTTAGGCGATAAAACCGTTTTGACTTAAGACAAATTTAAGTCATGACATCATTTAGCACGTTTTTGGTACGGCCGTGCCCGCAGGACACCGGAATTCCCTCATCTGCGTCATATGGTAATGGTTTATTAATAATATTCCTTAATTACGTAAATACGTCTGGCACAGGCATCTTCCTCAGTATACTACTAACATAACGTAACAGAAAAATCCTCATCTTTCATCCACATTCGAACATTTGCTTCGAAATTGTTCAAAATCATCGAATTTTCGTTAATTGTTATCGCAGTACCTACTAGGGATTCCTATCAAGTGGTAATCCCATATTTGACCGATAAAAATATATACCATTACTCATCAAACCAGTGAATAATAGCTTTAAGAAAGGCCAAGTTACTTTTGCGTACAGGAAAATAAATCTCAATCGATTTTCGGCTCTGTCACCTAGTCATAAGCTCGCTAATTTGTTTTGATGGGTATAGATTTATAGTTGTAAAACTGCTTACTATTTACTAGTACATGCTGGCTGGCATTATTTTTTTATTCGAGCTTTATTTCATTAAGAGCGATACGATCGTGCCACCCACGCTTAAGGCATAATGACTTGCCATATCTAACTCGCCTAGTAAGAAGGTACAGTCGCGAACACAAGGCGTACCGTTAATTTTGACCTATTTTCAAGTCTTAGTCACATGTGGTTGTACCAAGCGGAAGTTATAATAAGTTTGTGTTAATTGTTTAAGTTTAAATGTTATAACAATGTGATCAGGGTTTATTATACTATGTTTAATAGCAATAGGTAAGGATATAAATTGTAATTGGATTGTTATCTAGTCTAGTTCAATATTATCTGACAAACTTCCACCCGCGATTTCGTCCATGTGAAATTTCTTGTTTTAACATAAAATATACGTCAAAGCAATCGGCAATACTGGCCCTTGTGAACTCTGTCGGGCAGGGCAAAATAGTAGAACTGTTTGGCGTCTGTACCGTATTGCATTAAGTATGTTATACTGTTATCATCCGTTGTAAGTTTTTCCAAATGAACTACCATCAAACACCAAGTTTCTTTGAGTAGTCTTTAGAGGTAAAATGTATGTTTGTGATTTGTGCCTGAATCCCGGGTCCGTTTGCTTCTGGACGTAAAGAATAGCACCACCCGATTTCTTCCCGTGATTGTCGTAGCGATTAAAGGACTTACTACAGAATGGGCAGCAGCGTTATCTATGCACTTTACTCTGGCGAACCCCCTCATTCGGGGAGGCCTATGATGATGTACCTGACTACACATTGTGGGATGCAAAATAAAGTATTAAGTTACAAATGAACACAGTAATTTGATTGAAAAAATATTGGTAGACAAACCTTTTTTTTTAATGATTTAAGTGAGTACTTTCTTTTTTCTTTGTCTCTTTTCTTTCACTTTATCACAAAGTGCTATCTTAGCGGGAATTTAGTCAATAGACATTATCTAAGTACGTCTTCTGATAAGCGTTATACCTACAGAGCTAGGATACTAATTACCAACTGTTTTCCTGTTCTGAGCCCTGCACAGCAATGTTATTATGTATAGCTCTGTTTTAATTAAATGTTTTATGTAGATCTGTGACGGTAGTTACGGGTCGTCAGAAGTCCAAAATTCTGGCAACCAGTCTTACCAACGGGTATCGTGTTAACCAGAGACTGGGTTGTGGACGTTAGATAGGCAGTCACTCTATATCAAATAGTGGTATTCAACTGGATCCGGTTAGACTAGAAGCTGACCGCCAACATATTTAGGAAAAAGCTAGGCAGAATGAATGAATTTGATTTTTTGTATTTTTTAAATTCACTATCTCATTTCTTCCCGTGGGTGTCGTAAGAGGCGACTAAGGGACTTACTAGAGAATGGGCAGCAGCGTTCTCTATGCATTTTACCACCATTGTTTTGCGATCGCCAACCCGCCTGCCAAGCGTGGCGGTTATAGCAAACCCCCGCAAATTGGGGGAGGCCTATGTCCAGCAGTGGATGTCTTTCGGCTGAAAAGATGATGATAATAATAATAATAATATTCCACAACTATCACACAACGCCATCTAGTCCCAAGCTAAGCAGAGCTTGTGTTATGGGTACTAGACAGCTGATAAACATACTTAAATATTTCTAAATACATACATATTATAGATAAATTACACCCAGACACAGAACAAATGATCGTGCTCATCACACAAACATTTGTCCTGGGTGGGAATCGAACCCACGACCTCCGGCATAGCAGTCAGGGTCACTAACCACTAGACCAACAGGCTGGTCAATGAATAATATAATTAATGTAACTCAAGTAAAATGATTCTTATTTAATTTTGAAAGCATTGAAACTCCGACTTCTGTTTTATCAATCATCGTCATCATCTGCCTAGCCTTTTCCCAACTATATTGGGGTCAGTTTCCAGTCTAACCAGATGCAGCTGAGTACCAGTATTTTACATGGAGCGACTGCCTATCTGACCTCCACAACCCAGCTACTAGGTAATACTATACCCCTTGGTAAGACTGGTTGCCAGACTTTCGGGCTACTGACGACCCGTAACGGCTGTCTAAGATGTTCCTGTTTTATCAAATATACCTACTAATACCTATTTCAGGTAATTGACAAAATATTGTGCAAAAAACAAAAGAAAAACCGCAGTACTAATTACGGTATAATGACTAATACTTTTTTAAAACTACAGTTACAAGATAGCAAATAAAATGTAATAATTAATACTAGCCTACTACTGTCCTACTGCAGGGCAGAGGCCTCCAACTGTGCTTGTTCGTAAGTTTTCAGTGATATAGCATTTTTTTTGTGGGTTAAATCGTCAAATGACGTCTCCCGCTCTGGGTTGCGCAGAAGGGCGTGTCAGAATTTTAATGACTAAAACCCACCCGTGTTCCTTCAGTTGCCTATGCCAGGGCCACGGTAACTCTTTCGGAAAATTCCGCGACCCTGGCAGATTCAGTCATATAGCTGCGTTCGACTGATGTTAGCACTGACCATCGGTCAAGCATTAAATCCAGCCAAAGTAAATAAACAATTAATTCAAAATTAACACTTGTTCAGCCGACTATACTACGCTCATTGCGTCGTGGCGCAGAGTTCACGCCTCCTGTGTTTTATCTCTCACAGAGAAAGTTACGTGAGGTCACCGTGATTATTAGTCAGATAATATAACAATTCACAAGAGCCAGATGTACCATTTTTTATGCCGTAAAGCTACTGAGAAGCCCCACGAAAAAGTCCATGAATGAATATGTAAGGAAGTAGGCACTGTATAAATTGTCTGTAAAAGACGACCTTATGTTGTACTGGCTGGCGATAAAATAATTGAAATCATAATTCGAACAGAACACAAATTAAACATGGAATAGCAGAAAGAACAGTAGGCGTGAGATTAGTCTGGCAGTTAAAGGAACAAAATTGAAATAGACTCGTAGGATGATTTTTTATGAATTTTGGTCAAAATTGCACACTACAAGGTGTTTACAAGGTATTACTCGAATCTGGTACAGGAAGCCCGTCCTATAAATTGGTGGAGGCACCGGGAAGTAAAATTTCTACAGTACGTTTGTACTGTAGAAATGTTCGTGTCAGTGTTGCAAACTATGCACCACCTCTTGCCGTGGCGACAGCCAGCCAAAGTAACCACTGCACTGCCACTGACGACGCCGTGGAAATAGCGAAGTTTTGGGCCAGCAAAATTCGAAATCAAAAGTCATTTATTTAAATTAGGCTGAGCATCACCACTTTTCGAACGTCAAAATTACATAAGACAGTCCCCCAAAACGCCTGCACTCGAGTGCTTTAGCTGGGAAGAAGAAAAGGGCGCAACAAACTGCTCAGCAGCACAGCTGTCTATTTAGTTAGACAAACTTGATTCTATACAATAGTAGGTAGGCAAAGTAATTAACATTACGAGACACAGAAAATTAAATTAAATGATTAGCCATATGTCAGCTAGCCATGCCAATTTTGTTGGTAACAAATAAAATAAAAATGTCAAGAAAGCATATGACCAAATTAAAAACCTCCTGGCAACTTCTGACAAACAGTCATCATTAAGGAAGTCGGAAGCCCATAATATAGATATAGAAGCCAGTGACATCAACAAGAAGAATGTATGTATAGAATCAATTGACTTTGGTTCAAACATTTCGGTTTTTTTTCCTAGATATGACTTCCTTCCTGCTATACTGTTTATTTGACTCAATAACCGGATTTCAACGTAGGGGGGGGGGTTCAGAATCATGTACTGAATTCATGTTGTCCAAATGTCGATGTCCCCCATCTTGTATAGGCAATACATTATGTACATATACCGTGCCGATAGTAGAATATTCAGACAAGGTAAAATGCTCTATATTTTGAATCTATTTTCGTCATTAAACCACATCGCAGAGTAGATTTGTGTACAAATAAGGAAAAAATACTTCTAAAAATAGCATAGTTGTACTCTGGGACAAAATAGATGGTCTACTGAGGGAAACCCCTCACGAGACCTCCAGGAAACAATGAAAAAAAAAAGAATTTTACTACGCCAAGTAATATGGTACTAGAGGGCAAAGTAATGACGAAGTCAGAAATGTATGTAAATGACATAACCTACCGAAAAAGTTATATCAATCCTGTTGAAAATCGTTGTAGGAGCACTTTGATAGCGATTGCCACTTGTCTAGATCCTCACGGCAGGCAGAAAATTACGACGACCATAACTGCCATTTTTACAAACAAATCAGCTGCTTTGTTTACGAATAAATATCATTGAAATAAACTAACCAAGTTAATTATGCTAATTAAGTCAACTCACAGAACTGTAGAAATCTAAGCTCAAGAAAAACAAATGTACAGTCAGCAGCAAAACTCGATGGACTGATTTTTAAATCCACTATATCCACTATATCCACTATATTCCACTATATCCATACTCCATACTATTAATATTATAAATGCAAAAGTAACTCTGTCTGTCTGTCTGTCTGTCTGTCTGTCTGTCTGTCTCGCTTTCCTGCTAAAAGTACTGAACCGATTTAAATGAAATTTGGTACACAGATACTTTAGAGGCTGAGAAAGGACATAGGCTACTTTTTATCCCGGTAGTATGTTCCCGCGGGATAATTTCCGACCTCCACGCGGGCGAAGCCGCTGGCAAAAGCTAGTTATTAATAATAACTAAACAAAACACTATAGAAAGTTAGTAGAAGTTAGCTAGAAACATTTTTACCTAAATATTTATTATTTTTCATTTTATTTTTTATTGCAGCAAATCAATAAAAAATGGAACAGATTTAACACTAAAACAACACAAACCTTTGACTAATGCAAGGAATATTGAAACTATCTGTATCCTGGCTGTTATTCTTTATCTGGATTCTGGATCTTTGACAGTCCCATAAGTCTTACCAAGGGGTACCGTGTTCCCCAGTAATTGGGTTGTGGAGGTAAGACAGGCAGTCACTCCATACAAAATACTGGTATTCAGCTGCATCCGATTACACTGGTATCCGACCTAAAAATAGTTGGTAAAATGCTAGAAAGATTGATTACCGGACTTTTGTTGCTGACCATACTTACATACGAGTAAGTAAGTTCAAGTAATCATCGTGATAGCTTAATTAACTTGCTTTACTTACTAAGTATCGCCTTTTTAAGCAAGAATGTAACATTACATATAAGGAACAATATTGCGAGTTCCGAACAACATAGCTTTTTTATATTTCCACACACATTTATGTATTACAAGTTTTTATTGGTTTTACTAATGAATCTTTGTGGTATTAATTGAATTCTTATTATGTGTTGGTAAAGACATTATTTATATTAATACTAGTGACACGCCCCTGCTTCGCACGGTTTTTACGATTTGACAAAACTGAGTTTTATTTATTATGTATTAAGTTTAATGTTTATATGTTACACACATAATCCTTCAGGAATAAATTTTGTAAATGACGGTGAAGACCGCATCTTAAATTAGTTACGTAGTTTATTTAGAGGGTTGTATGAAAGTGTTGGTAACGTTATCTTTATATTTTTTAAATATTATTTTGTCTTATTTTTTGTGCAAACTGTGTCTTTAATTTCTGTAATTAGTTGTAAACCGGTTTAATTAAAGAAAGAAAAAAATAAGAACAACGCGGTCACACAAACAAAAAAGTGACTTTATTTCATATGTTTTAGATATAAATTAATATGGCTAGTGACTGGTAATATGTTGTTGAGATACCTTTTAGTGGTAATGAAGTTATTATATGTAGAGAGGTACCTATGAGGCAAGATTTTGCACTGGAATCATTTAAAAAATACTTTATGATGTTTATGAAATTTGTTCCGTCCCGTTTGAATTGTTTACTCTATGCGCCTACGTTTCTAGACGTGAACAGAGTGACAACTGTCACTTGTCAGTTTGATTTTGTCTCTTTGGTTTGGTCTTTGAAAAATGGAGGATCGTCGCCGCTTGGACTTCGCGACCGTTTGAAAGTAATCCGTTTGAACCGGTCGATTTGTGGACAATTTGTCGTGACCCAATTGTTTTGTGTGTAACCAACCCCTTTTGACGAGATAATACGGGTTCAGTTTGTTTGATTGAAATACTTTGATGTGATAGTGATTGGGACCGCATGCCTTGGTAGCAGAGCCTCTTGGAGCCCCTTGTTGTTTGTCCTGGAATACTGACAGCGTCACTACACAATACAATATACACTCATTTACATACATAAATCCAGGTAGGCTCCAGAAGCAGGTGTTCTTCAACCAGGTGAGTCTTTTGAATTTTGTATTGATCAGCTCCGCGCACGGCGGACAGTTTGCTACCGCCACTCTTGACCCAGGGCCCACCATCGCGCTTCCACATAATAATTAAATTCTATGGTGAGGCCCTGGCCTGGCATCGAACAAAATTATTAGAAAATTGGACAGGAAAAATTGTTATCAGCAATGGGTCCTTAAGGGGTATTCTTTTCTAATCGTTTTTTTTTATTCATAGACTCAATTACAAGGTACCTTTGGCTTTTTGTGTACTGATCAAACTAGGTAAAATGAGAAATAACCTAAGGTTTTTGATTTCTATTTTAAGACTGATTAAATTACTTATTATTTCTACACAAAGTCTTAATAATAACTAACATCTATTATCTAATCATCGAAAAATATATTAACAAAAACATTGTGAAAAGAAAGCAACATTTTATGAATTATTAATTAGCAAATACCTAGAAACGGTTACCTACACGAAACGTTTTGCGAGTCATGTCGTCAAGAAATCGAATTAATTATTTAAAACAAATTATGCACATATCTGTAGGAACAGAACTGGCCACTATTAATAAGTATTTTAAAATATTTAAATTTTGAACTGCGTACGAATACTAGTTTGAATATTAGCAAAAACAAAACTGAATATATTTTTACGATTTCGGCGGTCTCCCAGTTCTGGAATCATCCGTTAGATGACGTGTTTCTCCCAGTCTACTCGTTTTGGTATCTACGGTTCACTCGTACAAAGCGATAGCGAAGTACTTACATCGGACGGTTACGCCTAAAATGAATAACTGGATCGATAAAATCGCGAAAGAATGTGGAAAATGTCGTGAGGAAAGTTTTGAGTATGAATGTCGATGGCTACAAGAGTAGAGGAAGACTAAAAAACCGATGGATGAACTGTATGAAAGATGAATTATAATTCTACAAAATATCTAAAAATAACGAATTATAATTTTAGTCTCGTCTACTTATACATATAATAAAACGAATAGCTGTTAGCAGAACGGCTAGACCGAGTTGACAAATTTTCATTTTAAAATGTTTGGTACTCAAATTCTCACGGAAAGGAAAAATTTAAAAGCTGCCGGAAAATGGGAAAATGTGGAAAAACTTAGTGTTCCCTTCTATAAATTTTGTTCTAAACAAATTTTAATTTGTGTTGCACTATTTTCCTCTAAATCTTAAGACAATGGTTTTTTTTTAGTAAAGGAACCAGTCAAAATGAGAGGTTTACATGCGTAACATAATAACATTAATTTTCAAAATACGTAAACCTTCATTTAATTTGAATACATTAGTATCTACTTTGTATTTTTTATATTATCGTTATTCATTATGTCTATTGTTTGAAGACGTAAGTAATAATTATTTTATTTCATCAAAATAAAACCAGTGTAGGTCATGTTAATAAATGATTTTGACCAAGGTAATTAACAATCTTACAAATAATCTGAATTTTAAAATAAACAAAGGGTTTAACCTCAAAATAGTATCTGTCGAAATTATCGTGGGTACCTGACACAAAAAAAACCACTTCGATGACTGAAAGACTTTGTTCATAATTGCACGAGCCACCTAGGACACACAACAGAGAAAAACGTAACTGCAAAAAAAGAAAACAGGACGTTCTATTTACTAAATTCAAAATCACTTACCTAGCATTTTACTCAAATCAGCGTTATGCAGATCGGGATTCTCGTCAGCCAGCTTCTTTCTCTCAACCTTCGCCCACACCATGAATGCATTCATCGGCCTCCTTATCCTGGCCTCCTTTAGAGCCTTGGCCTGGCCCATCTTGGTAGTAAATGGAGCTCTTGCGTACTGCTGTGTGGAGTAGTCCCTGCCAGTATCGTAAGGGCTTCTATAATCATATTGCGCTCTATAGTCTAGGCCATAAGGGAGAGTAGACCAAACTACTAGTTCAGGGCTCGTTTGTTCTTGCACTGAGTCGGTACTGTTCTCGACGGCTCCTTGCACGTATTGTTCGTAGGTACGATGGTACGTAGGGGGAGATTCTGCTATGCCTGCTCCTCCGGAATCCATCATGCTGGAAAGAGACAATTTAGATTAGTAAGAGAGTTGATTCATATACATATATGACTGTACAGTGCGGGACATTAACGAAAAAATGGTTTATTTTTCGACTGTTATTAAAACGGTCTAAATGTATGGAACAGCTTTTTATTTAATAACCGACGAAACATTTTGACCCCCTGCCCCTTGCCCAGGTTCGTTAAGGCTATTCGCACAAAACAGACAATGATACGAACAAAGAGTAAATCTGAACTGCATATTTTCAGACATTACATGTTGGAGTTTTTCCCTAAATTATAATATTCATTTCAATCATCATTTCCCCTACAAACTTGTCATGAACTAAAATAGAAGCTGAAATATTTCAGAACGTTATGTAATTCTCTATGAATTTGTTAATTTAATGTACTATTGAAATTTATCAGACATAACAAACAGTACCTGCTGTTTATTTTGTACGTACTAAATACAAAAATAAATTAAACGTCAACCAGTAAATAGGTATGCCTCATAAAATAAAATGCACAGCGCACAGAAGATGTCCTCATTCGTCCATGTATTAAAAACCCATGTATTAAAACTGGTCGCTATTTATTATCATTGAATAACGCGATTTAAAAACATCCTGCTATACAACGTTCATTTGTTTTTAGTTTTATTTTCATATTACGTCATGTTCTTTAGAAGATTTCTGCGCCTTTAAAATAATAAATTGGTACTTGTATCAAGAACAGTAATCATCATCATCATCATCATTTCAGCTGTAAGCCGTCCACTGCTGGACATAGGCCTCCCCCAGTTTGGGGGGCTTTGCCATAATCGCCACGCTTGACAGGCGGGTTGGCGTGCGCAGTATGGTGGTAAAATGCATAGAGAACGCTGCTGCCCATTCTCTAGTAAGTTCCTTAGTCGCCTCTTACGACACCCTCGGGAAGAAATGAAGTGATCATATTCTTTACGTCCTACACCACACGGACGCAACACGAAGAACAGTACATAATGGTATTTCATAAATACTCCGATTTTTACCATAATAGGTACCTTTTTAAGGTCAGAAAGGTATTAGCGCCATGTAAAGTACTGGCAATCTAAACTGTAAAAATAACACCGTAAAACGTTCGGTGAAGTGACATGTCAATTATGTCCAAGCTTCATTTGAAATGACAGCTTACTTCAGCTACATTTTCGCGGTGAAATGGTAACAGAATACACCGTGTGGTATCTGGTAAGACTGGAAGCCGACCCCAACATAATTACGCAACGGCTAGGCAGGCGATGGAAGGTGTTATTTCCCTAAAATTTCAAGTTACCTATATGACATGTTCCTATTATCAGCATTTAAACATGGGCCTTCCAATGACAGGTAGAGAAAATTCGTGGGAAGTTACATATGTGCGGCGACACAATTTGTTGTTGCCAACTATCAGACAGAAGGACGCTGCACCGGCAGGTGACGTATTAATTTATTATGGGATAACCATAATAATGGAAATCCAATGATTTAATTTAATCAGCAAACCAGAGGTATAAAACACAGCAGTGCTATTCTGTAAAAATATCACCATAAAATGAGCTTGAAGTGAACTGTCAATAGATAGAATGACAGTTTACTTCAAACTCACCTTACTTCACCTAAGTTTTCATAGCGATATCTCTACAGAGTATCTCTACTGAAGTATAACGATAAAATAAGCATGTTGTAAGATTGGTTTGATTATATTAACAGAGAATTATAAAGTCTCTAAAATCCATATCAAAACGTCATAGTAACTTTGATTTGTTCATGTCATCATTAAGCTACGTCATTATTAGCAAATATATAGGGAGTGCTGAAAAACTAAATTACTGCTTTTTGATAAATTGGGTTAGTTTTGTTTGCATCACATATCGAATAGTCTCGCTCCTCATATAGGCCTCCCACATCGCACATAGGTTTCAGGTAAAGTCTCAAACCAAGCTATGGAATTTGAAAAATCCACCCGTTGCCGTGGTGTCGTGTGCTTCGATATTGCTTACCGTTAACATACCGCTATTGCAGGAAGCGTCGTAAGAAGAGCCGGCAAGCGATAGTGATCGTGCTAATCAATCGACACCCGTAATGTGATTCAACTCGTCTAGCGGTAGACTGTTGCTAACTCTATGGAAGCGAGAAGACGATACTTCGATTTTTAAATATACATGATTTGAAAAAAGAACGAACTTAAAGGAACGTATGTGAACTGAACCGACTGTTGCTAACTTAACTCAATAGTTAAAGAGAAGAAAGAAGTTCAATTATTCGATTTTAAAAAAATAGTTTGAAAATAGAACAAGTTTGGTAGAACGTTTTGTGAAGCCAAACTATTGGATGAAGATCTAGCAAAATCGTAAAATTATCGTAATTAAAAAGACACCATTACCGTGAGCGTAAAAATTGGAACTTATTATATCTATGCATAGAGCAACACGGACCAGAGGGGAGTAGCCATACGCAGGCATTCCCCTCTGTCAAAGTACAAGTCCACGCGGTCCTATGCGTATAATAAAACTAGTTGCAGCCGCACTGCTCAGTAGACTAAATCTAGTTGCGCGACTAAATTGATGTCCTACAAAAATTACGAATTGTTCTGTATTTTGCTGCAAAAAGAAATTTGCCACGTCAAATTTACAATACGATGGCATTACCTTTCATATGTAATTAATATTTAATCACATTATTCCCATTTACTTCCATAAAACTTAAAAATTACAATATTATCGGCCGTGTTGTTTCGGATTTGTTTACCAACACAGGCCGCTCGCCCTCATACAATATGCGGATCGGTCGAGCGACTGATCCGAGTTTGTTTCCGAGTAGAAGCTGTCACCGAGCAATAGTGTTGTTACTGGTTTGTTATTAGATAGTTATCGATAAATTTGGCAAAGGAGTCTATATTTATACAGAGACATTTTTGAGAATAAGTTTTCTGATTTATTTAAAATATTATAACGTAAGCTGTATATTAAATAATATACATAGTTGTATAAATAAATTTTTTACAAAACTTACGAGTTAACACGTTTTATTAAAATTACTTAGTGTGAACTTCAACCATATTTTTTTTTAAAGTGAAACTTTTATTACTTCGTCTCACACTTTTTCGTCTGTGTGTTGCATGTCGCATGACGGTCGGCCGCGAAGTAGGGATAAAGTGAAAGGCGCTCGCTGGTGCATGTTGTTGTTTATGGATTTATTTCAATTTTGAGTGCTTGAATTTATTATTTACCTTATTTCGTATGAACATTAAAATTAAGTCTTTTTATTAAGCTATATATTCCGAAAATTTTTAGTTTAATGTCTATAATGTGAAAAAAGTTTCACTACTATCGTGGTTTTATAAAAACCACACAATCCTTTTTTAATTTATTTATTGCAGGTTTCCTAAAGATCCAAATTTAAGGGATACATGGAAGAAATTTTGTAATAATAGACTAACCTGGATTCCCACAAGAAATAGTGTCATTTGCTCAAATCATTTCAAGACTGACTTTCATGTGTTGGCGAACAATAGGAGGAGATTAGTCGAGGGCACCAAATCAACTCTAACGCCACACTGTATTTGTCCCGGAAGTTTTTTATATCACGGAAAAGGTAAAACAGCGTACAGTCCACCTGCACGCGTAGCATGACCACCGTAGAAAGGGGTTTTGTCGACGGACGATTAGACAAAGTAACGTTTCGGGTACACAGTACGACAGCAGCAAAGTAGAAAAAGTCAACTGCACTTTTGATGTGAAACATCTATGGGCGAGGGTAAACTTAAATTTTGGCGTGGTGAGCGTGGCCACGCACAGTGGCCCATACTGAAAATTAGTGGACTTAGGCAACAAAGTTTCAATATCGATGCGATTTTTTTTTTGATGTGTTAATTAACATATAATTAATACGTTATTTTTTGATTATACCATATTTATTTCTTTTCGTAAAGCATGCTTTATAAATATTACCTTTACAAAATATATTTTTTGTTTTGCCTTGTGTCGCAGTTTCGCTAGGTTCAGCTACACTTCTCAAGGTTAACTCTTGGATGAGTGACCAATTAATTTATGCGGGGCGTTTTGTCGCAGGTTCGCTAGGTTAAGCTGCACTTCGCAAGGTCAGCCTTTGGATGGGTGACCAATTAATTTATGTGTGGCGTTTTGTCGCAGGTTCGCAAGCTTAAGCTGCATTTCGCAAGGTCAGCCTTTGGATGGGTGACCATGTAGTTTTTGTTTTGCCTTGTGTCGCAGGTTCGCTAGGTTAAGCTACACTTCTCAAGGTCAGCCTTTGGATGGGTGACCATTTACTTTATGTGTGGCGTTTTGTCGCAGGTTCGCAAGGTAAAGCTGTACTTCGCAAGGTCAGCCTTTGGATGGGTGACCATTTAGTTTGTGTGGCAAAATCTGTTCACCCAGTCGAAAGTTATGAGGTAACAAACATAAAAAAAAATACAGTTGAATTGAGAACCTCCTCCTTTTTTTGAAGTCGGTTAAATATAATTCTGAGTCGAATCATGTCGAAGAGTAAATTTTACAAAAAGTGCAGTTGACTCTTTCTACTTTGCTGCTGTCGTACTGTGTACCCGAAACGTTACTTTATCTATTCTTCCGTCGACAAACTCCCTATCTACGGTGGTCATGCTACGCGTGCTGATGTACTACACATTAGTCATAGTGGCGAAATGAAGCTTAGATTTCTCAACTTGAAAAATTGACAGTTTTAAACCTAATTTTCCAGAGTCATTAAAAATGATTCACTCTACCAAATGACAGACTATCATCTATGATGCTATTAGTGCCACTCTCACTATTCCTGATTCGTTGACATCTCCGTGTACTTCGTCAATCAAGTTAAAAAGCAGACCCACAAAAATGTATTCATATTTATACAAAACTAATCCACTTTAAAAACCAGTGATAGGTACAACTATAACTAGTTTTTAAAATGACGTAAAACTTCATTTTATTTGTTAAATGATAATTATTATTGTAGTACATAATAAATAAAGTCAATCTTTATTATAATTTCTATCTTTGTATCACTTTTAAACGTAATATTCCGAAAAGAGTTCTTGAATTCATCGATAATGCCTATCGACGGTGGTTGCAACCACGGCTGTAAGCAACTTGTCAGTGTAGTTGCATCATCTCATTGTACTGTAACGACACATAATGTATCTATGTGTGTGTGAAATTGTTAGTGTATGCTTTAATTTTTATGTTTGAGTTTCGTAGTAACAGACGATTATTTTTGTGTGAGAATTTGAGAAAGTGTGGGTAGAGCAGATTTCCCCCCGCAAAAAATGACAGACAGTTTTGTATCGGGAAAAAAACGCTATGGCGTCTCCCCTCCGGTCTGCCGGTGGTCCGTGTTGCTCTATGTATCTATGTCGAAATGTAAAAGTAAACTTGACCCCATATGTTTGTAAGTGTGTTTTACTTATCAGTCTGACTATTTACGTTAATTCAAACAATCAATATTAACTAGTCTAAGGTTTAGAATCAATCAAATGGCATGTTTACTGACTGCAAATTATCCTGTTGTCGACACCCAATCAAGGTAAGCCCTGATCAATTAGATAACGTGATGACGTCATGTAAAAGAATAAAAAAAAATAGTGCGTGGAGTCCCTCCGCGCGGAAGAAGTGAAACTTCGCAATGTGGAAATGAAAATAAGAAGGGGTAGATATTGATTTTTAGTGAAATCATATTGTTTCTTTAAGACAAACTTTATTAACATTGCTTACAATTCACAATTGAACGCAACAGTGCTTTCATACCCCCTCCATGGTAGCGTTAAACGTTTAACGCAACCTTGTTGGAAGTCGCATTAGAAGTTTCACTTCAAAAAGAAGGATTTTACTACAATTTTCTCACAAATCACATTAATTTGAAAAAAACATCGTGAGGAAGTCGGTACGCTCTAGAATCACAAATTCGAAGGCATGCGACATCTTCCAGCCTACATTGGGCCTGTAACGAAGATTACCATCCATTTCCTCTAACAGAGATGAGGTCTGTGTCTTCGCAGTGGGCTGATTATGATATCGATATTATTCATTATTATTTATTTATTTATTTTTATAAAAATACATGTTCCTTATAAAACACAAAGCATACAATTAGACCTCTGGGGTCTGTCTTAGCATACCATGGCCTGAGATTTGATCAACGTGCTCTTGCCAGTTAAGTTATTATTAAGATAATGTTCTTTAAGCTTACGCTATGGTTATATGATATAGTTCATGTCATTTATTGTTTATTATCATGTTAGTTAGATCGATATATATATATATATATATATATATAAGGTGTATCTATTCTTACACGAAATATTTTAAGAGGTACACCTGTAGGTGGTAAAGAAGCCATAGCAACGAAAAAAAACCTTTCTAAATGTATTTTTTTTCAAAATTTAATATTTATAAATTACTAGCTTTTGCCAGCGGCTTCGCCCGCGTGGAGGTCGGAAATTATCCCGCGGGAACATACTACCGGGATAAAAAGTAGCCTATGTCCTTTCTCAGGCTCTAAACTATCTGTGTACAAAATTTCATTTAAATCGGTTCAGTAGTTTTAGCAGGAAAGCGAGACAGACAGACAGACAGACAGACAGACAGACAGACAGACAGACAGACCGACAGACAGACAGAGTTACTTTTGCATTTATAATATTAGTATGGATTTGACGCACATGAGAAATACTGGCTCCTTCTTATTTTTACGGCCCGAGACACCGCGACCATGCTTGTGCCGTCCGGTCGCCGCCCTCGCAGAGTCAGGCGGGCCATTCATAGAATTTGGAGTAAAGGTTTTATGCAAAACGTCTCAAGCAGTTTTAAAATTATAATAATTACGAAAATTCAAAAGCACTTACATAAAACAAATATTTTTGCTTCTATAGCTTCTTTACCACCTACAGGTGTACCTCTTAAAATATTTTGTGTATGAATAGATACACCTTATATATATGATATGATATAGTTGGTATACATGCATAGGTAGAACAATCTGCCTAGCCTTTTCACAACTATGTTAGGGGCGGCTACCAGTTTAACCAGCTGCAGGTAAATACCAGTATTTTACAAGGAGCAACTGCCTTCTTCTCGTGGGTGTCGTAAAAGGCGACTAAGGGACTTATCAGAGAATGGGCAGCAGCGTTCTCTATGCATTTTATCACCATACTGCGATCGCCAACCCGCCTGCCAAGCGTGGCGATTATGGCAAAGCTCTCCAAATTGGGGGAGGCCTATATCCAGCAGTGGATGTCTTGCGGCTGAAATGATGATGATGATGAACTGCCTATCTGACCTCCATAGCCCAGTTACCGGGTAACACAACACCCCTTGGTAGAACTGGTGGTCAGTTCTAGCGACCTATAACAACTGTACAACTGGTGAAATGCTAGTACCTACTTTAAACTTAAACTTTTGCAATGTACCATTGATTACCCGGGGAGCCTGGAGATCCGTAACACAGGGTTTCCCTAGTACGGACTCCAGTCTCTCGCAAAGGAGCTTTTGATCACATTTACTGATTATGACTAGTCCTAAGATATTATTACTAAGCCAACCTTTGTAGAGAGAGAAATAAATTTATATTGTGTTGTATATTGTACTGTCAATAACCTACGAATGACAGCCGGTATTTATGTTATATTGTTAAACTAGCTTTTGCCAGCGGCTTCGCCTGCGTGGAGGTCGGAAAATATCCCGCGTGAACGTACTACCGAGATAAAAAGTAGCCTATGTGTTAATCCGGGTTAATTTTTTTTTTGCTCGAAAGCGCATTTTCATCCGACTTGCCACAAATTTATCGTCACTGCTCGGCTCCTATGTGTCTTAGCGTTATGTTATATAGCCTATAACCTGCCCAGGAGTATGGACTATAATCGTACCAAGTTTGGTTAAAATCCCTTTAGTACTTTTTGACCCATGCGTGCACATACAGACAGACATACAGACAGACAAAACATTTACTGATTGCATTTTTGGCATCAGTATCGATCACCATTCATCCTTTAATATTAATTTTGAATATATTTTCAATGTACAGAATTGACCTCTCTACAGTTTTATTATAAGACAAGTATAGATATAGATTAAACTAAAGTGCAAATCCAACATTGTAGTCATTGAAGAAACCAATTCCAAATGATTTGACCCTTTAAGTCGTAATAGACAGCCGGGACTAATGGCTTTTTTTTTTTTTTTTTTTTTTTCAGGATGGGAAATCATCAAATGACTTCTCCCGCTCTGGGCGGAGCGGGAGGGCGTGTCAGACTTTTACTGACTAAAACCCACCCGTGTTCCATCAGTTGCCCATTTGCCAGGGTCACGGTATCTCCTTCGAACAATCACGCGACCCCGGCAGGCATCGGTCCTAGTAGACCCCTACACTGCTGCTGACATCTCTTTGAGGCGCGCGTGGAACACTGCGCGCCGTCGACCCGAGCTTGGTCCTTACCGGGCGGCGAGCTACCCATTGCTCGCCACCCGCAAGCTCGCGCCTACGGTGGCCGGGAGTCCGCTATTGACTCCCGACGCCCGGGGCGTCTCCTCCTGCGGCGGCTAGGGACGTGAGGGCGCAGAGACTGCCACTCCCTCACGCGCCCCGCCTCCTCCTTCGCGAGCATTACTGCTTCGCAGAAGGAGGTGACGGCTTCCCATTCCCTCTCGCTCCGTACCATGGCTCGCACCAGGGCCGGACGCGAGAGGTCGCCGCCGCCGATCGCCTCTACGAGGACGCGGCGGTGCTCCGCCCAGGCAGGGCACACCTCCACCGTATGCTCCACCGTGTCCTCCAGACGATCCTCGCAATGGAAACACCCGGACGTATCCTCCCGCTTTATCCTGAACAGGAACCCACCGAAGCACCCATGCCCGGTGAGAACCTGCGTCAGGCGGAAGGTGAGGACGCCGTGACGCCTCTCTATCCACTCCTCAAAGAGGGGACTTACCGCCGCAATTGTGGCGTGCCCAGCACTGGGTTGCGACAATCGTACCCGCCATGTCGCCATGAGATCACACCGGAGCTCTGTCCGCCGTGCCGCGATTTGTCGCGGCAGCGGAGTTTCGCCCCGGCGTTTCGCCTCCTCGCGCCACTCCCACATGTGCGCGAGGACCTTTGCCTCCAGATCCCATGGCGGCACTCCGGCTAGGAGGCTCGCCGCCTCGGGACTAATGGCTTAACGTGCCTCCCGAGACAGGCAAAGGTAGGTATATCCTCAATTTTGATTTTGATTAATATTTCGTAATATTTTTCAAATGTATGAAATGGTTATTTTCTCATTACACGTCACAAGAAACCTAATTGCATTGCCTACTATCAAACAGAATCTGAATCATTATGAAAGATTTTTTGAAAATCCATTGCTTCATATGTTCAAAAAAAATATCTGCTCAACAACGTAAATAACGCAATGAATGTTGTTGAACTGTCAAAATCGGATCAAGTGTTAAGCAATTTTCCCTCTGGAGTCTTGGTATCTCATCTGTTGTCTTTCCTAGGACGTGATCATCACGACTTTAGTGCAAAAACATTGCGAGGTTATTGAGCATTCTGTTGTGTTCTGCTGCTTTTTAAATATTACCTTTCTGCCAAAAAGATAATACTTAAAAAGCAGCAGAATTCTAAGTAAGATTGAAAGGAAATAGCAAATTTTTTGTTTTACCCTGCCACAAATTATTCGGAAATTCTAGACACCAACTAGTTATTTTAAGCTCTACAGAAGACCTCATCTATGCTCTATGTTAGAGGGTTTGTTTTCCGCACTTCATCCTTCAGGACCATGGTGCATGGCGGCAGTCGGTGGTTCTTTATGTTTACAGAAGACCATAGCAAAATTATGCGAGAGGCACAGAATCGGTCGAAGTGGCGGTGCTTGGGAGAGCCCTATGTCCAGCAGTGGACGTCTTTCGGCTAAAATGATGATAGCAACATATGGAATTAAACAAAACCCTAATGAAATCCAACGCTTTAACAGAAGCTCTTATCTGTTCCTACAAGACGTAACTGCACGCAGTACTCACAAGTGCGATAAAGACACTATTTGTCAACATGGCGGTAACACGATACAAATAATGAGTAATTCCAAATTTAAAGGAAAGCGCGGGCGCCGACTACTCGACACCGGAGTTTCTCGGAACGCCGGTAGAGGCGCCACCGTGTGGGAACCGAGTAGCATTGTTCCTCTGATTTCACTTGAGTCTCATCCGACGTATGTATGTACCTATTTTAGTAACAGTTCATTAAGAGAATACGGCAAATTGTCACGATCAAGTGATTTGTAAAGATGTTCTAGAAATTAGCAAGAAGGTTGTCAGCATCGCCATAAGAGACTTTCAACCCAAAATTTAGGATTTGTCTTGACGTATGTAAAAAATCCTCTCAAAACTCAAATGACCAATCACAAAATTTATAAATAATCCACGCACACCGAAAGAATTCCTACAAAACTTGACAGTTCTTACAACTCATGTAAAGGCAACGAAATTGGACAGGTTCGGGACAGATGGCCATATAAGGGGCAGTTTTTAATTGTTGCGCGTTTACCCAATAAGGGAATAAAGTGTGGCGGCAATACTGATGAAGTCTCGCTCGTTTGGTAATGGAAACATGTTTTTAAGACTGTGATTTAGGAAGGTTTTAATCTAATATTGACGGCAGGAAAAAAAATAAAAGTGAGCTTCGTTTTTGCTGTTACCTTGGAGTGCTAAAATGTCAAGAATATTTTTTGCGTTTGAAGAGTGACATTAAAGGCACAACAGATATTTGGATAGACAGATGAAATTGTTTATACGGTAAAATCCTATTTACAGAATAAACGATCTATCGAGAAGAAATGGTGAATAAAACTCAATGGTCAAAGTCTCTTTTGAAGTCTAGACAATCTTGGTCAGATTATGTGAAGACAGTTTAGATTAGCGCATGAAATGGTCGTTTGTGGAAAGGCCCACACAGGTATGAGTGAACCACTGTGAAAGCATTTGAGGGTAGGTAGGTATTATACCATTTATTTAGACTACACAAAAGACATAGCACAACATACAAAAGCACAAATGATAGCAAATTACATAAATATGTATGAAAACAAGAGAAAGATATATAAAACCTATTATCTTGTATGGTTTAGAATGTTGGGCGACAAAAGGGATGAATGAAACGAATATTAAGAGGAGTGAGTGGTGTAACACGAATGGATAGAATGAGTACATAAGAGGATATATCAGAAAATGAGACCAGTAATTGAAAAGTTGTATGGGAATCGGTTGTCATGGTATGGTCACGTGATACGGAGGAATGAGAAAAATGTCGTGAGAAAAGTTTTGTTGTAGTATGAATGTCGATAGCTATAAGAGTAACGGGAGACCAAAATCTGAAATTCGTAACGATTTGTCAAACTCTAAAGCGACTACTTTTAAATAAAGAACCAATTATTTTTGTATAAAATTTAGGAGAAGCTCGTAGACCAGGAGCATGGAAGCACAAATATAATAATTCTGCTTGTTCAGAATAACCCTGAAAACCTGACTGCGTTCAAGTAATTATGATTTTATCCAATTAATCAGACCTTGATATCCTTGGCTAACTGGCGTCGATAGGTTAATTCGTAGTTACAATGTCACACGCAACTTTACAGATGATAATGACGTCATAAACTGATTGCAAAGAAATGAAGTGTTAATCAAAAATAATTAGGTACCTCGATAGTTTGCAAGAATTGAAGAATCAATAAGGATAATTTTCGCTTGAACATTCGGTGCGTATCTAAAGGAAAGCACGTTAAGCCGTTGGTCTATGAGAGCGAGATAAGAGCGAGTGCCCCTGAGTCTGCACAAACACTTATGCACTATAATATCTTCCATGCTGATGGGTAGTCTCCGTTGAGATTGCCCGCCATGGCCAAAATACGGTCTGGAGGACTATAAAGGAAAAAGACGAGAATAAAAACCCTTGTTGCACACTAAATTCCAGGACAGAATCAAAAGATACTTTAACGACAAAATACTAAACCAAATAATGTAGAGCCTATGTGCTTTGAGCCATATCTATGACTCAAAGCACCTAGACGTAACAGAGAAGTCTCTAGAGGAGAGCAGAGATATTTAAACGTCGGTAGTCATCATACTGCTCGTTTCAACTCTATAAGCATAGAAATTACTGTACCTACCTACAATATGCATTGATTATCAACAAGTCATAGAGACTTGTCATGATCATGGAAACTATCGTTTTATTCTATGTCAATAATTGATTCAGTGAAACGTATACGAGTATGCAAAACTAATACAAACTATTTCACAACCCGTTACAACTTGTCTATGCCCTTGCTAAAGATGAACCAAAGGCAACCCAACGGTACCGGCGAAACTCAATATTTCCAAGTCCCGCAATCACAATTAGTACTACAATAACTAACACACTTACGATGTAACGGAAATAATATATTGCGAATATTTAACTAACCCATTTACATATGTAGACGATAAAATAAATATTTTATTGTCAACGCAAAATCGCATGTGCAAACATCAAATAATTTGCGCGTATTATTTGACAGCTGTCAAAGCGAAATGTCATCTGAAATGCCAGTAATTCATGATGTTGCACACGTATGTAACGTTAGGTTGTTGATTTGAATGATGGGCAAAGGAATATTTGATGAGCTAGGTATTAGGAAAGACAAATATTTAAAGTTACATTGGCCAAATGAAACGATCAGCGAATTTCAAGACGTCTTAAGAGAAGGAGGAAAATATAACATCGCATGATGTCTGTTTTCTATCAAGGGTAGTCAGAACCTACCCCGTTCCTGTAGTACACCGACATTTCGCTAGATATTTTTAAGTCTTAGGAAGAGCCACGATTAATTTAATTCTGTCATTTGTAGAAGCAGTGATTGCAGTTGTCTATTACTACTATAATCATGATATACCTAATGTTCTCACTGGGATACAGGCCTCCTCTCTGTGAGAGAGAGTGGGCCACCACATGGGCCCAGTGCTGGTGGGTGGAAATCACATGTTTTCGAATATTTCGTTCTAGGACATGCCGGTTCCTCACGATATGTTCCTTCACCGTTTTGAGAGTAGTAGTGATGGAATAATTAACACAAATTGGAGCGCCTGTCTAGCTTCGAACTTACAACCGACAACTCGCCGTAACCACTAAGCTAGCAATAGTGTATTGACAATTTAAATCATAATTATTATCATAATACTAATGTGTTTGTGTGTACATTCTAGAATTTACATAAAAATAATGACGGAACACAAAACCTTGGCACTCGATGATCCAATCACATTTGTTTACGAACTAAACACTTTCCATTAGAAATGTTTCACAAACTGATTCCATTCTATCATCGTATTATTTCTAGCGAAAACGTAAATATAATACGCTTGTACGCATTTCTATTGTTTTTCTCCGTTTTATTGTGTAAATATAAATAAAAACTGATTGACACAATCGATCGCTTCTCCGTTAGAAATCTCGCATTCCAACCGATCTAAACAAATGCTTTAAGAATGAGAAATAACATTTAATGTTTTCACTATAACCATTGTCAGGTGGATTCTTGATTCGTAATGCGTTTTGGAATCTAAAACTGGGGTCAGATTATACTTTAACTCATTTGAAGCATGTTATGTCACTGATCAGTGGAGTGTCAACTTTGTAGTAACGGTCTACTCTGTCAAAATAATACCGCGAAAACTTGCGTGGAGAGCTGTCAGTGTCACTGCTAGAGACTGGCTAAGCATTACATTTATAATCATAATCGAGATGAATATTATTTTATTGATAATTTTATATTATTTCAAAGCTAGTATTTAAATATGTACAAATTACTGTTTGGAAGGTTATTTTTAAATGAAAGAGCAAAAAAGAATTTCTGTCAGAAACTCTATAATAAGGACTAGCCCAGGTAAAGAATTTGACTTTCTAGTTATGTTTAGTAGTAGTATGCCTGTATAGTTATGATAATTATAAGTGCATAAAAATATCATTAAAATCTCGATTATGATTGTAAAAGTCTTCTTCTTCGTAACACTCTTGTCAGAGCGGTCGTGCCCTCATGAATTTTCTTGTACAGGGGCTAATGTGATTCGCTTACGATTTCTCGCCATCCAGTCCGATTTTTGGAATGTAAATGTAATGCTTGGTTAATCCCTAGCATCAGTGGAAAATGTCCCTGCATTGTGTAACGAAAAATTTTTAAAAAAATTGTTATAATTTATCCTGCTGACAAGGGATTTAGCTCACTAGCTCAACTAGCAAATACAAAGATAATTTAGAATTATCTTCTGATTAAACCCACATTTATTTCTATTTATGTATGACGGCTATTATCCGAGTTTTAACAAGAAAATAATTAACCCAACATATCAATGAGATAATGATATTAAATAACCATTTAATATGTGCATTAAAAAAATAAAATGGCTGTCACAACTTGAACACTTCTTATTTCAATGACGTCATTCAAGAAATTATGTAATCAACGACGTCATTTATTACGTCTATGTATTAAATAAATAAAAACAAAACTTCACGTAATATTATATTAGGTACCTATGTTAGGTTTTTTTTTTTAAATTAAGTTTAGTATTATTTATTAGTTCCCTGTGATGCCGGTTATAAAGAATAGCACCATCCCATTCCTTCCCGTGGGTATCGTAAGAGGCGACTAAGGGGCAGCAGTTCTCTATGCATTTAACCGCCCTACTGCGATCGCCAACCCGCCTACCAAGCATGGCGATTATGGCAAACACCCCAAATTGGGGAAGGCCTATGTTTAGCAGTAGATGTCTTTCGACTGAAATTAATATTATTTAAAGAAGCGGTCGTCAAATGAAATCAAATTTAAAAAAAATCAAGTCAAGTCAAATTCGACCAAAATTAAAAAAAACCGGCCAAGTGCGAGTCGGACTCGCGCACCGAGGGTTCCGTACAAACCTAGGTATTCACGGTTTATGCATAAGGCTTGTGTTTATGAAATTAAATCCTATTTTTTTAATTTTTATATTTGAGTTGATTGAATGAAAGGTAAATTGCGGTTTACGATTTATGACGTATAAAAAAAAAACTACTTACTAGATCTTGTTCAAACCAATTTTCGTTGGAAGTTTATATAGCAATGTACATCATATATTTTTTTTAGTTTTATCATTCTCTTATTTTAGAAGTTACAGGGGGGGGGACACACATTTTACCACTTTGGGAGTGTCTCTCGCGCAAACTATACAGTTTAGAAAAAAATGATATTACAAACCTCAATATCATTTTTAAAGACCTATCCATAGATACCCCACACGTATGGGTACGATGAAAAAAATTTTTTGAGTTTCAGTTCTATGTATGGGGAACCCCAAAATTTATTGTTTTTTTTCTATTTTTGTGTAAAAATCTTAATGCGGTTTACAGAATACATCTACTTACCAAGTTTCAACAACATAGCTCTTATAGTTTCGGAAAAAAATGGCTGTGACATACACGGACAGACAGACAGACATGACGAATCTATAAGGGTTCCGTTTTTTGCCATTTGGCAACGGAACCCTAAAAAATTAGCTCCTTCTCCGTATAATCTTTAACTGTGCCTTTCATACTCCACCGTCCGCGTTTTTTTTTTTTTTGTAAAAACCGGTACAAAAATATAGATTCATTATGATCAAGGTAATTTTAATGTTATACTTAACCATAAATCACTTCGTTCGAAACGTTATGTCATTTGGGTTTTCCAAATGAAAATTTTACGCGTACACAGTGCGTAAAGGATAAGTAATGAATAAGCTAGAACCTAATACAATAGACTTTTTAAACTGGAATACAATTAAAATGCCTCGTTGGTCTAGTGGTAGCAAGCGCTACGGCTGAGCATGAGGTCCTAGGTTCGATTCCCAGGTCGGGCAAAGTGTTTATTGGGTTTTTCCATCTGGAATTTCTCAGTAGCAGCCTGGAGTCTGGATTTGTGCCCGGTTGATGGCAATAGGCTCGCCCCCTATTACATGGGACTTAAACATAACAGGCGAAATGTGGGTGTACTGTAGGTACACCTCTGCCTAACCCTTCGGGGAAACAAGGCGTGATGTTATGTTACAATTAAAATCATACGACCACAGTTCTCCTTACATTATACGAGAACGCATTTTTGCTTTCGATTATCATAACGATTTATCAGGGTTTCACCTATTTCCTTTTGTTTAAGTTTCATACGTATACGATTATTAAGTTTATCGTCATTCTTTTGCCAATGTGTCTCATACAATTTGAACTCAAAGAGAGGTACGTAATTCTTGAGAGGTTTTGTAATACAGTTCATACTACGTAATAAATATCTAAAATGTCCCATTTAAAGGAAATCTCCCAGACTGATCGACACTTCACGACCTGGATCGTTATTTGGCCAAAGAGTTAGCATTGCCATATAAAGTGGCAATGCTAATTCAAATACTATTTCAAATGTTTACTTTTCTTTCACTGTAATATTAAGGTATTTCGTTTATTTATCATCATTAAATTAAAACTGAGAGCAGTGGTGGCCCAGTGGTAACGGCCGCGACTTACGAGTAGTGGGTCGTGAGTTCAAACCCAAGCAGGCGCATTACTTTCTGTAAATTATTTCATCGCCACTGCTCTCAAAACGGTGAAGGAAAATATCGTGAGGAAACCGGCATGTCTTAGAACCAAAAATTCGAAGACATGTGACATCTACCAACCCGCACTGGGCCCGCGTGGTGGATTATGGCCCACTCCCTCTCACCGAGAGGAGGCCTGTGTCCCAGCAGTGGGAACATTATAGGCTGATGATGATGAAACTATTTATTTTACCTATACTTAAGTTCATTAATAATAAAATCTTGTCTAAAGTCTACTGGCGGATGTCAGTATGGCAGGGAAATCGACGCGCTAACATAAAACCCATGAAATGAATTCAGTCAGTCATATTTCGTCAGTTATCTAGGACAAAACCTACTATTTCATAGAAAAGTGCGCGGACGTTCAAAATTATGTACCGAGTTGTAAAAGGTTGCTCTCCCTGCCACCCTTTATTGAGTGCCTTCGACATCAAATTGACTACCAAATCTTTACCATTTAATGATAACCCATTTTTTTTCTTACATTATCTGAAACCCTCGGTACGTTAAATATATTTTAGACAATGTGGCTCCATGGAGCCAACATCACCACAAAGCATGAAAAGAGCTATTCTCAGTCTCTCCAATCCAGGTCTAGGATCTGCCATCTTTTTAGGCTGGTTATGGTTATTTATGTATTGGCATGCTCTAGTAGTCTCTTTATATAACATATGTACAGGTTCTCTTCACCTCTTCCTTTACCGTGAGAACCTATAAATCTATACTAATATTATAAAGCTGAAGAGTTTGTTTGTTTGTTTGTTTGTTTGTTTGTTTGTTTGTTTGTTTGATTGAACGCGCTAATCTCAGGAACTACGGGTCTGAATTGAAAAAATCTTTTTGTGTTGAGTAGCCTATTTATCGTGGAAGGCTATAGGCTATATAACATCACGCTACAACTAAAAGGAGCGGAGCAGTAATGAAAAATGTTGCAAAAACGGGGAAAATTTATTCCTTTTAAGAGTTTCCGTTGCGTGCGCTGCGTAAACGGTTAAAGTAACGCAAAAATAATGTATGACGGAATTGTTCCTCTTAAAAAGTTCTAAAAAAAAGTCCGCGAGAGCATATGTCTATCTTTTAAGGTTGACTCACTATAACTCAAAAGGAGCGAGCAGCATCGAAAAATGGACGAAAACTAGCAGGCAAATCGATGCGACGGGAAGGGTCAGGGGAGCAAAAATTTGACGCGGACGAAGTCGCGGGCAGAAGCTAGTATATGATATACTTAGGCGATGACCTTAGCTCTAGCAAAAGCCCCTAGGTAGTACTAAGATTTTTATAGATAAGTAGATACCTAAGTTTCTAGAAGTATTTTTGTCTACCTAACTATGAGAAAATCCTCTAAGAAAACTGTTAAATACATACATACAGAAACTGATTCGTTTTTCCCATACAGGTAGGCAAAAACTACAAATCCCATGTGGAGCTCTGTAGTTGTTATGAGTCTTACCTATTATTAAGCAGTCATCATCCACACTATCCACACTTCCACACTATCCACACTTCCACACTATCCACACTATCCACACTTCCACACTATCCACACTATCCACACTTATCCACACTTTCCACACTTTATAATATTATAAATGCAAAAGTAACTCTGTCGGTCTGTCTGTCTGTCTGTCTGTCTGTCTCGCTTTCCTGCTAAAACTGCTGAACCGATTTAAATGAAATTTGGTACACAGATAGTTTAGAGCCTGAGAAAGGACATAGGCTACTTTTTATCCCGGTAGTATGTTCCCGCGGGATAATTTCCGACCTCCACGCGAGCGAAGCCGCTGGCAAAAGCTAGTATAATATACGCCTAGCCTTTTTCCATGTATGTTGGGATTGGCTTACAGTCTAAGCAAATGGAGCTGAATACATATGGAGCAACTACCTTTCTGATCCCCACAACCCAGTGGCTTACTGGGTAAAATGATGATACCCTTTGGTATGATTGGTTGTCAAACTAGGGCTTCTGGCGACTCGTAACGACTATTACTCTTGCATACTGTTACATAGTGTTGTCTAATAATAATAGCAAGAGATAGAGCGTACTAGAGAATGAGCTGCAGTGGTCTGTATGCATTTTACCACCATACTACGATCACAAAGTCGCCTGCCAAGCGTGGCGATTATAACTAACCCCCTCATTTTTTGTTTCACAAGTTTTTATCATCTATAGGATGACAAAAACTTGAAAATGTCTGCAAAACATACTCTTTCTAACTACAAAACGTAATCTTAAGATGAAGATAAAAAAAAACATCAGAATACTCCCAGTATTCTGATGTTTTTTTTTATCTTACAAAACGTGTCGCAAGCCTCATCAACGCCCTGACGCGTCGATCTTGAAAATTTCCTGCACTTCGGAAGGGTGATGTTCATATATTATTTTCAAACATCGGCCGAGACAATAGCGATTGTTGACAAAACGATCCGTCAGCGTCAGAGGACCCCGCACCGAGATACCGACCAAAACTGCACACGGTAGCACTCGATTCTTCTCTCGATTCAATCGATTTTGATGAGCGAGTGAATTTCTCGCGTCCGCGTCAGATAAACTTTTCGCGGTTTGAGGTTTTCGGAAATGGAGGTGAAGGAAATGTGCTTAGTTGCAAAGTTTCGTCTGAAAATTGAATAATTGTTCCAAGTCTTGTAAATCTCTCGGTTGAATTTTACAGAAAATGTCCGAAACTATGCCGTGTGGTACCGGGATTAAAGAATAGCACCATCCCATTTTTTGCCGTGGGTGTCATAAGAGGCGACTAAAGGACTTACTAGAGAATGGGCAGCAGCGTTCTTTATGCATTTTATTACCTTACCATCATACTGCGATTGTCAATCCGCCTGCCAACCGTGGCGAATATGGCAAACCCAAAAATTTGGGATGGCTTTTGTCTAGCAGTGGACGTAATTCGGCTAAAGTGATTATGATGCTCAAAACTATACTCTGTTATCTTTCTGAAGAGAACGTTGTAGTTGAAACGACCTATGTAACTTTGCCTCGGATTGTAGACTGTATATTTGTAGACCATTTTCTATTTTAGTAAGTACCTGGTACTTTTTGACAGGATTACATTGTCCTTCCATACCTATTAACACTGCCATTTGAAATCAATGTAGAAGGCAATTACTTTGAAAAGAGTAACTGTGATGTTTCTTGCAGGCTCTTCTCCATAGGAATCAACAAATCGGAACCGTGCAGGTTCTGACATTTCATAAGTGCCGATGTAAGTTTATGTCAAATAAAATGCTTTGATTTGATTTTCATTGTTTGGCGAAATGCAAAGCGACTAACAACTTACAGATCTAACAAATAGTGTCGTTAATTTAACAAATCTAATACCGAATAAATGAGGATTAAGTTCAATTCACCAGATTATCATTCAAATCCGCATTAAACACAAAGTTATGACTAATCCAATTAAATATTCCCATGCAACTCAATAATGTAGCACGAAGCAAAATCCTTTGACTCCGACCAGGTTTCACTTAAACAGAATTTCGGTTATGTCTTCAAGAAGTTCATGAGTCATATTAAGGTATTGTATGGGTCATGAAACGCGACATGTAGTAGTTAAGTATGATTCATTGACAGTAATACTCGGGACTCCTGTATTTCTAAGCTTAGGTATCCAAAAAACCCGATGATATCGGTTTGTAATCGTGCTAAGTCATGGTAGAGGCCTCAGACCTAATATACGTTTGGAGCTGGTCTTATTTCCCACATAAGTTTTAGTGGGAAATAAAACCAAATAAGGATAAGGTGGGTAAGGCACACGTGTTCAGTACACCCATATTTCACCAGTTATGTTTAAGCGTCTGAGTTTTTTTTTGTCATTCTTCTCAGAGTAGTCAGATAAGGAACGCCAACCTCATCAAGGCTCAAAAAATAACTGACGTGTAAAAGTGTTTGCACAAACCTATTTCCAGAAATAATATCATTTACCAATTAGTCCCATGTATTGTAACAGGGGGCGATCCTATTGCCATTAAAGGGGCACAAATCTAGACTGCGGGCTGCTATTGAGAAATTCTAGATAGAATTTTTTTTCTAACTTAAAACATATTGATTTAATACACGTTCAACTATACAAAATTTTGATTCTTTTAACTTATATTGGGAATATGATATAACATTGCTACCTTCTTGCTCAAATCTTTGAAAAAAGTCTACGACATCGAAACTTTCAAAATGTTAATTAAAG
Source organism: Aporophyla lueneburgensis (assembly GCA_932294355.1). Lineage (NCBI taxonomy): Eukaryota > Metazoa > Arthropoda > Insecta > Lepidoptera > Noctuidae > Aporophyla > Aporophyla lueneburgensis. The sequence goes on from OW028735.1 coordinate 18,507,902, forward strand.
GCACACGGGTACATAAATAAACCAAATAACCTCGAAAAAAATTAGTTTTATTATTCATCACAGTTTTCAAATTAAAACATTTTCATAGAACTACAAGATACCTAAAGACAAAAATAGAACAGAAATAACTCGCAATTGTAAGCTAAGTTATTCATATTTTTTTATGATTGTGTTTAGTTTAGTACGTAATCTTTCTGTGCGGGTCACAATTAAAGCGCTCTTCCTCTATACTAATTAGAATTTAAAATGTAGCTGTGCCCTACAGGGTCCATAATTGTTTCTATATATATTTCAATACCCACCACCTGTGTATACATTATGGAATGCAATAAAGATTTGAGATTTGATTTGATTTGAATTAATACGTTTTCTTTCTTTCTAATTAATGCGATGATAAACAAGGGTGATTGAACAGGACCTAAGAACAGAAATAAGTTGATGACGAATGAAGTCAGTCCAATGGTGAGTGATCTTTTGGGTTCGATGTCGGTTCGATTCCCAGGTTGTGCGAACTGTTGTTGGGTATTACAACTCGAAATTCTCATTAGCAGCCCAGAGCACGAATTCTGTAATTTCGGCCGAAGTAACGGGCAATTCCTTATGAGTACGAGACTTACTAACAATGAATGAGTACCAGACAGTTATCCCTAATCCCATAATGATGTTATCTGTCCGAAAAATTGAATTTGATGGATCAACTACTTTCGGCGCATATCTTTGTTGACGGAGTTCTGCTCAGTTCCTATAAATAAAAACTATTTGTTTTCCTTACCAATGGTAGCATCTTTATTGCCAAACTAGGCTTGTAAATAGATTTGTTAGTTAATTTTACCTGTGATACCTACTTCCATAAGGGACGGTCTACTATGCAAAAGTCTTTGCTTCATTATTGGTAAACATACAAGAGTCCTAATTTAAACCATTAACGGTCCGTAAAATAATAGGAATCAGTCATTAAGAAAGTAGAGCCCAGGCTCGCTCTGTCTAACATGAGACTGAAACATAACTGGCATACCTGAGGAGGAGTTTGTTCCGCCACTTCTTCCCAGCTCAAAGCACTAGGAAGTGGTGAATGGCGGGCGTTTTGGGGGACTGTCTTATATTACTATGACGTACAAAAAGTGCCGACTCCCAGCCTAGTTTGAATAAATGACTTTTGATTTTGATTTATTACACTTCTGCCAAACCCTTCACGAAAACAAGCATGGTGTTATGTTATACTAAGTTAATAACCGATCCACGTGCAATATTTAATAACATCACTTTTGTGATTAGTCCAACACACGTAATATCAAATAAATGTTGGTAGCTAGCTGAAACAATTTGATTGTGGAGTGGTCGCGGTCTGTTGCGTCCAAGATAACAGAGATCGCATATCACTGATAAGTTATCAGTAATGCACATTGCAGTGGCACTGATATGAGCTCGCATGTGGGGGTAAACGTTCTGACAAGATGTAGGGAATGGGACTTAGAATAACTCGAGATATCATTTTGCTAACGTTAGCGTACGTTAACAGGCTTTAGAATAAATTAACTAAAAAGACATACATAATGAGCCTATAATGTTCCTACTGCTCCTCTCTTTTTTGAGAGGGAGTGGGCCGTCATCCACCATGCGGGCCAAATTTGGGTTTGTAGATGTCACAAGTCTTCATTTTTTTATTCTAGGATTTACGGGTTTCCGCACGATCGATCGATCACGTCTCCTTCACATTTTTGAGAGCACCGGTGATGAACAAATTACACAAAATAACCCGCCTGACTGTGTTTCAACCTACAACATACAACTCGTGAGCTGGAGCCACTGGACTACCTCTGCTCAACCAATCAACCCAGTCCTTCCAAGAAGAATTTTAGAAGAGCTCATTTTTTTTTACAAAAAGCCATTTTCGATTAGATGCAGATGTTTTGGTATTAGCTGCTGCTCAAAGACCTCTACTTTTTTGAAGTGTTGCACTGGAAGTCTAGAGTGACATAATGTTATAACATTTTGCAAAAGTTCGTTTACCACAGTATCAAGCAGAGTTGCTTTATTGAAGTAAAGAATTGGCCTATGCCTGGTTTTAATTGTCAGGTACAAATACTTTTACGAATCCTTCAGACTCACCATTAAAAGACACACTAGAACTGCCAGATGAAGAAGTAAAGTATTCTTCAAATCCACAACAAATATTATAATTAACACAACTTCTAACACATATTTATCTGTTAAACACAGCGTCATAAGAAATTCTCGCGGATCAAAATGAAAAATAGCGTTTTAGTTTACAGAGTCGATCGCGTAGGAGAAACAGACGGCATTGTGATCGTCCACATAACACAACATACTTCGTAAACACTCAGTACTCGGAGGTGGGAGTACAACAAACACTTCGGGGAAAGCCGGCGGACGAGGCTAGTTCATGGCTACCTAGAGCCGAAGGAGGGGAGGATAGGCATTTGTTTCAGAGGTAGATGAAGTTCTTGACGATTCTGTTATCCTGGTAGCCTATGACTGGTGGGTCATTAAGAAAAGGCATAATAAGATTTGGGATTTAAGTTTATTGATTTTAAGATGGTGATGATAAATGTGGAAAACCAGGAAATTTCGAAGTACTCTTTGAAGTGCCTTTAGCACATTAAGATTTCACAACTTGTCATGACTCGATCTAGCTATTTTTAAGGAGGTATTAACATTTATTGAAACCAAAGCATAGAAGAAAAAGAATTAAGACAAGGTTATGATCAAGGCGATCTTAAAGCAGCCCAATTTCTTGAAGTATATAAAAAGGTCTATAGCATATTCAAAAATAGAGTACAGAATCCCCCAAATGAGGCATTTGCAGACGAAACAGAAAATCTTCAATAGCTCCAGAATTAAACACTTACAACATGGAAACCTCAGAATCAACTTGAACGCAACAAACAAACGTCATCAGGACAATACTAGATATTGATAAGAATGATAAGGGCGATGCACGTGCCTGCCCAGTGCTGACAACCGAGTGAGGTTAATAGTACAATCGTACTCGCATGATACTAGTTCAGCCAGTTCTGAAGATTTATGTACTGGTATATATATGCACATACATTATGTCGAGTTTGAAATAACTGGGGGTATGTAAGACCTGATTTTCTTTAAGGGTTTTAATCATGTTGCTGGTGGCTTGAAGTATAACAAAAGATAATTCAATAAAGAAAGTAAAAAGCAAAGAAAAGTAAAGATTATTAGGGGCTAAGGTTTAAAGTATATTGCGACACGTCTTTTTAGCATTCTTTCCTTCAATGCTTCTAATTCCAAATACGAGGGTACCGAAAGTGCCAAATTGACAGTTGAAAGGTTCTTCGGAATCATCGTCATAATTTCAGTCGCAAGACATCTCCTGCTGGTCATAAGCCATCCTCAATTTAAGGGTTTTGACATAAACGTCACGCTTGGCAGGCGGGTTGGCGATCGCAGTATGGTGGTAAAATGCATAGAGAACACTGCTACCCATGCTCTATTAAGTCCCTTTGTCGCCTTTTACAACACTCACGGGAAGAAATAGGATGTAGATGTAGCTACCCTTTACGCCTGCCACGCCACGAAAAAGTTACAGTCAGGTTCTTCGAAATACTGACAGTCTAAAAAGTTTAGAAAAGGTAGAGGTTATAATGAGAATAATGCAATAAGTCTACATCGCCTAGATTGGTACATTCATTTTATGCGCCGAGTTCTCAAGACGAAACTTTGACTGAAAACTTACCTAAGAATATACTCAAATAAGTCTACTTTTAGATAAAACATAATATACATACATAACACCACTCCAGTATTTCACGAAGGGTTAAGCAGAGGTGTACCAACAGTACACCCACATTCCACCACTTATGTTTACGTCCCATATAATAAGGGGCGAGCCTATAGCCGTCAACCGCGCACAATTGGACTAGATATTCATCTTCATTCTCTTAATGCATTCCGCATATAGATGTTGTTGTAAATAAAACGTTAGAAATATTTTGCTAAAACACAACAATAGGTAACAGGTTGCTCAGATCATCGCTGTTGACCGTAACCGACAGTATTTGTAAATAAACAGTTGATCAATATTTTTCTTCTATGAAGCCCGGGGCGACGGCCAGCACGCGTTAACTATAGTTAATTAAATAACTACTGTTTAACTTTCTATGAATGTGGCTCACGATTCGGACCGGTTCCAAATGTCACGATACTTGAGCCGCCGAATTCAATTTAGAGAGATGGTTCCGTATGTAATATTTGGAAGTGTGGAGCAAAATTAAGCCCTGAAATTTGAATGCTTTAAAGCTGTTGGCCCCATTTCTGAAGCAAAGACCAGAAACTCCGTTTTTTATAAGGTTGCTTTGCACCACAATTCACTTAATGTGTAGCGTTAAACAATTTAAGACGGGTTCCCTCTATCTGGCAGAAACTTGATGCTCCGAATTTTATTTGGCATAACACACTTGGCCAAATCTTCTTTAAACGAATATTTGTAAGGCATAAAAAATGTTTAGCATAATCATTGTATGGCCGAATGTTTATATGTCCGACTTTACGCTGGCCTGCTTTTAATATGGCAGAATTTTATTTCGCATAATTATATTATATATAATTATATTTCGCATGAATAAACACTTTGGCAGACTTAAAATTTCGCATAATTTCGTTTAGCATAATATTTATTTAGAGCGACGATTATTTGGTATAATTTCACTTGGCATACTATGAAGATGGCAGAATTTCATTTTGAATAATTTTCTTAGGCATATTGTCATTTGTATAATATTGCATTTTGACCTTAAATTAAAATTAAAATAGTGTCTCAAAAAGTCAATATATGTTGTGCTACATAAGTTATTCACAGAAATGAATCGGTGCAGAACCGACTCCACGTAGTCTTCTCTGCCCTACCCCTAGAGTGTAATTTAAACCCGCGTAGGCGCGGAGGGGCGAGGCGGCCCGCGAGCTGAGTAGGCGATTTTGACGCGCGCCGCCGCAGCTGAGGCTGGCCGGCGAAGCCGGCCAGCAAGCCGAAGCTGCGGTGGTGAGCGTAAAACCATCTGCGACGATGAGCTCATGTGGGACCGCAGGAGCCTCGCAGCGCCGGAGCCGTGACAGAAAGCATGCATGCTGCATGTTGCATGCTCGCCTGCATGCTGTGAGCTTGCTTGCATGCTGCATGCTTGCTTGCATGCTGCATGCATGGTGTATGCTTGTTTGCATGTCTGAATGCAGCGTGCTAACTATGATTTTTCTGTAATGTAATATATGAGTGTTTCAATTATTATGGATATGAAATGTATGCCAAAAGATGATTCTAGCTCTAAAATTTCTGAGATAATGAGTAATAGTAGTAGTTAATGAGTATCGATATGAAATTATGCCAAGAGATGATTCTGACTGCGAACTTTCTGCGATATGATGGTTCTCCCTTTTTATTATTATGGATATAAAATATATGCCAAAAGATGATTCTGACTTTATAAAATTATGCGTTGTGAATGTATGATAAATGAGTGTATGCCAAACGATTTTCTGCGAAATGAAGTTTATGCTATGCGCTATTATGCAAAATAATATTATGACAAAAAAAAATCTGCCATAAAGGGTGGACTCATTTAAAACATCTTTCTGTCTCTGTCATCTACAAACAATTAGCTGAAATAGAGTGATGATTTAAATTAGTTTACTGCTGGTATTCAGTGATTTGAGGTGCAGACTCAGGGTGGATTTCAGTACATCGAAACCACGTTTAGGAGCTATCAATGTCAATGTATCACAGAAAATAATGTCACTGTCAGCTGTTCAACTTGGCTTATGTGCCGATTGCGTTCAGTTTCATTGGTGAAATTCGCCCTAAGTCACTATTAATTTAGAAAAAGTCCAGTAGGATTTCCACAGGTCAATAAAAGTATAACGAATTTCAACCTTAAAGACAAAGATAAAAGAAAATGTCTGTAGCACATGCATAAGAAAGCCACTTACAAAATATTATGTGATCGTCACTTCAACTATTGAGTATCCACTTTGCATTAGATGTCTAGTGCTTATAGCTCAAGAACAACGTACTGTCGTAAGAGAGTGTATAATAAAATTGTTATTACATATTGCAACGGCGATAGTCTTTTGTTTCTTATAAGCACAGAATGCTGCTGTGTATATGTACACCAGCGATCTTTTACGGTTCTTCATAACTGACATAATTTCTGGATTCTCCATTGCTTGAGACCAGAGGGGTAATTGCGGAACTTTTTATCAGTAGGAATTGGTTTAATATTCATAGTTAAACAACATTCATTGCGTTATTTACGTTGCTGAGCCGAGAATTTATTCGAACAAATGACGCAATGGTTTAGAAATAATCTTCAATCCCATTCAGATTCTGATAAATTGTGCGTTTCGCAATTAGGGTGCAGGGTAACAAAGCATTGAAACCAGTCCTACAATTGCGTAGCTTTCTTTCTATCAGAATCACAATTGAAAATTTCGTCTGCTCGACAGCGTAAACAACGTAATGAATATTTTAAATTGTCAAAATCAAGGGGATGTACAGATATCAAGATACATATTTTTCACAAATCGTAACAACGAAGATTGGAATTTACATTTGGCAAAAAAGGGAAGTAAACATATTTCAACATAATTACAAGCCAAAACTTACCATAGGTAAAATATCCAAATAAAATATCTGGAGTAGTGTTATCTTAAATAACTGCACAACCAGTCGAAACCGACGTAATATTGGAACTAATAACTCTGTCTAAAATACAAAAAACCTACGTCGATGGTGGGTTTTTCGTGGCTTAGGTACAGACTATCCTTCTGAAAAACCCAAAAATATATACGTATATTTATTTAACTAAACAGTAAAGTTCATTATTGACAACGTAGAGGTAATTGGTTCATCATCATCTCTTAAAAGGTCACATGCAGAACAGTTAGATACGGATTGCCGCGCTAAATCAGTAAAATGGTGATCAAATTTTGTTTTTGAAATAATACTCCTATATAAACTCATGGCATAAAATAATGCTTTGTGAATGATGAAAAGTCAGAAGAAATCAAGTAGTCTTTTGTTTTCCAAGACCTAATGTCTGTTCCGGTATCTCAGCGTTTTGTTCCTCTAAAGTAGTGACGTAACCTTAGAGTATAGATAACAGTTAAAACGCGCGAATTTCACCAATGAAACTAAACGCAACCAGCACATGTAAACTCGTTCAAGAACTGTCAATGTCATCATATCGTTGAATATTGAAACTGACAGCTTGAACGCTGTAATGAAATTTTCCCTAAGACCACATGATTTTGATGGAATTCCTGTTACTCGATGTATTGTATTTGGATAGGTACCATTCAAATACATCGAGAAACAGGAATTTCCTAACAGGAAATCAACTGAAAGAACGTTAAATGATTACCAACACGACATGAAAATTTACTCAAATAAAATTGAGTAAAACATCATTGATTGAGCAATGGCGGCACAGTGGTGGCCACGACTTACGGGTAGTAAGGTCGTGAGTTCGAACCCAGGCAGGCGTTTTATTGTGTAAATTATTTCATCACTACTGCTCTCAAACGGTGAAGGAAAACATCTTGAGGAAACCGGCATGTTTTAGAACAAGAAATTTCAAGACATGTGACATCTACCAACTCACACTGGGCCCGCGTGGTGGATTATGGCCCACTCCCTCTCACTGAGAAGAGGCCGGTGTCCCAGCAGTGGGAAATTATAGGCTGCTGATGAAGACATCAAAAAGTATGAACCCATTATTTGAATAAATAAGGATTTTTATCTTAGCGAACGGTACCCTAAAACCAAAGCACAACGTTCGCAATCGAGGCCACAGAGCTAGGCTGGCGATTTTGACAAATCGTTATTGATGCGTCGTGATCTACTCTGACATTATGCCACCAATTATATTATTTAAACTAGCAACACTGTTACCAATTACCGAAGGATTTTTTTAGGTACCTATTGAATGATAAATGATTTTATTTCTGTAAGTAGGTTTTTTCAAGCACTTTTACACGTCATTCATATTTTTAAAACTATCTGAGGTTAGCGTTTTCTATCCGACTACTTTAAGGAGAAATGCTGAAACAAATTAAGATAGACAAAATAGATGAAGAATCAGATGCTAAGACACTAAGTAAACTATTAATTTGTTTATAGTAAGTACCAAAGGACCAGAAATTACGTACGAGGAAATGCAACGACTAGGAGATAAACAAACAACTAATTTATTGATATTATAGAAATCCAACATTATTTAAGATTATGAATTGTTTATACCTACAAGTAAATCTTTTAAGACACTTTTACACATCAATATTTTAAAACTAGATGTTGCCGGCGTTCCTAGTTCACCCCTGAGAAGATACATAGGTATATGCCGAAAAAAACTCAGAGGTCCTGGTGTCTTTTAATATCAAAATAATATAATGTATGTGTTTATATGCGGTTAAAAAAAGAAAGATAGCACTACTTACTGATTCGAAAACTTGAAAAGTTAATATGAAATCTCATTTTCAGACTAAATATTAGTAAGCAGTCGTTCTACACTAAAATAGTAATAATATAAAAGGTACTTTTATTATCCCAGCAAACCTTTGCTCAATACAAACACGTTACAAAAAGACCATAATCGGATTACCGTGCTTCTGACAGTAGATTAATCAAATTAAAACGACATATCAAAACATTTTGATGTGATCCAATCAGGCTGGGCTATTGAACCCATTGTGGTTCCTGAGGATGATTCTATATGAGGCACTTATAAACTTGCAGAAATTCCGTGTGGTCCTAAGATACCCGGCTTTGACAATCTTTACGGGTAGTCAGAAGTCACAGCTTTACCAAGAGGTAACGTAGTTAGACTGGAAGCTAACCCCAATATAGTTGGTAAATGGCTAGGCAGATTTTTTGATTGCTCAAGGGAGCAATTTTATATAGGTACTCCGACAAATTCAACATTGAAAAAAATCCTGAACAGCAATCAGATCCAGTAATAATTGTTCTAAAACTTGAAACTAAAAATATCAAAGATAAAGAAATTGATCATGAAACTGACAAACGTTTCTTTACAAAACCAAACGAATCACTGAACAGTATAGACTCACACAGTAATGAAATTCTTCACTTTAAAGATATATTTTAAGTTAAAACACATAATTTTGAGCACGTGCATACCATAGACACGACAGATATGGAGCTACATTAGTCATTGACTCACAAGGTTTGATCATGTTACGTAACAGCTCGGTTAGTCGGGTTAGTATTTAACTATTTAGCGAGAGGAAACAACAACTAATGAGTGCTAAGGCAAGAAGTTAGTAGGATTTGATAAACTTCTAAATGTTACCGAGATAATGCATTTGCTAATTGCCCACAGTATTTGAAAAGACCAGTAAAATCTAGGGCCTAATATTATTTCTTCTATATTCATCTTGGCCTTTAACTTATGTTCTGTTGAAGCTGGTTTTAAATGTGGTTACTAATGGAAATATTATTTTGTACATTTGGGTTTTCACTTCATCTGTAATCATATTTCTTAATTTTAAATTGATTTGCGTCATGGATGACTGTAAAAACATGTGACATAATATAATTATGTACGTCATTAATAAAATCTACGTCATAAATCATTTTTCATTGTAGTATTGTATAATTTAAGCTCTAGAGATATAAGTATGTGCGACTCAAAGGACCTTGAGTGACAAGCAGCGCCATTGATCTGCTGAAATTACAAGGGAGTATTTCAATGAGTATTAATTCAGACCGAAATGCAAATACATTGAAAGGCAAAAAGTCAAAGCGCAATTCGCTGCCTCAGTGGCAGCTGGAACTACAAGCCTTAGCACAAAATAAACTCAACTAGATAATGTACCGCGACTCCACAAGGACCATAACTCCACATTGCGACAAAACAAAAACACAAATTTGCAAACGTATAAAGAAATTGAAAGGTACCGGCGTGTGCGATGCTATCGCGAAATTATTCCAAATTTCACCGTTTTGCCTCTCTGGCTGTAGTGTTTTTTACTTTTTTCAGACGATGGCAGTCGCGGGCCAACTCCCATAAATTATAGTTCGGTAGCTCTGTTAAAGGGGTTTTGAGTTTTTTTTATTTTTGTTTAGCCCTTTGAAGAATTTATGTCCCCGTCTTACTTAGTAGCGGCGGTCAGCGGAGTTGGCGAGTTGACCGGCTCCGAGAAATGTTCGGGCCTTTCAATACGCGACGCTATAAGTATTTTGTACTTGCAGTTTTGTTTGTGAGCTTGTGATACGGCTTTTGAGTTATTTTATTTTAGTTTCACTGAAGCCTGCTTGAAGCAGGGAGTTGAAGCACCTTAATGACTATCGCAGGACGATCAGGGTTAAAGAAAGCCACCAGAACCACCAAATTCATCGACTCAAAATGTTAACCCTCCCAAAACTGGTTCTAATTTTGAAACATCCTCATCTATGTCGTATTTTGGTCCTTTAACATGCAAAGTGGACCTTCGATCCTCAATCCTTTCTAATTCTTCTTTAAGTTGCACCTCTCACGAACTATCACTCACTTCTATATGAACCAGGTCGGAGTGCTAACATCCAACGCACAACATTACGTAAGGTGTGGTGACGTCACAAACAATGGCCATCGGAAGCAGGCACGTGTCTCCAAGTCGTGACAGACCAGAGTCACTTGCAATTGTTGAGCTCTCATATTACTATGATATGGTGAATGGGGGAACGGTAATTTGTGAAGGTGCTTGTATTTATTAGGAAGGATGTGCATTGTGCATATGCCTTTTTTGGTTGAAAAAATGTGGAAGAGATGAGAGCAACTTTCGATTTGGGTGAAATTCTAAATACAAAAATGATAACTTGTCAGTTTTGTAAAAAGAACTGCTTTTTTTTTTAAACTTGTGGGGTGTCAGCATAATTGCTCTCACTTGACGATCACTGCGCACTACGCTCCCAGAGACTTATATAACTATACATTTTGGGTTCTTCATTCAAAAAAATTCTTCGTGGTGTAAGAATTGTTTGCAACAATAATAGGAGTCCATTCACTTAAGACTTTTCTATAAGACGTTTACGTTGCACAGATAACTAATCACCAGTTTCGCAACAAATGCTAACAAATGCAGTCGTATTTTTTTTAAATTTAGCAATCGGCTTTTGTTAAAATCAATGTCACTATAAATACACAAATGCAATATGAATATATTAAAAGCAACACAGTAGAATGAGAAAGTCTCTAATGAAATATCGTAAGATACAAATGATGTAAGAAGCCAATTTGTTAAAGGTCGTTCGGGACTCAATGAGAACCTACCGTCTGCAGTTCGATCTAACAAATTAAACACAAAGTTCATAAAGTCGGAAATCTTTAGTAACAGACAAATAATCCCTTAAGACTTGGATAATCCAAAGAAACTCGGATTAATGTCAAAAATCTGAATCACATGCGTAAGAAGTGAAAAGGGACATTATGATGCGCAAAAAGCAAAAATTACAAATATTCCGTAACCGAAATAGCCTTAAAACGCGATAGCAGACAAAACGGATTCCAAATACTGGCAATTGGAATAGTTTTCAGTTTTTTTTTCTCCGTTTTAAGTTTCGAAGGCATCCTAACGGTATTCGGGAGACATAGCATCGGGACGGACGCGACAACGCTTTTTATGTTATTTTTCTACTGACCTTAGTCGTTTGCGATCGATTTCGAATCTTTTTAATCGGTCCTCCTTAAAAATAAATATGAAAGTTCCATTTTTGTTTTGTTTTCAGCCTGAGTTATGACTGAAATGCCAGTTTCTTGAATTTTGTTTATCGTTTCACTAAGATGTGGACGCCGTTGTAATTTAAATTGAAAATCAAATGATGTCACTTCCTTTTTGCCACTAAAATCTACACTACAGAGACTTTAACCAGAAGAATGGTAATAAATCATAGGAGTGTTACCGGATGATGACGTCAATAAAATATTAATTAGCATCGTAGAATTATGATTGCCCGATTAATTATCTTAAGTAGTATTTAAAACTAACATTATCGCCGCGCGGTGATTATGACACAAAAAGCTATACTGCCAGCTCTAATTGCGTTCAACGCCGGCCAAAATTAAAAAGAAAAGTCGCACAGCAAGAATCCCGCCTATTTTTAAAAATGGAACCCGACGATGATTCGCCTAATTAATAAACCAATCACGTACAGTCGAGACGCGGCGTCGAGGCGCGGCGGACGTGCGGGCGCGGGGGATGAACGCTCGGAAATTCGAATACTATATTTTTTCTGCACTCAAAGCATCGCAATGTAACTTGTAATTGGCTTGACGGCCAATGATAACGAATTTAGAATGCAATCAATTATTTATGAGTTATTACTTTGGCTAACAAGAAATTAGCACTTTATGTGAAAAATGTAAAACTAGTTATTATTAATCATTAAGAAATATTTGCGAACGCCAGATGTTATCTGTCTAAAGTATTCACCATGCCCACTAGTTAGAATGTGTCGATACAAAAAACTTCGGCTCAGTTAATCTTGTCAAATCAATATGAGAAGTATAAAATTAAAACTTCTGATCAGATTCTCAGAACATTGTGATGAGAACGTATCGGATTATATGACACAGCATTATGTTTTCTCTTTTGATTGAATGGACTTGAATGGAGCACACATTATTAACAAAAGAATATGTCCTCCAATATTGACACCGAAAAATTAGTTTAAAAAATCTCCAGTTTGGGGTTTTAGGAAAAAAACATCATTTATCAAATAAATGCATTCTCTGTTATGTCTTTGCGCAGCGTGACTGTAAAAACTAGTTGAATAATAAATGCGTTGGTTGGCAACACTGGGCCCGAGGAAGCCCGAAGCTCGGCGAAAAAGGGCGAAGATTAGCGAGCGCGCGCTTTTTGTTTGCATCAATCGATGCGCTCGCGCATTCGCACGATGAATAATTCAAAAATTGACATGAAATGGCGTATGGTTCTTTTTTTAAATGAAAGGTGCCCGATTGAGGACTGTAACCGCCTGACGAATTCATTGGTCAACGGCTTTTTGCGTTCGGTAATTGCTGTATTTACTTTATAGGTTATGAAATGAAATTAATGCAAGCGAACGATCCTGCTCTGTTGTTCCAATGTTAATAGCAGTGTTTTTACTATACTTAGATTATGAATCCATTTGGAGAACTGCAACAGTTTATACAACTGGCAATAAAATATGAATTTATAGTCAAACCGCAAATAAAGCCTCGCCTTGACGTGCGTAAAAAATGATATGTCATAAGGTACTTCACGAAGTGTTACACCACCACTGAGAGAAGACATTTAAAATGTTTACGCGTCTACCTGTTCGTATATCTAGAAATTGGCTGTCATCCAAGCAAAAAATGTATAATTAATTCGAGTAATGCTGTTAATGATGCATCGAAAACTTGTGTCGATTTCCAAGTATAAGTAATCTTGTCATCTGAATTCTGGCTGCGATTGGTCGAGAGATCCCCGGTGCAGTTTTTGGATAAATGGCTTCATCCCGCACTACGGGACGCTGTCAAGACCTCTTCGAGTTATGGTTATGATGGCTTTTTACGTGTTTCATGAAGATAATTTCATTATGTCGTTGCAAAAAGTATGCGGTAATTTGCCTGCCTCGCAGTAGCTAACGTTATTTGTACGGCTGGATCGATGTCATTGTGCATTGTGGGAGGAAACTCGGTTTCTACTTGATTTTTTTACTCAAATACTTAACCGTGTAGCGGTGGACATGTAGGCATTTAGCTGCAAAAGAATTTAAAACAAAATAATAAAAATATAGCTTGTTTAGAAGAATGTTTTGCAAGAAAGCAATCGTGTGTCAAAAGTCAAGCGTAAATTTGTTTCTTCAGCGAAGGAATTATAGTATATTGACACTAGTGACTTCTGTTGTCATCATTGATAAGTGCTGTATTGTTACTTATTAAAAATATATCAGTTATACCAAAGAGTTTTTGCCGTATCATCTCGTGGTTTTGCCAGACTCCAAAAACATCGATCGTCTATTGTTTACATATTCTGAAATGTCTACCGACATTCCTCAATCATCTCAACCACTTAGGCTAGAATACATTTGTTCTATACTCACTTATAAGAAGAAAACGCCATGTTGTTGTCTACACAGGGTTGATCGTCCACCGTTCCACCGGTTGTGAGCATCAGGGTGTTCATTCGTGTTCAATTCTCACAAGGATATCGATTACTTTATCGTTTGAAATCTATCGGTTCACGCACTTCACTATTGGTTCTTCAAAGTCCGCGCGTGCGTCACTGTGACGCGTTCGCACATTATGTACGTCACATCACTAGTGTTTGTGGCATAATCTGGAAATAAGAGGCACCATTATTAGAGAAAGGCGATTAAACTTAATGTACTTATAATAAAAAAAAAAAATATTTACTAAAATTAATTTAACCAAAAAATTTATCACCCTAAGGACTTAAGTATGTATTTCTAAATTCTTTAGTTCCTATATCAGCCTTATAAATATGAATGACATTTTCCTTAGTAATATTTCACCTATTTGAGGGTAGTCACACTAGTCCCAGAAGTAGTATACCTAATTAGTGCTTTACCGTCTGTAAATTACACATAAATAGTTTGCAACCGATTTCGGGTAGTTGTGATAGTTTAACAGACTCATTAGATTTATCATTAAAATCTGCGGGTATTTCAACAGAAAGTAAATTTACTCGTGTTAATGAAAGCAATTGCCATCGCGTGACATTTCAACTGCACAGTTGAACTGATTAAAGAGGTCACAGTTTGTTGTATAAAAACATTTCTAATCTCATGAGAGCCCTGCGTCAGATTTGACGGAGATAGCGACCCGCGGTTGTACCGACGGAACCGGCCAGCCGCCATCTTGGCCCTGATTGACAGCTGTCAATGTTGGCGGCACTGCGACGCGTCGCCGCGCCTGCACACTACGGTATACCGCGCGTCACTAATTCGTTTTGAAAATAATGTTCCTTTTTTAAATGTTTTTTTTTGACGGTCAATTGTTTAGCTAGATTCTTTGCTAGTGTTATGATGATGTTTGTTTATTTGTTAATTAGCAAACTAGGTGTATTAAGATTTAATTTAATCATCACAATCTTCGCGTTTTTTGTTAGAAACTCCGTTTTTTATTGATACATCTACACTATAATGAAACAGTTGCCATTAAAAGCAGTTCCGGTGTAAATACTTCCTCATTGCAAAAGCCGGTGCAGCTAATTATTCAACTGGCAGGAAAGTCGTAGGAATTCTAAAAGCTTGACTGTGTGCGGATGAAACTTATAACTTCTGCATTTAATTTCCCAGTCCTGTCGATTACAAATGTGAAGACCAACTTATCTTAAATTCCGAAGAGATATTTTCAGACTTCTACTTTCTCTTTTTAAATTTTGTAAGTAAAAAAATTTTTCTGCCTTCGATCAAAAAATTGTTTTCTATAAATTTTATTTTTCTGTCGCCACCAACCCGCACTGAGTCCGCGTGGTGGTTATGGCCCACTCCCTCCAAGATTAGGCCTGTTTTCCAGCAATGGGAACATTAAAGGCTAATTTTGATGATGATGAAGTTTTGTTATATTAATACTAGCCTATATTGACCCACTACATGGCATAAGAGGGAAGGCATTAATCGCCACGCTACTCGACAGGTTGACGATTTCCAACATATATTAACTATAAATCTAGCACTCTAATAGCGTAACACACTATGGATCACAAGGAAGGCAGGATATTGCAAATTCATTGCTTCATATACTCGAAAAATGTGTCTGCCCAACACCGTAAATACCGCAATGAATGTTGTTGAGCTGTCAAAATGAAATCTATTCCTAATGCTAATGTTTTACGCAACTACCCTGCAGGTTTTCTCACAATAATAAGTAGATTGGCATAAGTATAAAAATAATAAATCAGGTTATTTACAAGTAATAATTGAAGTACTAAATAAGTTAGTGAGACTATTAAAACTGATGTTGGGATTGTCTACTCTAATCTATAGACAAAATAATGTTCTATTTTATTATTTCGTCATTTGATTGGCTACGTCAAACACTGGCCGAAAACAAACGTTATTTCAACAGAAATGTTGAATTAAATCCCTGAACATATACATACGAAAGTAGGTAAGGTCTACAATTTAAAAGTAAGTAGGTATTTAAATTTTATTCAAATAATTTAATTTATTTTAAACATCATTACACTTTGATTAGATTACCTTCAACATTTGATAATTTAACAAATTTATATGCATGGAAACACGAGGAAAACCGCTACATAAATCATTAAAATGGCATCGTACAGTAAATCTTATTTTATAGTGCAGTGACGTCACAAGTCTTGTCGTAAAATGGCAACATTATGCAGACGAGATGTAATTGTTGAAACTCGTTGCATTCCTATATTAATCGTTTTTAGTGTTACTTATTTAGTTTTACTATATTTACATGTTTATGTGACGAATTATCTCATGTTTATCGAACAACCCATAATTATTTTCGTAATATAGGTATTTAGGTTTTGTCTAGTGTTCAATCTTCGTAAGTAAATAAGCAGATCAGATATCGAATAAATTATTATCTTTTATCTTTCAAAATTATAACGATCCCTGGAGTCGCCTTTAATAGTGTCTGCATTCAAAAAATAGAACTTGATTTTGTTTCTTTTTTATAAAATAAATCTAATGGCAGCACTGGCCCTTAAGAGAAATCGTCTACTGAAGAAAAGTTTGAATTACTCTTTCGACACAGCCAGTCACCAGCAATATTTATAAGTATCGACAATTTACTTCCGCCGCTGAGTCGGCGCGTGAGTGCCCGTGACGTAGCGGAAAAGATTCAGGAATGCTGTCTGGCTTAGCCGGAAAGCAATCATATTAAAAACCCGCACTGGCGAGGGAAGAAAACTGATGGTGCCAAAATATTATTAACAACAAGCTGAAGTATCAACAAAGACCAAATGTTGCAGTATTTTTTAGTTCTGAAACCAATTTTGAAAGTTGAAAACTATGAAGTGAAACTTACCCAAAAGAAGCCAATAGCGAAATAAAAACACTCACGCGCACTTTCTAATTCCAAATACCCGCGCCAAAGCTCAAAAAAATCTCGTTGTGACATTTACCAAGACAGTGTCGTTCCAGTTTGGATCAATGTATCGATAAAAATCTCGCTACCGAACTTATCGATAATCACTGAGTGTCACCGCTCTAGACGTAGATGGTAATCTAAGTGGACGGCTTGACACAACACTGTGTAAGCCGATAAAAAAATAGCAGACTACACGTTGAAAATAATAGCTAGAAAAAGGGTAACAAAAAGGAGGCCCAGCCTACCTTGAAACCTTTAAGGGATAAAAAATACTTGGGCCTAGCAAATAAGTGGAAAACTGCAATATAATTAGTTTTTATTTTGCTTGGAGGCAGATGTAAGAATAATATTTCCTATTTTTGCTCTAATGATACAGATAGCCCAAAATGCGTGTGTTCTTAGTGATTAAGTACGATAAAATACAACACGTTTTTAACAAGAACCATTGTTTTGCCCAAACGACAATTTTAGCACATTTATAAAACACTATTTTTGATCTAAACCAAACTAAACCATAATGTACGTTTAGGCCAGTACCTAACATGACATTTGCAAACATGGCACTTTAAAAAACGAAGAAGAAATTCCTAGTGTTGGGACAACCTTTATATCAATTAAAAGCGGTTATCCGCTTCTTTGATGAAGATTAAGGAACGGTCGCGAGGCAAGTATTGAATATGAATGTGGATAAGAGTAGAGGAAAATCAAAGAATGAAGTTGGACTGTGTGAAAGATGACGGATCCAGATGACGACTAATAGAGAAAAATTGAAGAAAAGAACATGTTGCGCTGACCTTAAGTAAAGTAGGATAAGGGCAAGAGAATTTTCTTTGCCCTCGCCTCTTCCCGTTAAGCGGGGTCGGCTTTCTTAATCTTTCAGCACCATTCATCATCATGTGTAAGGCATAGCTTTTGTAAGCCTTTCCGGACTTTTGGCATGCAGGTTCTTTGCGGTCTGCCTCACCCTCTCTTTTTTGTAGCCATGGAAAGGCACGATCTCACGATATGGGTCTACGTATATGTCTGTAGCACCTTAGCCTGGACTTTATAATCTATTCGATTAGGCCGTACTATAAAACATCCCTTCACGTGTTCGTTATGCTCTATGTCTTTGAGAGTGACTCCACCCGCCCAATTTCAAGGGCAAGAAATAAAATTAAAATCGATACTATTCTTCCTGCCAATACCGTTATCATTTCAGTATGGTCCCATCTACTTTGACAGGTACAAAACCATGAACAGTGCACATGACTAGAATGCTAACGGAACAGCTGGTAACTAAAACAGACGCCATGTTTTGGTTAAGTACAGTCCGCATAAAAAATAACATCCGCCGACTAAGATATCAATGAACGTGTGGCGATTGTACTGTACGTCGCCATGCGGATATGCCTGTGTTAAAGATGTTAAATAAAATTTTATTATTATAAATGATTGAAGTCTGTTATAATTATAACGTGATGTTTTGTTTGACAGTTTTCTATAGGAGCAAATGTTTAGATATATTATTTTGTAATTTTATTTTTGTCGTGGTTCCTCTACTATATTTGTTTCAGAAAATGTATGAAATTAAAAGTATTATCTTGGTTTTAAACCATAATTTATTTAATTACAATATAAACTATATTGCAATTTTTTATCATACTACATATTTCGTCTCTTTAAATCAAATAAAAATGTTTAAATTATATTCAAATTCTTATTTAACTTTTGACAGTCTGTACGTATTGTTATAAGTACAATTATTTGCGTCCACCATCATCTTATTTTTTGTGTTACATGTTCCTTAATATTTCAACAACTAACTTAGAAAAAGCACTATTGCAATGTGTATTTTAGCACGTGCAGGCCATAATTTCAACTATTTCAGTTTTCAATAAAAAAATGTCTCAATAAAAGGCACTAGCAAGCTAACTCTTTTAATTATAGACTTGAAATGTCATTTACTTAAAGCGTAAGGTGTGTAGAAAACTATTAAAGAAATACCATAGACACAGATAATAGAGCAAGATATTTTTATGGACATGCCGAGAGGCTGAATGGTCAGTTACAGCGTACAACTCAGTTTGTGACAGAAAAAAATAGTGACATCAGTATAAAAACTTAATTAGTGACTGGTTACCTTTAGCTTGGTAGGTGATGATTAAGGCAAAACTGAATTTGAAATTGAAATAGTCATTTATAAAAGCAGCGACGCCATTAGGTGAACTAAAGAGTAGATACGACTCATTTCAGTAGATTTTTTCTCTTTTTCTGCGACCCTCATGACACAGGGAATCCTAGTGTGGGATCCAGGTTATTTCTAAAAATCTAGCACCTAACGCTTATTATCATCTGTTTTTAGAATTTTTGTTTTAATATTTTACTGTGTTTTATCTGAAGTTAATATTTTTTTAAATTTATTTTATTTATTTATTTGTCTAGTTAATCATTTAACGCAGTTTCTAAGATCACACAAAGATACCAGCACCCTTTTTGCGTAATACACTATCAACCAGGATCTGAATCATTTTGAAAGATCCTGCTAATTCATTGCTTCATGTGTTCGCAAAATTTGTCTGGTCCACAACGTAAATAAAGCAATGAATTTTGCTGAAGTGTCAAAATTAAAACCATTCCTACTTTTAATGCGTTACGCAATTACCTCTCAGGCGCGATAGCTAGCAACATTTTACACAATATCTTCAGAACTGAGAATTTCCACCCTTAAATTAAAAAAATCGTCATTTAGTTTTTGTGAAATGACTCCTAGCACATAGAGGGTTGAAATACATATCGCACCTACGGTGCAACTACGTCACTTATGCAATTTTTGTCAATATTGATCTCAGTAGGTATGAGAAAAAGTAACTAATGTAGCCCTTTATTAAATGTTCGCTTTAACTTTAACATGAAGTTCAAAGTTGTAGCCTTAATATTACCAGTTAATTTCCTTAGTCAATCCATACATTACAATAGGATGTGGAATTTTCAAATATATTTCAGGAGAAGCGCTCCTGAAATATTACATCTTTTGCATAAGTGACGTTGTTGCACCGTTGCCGTTGGTGCGATATTAAGAATTGTTATAGAAACAAAAGACACACCATGATGACAGTGATTGAGATGCGTATTCTTGATTTTTCAGGAAGGTTTAAGATACGAAAGGATTACAATCATCATCTATCTAATTTTATATTGGACTCGGCTTCCAGTCAATCTGGATGCAGCAGATGGACATGGAGCGACTGCCTATTTGACTTCCGGAGCCCACTTACTGAGTTATAGGATGCCCCTTGGTAAGACTGGGTTTCAGACTTCTGAGCTTCTGACGTGCTTTCTAAGGCACGGAGGGTTTTAGTATGTAAAAAACTTTTTAACAAAAAATTTAACCGCCGAAAAAACTGAAAAGCATAAAATAATAAACCTTAAAATTATGAGTCGGCGGTTTAATTTTTGTTAAAAAGTTTTTATTTCATAATTTTTTGTGACTGCAATATACTAATAATACTTGGCAAGGTATACCCTATCCAACAAAAAAAGAATTATCAAAATCGGAATACTCTGTATAAAGTTATGCGTGGTTAAACATTACAATCAGTGAGTGAACAATCAATCATACCTTGTTTTCCGACCCTTAGGGTTCGATTTTGTTTTCCAAATTTATATGGGACCACCTTGGGAGTATACCCTTTCCAATAGAAGAAGAATTGTCACAATCGAACCACTATGTAAAAAGTTATGCGTGGTCATACATAAAAAAAAATACGCGTCGAATTGACTCCTCCGTTTTTTTTCGTCTGTTGAAAAGTGATCACCCATCCACGGACCAATCGCGGCAAGCGTAGCTTAACCTGATCGATCTACCCGTGCTATATAGTAGACAGATAGTATTAGTAGATTAGAGTATTTGTCTCAGATTAATAGGCTAACTTCTATGACAAAAGTAGGAACCCTAGTAATCTTACATTATAATTATTGGCAATAACCCAATTTAGCGTTTTGTTCGCGTTTTCTCTTCTGCGTATATACTAGGGTTAGACTACGTTCGAAGAGGCGTTAAAATATTGATCTTCAGCTGCATCTTGTTAAACTGGACGCCGAAACCAATATAGTTGGGAAAAGGCTAAGCAGATGATGAGAACTGGACTCAAAACAGTCAAGTCTACGCTAAAAGCAATTTATTACAATAACTTTAATTCCTTAAAAACTTATCTGCAAGCAACTTAACAATTATCTATTCTAATCTCTTAATATCAAAGATCACAATACACCGTTGCCTTTTAACAGAACGCTTCTACAATTCTAATAATCTCGTTTTATTCCGATCTTGCGCTACTTAATATCAAATTAACATTGTTACCAGCAATATCTTGTAATGCCGATAACTTAGCTGTGGAACATTCGATGCCAACTAATTGTGCTATAAGATGGAGGTCCCACGCATATTATTCGTTACTTAAATCATAATCGTACCGTGTTATAGCGAGGTGTATTGTAAGCGGCTTGTTTTATGTAGATCCTGGTAGGCTACTGAATTTATGTCATTATGATATCGATATGTATCATACCAGAGAGGCAATTCTTGTTTTAAGAACGATCTCAGTCTCAATCTGTCAAATATACCTCTAAAGTGGAGTCATTTTAATAGGTAACATTTGACAATTCATCAAAATTCAACAACGTAACCTTGTAACGGCGGGCATAAAATATTTTTTTTTTTTGTTTTGTTAGAACTGCACAATTGCTTAACTTTTTTCAATTACGATTACATATTTATTGTAATAATGACCGATACGAGTAATTTTACGATTTGCTTTCATATGAACTGACAGACGTCAAATGTTACCTATTAAAATTACTCCACAGTAATTACATACATTTTTGACAAGTTTTTGACACTTGATTGTCGCCGAGATAAGACTACGAATGGATTTTGAACATTTTTAATTACGAGAATTAGTCGTCTGACATCTTATAGTAAACTGGCTTACTAGAGAATGAGCAGCAGCGTTCTCTATGCATTTTACCACCATATTGCAATCCCCAACCCACCTGCCAAGCGTGGCAATTATGGCAAATTGGGGGATGCATATAGGGAAGACTCTCTTCTCTAAAGAAGAGATAAGTCTGAAGTCCTCAACCTGTCTTGAGCAGACGTGGCGACCAATGATCGTGGATTCTGTGTGAGGAGAAGCTTTTACTCTGCCGTGTGACAATAATAAGGTAGTTTTTTTTTTTTTTTAATTATACCTTTAACATCATAGAACTTAGTAATTGTTGATAATTCAATTACATATTAAACTTTTCTTGATTGAAAACTTTTTTGATGGAAATATTTTTGTGTTTTAAGAGGGCACCGAGGTATTTGCGAAAAAAATGTGTTCGTTTGATCCCTTGCCGCGTTGTTATTACTTAACCTCTAAGTCCCTGAGATACCACATTTGGTATGTAAACAATCGTTTTTTAATTGTGTCTGTAATTACGGTAATTGACCGGTTAACCTTTACTTATGTTATTAATATATAAGATACTAGCTTTTGCCAGCGGTTTCGCCCGCGTGGAGGTCTCCCGCGGGAACATACTACGCGGGATGAAAAGTAGCCTATGTCCTTTCTCAGGCTCTAAACTATCTGTGTACCAAATTTCATTTAAATTGGTTCAGCAGTTTTAGCAGGAAAGCGAGACAGACAGACAGTTACTTTTGCATTTATAATATTAATAGGTAATATAGGTAATAGGTAATATAGGTATATAGTGTGGATAGTATGGATATAAGTATTCACTATATAAACGCGATTATTTGTAGTTTTTCTCTATAGAAAAATAAACCCAAAATTGTATCTAAAACAAAATAAACCCTGAATATGGCGTAAATACTTCACGGATGGTCATCAGTTTTTAATAAAAACAAAACTGCCGATTCCCTATAACGTGTACTTTTTACATTTTCAAAATGCGTATTTGTTTTAATAATACCAGTCGACAGCGATGCGGATGATTTTACGACGCAATTTTTTTTATTTGTAAATAGTTTTAGTTAATTAAGATTATAATTTTGTTTCTTAATTCATTTAAATCTTTAAACTATTGTAATAAATAAAACGCAAAAATATAGTAGGTGAAAAATAATAATTATTATAACACGAAGGAAATACCCAAATTAGCGCTCGATCCGCCCATCCTAGCTAGACCCGTCACGCTTCAATAATTATAGTCAGAAGCTCGGTGGACACAACGCGACGAATTAATCTTTCTATTGGGGTCCTCTATTTTCACTGTTTAGCTAAGCTTTCCTAGAAGCGGAGCGGTTCCCTCATAATATAGAAACCGTAATGAAAATCTATAATTTTCACCCGTATTTGACACAAATATCAAAAAACGCTGTTTTTTAATAGCTCATATTGTGTGGCCTCTCACCGCTTCCAAAACCCAAGCTTAACAAACTAACTGACTTAATTAAACCTTCTTTTTTGTCAAATATCTGCTCTATGTAACGTGTTTCGCGATATGCCAATAATTATTTGTAAACACGTTGTAACTTAGCTGAAGAAATGTTTCATTCAAGTGATTGTCACCTTTTCACCTTCGCTGACGTGAATGGACGTCAGTGGCCGTTATGTCACTACTTTGTTGGGTCCAATGTTGGCCAGGGCGTTGTAAAATAAGCCAACTTGTTCTTTGTTCAATATTTAATTACAGAGTTTTCTTTTTTCTTTTCAAAAATATTGTTACATTTTTTCGTTCGTCTTTAAAATGAAAAAACTGTGTTTTAATATTCCAGTTTGTTTTCGTTCGACTTAAAATGAAAAAAAAAAAACAATGTTGTAATATTCCAATTTTATTTTTCTTATTATTGTTGGATGTAGAATATAATTTTTATATTTAAATCAAAGAGTATTACGAACGAATTTCCAGATCACGGTAGCGTCGCATAGTGCATTTGAATTGTCGTGTTGCAGAGATTGTCAACCCATAATGTCTAGTGCATTATTTAATCTTTATTTACAACATTATCTTAATTATATTTGCAGAAGTGAAATCTTGTTAAGTCATTTCTTGCATTACAGTAAAATTATCCATTTGTTACTGTGGGAAAATCTGGAAAAATTATGAACAATTTTTCATCGATTTAATATATTTTTTATTCTTTTCATTACACGTTTCAAAGCTCTTTTCTAATATTTTTTTTGTTTTTAATCTCATAATACTCACAGCAAATGGCTTAGTTTGCTAACTTGCATGATTTATAAATGTTTTTTTTTTATACCTATTATATATATTATTTTTTTTCAAAAGAATAGTGGTTAGCTTATAAGTAACTTGAAACACTTTTATTGTGAAAACAATGCTATAAGACGTAGGTTTAAGATTAAAGTAGTGAAATTAGATATAAATCACAGTATGTAAGCCCTTGAACAATTGTCTCTGGTGCTGTTTCACAGTCGCAGATTGTTTGGTAGTTGTTTTTTTTTTTAATTAATACCCGGTTTTAAAGCAAGTACTTAATTCACATTAATCAGATTTGAACCTTCGTTTTTTAACAAAATTAAATAAAAAATTAAAACTTAATACATTCCTTTAACTAATTAGGTATTCATTTTATACTTATAGTTGGTGAGGGCCATTGGATTATGTCTTTTGTTTTAAATGGTGATAAGATATTAAAACCTAGTTAGGTATACACCTTTAATAAGACTTATGTTTTTAAGTTATTTCAACCAAATCAAAAGATCTTTGCCTGCCAATGGATATTCAAATTAAGTAAGACGGGTCGTATACATTAAAATCCGTTTTTAATGTAAATTTTAAATTGAATACGACCTTTTCATGTTAAAGATAACTTATATATATATATTTGTTACTAAAAGACGTTTTTAATCATTTTAAAAGAAACATGGACTTTGCGATACTTAAGTTTTATAATGACAATATAAAATACTGCGTATTTTTTCATAAAACTGTAATAAATTCATGGAGAGTATACTTATTATGTATCTGTAATATACAACATGATACGTAAGAAAACAAAACACACAATAAACCTAGATAAGTAAGACATACTCCAGTATTTCCATCAAATATTTATCTAGACTTCAGCAAATAGTACCAATAAATACGCACCATTAACAAACTTGTATAACAAACGTATCGTTTAATAACGTCAATGTATAAAGTTTTCAATGTACATCACTTGCCAAAAACAAAAAAAAGCACAATACTCTTGAAAATTCAGTACATCCAAAGATTCGAACTTTTACCGCAACTTGGCACTATACCTTTGATCACATTTGCAAAAAAAAAAATAACGAAAGAACTATGACACTTTGACACTTTCACGTTTCTTTTTTTAAATTTTTAATGTCTGCTAAGGTACTCGGAGGTGGTGTGTAAAAAGTTCGTAATAGTTGGAAGTTAACGCGGCGAGGCACTGCGCTGGCGGCTGTGCTCGATCGACTGGAGTCGCAAGCGCACCTCTACACGGGCCGGCGCTGAATGCAGGGGTAAGCAACATTTTCTTCGATTCTTGCTGGAGGCTTGGAAGTTCTTTCTAAGTATAAGTTCAAAAATATTAACAGTGGATTTGTGAATTTATTTTAATAAAACTTTGAAAATGATTTATCTTCACATAAGTGTCTCAGTATAATCTTCCTCTTGGAAGAAACACTTCTCATGATGGAGCCCGACATATTTAGAGTAATTTCAAATATCCAGCATATGCTGGTCTATAATCATATAAAATAGTTTGCTTAGCAACAACATTACCTACCTACTTACTTTTATTTTCATAATTCACTAACTTTACTTCCAGATGATCATAAGCATTATAATTTTGTTATCAAATCATATAAAAACCTCTTTGGTTAATATTTCTACAATTCAACAAACTGTTGGTTACTCCTCATAAAACCTGTTAAGTCAGCGTTTGAGAACGCAAAGAGCCGTAAAGTTGCAATGAGGAAAAACATTCATCTCTCTTTCTCACAGAACAATCGAGCTCATATTAGAAAGGGACGACGTTATTCCTCTAAGTAAACTCGCATAGACCTAGCTTAATTGATATCGCTTCAATAAGTTGTAAGTAAAGTTCGTACGAGTCATTTAAGTTCAAACTTTGCTTCACTTGCAATAAGATTTCTATTCAATAGTATTTATCTCCAATTTCACAATTTCGGAATACAGCGAGCTTAAAATATGTTAATTTTGGCAATTTAACACGTTTAACGGTTCAAATGAAACTTAAAGAAAGACCTGAAATTATTGAACAAATAAAAATTATTAAAAGTTCAACTGGGAACTTTAAATGATAATTTCGGCGTGGGATGCGCACTCGCAGCCGGACAGTGGACACGTTTGATTAGTTGCGAGAATACATCTTTTCGTGATGTCTCTTTCGCTCGGTGAGTCCGGCAGTAGATTAGAGAGGGACAACAGAATGTTTACATCTATATGGACCGAAGAGACGTGGCTTTAATGGGATCTTCCCAGATGTGGTGATCGGTTAATTTTAGTAGGTAGGAGGAAATCGTCAGTTACAACAGTTTTACATAGAGGCCTGTTTTTTATGTTATTTATTAAGCGCTAAAGACGACTGCATTTTAATAGTCATCAAGTTACATGTGGAGTATTTTAATTTATATCTTTATTTATTGCGCTTTTTGTTACGTGATAATTGATTTTGTTGCGCACTGTACTTGTTTTTGTTAATTTTATCTAATGTGACGCTATTCTTCGGTTATTTATTTGTTTTGTACGCTTTTAGCAAGTAGCAATTATTTTTGAGTATTACTTTTTAGTTATTTTTGCGTATTACGTTCCGTGTGGTGCCAGACATAAAGAACAGCACCATCCCATTTCTTCCTGTGGGTGTCGTAAGAGGCGACTAAGGGAGTTACTAGAGAATGGGCGGCAGCGTTCTCTATGCATTTTACCACCATACTGCGATCGCCAACCCGCCTGACAAGCGTGGCGATTATGGAAAACGCCCTTAAATTGGGGCATATGTCCAGCATTGGACGTCTTTCGACTGAAATGATTACTTTTTAGAAATTTTAAGGGATATTTCTATAATTATGTTGTATTTTTGAGTGCTTCATTGGTCTAGCCGCCGCAAAGTGCTACTGCTGAGCGTAAGGTCCCGGGTTCAATTCCCAGGTCGGGCAAAATGTTATTGGATTTTTCTTCGTTGAGTCTGGATTTGTGTCCGGTTGATGGCAATAGGCTCGCCCCCTATTACATGGGACTTAACAGGCGAAATGTGCGTATACTATAGGTACAACTCTGCCCAATCTTACGGGGAAACAAGTCGTGATGTCATGTATGTATGTTGTATTTTATTTTATTTTAATATTTGTTAGCTATTCCACACAGTGCAGTGGTACCCTTTGACTGTCCTGTTAGTCTAGTGGTTAGTTACTGACTGCTAAGACTGAGGTCGTGGGTTCGCTTCCCACCCAGGACAAATCTTTGTGTGATGAGCTCAATCATTTGTTCCGTGTCTGGGTGTAATTTATCTATAATATATAAGTATGTTTATCAGTTGTCTGGTTACCATAGTACAGGCTCTGCCTAGTTTGGGATCAGATAACATTGTGTTGGTTGTCCTAAGATTATTATAAAAAAAAGATTATTGTAAAAAAAGTGATAACGGCCGCGAGGCCCTCGAGTTACGAATCGTAGGTCGTCGGTTCGAACTCAAACAGGCGCTTTAGTTTGTATAAATAATTTCATCACCACTGCTCTCAAAACGGTGAAGGAAAACATCGTGAGGAAACCGGCATGGCTTACAACCAAAAATTCGAAGACATGTGACATCTACCAACCCCTACTGGGCCCGCGTGGTGGATTATGGCCCACTCCCTTTCACCAGGAGGTCTGTGTCCCAGCAGTGGGAACATAAAGGCTGATTGTTTGTATGTTATGTATTCCACATAGATGATGTCATTGTTTTATATTTTAAGTAGCCTAGGTTCCAGAAATATCACAGAAAATTAGGTACCTACCTATATTTTTAGTAATATAAAATGGCCGATTTATTCAATTCGGCGTTGGTAATGCATTAGGGAAAAAAGTGTGGATTTATGTAGGTAGGTATTACCCTACCTACATTTATCTCGCCATAGTGGGAACACCCAAATACTCCGAAATATTTTATTCCGAATTTCGAAGTTCCGATTTTCAAAAGTCCGAATTTCATAATACCTAAGAATTATAATGTCTATTATTAAAAATCACGAAATTTATTTTACCGAAAGTCGTAAATGCGATTTGTTAGTTTTCCGATTTTCATACGTTCGAAGAATCAAATGCTCGAAGGGTTCTCGGTCCGAAAAACGACATTCCGATTTTCAATTATCCGAATAAACTAATAGTCAACATGTTGTGCTACAAAAGGGTTTAGCCGGATAAGTATGACGAGTCTGCCCCCAAATAGAAACCTGTATCGAAACTTATGTTTTATAATTGACTTGATGAGTAAACACAATTTATGTAAGTTTTGCGATCGCCTTTCGCTTTGACCTTGAGATACGAGTAAAAATAATCGTACGCATGACTATTTTCAAAATAGTATATCTCAAAAACTAATTGAGGTAGAGGAATGAAACCAATGCGAGGCTTTAGGTTACATTACAGAGTATATCATATATATATTTTTTTAATTTTAGTATATATTTTTGTATAAAAAATAAATAAATAAGGAAATCATAATTTCTTTTTTTGTGTTCTCTAAAACTTACAATCACAAAAATAATATATGTTATGCTCCTTTATATGTACTATTACTCATAAAAATTGCGTAAGAAAAAAATTGGTGCAACACTTCGAAAAAAAATAAAATGTGGTTCGCGCCTTATAGTACCCTTGTACTACAAGACCCACATCACATTTTTTTTCGAAGTATTGCACTAACATGTTTCAGAATATAGATAATTATGTTCAAGAGGTGGAATAAAAGGTTAAAAAAGAAAAGAAAAAACATACAGTGCTCAATATTTATAATTATCGTCACTTTTACTACTTTTAGTGTTAATCAAAATACCAGAAATCTGTATCTATACTTATAATAAAACTGTAGAGAGGTCAATTCTGTACATTGAATATACATTCAAAATGAATATTGGAGGATGAATGGTGATCGATACTGATGCCAAAAATGCAATCAGTAAATTTTTTGTCTGTATGTGCACGCATGGGTCAAAAACTACTGAAGGGATTTTAATCAAACTTGGTACGATTGTAGTCCATACTCCTGGGCAGGTTATAGGCTATATAACATAACGCTAAGACACATAGGAGCTGAGCAGTGACGATACCCGCGGGATATTTTCCGACCTCCACGCGGGCGAAGCCGCTGGCAAAAGCTAGTAAAAAATATTAATCATCATCACTGTTGTGAGTAATTACTACTGGAACATTTTGAGTCGCAAATAATTAAGTTAGAATCTCAGCAGGACGCACAATTTTGGACAAATATCGTCCATACGACAGATAATAAATAATAGCTGCTGTATGTGAACAGCATTCCACTGTATGGTTGCCATTAGGGCAATCACAGCAATAACGGAGAACAAACAAAAAAAAAATCATAAATCATAAAAATAAATCATTACCGTCGGAAATACAATGAAAGTAAATACGATAGACTTTGCTTTTTGTCTTGATTTTACTTCTGCTTTAATAATATTAGGTGCTGATTTCACATATTGTACTGAAAGATTATTTAGATCGTCTATTAGAGGGTTTCTCAAACTTCTGGCTCCACGTACCCCCATTCAAGTTTCCGGATGACATCGAACCCCCTCCCCCCCCAACAAGAAAAGAATAACTAATTTTGATTAACACTAAAAGTATTAAAGTGGCGATAATTATAAATATTGAGCACTGTATGTTTTTCTTTTTTTTAACCTTTTATTCTACCTCTTGAACATAATCCACACTATCCACACTAATATTATAAATGCAAAAGTAACTCTGTCTGTCTGTCTCACTTTCCTGCTAAAACTACTGAACCGATTTAAATTAAATTTAGTACACAGATAGTTTAAAGCCTGAGAAAGGACATAGGCTACTTTTTATTCTGCGACTAGCTTCTGCCCACGACTTCATCCGCGTTAAATTTATTGTTCCCCCGACCCTTCCCGTCGCGTCGAATCGCCTACCCGTGCGATTTTCCCCGTTTTTGCAACATTTTTCATTACTGCTCCGCTCCTTTTGGTTATAGCGTGATGTTACATAGTCTATAGCCTTTCTCGATAAATAGGCTACCCAACACAAAATAATTTTTCAATTCGGACCAGTAGTTCTTGAGATAAGCGCGTTCAATCAAACAAACAAACAAACTCTTCAGCTTTATAATATTATAAGTATAGATAACCGACATTTACGCGGACGAAATCGCGGGTAAAAGCTAGTTATCTATATTCTGAAACAAGTTAGTGCAATAATTCGAAAAAAATTGTGATGTGGGCCTTATAGTAAAGGGTACTACTATAAGGCGCGAATCACATTTTATTTTTTTTTTCGAAGTGTTGCACCAATTTTTATCCAACGCAATTTTTATGAGTAATAGTACATATAAAGGAGCATAACATATATTATTTTCGTGATTGTAAGTTTTAGAGAACACAAAAAAAGAAATTATTATTTACTTATTTATTTATTTTTTTATATAAAAAGTTATTCTAAAAATTTAAAAGAAATATGTGATATACTCTATAATGTACCCTAAAGCCTGGCATTAGTTTCATTCCTTTAGCTCAATCAGTTTTTGAGATATACTATTTTGAAAAATAGTCATGCGTACGATTATTTTTACTCGTATCTCAAGGTCAAAGCGAAAGGCGATCGCAAAACTTACATAAATTGTGTTTACTCATCAAGTCAATTATAAAACATAAGTTTCGATACAGGTTTCTATTTGGGGGCAGACTCGTCATACTTATCCGGCTAGACCCTTTAGTGACAGAAACGAATCGCTGCAAAACCGACTTCACGCAGTCTTGTCTGCCCTACCCCTAGAGTGTAATTTAAACCCGCGTAGGCGCGGAGGGGTGGGGCGGCCCGCGAGCTGAAGAGCAGGTGGTTTGAAGGCCCGCCGCCGCGGCTGAGGAGTGAGCATTAAGACCATCTGCGACGATAAGCACGCGTGGGGCCGCCCAAACCCCGCAGCGCCGGAGCCGTGACAAAAACAATGCTTGCTGCATGCTTGCTTGCTTGCTGCATGCCTGCTTGCATGTTGCATGCCTGCTTGCATGTTGCATGACTGCTTGCATGTTCCATGCCTGCTTGCATGTTGCATGCTTGCTTGCATGCTGCATGTCTGCTTGCACGCTGCATGCCTGCTTGCATGCTGCATGCTTGCTTGCATGTTTTTTAATTCTACCTCCTCATACTAAACATAATATTATACTTCTCTCTGACGAGAAATTATACTATTCGGTTTTACAAGGCGTTTTTATTTCGGAATTGTATTAATCCGTATTTTAATAATCAGAATTCGTATTTTTGATGTTTCGAATTATCATTAAGTCGGACTTTTTATTATTCGATCTATTGAAATTCGGTATATTGAGAATAGTAATTATAAACGTTAGGAATTTTGAAATTTAGGAATTATAAAAATAGGAGTAATGATAAGTCGGAGTTGTTATATTCAGAATTTTGAATCATTCGGAATTATGAAAATCGGTATTTTGAAATTCGTATTTGTGACTGTCGGAATAAAGTTTTTCGTATTTATGTAGTGTACCCCGCCATAGTACATTGGTTGGGAAACCTATAGTTTTGGCACAAACCCAGTTTTTAGTACCAAACAACGTAAACTAAAAAACCCTAAACTCAACAAAATTATCGACATTTTTCAAAAGCATTTTACAAATTCCTAGAAATTATTTCTACCTCGTGATCTATCTACATTTCTTAGTAAATTTGGACACAATCATCTAGATCATCATCATCATTTCAAACGAAAAACGTTCACTGCTGAACATACATATGCCTCTCTAAATGAGGGGTTTGTCATAATTGTCACGCTTGGCAGGCGGGTTGGCGATCGCAGTATGGTGGTAAAATACATAGAGAACGCTGCTGCCCATTCTCTAGTAAGTCCCTTAGTCGCTTATTATGACATCCACGGGAAGAAATGCGATGGTGCTATTCTCTACGTTCGGCATTACACGGAATCATCTGGATACACCACTGAATATACGATGTCCCGTCAGAAACCTTATTATAAGACATTTTCATGTAGGTGATTTTTACTTGTAAATTCATAAACATCATTTTTCACTTCATAGGTAAGTAGGTACTAGCAGCTACCTACTAGAGCTTTGTTTTTATGGTTAATTTTCAGTTTCCTTCCCTTATGAGTAACGTCAATCTACCAAGCATTTACCCAACTATGTTGAGGTCGCTGATTTGCTGACCACACTTACCCAGCTCGGGTATCCTATCTATCAGCTTATCCCCGTTATTCTTGACTTTCATATTAGTATGGTTTATAATAGTGTATGATACCGTAATGATGATCAGGCGAGTGACGACGAGTGTGAAACCTGTCGACTCGAGGTGTACGCCCCAGATAACATCTTGATTGTGTCAACTGCCTTGTTGAGTACAGGCGCACGACATACTGGGCTCTCGAAAAGTAATAAGTATTGTTACGTATAAACGGAACTGCCTCGTTTTTATAGTGGTCACAAGCGCTACTGCTGAGCATGAGGCTCTGGGTTCGATTCCTAGGTTTGATAAAGTGTTATTGGGTATCTTTATCAGGAATATTTTAGTGGCAGCCTGGAGTTCGGATTTATACTGTTGATGACAGTAAGCTTGCCCCTGAAAATCCTTTTGCCTTGTTTACGGTCATTAATCCGATCTAATATGAATGCCGATTTCAAATACAAACATTAACTTCCAGAGAATATGAAAAAAAAATCGCCAGTCTTTTCCAAAGCTATACACTATACCAATTCACTAAAGAAATACACCTTGTAATAAATATTTTTCTTCAGTCTAAAATAAAACCACAATCTGAGCGGTTGGGACCGAAGTAATATAGGATCCAACCTTTAGGTACAAGTTTAAATGCGTCAAACCCAACCCAATTTTTCAGTTGGATCTAAACTGGGTAACCTAGCAGCCCAGAAAAGGAGGTACGTTTTACAAAGTCTTCAGCGAGTTACAGAGCCAGCTTTCCCTTCAAGTGTACACAAAAATGTGTGCATGTTTCGAAGATCATGAAAGTGGAAAATCACTCGTAATGGTTGCGCAGTTCTCGGTGAACGCCAACATACCTTCATAATACTCATATGAGTGCATAAGAAAAGAAAAACAACGTATTTTCATATTGTTTCCGAAATGACAAGAAAGCTCGTGCCGAAGAGATGTTTGTAGACGGTGTCATGTGGAGCGAGAAAACGACTAGGTAAGTACTTAAAAGTTCGTTGCCCTATCTATAATTAATGGTTCTGTCTCTTTTATATACATCACTAGCTTCTGCCCGCGACTTCGTCTGCGTTAAATTTCTTGTTCCCCGGCCCTCCCCGTCGTCGCATCGAATCGCCTGCCCGTGCGGTTTTCCCCGTTTTTGCAACATTTTTCATTGCCGCTCCGCTCCTATTGGTTGTAGCGTGATGTTATATAGCCCGTAGCCTTCCTTGATAAATGGGCAACCCAACACTAAAAGATTTTTCAATTCCAATCAGGAGTTCCTGAGATCATAGCGTTCAACCAAACAAACAAACTCTTCAGCTTTATAATATTAGTGTAGATGTGTACAATATTATTTTTCGAATATTATTTAATAAATTAACATAACAGCACGCCTTACTTCCTCGAAGGGTTCTTTATAGTACACCCACATTTCATCAGCTATGTTTAAGTTCTATGTAATAACACCACTATTGAGTAAAATGCATAGAGATCGCCGCTGCTTATTCTCTAGTAATAAATAAATTATGATGATGTTGCACAGGTTATAAATAAGTCGACACTGGACCTACAACGCAGTGCTTAGCGCCGAAGGTAGTGTGTTTTTTCGACGCGCTGAAATGCATACTGTTAGATTCTCAATTTTCGGTTCAACACCGAGAGTAAAAAATCCAGTGGGCGATAAAATACCGCCACGATATTTTTACGACCATTCGAACGTCGACATAAAACTACGATTTCTTGGCAAAGCCGTGGCCGCCACATAACGTCTACAGTGACTGCTGTCATGAAAATGAAGACTGCAGGGGACGGACTTTACAGAGTCAAAAATGCTCTTAAGGAAAACATAACAACTTACATACATAAAATAACGCTTCAGTTTAATGTATTCTAGAAGAATATAGTCTTCAGTTCTTTAGACGATATTCGCCGGTTAATTGCAGACGATATGTGAAACAGTAGATTTGCTGGTAAGTACCGAGATTAACATTACGGAAAATGAACTAAGATACCCTAATCAAATGTTTTTGCAATTTGCAGGCATACAATTAGCCTAATTGAATGATTTTATGAAATAGCCATTCAATGGGATTAAATTAGCTTAGAAGGTTGTGAGGTGTTTTTGGTTGTATGTTTCGTGTAGTGGCGGAGGTAGAGAATATTATTATTATTATAGCTTTATTTATCCTTACAATAAATATAGGAGTTACATTTTAATTTATTGTAATAGTGAAGTTGTTTATTGTATGGCCCCTAGAGGGTAAAAGCCTCCTCCATCATTTTCCATTTCAATTTGTCTTGACCTTTGCTCATCCAGTTTTTCCCAGCTATTTTTACAATTTCATCAACCCATCTTTTCTTTTGCCGTCCTATTATTCTATAATCTCTACCTGACGATACGTCAGGTAGTTCAGCATTATCCCAATTCCTCCCATGGGTGTCGTAAGAAGCGATTAAGGGACTTATTAGAGAATGGGCTGCAGCGTTCACTATGCAATTTACCCACCATACTGCGATCGCTAACCCGCCTGCCAAGCGTGGTAATTATGGCAAAACCCCCCAATTGAGGCGGCCAATATCCAGCAGTAGACGTCTGTCGGCTGAAATGATAATGGTGAATTCTGAAAAACATACGTGTTACGGAAAATAATCATTTTTCATTCGACATACGGCCTTACACCGACATGCAAATTGAAAAAAACTTTATTTTTAGTTTCGTGGGCTACCACGGCCAATTTAATAATCTTTAGAGCTGTCAATAACATAGTTAACTAATGTTAATCGTGTGCCTAATTTTTAAAATGTAAACATAAATGGTCGTGTTTGAAATTCAATTCGATTCGACATCACATTCCGATTGCATATCAATAAATTATTACAAGACTGTTGTCTCTTCTATGCTATAGTAGCTCTACTATTTGTGGTTGTACACTCCGACATTTAGGGATTTAAGATAATAAAAGTAATAGTTTAAAAAAACACGCTTTCAAACAAAACCAAATTAAAAAGCAGAAAGTAATGGAATAAAGCGTGGGGTGCTTTTTGAGGTATTTTTAATTGATAAGAAGCATCCTGCGCACTTTTCCATTATTTTCTACTTTTTAGTTTTCTTCAACATTTTTTTTTTTTACAGTTTGACCGCGTAAGTATTGCATTTGTCTGTGAAACAGCATTTTTTTTTACTTTAACCTATCATTCACATTTGAAAAATTCTTTTCGCATTTGATAGCTATATGCTTGAGAAAGGTTAAAAGCGATTTATTATCAAGCTACGTCCAAAGTTAAAAATACAGAAAAAACGCTGAATGAAAACAAGTAATAGCGGTCGGGTGACGCGATGCGATGTGGTGGGACAGAGTGGAGAGAGTTAAAAAAAATGTGGCTGTTATGTTAGTATATTTTGTATGTAACGACTTCAAAGCGAAGTGACGGGCAGAAGCGAATTAATAAATAAACAGTTAAATTACAAAGTAAAGACCCTGTGATAGTCAGATTGTCACAATCGCCATGCGTTTGACTGTACTAACAGACAGACACAGTCCTATAATATCTTAAGTAAGTGTAAATGAAATTATTCAGGTATTACCAATTCACATAGGGCTATTTCAGGGACTTTGCTATCGAATCAGACTCGTCAATGATATGGGGACCCTGGGCTACAGGGCCCCCGATTGAAAACTTGTATATGTTTTACACAACTCACAATTCTTGTTTACAAAATGCTCGAAATTACAGCATAAAAAACTAACTGTAGGATGCCCCGCCGTTTCACCCGCATATCACTCGATCCCGTGGAAAATTGGGATAAGATATTGCCCTATGTCCTAATCCAGGTCATAGTTTACCCATATGTCAAATTTCATCGAAATCCATGAAGCCATTTGAGCATGAAAGCGTAACAAACAAAGATACAAAAAATCACATATTTTCTTTTGAAATATTAAGAGAAAAAATCTTATTTTATACTAAATGTAAACTAATATTAATTTGCTTACATCACATACACACACACACACATATCATCATTTCAGCCGAAAGCTGTCCAATGCTGGACATAGGCCTTCTTCAAATTGGGGGGTTTGCCACGCTTGGCAGGCGAATTGGAGATCGCAGTATGGTTGTAAAATGCATAGAGAACGCTGCTGCGTATTCTCTAGTAGGTAAGTTCCTTAGTCGCCTTTTAAGACACTCACGGGGAGAATCGGGATGGTGATAGTATTTACCTCCGGCACCACAGGTAACATTATCATAACGTAACACTTACATTTAGATAACGTAATTTTTTTATAGTTTACAAGAGCCAGAAGGTGCAGTTGGTCTAATTCTGAAGATGCAACTGCATTCATATAGCAAAACCACACAAAACATTTGATCTATTCAAGTGCGGATGCTTCAGCTATCAAGTTCGCTCTTGCATTGTCTAAGTTACCAAAACAGGTTCATCTATTTCTTCTTCTTTGGACTACCGTTCTAGAGAAAACGATCTTCAGGAGTATTAGTATCTATAAAAGTGAAAACAATTAACGCAAATAATGTCAGGAAAACAAGTCGTAGCGGTTTTTAAAACAAAAGCTCACTAAGCATTCCATACGGGCATAATATTATTACAGTTCTAGCTATCTTTATTATTTGTTTGTTGTTTAAACAATAGCGTTTAATATAATATAATAATATGCATTATAATCTGATCAAGTTAGACCCTTGTGTGTATTTCTTGTTTGGGTTACCCTTCGGTTTTATTTTATTAACATGATTGAGGCAACAAACATCTGCAGTGTAAATAAATATCGGTATTTCCTGCAACCTATGTTCCCACTGTTGGGACACACGCCTCCTCTCGGTAAGAGGGAGTGGGCCATAATCCGGGCCCAGTGCGGGTTGGTAGATGTCACATGTCTTCGAATTTTCGGTTCTAGAAAATGCCGGTTTCCTCACGATGTTTTCCTTCACCGTTTTGAGAGCAGTGGTGATGAAATAATTTTACACCAAGTAAAGCGCTTCCCTGGGTTCGAACTTGCGACTTACAACTCGTAAGTCGGGGCCGACACCGCTGGGCCATCACTCCTCATTTTCTACTGGTCAATCCGAACATTATAAACTAGTTTTCGACAGCGGCTTCGCCCGCGTGGATTTCGGAAATTCCAACAACACCAATATACGTTGTATTAGTTCCCTACCATATACCTTAAATAATCAATTTTATGCTGTTCACTTTGAAAATGAAGAATTTTCCACACACAACTTCACCCCCTTTTTCGGCTGTTCGGGGGTAAAATTTTCGAAAACGTTGAGATACGTATTATAATTAATTTTTAATCGTCAGTCTAACAAAAAAATTGGAGAACCTAGCCTAAAGTCCGTCAGTCTCAAAAGACTGACGGACTTTCATACAAACTTCCACCCCCTATTTCACCCTTTTCCGGGGGTTTTCGTCAAATCCTTTCTTAGCTGACGTCTCCTACTCATAATCCACCTCTGTGCTTCGTAGGTCCAGTAGTTTTGAAGATTTCGTGATTAATCAGTGAGTGAATGAATGTATGAATGATTGACCTTTCGCTTTTATATATAGACTAGCTTTTGCCCGCGGCTTCGCTCGCGTTAAATTCGAGGTAACACGGTTCCCCTTTCCTGATTTTAGAACACAGAAGAGAACTCGGAACAGAATGTTATTTTAATACGCTACTGTAGTCGATATTTGGGGATAGAATGTAAAGATTCTGGTCATTGGACACACGTGAACATGCTACATACAATTGTCCATGGGAAAACCACGGCTTTTCTAAGTTAACCCCAGCCACCTAAAAAAGAAAAAAAAATTAGCCTATATAGAGTGACATAGGCTAATTTTTTTTTCTTTTCCATCCTTTAAACTATCTCCACTTAAAAAAACACGTCAATTCGACGCTCCGTTTTGCCGTGAAAGACAGACAAACAGACATACACACTTTCCCATTTATAATATAAGTATAGATAGATAAATAGATGGGGAGAGTACATTTTATAAGTTTCTTTACAAGGTGGTAGGGACTTCGACGCATAACTTTTTATCATAGATTCAGTACATGATGTATAAGAGATAGAAGAAGAAGATGTCGTGAGGATAGTTTTGAGGATGAACGGCTTTTAGTATATAAATAATGATATGGATAGAAAGGGGGTGACTACTGAGATGACGACTAATAGAGAAGTATGGAAAACACGACATGTTCCGTCGACCACAAATAAATTCGAATAAGGGCAGGATAATGATGAGTAAAATCACTGTTCCGTCCCGTTTGAATTGTTTACTCTGTGCGCCTACGTTTCCAAACGTGTAACAGAGTGAGAACTGTCACTTGTCAGTTTGACACTTGATACTGCTCTTTGGTTTTGATCTTGAAAAAGATGGTGGGTCCTATTGGTTTCCCGACCCCGTTTTGTTAAAGTAATCCGTTTGAACCGGTCGTTTTTGTGGACAATCTGTCGTGACCCAATTGTTTTGTGTGTAATAATCCCTTTTGACGAAATAGAACGGGTTTTAGTTTGAACTTTGGTTGAAATAGTTTGAGGTTAAGTGATAGTGATCGGGACCGACGAAGCTAGCTTCTGCCCGCGACGAAGTCGCGGGCAGAAGCTAGTAATAATTAAATCCTATGGTGAAGCCCTGGCCTGGCGTCGATCAATCACAATGACTGTTTTATGTTTTTTTTTTTTTTTTTTTTTCAGGATGGGAAATCATCAAATGACTTCTCCCACTCTGGGCGGAGCGGGAGGGCGTGTCAGACTTTTACTGACTAAAACCCACCCGTGTTTCATCAGTTGCCCATGTGCCAGGGTCACGGTATCTCTTTCGAACAATCACGCGACCCCGGCAGGCATTGGTCCTAGTAGACCCCTACACTGCTGCTGACATCTCTTTGAGGCGCGCGTGGAACACTGCGCGCCGTCGACCCGAGCCTGGTCCTTACCGGGCGGCGAGCCACCCATTGCTCGCCACCCGCAAGCTCGCGCCTACGGTGGCCGGGAGTCCGCTATTGACTCCCGACGCCCGGGGCGTCTCCTCCTGCGGCGGCTAGGGACGTGAGGGCGCAGAGACTGCCACTCCCTCACGCGCCCCGCCTCCTCCTTCGCGAGCATTACTGCTTCGCAGAAGGAGGTGACGGCTTCCCATTCCCTCTCGCTCCGTACCATGGCTCGCACCAGGGCCGGACGCGAGAGGTCGCCGCCGCCGATCGCCTCCACGAGGACACGGCGGTGCTCCGCCCAGGCAGGGCATACCTCCACCGTATGCTCCACCGTGTCCTCCAGACGATCCTCGCAATGGAAACACCCGGACGTATCCTCCCGCTTTATCCTGAACAGGAACCCACCGAAGCACCCATGCCCGGTGAGAACCTGCGTCAGGCGGAAGGTGAGGACGCCGTGGCGCCTCTCTATCCACTCCTCAAAGAGGGGACTTACCGCCGCAATAGTGGCGTGCCCACTGTTTTATGTTTCAAGTCAGTAGAGTGCGATTTTTATTTCTTTTGGAGCTTCGCAGCAGTCAGCTAAAAAAGGCCCCCAAATAAATTGTCAAACAGGGCCCTTATAGGACTAAGTGCGCCACTGGACTATGTATAAAGTAGTTTGACAACTATTTCAACAGAAACAACTAAG
Source organism: Aporophyla lueneburgensis (assembly GCA_932294355.1). Taxonomy (NCBI): domain Eukaryota; kingdom Metazoa; phylum Arthropoda; class Insecta; order Lepidoptera; family Noctuidae; genus Aporophyla; species Aporophyla lueneburgensis. The sequence goes on from OW028735.1 coordinate 18,548,044, forward strand.
AAGTGTATAGGTACACTCTATAGATCGGCTATTTCGCTGTCTGCTGTATACTAAATTAACATGTTGCCGCCTATAACTGGTCTATAATATGGCCCAGACCAGCTGCCTGACAGTACCTACGATCGTAAATTATCGTTTAAATTCTAATACCGAGCTAGACAACTATTGAAATGAATAAGATTTATGGCTTAAATAACTATTTTATAAAATTACATAAAAAAAGAAAAAGAAAAATGTGTTTATTGGCATTATATCATCTCGACATAGTAACTTATTAAGATAAAGTCGCTTCCCTTCGTCTGTACGCTTTTAAACTTCGCAGCAGATTTTGATGCGGTTTTCATCAATAGATAGAGTGATTCAATAGGAAGGTTTATATGTAATAATGCAGGTGAAGCCGCATCGTGCGGAAACGAAAAACCACCAAAACACTCCATCAACTGAACCAAAATTGTGAAGACATGTGACATTTTCCGACTCGCACTGGGCTCACGTGGTGGATTACGGCCCACTCCCTCTCAACGAGAGGAGGCATGTGTTCCAGTGGGACCAGTATAGAATAATTATGTATGTTTTACTAAGGTTCGAGTTTTAATCCTATTCACTAACTTGACAATTAAAGGGATACCAGGTTTTGACAAAAAAAAGATAGTGAGGTGGTGCAAGAATGAATGAAATTGAATGAACTTGAAATAATGTACTTACATGCAAACTTTGTAATTTAAATTTAATAACTTTTCTTAAAACAAGATGTGTACTATATCGATATATATGTAGTCTATGGCTGTCAGAGGAAATAAAATGACTTTAGTAAAAAAATAAGCAAAATGAAATGATTTTTATATTTAGTTTTGTTTCTATCAGAAGAAAATAAAAAAGGAAATAACTTTTATTAAAAATTATTAATTATTCTTATAATCCACACCTAAAAATGATTTTTTAAAGTTTTATTTAATTTAAAACATTTTTATCATTCATTCTTTATGCGAAATCGTTCACTACCCCGACACTATTAGTTTTAGAATGGTATCATTATTTTGCATTGAACTGTCAAGTTAGTGAATAGGATTAAAACTTCAACCTTAGTACCAATTACGAATAAAATTATACCCCAATTGTACCAATTATTTTTATTACAGACTAGCCTCTGCCTGCGACTTCGTCCGCGTCAAATTTTTCTGCCCTGATCCTTCCCGTCGCATCGAATTACCTACCAGTTTTCGTTCATTTTCGTTGCTGGTCCGCTCCTTTTAATCGTAGCGTGATGTTATGTAGCTTATAGCCTTCCTTAATAAATAGGCTACCAAAAGCAAGCTCGCCGCTAGCGTGATGTTAACGCCTAAAGCTGTCCTCAAGAATAGGGTTAACAAATACAACATATTTTTTTCAAATCTGACTGGTATTTTTAGAGATTATCGCGTTCAGACAGACAAACAAAAAACCAACAGTGTATACTTCATGATTAGTCATCATCATCATCATCATTTCAGCCGAGAGACGTCCACTGCTGGACATAGGCCTCCCCCAAGCACCGCCACTTCGACCTGTTCTGTGCCTCCCGCATCCAACGTATTCCTGCGGCCTTCACCAGGTCATCGGTCCATCTTGTGGCAGGCCTTCCAACGCTCCGTCTTTACTGACGCAGTCGCCACTCCAGAACCTTCCGGCCCCATCGGCCATCCGTTCTGCGAGCAATGTGCCCTGCCCACTGCCACTTAAGTTTGGCAATTCTTCGGGCTATGTCGGTAACCTTGGTTCTCCTACGGATCTCTTCATTTTTGATTCGATCGCGTAGGGAAACTCCAAGCATAGCCCTCTCCATTGCTCTTTGGTGTACATGATTAGTACAGATTACTTATGAATCGTAACAGGTGGCGTGCTGTAGTTACTGCCTACCATCACAATGAAATACGGCGTGAGTAAGTGAATGCCGATCTCCTCACTAAACTTGACCGCCTTCTAAATAACTGCATTCGATTCGTTTTCAATCTTCGTAAGTATGATCATGTGTCCGCGCACCGGTTGCTTTTAAAATGGCGACCCATCCGTCAGCGCAGAGAGTTAAGGGCTCTGTCAGAGCTGTTTTCCATACTTGACAAACCCACTTCTCCTTCTTACCTAACTTCCAAGTTTCAGTACTTGTGCTCTGCGCATAGTAAAAATCTCCGTTCCACTAACAATCGTCTTCTACGATGTCCTTCTCACCGCTCTGGTTTTATTAACCGCTTGTAACCCGAGCGCGCATCTTCTTAAATCTTATTTCTTTGTTCAGGCGGTCTTTCTATGGAATGCGCTTCCTCTGAATATTAGGATGGCAACCAGTCGGTTATCGTTTAAAGTGAAAGTACGTGAGCATATATGTCCGTAAGGATTGAGGAGCCACATCAGATTTTTAAAATCTGATTTCACCATTATTTAGCAGCAATGTAGCTGATTTTGCAGTAGGAATTCTAGATTTAGCAGCAAAATATATATTTAATGCAAAAGTGGCTCCTCAATCTAAACGTCTGAATTGAGGAGCCACCTGGAACTCGTTAAGTAACAGATGAATATTTTTGAAAATTTTGTATCATTTAGTAGCAATTGTGCATATTACTGTCTTAAAATTTAGCTTCTGTAGCGCTAAAATGAAAGAAAATACAATACTTTTAGTATGGCTCCTCAATCTACACTCAAGAGGTGAATTTCTATTGGATATGAGCGATCAATTAATATATTCGACATAATGATCATTTAGCAGGTGTTGTGTTTGTTTTTGCAGTAAAGGAATAAAATAGTAAAACAGAGTAAATTTTGTAGATGAACGCATTTTCTTTGGCTCCTCAATCCTGACGTTCTTATTATATATGTTTGACTGTAGCCACCTGAGATCTCAACGGAATCTAAAGCCAGAGATACTAACATTTAGCAGAAATGTCTGCTATATATATCTGCACAGTTCAGCAATGTATATAGTTTGGATTCTGAAAAAACACCTACTTACCTATTTTCTTGTAAATTCAGTGTGAAGGGTGACCACATATCCGAGGATACCGCACGATCTCGTGCGAGGCGGCGAGCCTCCTTGCCGGAGTGCCGCCATGGGATCTGGAGGCAAAGGTCCTCGCGCACATGTGGGAGTGGCGCGAGGAGGCGAAACGCCGGGGCGAAACTCCGCTGCCGCGACAAATCGCGGCTCGGCGGACAGAGCTCCGGTGTGATCTCATGGCGACATGGCGGGTACGATTGTCGCAACCCAGCGCAGGGCACGCCACAATTGCGGCGGTAAGTCCCCTCTTTGAGGAGTGGATAGAGAGGCGCCACGGCGTCCTCACCTTCCGCCTGACGCAGGTTCTCACCGGGCATGGGTGCTTCGGTGGGTTCCTGTTCAGGATAAAGCGGGAGGATACGTCCGGGTGTTTCCATTGCGAGGATCGTCTGGAGGACACGGTGGAGCATACGGTGGAGGTGTGCCCTGCCTGGGCGGAGCACCGCCGTGTCCTCGTGGAGGCGATCGGCGGCGGCGACCTCTCGCGTCCGGCCCTGGTGCGAGCCATGGTACGGAGCGAGAGGGAGTGGGAAGCCGTCACCTCCTTCTGCGAAGCAGTAATGCTCGCGAAGGAGGAGGCGGGGCGCGTGAGGGAGTGGCAGTCTCTGCGCCATCACGTCCCTAGCCGCCGCAGGAGGAGACGCCCCGGGCGTCGGGAGTCGATTGCGGACTGCCGGCCACCGTAGGCGCGAGCTTGCGGGTGGCGAGCAATGGGTAGCTTGCCGCCCGGTAAGGACCAAGCTCGGGTCGACGGCGCGTAGTGTTCCACGCGCGCCTCAAAGAGATGTCAGCAGCAGCGTAGGGGTCTAATAGGACCGATGCCTGCCGGGGTCGCGTGATTGTTCGAAAGAGATACCGTGACCCTGGCACATGGGCAACAGATGGAACACGGGTGGGTTTTAGTCAGTAAAAGTCTGACACGCCCTCCCGCTCCGCCCAGAGCGGGAGAAGTCATTTGATGATTTCCCATCCTGAAAAAAAAAAAAAGCGTGACCACATTGTACTTGTATTAATGAAACCAGGATAAGTAATTTATTAAATTTATATTTTCATAACAGGTTATGTCTATCGTAACTACAAATTGGTTATAAATAACCAATCAATTTTGCTATAAGTTATAGAATGAATGGATATTGGCTGAACTGCATACATTATATATATACATTGCTGAACTGTGCAGATATATATAGCAGACATTTCTGCTAAATGTTAGTATCTCTTGCTTTAGATTCCGTTGAGATATCACGTGTTTAATGTAAAAGTGTTTGTACAAACCTACTTACAGAAATAAAATCATTTATCATTTACAGTCCTGGAGTGGAGACCGCGTATCGGCAAGCGTAGCGTGGGACGCCCCCCAGCTCGGTGGACCGACGACTTAAAGAAAGTGGCTGGGATAGACTGGATGCGGAAGGCGGAGGACAGGGTGTTGTGGCGCAATATGGGAGAGGCCTATGTCCAGCAGTGGACTGCGATAGGCTGAGTTGATTGATCATTTACAGTCAAACATATATAATTAGAACGTCAGGATTGAGGAGCCAAAGAAAATGCGTTCATCTACAAAATTTACTCTGTTTTACTATTTTATTCCTTTACTGCAAAAACAAACACAACACCTGCTAAATGATAATTATGTCGAATATATTAATTGATCGCTCACATCCAATAGAAATTCACCTCTTGAGTGTAGATTGAGGAGCCATATTAAAAGTATTGTATTTTCTTTCATTTTAGTGCTACAGAAGCTAAATTTTTAGACAGTAATATGCACAATTGCTACTAAATGATACAAAATTTTCAAAAATATTCATCTATTACTTAACGAGTTCCAGGTGGCTCCTCAATTCAGATGTTTAGATTGAGGAGCCACTTTTGCATTAAATATAACTAGTGATATATTTTGCTGCTAAATCTAGAGTTCGTGCTGCAAAATCAGCTACATTGCTGCTAAATAATGGTGAGATCAGATTTTAAAAATCTGATGTGGCTCCTCAATCCTTACGGACATGAGCATATTCGTAAGAAGTTGGCAGATTCATCACAGCGCTGATTTGCTGGATTCGTTTTCTCCTCAACCTATCGTTATTTCTCCAGACTATTTTTTATTTTCGTTATGTATATATGTATGTATGTATGTATTTATGTGTTTGTATGTATTATTTTCCGAAATATCTATCCCTATGCACCTACCATGTTTTGTCTCTGCATCACCATAAGGTTGACTGGTAGAAAATGCCTTAGGCATTAAGTCCGCCTTTGCACAGTATTTTTTACTTGTACATAAAGTTTTAATAAATAAATAAATGTAGGTATGTAAGCAAATTACCTACCAAATATTGCGGTGTGCTCTAGAAAATTACAAAAGAAGAATTACTACGCCGTAGCAGTCTCGTAGCACGTTCCAACTCTTCATAAATACAATACATACACAGTTACTACGTTAGACCATATAACAAGGTATATTCTTCAAGTAGCAATATTAAAATCAGACTCAAGTAAGGTATAATTTTCAGGTAGCAAAGAAGTAAGTAGATTAACGTGTAATGCCTCGTAGCCATTTCATAGCAAATTTTTTTAGCGACTTCAAAATGGAAAATGTTCTCAATTCATCTATATTCATTTTTTTGTATGTTCCGCGCTATCTTCGGCAATTGTGGATGGATTTCGAAATTTTTTTTTTTTGTGGATAGAGTTTGGTCAGGGGTGGTCCCACATAAAATTTATTTACTTTGCTTGGGTATTTTTGGCGTTAGCCTTGATAATACGTTTTTTAATCCACTTGGTATATCTAGATGACACTACTCCTTCCTGTCCTTTGCTTACGTACGATAGCAAGTAGTGGTATACGAATTGGTGAGGGGTAAGATCCATATTAACCTTTTGAATGTCATAAGTTACACAGTTCGACGTAAGCAATTGTCTTTCTATTGTGTCTCTAATTACGGCATTCGAAGAGTTAAGGTAAAAATAAAATTAATTAAAAAAAAGAACAACCGACTGCCCACAAAAATGAACCTTGTGATGGCCGCAGGAATCTGCTGGATGCGGGAAGCATAAAAACCGCGAAGTGGTGGAGCTTGGGGGAGGCCTGTGCTCAGCAGTGGGCATCTTTCGTCTGAAATGATGATAATGATGATGACATATCTACGCGTTCCCGAGATAAAAGACCTTAACAGACAGACAGACAACAAAGTGCTCCTACAAGGGTTCTGTTTTTCTTTTGAGGTACGGAACTCTGAAACGAATGGTTTAAATTCTTCTTGAGCTTGTAGCTACTTAATAACAGCCGCGAGCACTTTAAACTACGCTTGCTGCAGTTACTCTGTGGATGGGTGACCAATTAACAGACAGCTCTGCTGTTGGGGAGTTTGTTTCGCCACTTCTTCTTCCCAGCTAAAGCACTAGGAAGTGTCGAAGAGCGGGCGTTTTGGGGGGACTGTCTTATGTAACTTTGACGTTCAAAAAGTGCTGACTCTCAGCCTAGTTTGAATAAATGACTTTTGATTTTGATTTTGCAATCATCTTCACATATCTGTCCCTCCTTTTTTCCGACAGCACGTTAATCCGTTGGTCCCGGCTGTCATTCATACGTCTCTGACGATCGTTATGGGTCGTCAGAAGCCAGAAAGTCTGACAACCAGTCTTACCAAATGGTCGTATAACCCAGTAACTGGGTTGTGGAGGTCAGATAGGTAGTGGCTCCATATAAAGTACTGGTACTTAGCTGCATCGGTTTAGACTGGAAGCCGAACCTTAACATAGTTGGGTAAAGGCTAGGCAGATAATGAGCGTTTATAACCTTTACTGAAGCAAGAAGAACAAAATGTAAAAAAAGTAATAGTTATAATTCTACTGATCCTACTATTAATAAATGTGAAAGTTTGTACATTCGGATGTTTGCTACTCAATCACACAAAAACGACCGAACGGATCTAAATGAAATTGGCACTAGAGATCGTTTATAGCCTGGAGTGACAGATAGGATACTTTTTATGCCGGTCGTACATTCTCGTGAGATAATTTCCGACCTCCATGCGGGAGAAGCTACTGGCAAAAGTTGGTATTAATAAGAAATTTAAAAAAAAATCTTCTTGGAAAAAAAGCATGAGTTTATGTAAATGTGTGTTATTATTTATTTGTATATTTTCTTTTTTTTTTTTTTATTGTTGTGATGTTTTGGCGGTGGGTTGTTTTGCCAGCATTTTTTTTTGTTTTTGTATCTTCATCAACGTCATTTCAGCCTTAAGCAGATGTCCACTGCTGGACATAGACCTCCTCCAATTTGCAGGGCTTTGCTGAAGTGTAGACAATTTTTTCGAACATTATGATGCAATGGATTAGCAATAAATAACCTTCAAAATGATTCATCATCATTTCAGCCGAAACCACTATAGGATATAGGACTCCCTCAAAGGGAGCGGTTTCACCATAATCACCACGGTTGACAGGCAGGTATGGTGGTAAAATGCATAGAGAAACCTGCTGCCCATTCTCTAGTAAGTCCCATAGTCGCCTTTTACAACACTCACGGGTAGAAATGGGGTAATGCTATTCTGTACGCCCGGCACCATACGGGAAAATTTCTTATATATTATTATAAGGTATATTATTTTCATACTACGCCATAACATAATACTAGAATCATTAGCCAACGTGACAGTTCAGGGACCTGCTAGTAATGATGATTTGTCGTAATTAAAGCGAAAGGAAGGACGGTCTTCTGCTATCGCGCCATCGAGAAAGTAAGAGTGTGACAATTTCACGCTCGCGACTCATGCGCACTGAACTTCACGTCTAATGCGAGATTGTGTAGCGACAGCACACGAGGGCTTTCCATGGTATAAATAATATTTGAAATTTTCACTTTTGTTTCTGTGTTTTAGAAATATCGGCTTCTATTTCTTTTAAATACCGGCTAATGATAGCGTTTACCAGTAAAGGTCATCGTAGTAGTAGCAGCTTCAATATCATCAGGATTGTGCCAAAATCTAGGGTAAAATTAAATTTTAGAAGTTGATAATGCTTTACCCACGTGTGGGTATCGATATTGAAAAAGAATAGAATAAAATTAGAACTAAAAAAATAACTTTCATAATTGCTACTTCAAATGACGCTGGGTCATGTGCAGAAGGCAAACAAACGACTGTTATGCAATTCTGACTATAACTGTGTTGTATTGTAAATTTTGGTAATTCGTAAAAAACATCTAACAATAAGTTCCACGAAAAATTACAAAAACAACTGAATGATTATTGACTGCTGACATTGCAAAAATGCACGGAGTCTGAATCTGTGCTCATTTGATGGCAATAGGCTCGCCATCCATTACATGGGAATGAAACATGGCAAAATGTGGGTGTACTATAGGTTGTAGCAATAGGTAGGTACGTAAAAAATATTTCAAGTCTGACAGCACAGTCCACAACGTCATTACGTATGTGCATGTTTTAACGATTTGAAATGTGTATTGATAATATAATTTGGCCCAGGTCAAAAGAGTCGTACGTGGCCATATTCTGTATTTACGTGCACGAAATTTTGCACGTCCTCTTCTAAGAAATATGTTAGTACTGGCTTAATTTATATACTTTATACCCTTTGCTTAATAACAATATTCAATTTTAACACCTGCTACATGGACTTTGAGGACGATTTTCATCTCCCAGTTAGGGTTACCGCAGACTAGCGCGATGACACTCAAGTAAATCAATTTCCATGAAGATTTCATAGAAACTGTTCTATTAGAGTCGCGTCACGTCGTTGCCTTGCGCTTGTCTACGAAAGTCTTTATGTTGTTGCGCAAATATAATATCTACCTAAGCCTAATAACGACATTTAAAAAGACATTTCTGGTAGAAAAATGCATTTGATGAGTTTCTTGGATGATATTATTTTTGAAATGATATCATTTATTTCTATCTTTTCTCTTGACATTTGTATCGGTGTAAACTTACATTTTAATTGTTCCTTATTTTATATAACAAGTATTACATAATATCGAATTCAAGCCGATGTTTGCCGCCACAAAGTTTTCAAGCGTATATTGCGCTTAAAAAAAATGTGGGGAAAGACATGACCGGCTATGTTAGCTGTAGAAGCAGATGACCGATAGAGTAGTCGTGTTTTTCAGTCGAGCCCGCGAGTTGGCAAACGTACGATAGGAAGCCCTCAGGCTAGGTGGAACGACGATCTTCGCTGGTAGCAGCTGGTTGAGAGTTGCCGAGAATCGAGCTGAATAATGTGCAATTGGAGAGGCCTATGTCAATTAGTGAACTGTTATTGGCTGATGATGATGATGAACGTAGAGAAAAGGATAAAAAAATTGCTCATAGCCCTAGCGTCATATAAAGCCCGAATAGGATTAGATCCCCAAATTACTAAGAGGAAGCAATCTATACTATATATTATCTTATATATTTAAAAATCTTGTGTCACGATGTATGTTGCCAATAAACTCCGAAACTACTGAACCGATTTCAATCAAATTTCACAAGTACCCGTATTTTGGTCTAACTTGAAAGATAGGATAGTTTTTATCTCAATTACTGATCTCAATATTTGCAAATTAAATGTCTTTTATAGAACAATGTGTGTGTGTTCATTGGTTAGGTCTATGAATTCCTAATAGATGGCGTGGGTTTCAATTTCTAGATGATCTTCTTTACATGCTTAGATCTTTTAAACTACGCAAAGGATTTAACACGGTTTTCACCATAGACAGGGTGAATCAAGAGGGAGGTTTGTAAGTATAATACGCGGGCGAAGCCGCTGGAAAAAGCTAGTATATATTATATATTTATATTATAATATTATAAAGCTGAAGAGTTTGTTTGTTTGTTTGATTGAACGCGCTAATCTCAGGAACTGCTGGTCCGAATTAAAAAAAATATTTTTGTGGTGGGTAGCCTATTTATCGAGAAAGGCTATAGGCTATATAACATCACGCTACAACCAAGAGGAGTGGAGCAGAAATGAAAAATATTGCAAAAACGGGGAAAATCGCACGGGTAGGCGATTCGACGCGACGGGAAGGGTCGGGGAACAAGAAATTTAACGCGGACGAAGTTGCGGGCAGAAGCTAGTCAGAGATAAATGTGCGCACTTCGAAATACGAAATGTAGCGGGTACGAAGAAGAAGAATTAAATGTTTACCAAAAAAAGACACATTTATTTATTTACAGAGAAAAACCATAGAAGCTAATGATATTAGTATAAATGAAGTTGATGGCAAATTAATACGTCATCATTCAAATAATAATTAATCTTTTGATTTTCTGCAACCACTACCCGACTCGAGTCGATGCTCGCACAGACGCAGATCTCGCCGAAATTGTCTCTGCGCAATTTCCCGCCACTTTCCATATTGTCTATGATTGTGTAACGCACACATGTTTGGTAATTCGATTACGTAACAACCAAAGTTTATGAGGACAGAGCATGCTTGTTAAATTACTTGTATTTCTTAATACTGCTTCAGATTTCATCGAGAATAGGGTTACCACAATCTGAATGAGAAAAGTCCTGACAAAGGGCAAATAAGTCCGAACATTTTACTTTTTCTTGTTTCAGTAATACTTTATGTACCTTTTTGATTGCAATTTTAAAATTACAGTGCCGGACAAGGTCTCGTCCACGTCCAGAAAAATCAGATCAAAAGTCCTTAAATTTAGGCTGAATCAGCATTTTTCTAACGTCAAAATTATTTAAAACTGCCGCTGTCCACTGCTGGCTACGGCCTCCCTAAATTTGGAGTGCTTTGCCATAATCACCACGCTTGGAAGGCGGGTTGGCGATTGCAGTATGGTAGTAAAATGCATAGAGAACGCTGCTGCCCATTCTCTAGTAAGTCCTTTAATCGCCTTTTACCACACCCACGGGAAGAAATGGGATGGTGCTATTCTTTACCACCATACAGTTCAGCACCATACTAGAGCTTTAACCTGGGAAGAATACGTGGCGCAACAAACTCCCCAGCAGCACAGCTGTCTGCCTCGAATACGGACGGATGGTAACTGTAACCGAGACACAGACAGTGTCAATCAGCTGTTTGTCGTAATCTCAGTTGTAACACAAGACGAATGATTGGCCACACGTCGTTTGTGAGTATGGTTTGCAGGAAAACTGTCTGTGCAAACTCCAAGTGGTAGGACAAAGTACGATATGGTTATAGTTTTGTCGATCGACGTGAATGAAGGCGCTCGTAATGATTTTAGAGCAGTTTGTTTAGTTATTGTAAATACAGGCCAAGAAAATGGTAATGTGTGATTAAGATACACAAGTTACACAACATAAACTCTGTGTACAACCATTTCAGCTAGTCTTGTTAAAGATTTTCCGTAAACAGTTCGTGTATTGACGTTGTTTCTGTTAACTATTCAGATCACTATTTTGACAAGTTTTGTATGTGAGTATTTAGTTTAGGTATAGTTATGTAAGTAAAATATAAATGGGAGCGGAAGATAACATGCTGAAGACATGTGTTCATCCAAAGCAAAAGATCCAGGCGCTGACTAATGATTATGCTAAGTTTCCATTTTTATGAAAATAATCAATAATTTTCATGAAAATGCATCGCATATATTTTCAGTCCGTAGTTGAGAATATTTAGGCGCAACTTTACATATATCTTTGATTTAGGGAAAAGCAAACTACCCCTTATATACTCATATCTTACTTAAGTCTCTTGCGTCGAACGAGGGGCACATCCTAAACATTCCCGACGATGCTACAAAGCTACTCCAGCACAGTAGCGTAGTTCACCAACACAGACCGACGTCCTTCCGTCCTTTCCGCCATGGTCCGCGGCGACGTCCCAATCCTTATCCGCCCCGAGGCCCCGATCCTTGCTCCAGCCAACCCGTTCCGCAGAGCCTGTAGCTTTAAATTCGTCCCTAAAATTCTTAGAATTGTTCCTATTCAGCCCGTCACTTGCTGCCCTCTTCCAGTGACGGCCTAAGCCAAGGTCCTTACCACACAAGGGGTGCTCTTCATGCCGGGGTCGCGTGATTGTTCGAAAGAGATACCGTGAACCCGGCACATAGGCAACTGATGGAACACGGGTGGGTTTTAGTCAGTAAAAGTCTGACACCCCCTCCCGCTCCGCCCAGAGCGGGAGAAGTCATTTGATGATTTCCCATCCTGAAAAAAAAAAATGGGGTGCTCTTAGCGTGCAGTCGCTTAGTTCTAAGTTTTTAAGCCCTGGCTAGAGGCCTTAATTTATTAGGGCAGCCACAGGCTAGACCAGTTATTTCAAAAGAAGGAAAAAGTTTTTTGCGTTACTCCAAAAATCCATTGCAACATTCTATGCTGCTTGCAATCTGTTTTCATCTGTCTGCAAAAAAAATCGCTTCCAATCTATTTATGTCGATTAGGTATACTTCTCCATCATTCACACTTTCCATTTTCAAAGACAAACGAGACAACCTACTTGTGTATTCTATCGAATCTAGCAACATTACGACACGCTACCAAGTTGCCAACTTAAAAAAAAGCAGTCACCGGTAGCGTGGGGTCGCCACGGAAGGCAATATCCTGTTTCCTGCTAACCCCTTTTTTATTTAAATGCACAATTATAAAGTTATTCGCTTGATTTCGTCAGCAGCACTCCGGCGCATATAAATGGACTTATAAAGAAAAAAGCTGGGGTGGTCCGTAGGTAATTTGTTTTACGTAATAATGCAGTTTTGTTTAAGTGATTGCTATTGGCTGAAATCTGTAAATCATTGGTAACATTAATGGGAGTCAAAAACGAAAGAATATGTCTTTGCTGCCTCTTTGGTCCAGAAGTCGAAAGCGCTACCGCTGAGCACAAGGTCCTGGGTTGTACAGTGCCTGTTTCATTCTTTTTCAGATGCTGACAGGAAAATCTTGGAAAATATTAATTCACTACCTCAGTGGTCTAGTGGTCGCAAGTGCTAAGATAACACAAAATTCGCTTAAAGCATGGTATACATAGGTTTTATAAAAATGAGATCATACATATTTAGCTTAAAATTAAAGCATGCAAACTACCAACTAACCAACTAACTGCTACTGCTGAGCATGATGGTGAATTACCAGGTCGGGCAAAGTGCTATCAGGAGTTCCTCAGTAGCAGCTCGAAGTTTGGATTTGTGCCTGGTTGATGGCAATAGAGTCATCCTAAATGAAATGGAACTTGAACATAACTGGCGAATATAAATGTACTTATGGTTACCTCAGCCCAACCCTTCGGGGATTCAATCAACTCAGCCTATCACAGCCCTCTCTTGGCCATAGGCCTCTCCCATGTTACGCCGCAACACCTTGTCCTCCGCCTTCCGTATCCAGTCTGTCTCAGCCACCTTTTTGAAGTCATCGGTCCTGCGGTCCATCTAGCTGATAGGCATACTACGCTTGCCGATCAGCGGTCTCCACTTGAGGTCTCGTCTACTCCACCAGCCAGTGGTCATTCGACAAACATGGCCAGCCCACTGCCACTTCAACCTGCTTACTCTGAAAGCTATATGTCGGTACCTTCAGTTCTTTTCCAGATAACTTCGTGGATTTGGCGTGAAATTATGTCTATATGATGAATGTGTCGTTATGAATGTTTGTATTGTTAAATTTATTTCGAGTCGGCTGGCTTCGTCTAAAGATAAACGCTACGGAATCTTCAAGTACCGTATTAAATTGATACTAAGATAAAATTACTAACTACCCACCTATCGTGACACTTACCGGAATTAATAATTCCAAAACACCAAATAAGTATTTATTGCGACATATCATGAGTTTGTAAAATGTCATTCGTTCATTTACAGACAATATTTACGAAAAGTATTTGGAATTAATATTACAAAGTAAAAAGAATGCAATAATATTGTATAAATATTAACAAGATTCTTGAGGACAAAAGTCGAATTCCTTTAATTAAGTTTTTGTTTACAGCTGACTTTTGCATTTCAAGGAAACATTAGCAGCTGTTTGTTAAAAATACAGGAACATCAATAACTACAAAAAAAATGTTAGTATTCGGCAACTTTGTAGAGATGGGAAAGTTGGGTATGACCTATCCACTTAAATCACAATAGTGCAGCGTAATACTACTTTTAAGAAGGAAGGGCAAAGAAAGAAAGAAAATTTTAATTTCGCAGGCTAGCAGCGCCTGCGAAATTAAAATTTTCTTTCTTTGTTTTAAGTTCTGTAGGCTGTGAAGTCCAGGCGCTTTAAGGCTTTATGCATACTGTGTACATTTTCTTCGAAATGGTATCAGTGGTAAGCAAAAAGAATGGGACCTCTACTAAGCTCCGTCCGTCTACGAATTTGCGACTTTCACTGTTAGTGTTTTATAAATTCCTTCGTAATGTTGACGTTTTTCTTCTACGACACTATATCCGAGCAGTTGAAACGGACACCGTTCCGTGTGGTGTATGGACGTATAGAATAGCATCATCCGTGATTCTTGCCGTGGTTCGACTACGGGAGTCACTAGAGAGAGGGCAACAGCGTTCTCTATGCATTTCACCACAATACTGCAATCGCCAACCCGCCTGCCAGATTATCGATAATGGTAAACCACCATACCCACTTTGGAGAGGCCTGCGTCCAGCAGTGAACGTCATTCGGCTGAAATGATGATTTTAATTTCATAAAATCTGAATCTTCGTATAGTAGAGTGATACGATAACTTTTATTTTCTCAACGTTACCCATGGCTGCACAGAATTCGCGTCCGTTGTTTACTGAGGCCCAAAAAGTAGGCCAGTTGTCGAGACAATGGTTTTAGGGACCAATCCACAAATAACTGCATCCGCTCTCCGTTTCGTCATTCTTGCTTAATTTATTATAAGAGCAGTACTGGCCCATTGGTAATCGCTCCGACTTACGAATTGTTGGTCGCTGATTCGAGCCCAGGCAGGCGCTTTACTTTGTGACGGAAAACATCGGTGAAGGAAAACATCGTGAGGAAACCGGCATGTCCTAGGTCCTAAAATTTACACTATCTACATCTACACTATCTACACTTAATATTATAAATGCAAAAGTAACTCTGTCTGTCTGTCTATCTGTCTGCCTGTCTCGCTTTCCTGCTAAAACTACTGAACCGATTTAAATGAAATTTGGTACACAGATAGTTTAGAGCCCGAGAAAGGGCATAGGCTACTTTTTATTCTGGCAGTATGTTCCCGTGGGACAATTTCCGACCTCCACGCGGGCAAAGCCGCTGGCAAAAGCTAGTACGAAATGTGGCATCTATCAACCCGCACTGGGCCCGCGTGTCCTAGGTCCTAAAATACGAAATAATGTGGCATCTATCAACCCGCACTGGGCCCGCGTGTCCTAGGTCCTAAAATACGAAATAATGTGGCATCTATCAACCCGCACTGGGCCCGCGTGTCCTAGGTCCTAAAATACGAAATAATGTGGCATCTATCAACCCGCACTGGGCCCGCGTGTCCTAGGTCCTAAAATACGAAATAATGTGGCATCTATCAACCCGCACTGGGCCCGCGTGTCCTAGGTCCTAAAATACGAAATAATGTGGCATCTATCAACCCGCACTGGGCCCGCGTGTCCTAGGTCCTAAAATACGAAATAATGTGGCATCTATCAACCCGCACTGGGCCCGCGTGTCCTAGGTCCTAAAATACGAAATAATGTGGCATCTATCAACCCGCACTGGGCCCGCGTGTCCTAGGTCCTAAAATACGAAATAATGTGGCATCTATCAACCCGCACTGGGCCCGCGTGTCCTAGGTCCTAAAATACGAAATAATGTGGCATCTATCAACCCGCACTGGGCCCGCGTGTCCTAGGTCCTAAAATACGAAATAATGTGACATCTATCAACCCGCACTGGGCCCGCGTGTCCTAGGTCCTAAAATACGAAATAATGTGACATCTATCAACCCGCACTGGGCCCGCGTGTCCTAGGTAATAAAATACGAAATAATGTGACATCTATCAACCCGCACTGGGCCCGCGTGTCCTAGGTCCTAAAATACGAAATAATGTGACATCTATCAACCCGCACTGGGCCCGCGTGTCCTAGGTCCTAAAATACGAAATAATGTGACATCTATCAACCCGCACTGGGCCCGCGTGGTGGATTACGACCCATACCTGTCTGAGAGGAAGCCTGTATCCCAGCAGTAGGAACATTATAGGTCGATTATGCTTAATTAGGTATGTTGAAATCGTGTTTTTCACCGTGGGATACTATTACTTTAGAGGCTTATGTGAAGTCCCTTGTGCTCCCGAAAATAGGTTTGAGCTACATGATGACTGATACATACATGCCGTCTGTTAGGACAGGTCAGCTCAACGTTGCAATGGCTCTTTCTTCAAAAGGCTCTTCCAGACATTGCCCTGCATTGTTAGACTCACATAAAATTCGAATAATATAATGTTTGGACTATAAAAGAGCCTATGACCTCTGAGTTTGTTTCGGCGTTTCTTTTCAGGGAACAATCAGCTAGGAAATGCCGGCGCCATCTAGTTTTAAAAAATAGACCAAAAAATGTTGACGTGTAAAAGTGTCTTATAAGATCTACTTACAGAAATAAACATTTCATTTCAGGTACTAGCTGGGTTCTCCCAGGATATTTTACAGAACCAAAAGAAATACGAAGACATGTGTCGTCGACCAACCCATACCTGGGCCCGCATGGTAGATTACAGCCCACTACCTCTCACAGAGAGGAAGCCTGTGGCCAAACAGGAGGAACAATATAGACTGATCATGATTATGATGCTATGCAGTAGAGCAAAGGCCAGTTTTGTGAGAACGCCTAGCATTATAGTCTTGCTTAGCAGTCGCTTGATAATAATGATATAGCTATTCGTGTCTTTGTGTGTAATTTGTTTGTCATCATTAGCCTAGTCTTATAATCCAACTAGGAGTCAGATTACAGTCTAATCGGATGTAGCTGAATCACAGTAGGTAGGTACTTCACATGGAGCTGCCGATCTTACCTCCACAACCCAGTTACTTGGTAACACGATACCTCATACCTCTTATCAACACTGCTTGCGACTTGCAGTCTTCGGACTACACCGCAACGACATTCAAAAATCTTCAAATTACAGACGGGACCTACGACTTTACGTGCTTTTCGAGGTATGGAGGTGTGACTGATACTATCTTGGCCACCATCAGGGATTTTAATTTTGATAACAAAAAAAATTTGTCGCTAATAACTCGCCAAATATCGGCATTGGTTTGTCACTGGTTCAAAAGTTACAAGGGTTTATTGGTCGCCGATCTGGAGACAGCTTACCCCAGCTTGGCCTATTTGAATCTCAAAAACTAGGGCACCTGGCAGAATATCAGAATTTGTTGATCGCTGGTTCAAAAATTATAAGCGTTTCTTTATGTTGCCGATCTGCACGCGTAGCATGACCGCCATAGAAACGGAATTTGTCGACGGAAGAGAAGACAAAATGATAGATTGTATCGTAGAAAAATTGTGTAAAACTGAAAAGAAGAGATGTTTCTATTCTTCAGTCGACAAGAGTACGATGTCAAGTATGATGACAATTTTTCTGATGAGATAGAAACATTTTTACAGAATTAAAATACATAAGGAACTTTTTTTGTTCTTGGTAGAATAGATATAGAATTGGTCATGTTACGCCGGCTGGAGAATATTTCCTCAGATTGGCCACATTTATATCTCAAAAATTTGGGAGAAACCAGATCTCACGTCAGTGCGGCAGATGGTTATTACATAGCCACGAGCCCTTCAATACGTTTATTTGTTTTGTGCTCCAA
The DNA here is from genome assembly GCA_932294355.1 of Aporophyla lueneburgensis. NCBI lineage: Eukaryota > Metazoa > Arthropoda > Insecta > Lepidoptera > Noctuidae > Aporophyla > Aporophyla lueneburgensis. Next base: position 18,565,805 of record OW028735.1, read on the forward strand.
GCCGCAACGTGGGGTAAAAATAAATAATTCAAACATACAAATATTCAATAAATACTTTAATTTTAAAACAATTCGGGTTTCATCTTACATTATACATTTTTGAATGTATTATAAACATTTTTACACTTTTTATTATTATTAAGCATTTTCATATAATTTATATTGAATATCTTAATTTAAGTATGAGGCACCTATGAATCAAGTATTTAAAGATTTCATAAAAGGGGTATTTTTTGTGTGTGTATGTTGACATAATTGAGAATTAAATAAAAAAGTGTGCGTTTCACGCCAGTGCTAATATTTTAAGTACAACCTTGGGGCATTTGCGCATTTATATAAAGAATTGCTTTTAGGAATGTTGTCATTAAAAAAAGGTTCATTAAAATTACTCACTGGTTTCATAAATAACCATTCATTTAACATCCATTGATGATTTCATGCATATATTGTCTATTGGCAGTAGGTGTATTTGGGAACTATTTATCTCAGCCCAATCTAGGGAGTTACTTTCTATTGACATTTCCAAACCTTGCATAGATTTTTTTTTGTTCACCAGAACCAAACTTGGGTACCAAATTTCAGCCCGAAAGCTTCAGAAGAAGCGCGTGAAATAATGATCGAAAAATTCCCGGAGATAAAAGTGAAATTAACTAAATAAAATTGCTTTGAGTTTTAAGATCTAATGCCTCAACATTGTAAAATTTCAAAATCAAGTAACCAATAAATAATTGAGATTTCAAATCAGACGTACAGTCAACTTAAGTTTTGTGACTGTACACATTAATTTTGCTCTAGTCCGTATATTTAAGTAACGTTTAAGTAAAACTATGGTTAACTGCATGGCAATACTATTATTATAATTAAGACTACAATTTGTATGCATGAAAAGTACGAGAGTATCTACAAACATATTTCGATTACTTTTAGGTTCTTAATTCAAAAACAGGCTCGATGGTTTAAACCCTACATAAAAATCAACATCTTTTGTAATCCCTCATTTTGAGTCCATCGTAAAAAATGCGATACATACAAATCGCATAATTGGTAAATGTTGCTCTAACTAAATTGGCAGGCGCTAACCATACTTTTCTTGCATACAAAAATGAGTCTACCTTACACACTTATCACAACTTTACAAAGTACCGTTCCCTTGTATTGAAAAACAATGTTAATAAGGTAACTATTTAATTGTAAGTTGTCAACTTGTCCAAAATGACTGCTCGAACGTTTGTAGACACTTTCATTTCACAGCCTTTCTTTCTATCAATATCCTCTTATCTGCCTAGCCATTTCCCAACCATGTTAGGGTCAGCTGACAGTCTTGCCAGATGAATCTGAATACCAGTACTTTACATCGAGGTAATGTTTATCTGACCTTCACAACTCAATTACTCGGCAATACGATAGCCCTTGGTAAGACTGATTGTCTTGAGACTTTCGGGCATCGTAACGACTGTCACGAATCTACAAATGACAGCCGGGACCAACGGCTTAACGTGCTTTCCGAGGCACGGAGGGGCTCCATCGCCCCGTGGTGCTGTATTTTTTTTTGCCACAAGCTCCTTTTCTTTCGATTAACATACACCATACTTCTTGTACTTAAACATTAGATAGTTCCATTATTTTTCTACCGTCATTGAATACAAGTTGACAACTATTTATCGTAAAAACTAATCGTATCATAGGTTTATATTGATGTAACCACAACATCTAGCTTGTGCACCAACTATAATTAAAAATGTCTCTTAGACACTGAAGTTAAAAGTGAACGAGTAGATAATCGACATTATAAAACAATCGTCACGTCATGAAATCGATATAGAATATCGATATGGTAAGAGACATCTCTTATAATCGATGAATTGAATTTCAAATTGTAACCGCTTTAAAAAGAAATTGTACGTTCATTGAACGTTCAAATTCAGAATACTAGAATAAAAAAGTTTATTAATCTAAGTCGACATTCGCATTGCTAAGCGCCGAAATTTGAAAATCGAACAGTGTGTTTTTTGAAGCGTTGGATTCTCAATGCTAGGATCAACACCGATAGTTCAAAATCGAGTGCACGATATAATCTCACCGCGATATTTTCACATCCGTTGCGGACGTGGTCTAACAGATTTTCAATGTTCAGAACATGATATTCAAATTTTGGCGATCTTCAGTGTCTAAAAAATTAAGTAACAATTTAAATACATACATCAGTATGTTTACATAGTATATCGAACTATATCACAATTTAAGGCTTCCACAAACAGGCACGACGCAACTTGTATATCAATTTCTATGAAAAGTTCGCGCGTCGCACAATCACGTTGCGCCTGTCTGTAGGAGCCTTTACGCTACACAAATGATGACTCTATGTATCTAAAATGTACTGGTTGGTATCTTAAAAAAGTAATTTTTAAATTTGAAATTGTAAGATAAAAAAATGGTGGTTTAAATGAGATATAGACACAACTATGGAAATTAAAAAGATTTATTACTTCAGGAAATGTTTGAAATTGGAATTAAAGTTTGAGTTTAAAAAAAATACTCCCTCCCGCCACCGCTATCGTTTCATTGCTATGATTAATATTGCATCTTGCTTTTGTGAAGAATAAAGCCAGAATATATCTGCGTTAGAAGCCTAAGCCTTTAAATATTTTGATTATTATTTCGTTTAAAATTCGTTTGAAAAATCCATAAATAATATTGTGAAACAGCAATGATGTCAAATCAATAAATTGGACTAAATGCTAACTTGGGTAACCTGTATGCGCAAAACAGTGAAGTGTTGCGCAACTGTGGCGCAACTGAGACGCAACTGTAACGCTACTGTGGCGCAACTGTAGCGCAACATCTAAGTAAAATGCTTAAATAAATACCTTAATATCAACACGTTCTTAATAAATCTCTAAATGTTCTCAATCTTTTCGATTTTCTCTGTTTTGTTGCCGAGCGTGGCCTTACAGACGTATCCCTTCAGTGCGAGCACGCCCCTACATTTTATGTGAACCTGGTAGCGAGCGCACCAGTCTAGGTTGTTACAGCCGACCCCTGCGTCTGAGAGAGTCTTTACTGCGGCTATTGACAGTAGATCTGTGGAAAATAAAATAGTTAAAATTTGTTTAAAAGATGAAGACGTTTGAAGAGATTTAAGTACTCATAGTGAAAAAAAAAATACATAGCAAACGTGAAAAAAAAAGAAAATATCATGTGCCAAGTGGTAAATGAAGTTTAGAAGGCAATATAAAAATAAAATGAATTTTTCTCCAAAGATAGTATTAGTTTTGTTCATAAAACAAAAATGTTCCTTCTTGGTTTCCCAAATTGTCATACTGCAACTCGGGACACCGCCTTTGTGTCAGCTTCTTTACATCTGTTACATAATAGTTATGAGCAGAAATGGCGCAGTGGTTCGAACACAATTTCATCACCACGAAAAATATATCCTTAACCAAAAATTCGAAGACGTGGCATCTACCAACCCACACAGGGCCCTATGGGGTCCCAGAGGTATATGGCCTCTCGACGCCAGGTTGATCTGCGCGATGGAGGGCCGCACATTACAGGCAGGTTATAGTTACCGGGTGGGTCAGCGTGCGTGAGGAGCTGCACGTCGTTGGCGCGGCAGAAGGCGTGCAGCGAGGGCGGCACCACGCAGCACGACGCCAGGTTGATCTGCGCGATGGAGGGCCGCACGCGCGCCCACGCGTGAAGCTTTCGCAGGCAACCACCACCTACGTCCGCCACGCCTAGTTGGTGAACCCGACCTAAACGGAACAAAGAACTTTAAAAAAAAATCTCTCCGACTATATTTTATACTTGTCAGAGGCTTCGCCCGCGTATCACTCTGTTATATTGATTGAAAACCGCAGTAAAATCCGTTGCGTAGTTTAGTAGATCTAAGCATACAGACACGGGAAGCGACTTTGTTTTATACTATAAAGATTATTTAGAAATTGAAATCCACGCCATCTAGTGGATGTCTACGCAACCTAGATGTCCGATACGATGAATTATCTTACACCGCAATAATATATAACCTATAGCCTTCCTCGATAAATAGGCTACCCAACACAAAAAAAAATTCAATTCGGAGTACTTCCTGAGATTAAGCGCGTTCAATCAATCAATCAAACAAACAAACTTTTCAACTTTACAATATTAGTATAGATAAAATGCAGAACCAGTATTAAAAGCGGCAGTTACATGTAGTTTGAATATTTTAGAGATTAATTACATTATTAATTTCAAAATAAAAAATGCATTGTCTTCGAAACAGAATCAATATGTGAAACTTCAGCTCCGTAGTATAAGAAGAAATGGTTTCAGTTCAGCTTACAAGATTTGTCCCAAAACCCTATTTACATACAAACAATCCAGTTAGATAAAAGTATCTCTATCTCTAACTGTGTGAATAATATGGTAAGAAAGGATGTGACTACTGAGATGACATCTAATAGAGAAGTGTGGAAGAAAAAGACATGTTGCGCCGACCACAAATAAATTGGGATAAGGGCAGAAGATTGATGATATCTAAGTTTCTCTTTAATTCGGAAGAAAAAAACGACTGAATAGCATATAAATTACCTTCTTTAACGAAATCCTCGAGCACGGCCCACAGGATCCTAATGCCGGGTAGGATGGCCTCACACTTGCGCGCGTCGGCCTCATTATCGGCCTCCACCTCCGTGCTGGACATGCGAACTGAAACAGTAGCCACGGAGCCTACTATAAATATATTTTTGCAACATTCACGAATGTTGAAAATGTGATGTAAAAGTGATAAGAGAAAATCGCGCTTGTATTGCCCAAAAAGGCAAGCATATAATACAGGATTTTTTTTAACCAGTGCGCAAATATTTTTTCTGGTTGTTCAGTTATCAGTAACAGAACACATTTCAACTTACTTTTCAATACTTTTTTTTTAATTTTTATCCGACCTAAAATCAGTAAACTGTGGACACCCTACATATTTCGTAATATGATATTGACAGAAGGAATAGGTCAGTAACCGCGCTGCGTAGGTACTTCGAACTTCGTAGAATTTTGACCGGTCGAACAGCTGGTAGACTTGTAGCTACGCTCGGTCGGTCACGTTCGCCAGCGCGCCGGCGCCGTGCGCAGGTTACCATAACAACCAGTTTCAAATAAACATCTTGTTATATTATCATTCGTTAACGATAACTTAATTTTTTTGTACTAAGATATATCAAAATTAAAATTGCATGGTTATTATAACTCATTTAAGTTTAATTTGTTCAAATTTGCGCACTGGTTAAAAACTTATCCTGTATATGTTTTATACACCCATATTTTGCCAAAATTTGCCATGTACTAATAATTTATTTAGAAATAAGTACAATATTATACAGAGGCGGACTTAATGCCACGGGCAATTTTTACTAGATTTGGGTGATGCAGAGACAAACATTGAAGAGTGCAATATCGAAAATAACACAATCCGCCTATTAAAATTTCTTCATACTTTATTTCCTAAGAAAAAAATCCAAGACCACGTTCTCACGAATGTAAAAATATCGCAGCGGAATTTTATCGTGCACTGGATGACTTTGTATAAAGAAAATAAAATAATTTAATAACCTCGGCTCTCAAAATGGTGAAGAAAAACATCTTAATCAAACCGGCATGTCTTAGAACCAAAAAATCGAAGAAGTAACATCTACACGCTGGGCCCGTGTGGTGGATTAAGGCCCACTCCCACACACATACAGAGGGCCTATGTCCCAGCGGTGGGCATATTATACATCTACAAAACAATCCCCACTAGGCCTACGTGATGGATTACGGCATACTCGTCTCACACAGAGAACGTCTCAATGTCCCAGCAATGGGAATATTATAGCCTATTAATCTACGTCAAGTTTTCTTTAGGATGCTTTTCTTTACAAGGCCATTTTGTGTCCCTATGGGATCACTCCATTCTTTCCATGTGACCAAAATAACCTTACAAAAACAGAACATTTCAGTATAAATTCAGTACTCACCATTGCTACCCATTGAGATGGGTGATGCCTTGGTAGAGTAGGTGCTCTTGAGGTTGGTGTCATCGGTGGCCTCTTCACGGTGCGTGTCGGGGTTGTAGGCAAGGATCACGTTATCGATGTATGTCGTGTGTAGGGCGGTGAATACTGGAAACAAATAATAATAGTGTTATTAAATCTATCTAGTGATGAAATCATAGAAGGAAATAAATAGATAGTTCGCGCGCGAATTAAAGTATTTCCTTCGAATTATTAAAAAAAATACACTCATGATGAAATATATCTAAGAACCACCGCTAGAAAGGCTTCTTTTAAATGAAAAAAAAAACGGACCCATATCGGTTCACCCGTTTACGAGCTACGGTCCCACAGATAGACACATAGCGGTCAATCTTATAACACCCTTCTTTTTGAGTCTGGGGTATAAATAGTTCTTGCTGTCGTCCCAAGCAGTCAATTGCGCTACCAACCAATTGACTCGCTACTCTTTTTACCACGATTTTACCCGACTATTTACTCCATTATTAAGTGAAACAAAAAGAAACGGTCTGAATCATCAGAATGCAAAAAATATACTCAATAAGTACCTTATTAAATACCGGCCAAGGTATATAGACAGAAGTTGTAGTATTCAGTTGAGCAGGAAAATCAATAACAACGACAGGAAATTAATCATTATGCATTTAGGATTTTCCAAATATGAGGAAACTTACATGTGAAAATAATAGTAGGTAAGTGCTAATTCTCACGTTATTATAGCTTCTCAAAGATATTTTGAGCCTTCCTTGACTGAGAAGCAAAACCATAAGATATGTTTGTGGTTTTAGCAATATATAGCTCTTTTTTCATGTGCCAATCCCCACACTCCTGTGCTAGCATCATCCAGGTTGTACCCTTCATGGTAACAATGTCATCCATGCATCACGCTGCCGGACCACCGACATCTCGTCTTCCAGTCCTTGGATACCATTCAGTGACAGCCTTACTCCACCTGTCCTCACTGCACCTTGCCAGGTGCCTGCCCAACTATATTTAAGTAGTATAATTTTGCTTTCCTATATCGAAGACCTTCCTGCATTTTATCGTCAATAGATACCAAAACACAATACATCAGCATAAATTCTCTTTAATTTAATTTGACCCTAAAAATGCAAAAATGAAAAAGAATTTTCCATAAAGAAGGTCATCGACCCAATTTTTTTAATATTTTTTTTTTATACTTGCCAACCGCCAACGGCATCCGATAAGTCAAAGGTTATTTCAATTTTTACAACAGACTACTAAAAATAAACATAGTTCGCACAACCCGAACATGTTTACTACACGTGGCTCGGTCGCCGCTACGTATAATTTACATGTTACATAAATAAAAGATAAGATATGTACCCTGCGTGACGTCACAGTTCATGATTGTATCGCTCTTAATCGCATTTAGAGTTTCAGCGCAACACACCCATTTTTATCTGAGATTTTTGTTATCTAAGGACGATGCGGTTAAGCTATATCTATGTCCAACAAAGAAAAATACAGCAAGAAAAGGCGTCATTGATGCTCAAAATTACTGTGAAACGACCATTGCTTACTTATTATGTAAAATCAGATAAACAAGTCCATAAAAAAGATATATACTTAAAGAAAAAAAATGTTACGTAAACTATTCTTTAACATCTTTTTTATAAGACGTTTCCTTATGAATTATTTTTTTTCATTCCCCAGGTTGATTATTATTATTACTGTTTATTGGAAGAGAGTGGGTATATTACACACTACTAAATAAATTATTAGTCTTTTAATTACACCCTTTTTTTCCTGGGTGGGAAATCATCAAATGTCTTCTCCCGCTCTGGGTGGAGCGGGAGGGCGTGTCAGACTTTTACTGACTAAAACCCACCCGTGTTCCTTCAGTTGCCTGTGCCTGGCCACGGTAAATCTTTCGAACAAATCCGCGATCCTGGTAGCTTAGTTCAACCCTGAAAAAGGGATTAATTTGATTGCAGTATTCCTAAATATCTCCTCACACGCGGCCACTGCAGTTATACGGAACAGCGTACCCACTGTCGCTATTCGGAATAGCGCACCTGCTAACATTATACGAAATTGCGTCCACTGACCTCATACGGAATAGAGCGCCAACTGACGTTAAACGGAATAGTGCACCCACTGACATTATACGGAATAGCGCGCCAACTGACGTTAAACGGAATAGTGCACCCACTGACGTCATACGGAATAGCACGTCAACTGACGGTAAGTGGAATAGTACACCCACTGACATTATACGAAATAGTGCGCCAACTGACGTTAAACGGAATAGTGCACCTATTGACGTTATACGGAATAGCGCGCCAAATGACGTTAAACGGAATAGTGCACCCACTGACGTCATACGGAATAGCGCGCCAACTGATGTTAAGTGGAATAGTGCACCCACTGACATTATACGGAATAGCGCGCCAACTGACGTTAAACGGAATAGTGCACCTATTGACGTTACACGGAATAGCACGCCAACTGACGTTAAACGGAACAGCGCGCCAACTGACGTCAAAAGGAATAGTGCACCTATTGACGTTTAACGGAATAGTGCGCCAACCGACGCTAAATGGAACAGCGCGCCAACAGACATCAAAAGGAATAGTGCACCCATTTACGTTACACAGAATAGCGCGCTAACTGACGTTAAACGGAATAGTGCACTTATTGACGTTAAACGGAATAGTGCACCAATTGACGCTAAACGGAATAGCGCGCCAACTGACGTTCAACGGAATACTGCACCAATTAACATTATACGGAATAGTGAGCCCACTATAGGGTTAAGTTAGTAGGTAGTGCAAAGTAATCATTTAGATTACGTATCTCAATCGTTGTCGTTTCAAAGACCTAATGTTTATACCTACCTATTTGATAACGATAACTGTGTATACTTTAGTAGGGTTGGTAGTGATTTTCTTGTATTTTTTTTTTCAATTTTGTTGCAGTTTAGTGTACCGTTTATTTTTCGGAATAGTCTTTACAATCAGAAGTAGGTACTCTGGTGGAATCCGGTAGCTAGCGATTATTGGTTTCATAAAAGCGTTCTTTTTAACCGACATCAAAAAGGAGCTTCTCTATTTTACCTCAGTCAGAAGTTTCAGAACTTCGTCATTTATAAAACCGAATTGAACATTTCTTATTTTGTTCCAGACTTGGTCAAGTTCTGATTAGTGGTTTTTTACAAACATGTTTTACTTTTGCTTTCATTGAATGCACCTCTCATAACAGAAAATAGTAATATACCGCAAAATTATACCACAGCGTAGAAACCCTGAATGACCGTAACTGTCAAAGAATAATGCATGATGTCATCGCCGGAAATAATACAGCTGTATTACGAACGAAGTAACGTAAGTTATCAACATAACGATATCGGGTCGGTATACATATATACAAACCTACCTACCTACATAGACATAATATATTAACATAATATTGTATAAAGTATGGGTTCCGTCGTACGTTGAAATCGATGAAAAACTCGAGCAATTAGTTAATTGAGTAGTAATTTTCAGTCGTCTGCAGATAATGTCCGGCAGTCAACGATGGGCAAGGTCATGGGGTCAATTGAATGAGAAACTCAAAAGGAATCTTGAATTATACATAGACGCGGTAAAATATTCGCGTAACTGTATCATTTTGACAGTTCAACAACATTCTAAGAACAAACATAAATTTGATTTTCCTACAACTAGGCTCAAGAAAATAGGTATCTCGTTTAGATGCCAATGTATTCAATATTATAATAAACTTCCTAGCCACATTCAAGAAGTAAGCCTTAATAAATTCAAATATTTTTTACAGCGGAAACTATGCCAGAAAGTCTTTTACGCTGTTTAAAGACTACACTGAAGGCAAAAAGGCTTGGGATTGAGCTGCTGCAATAAAATACGCCCCCCATTTCTTCCCGTGGGTGCCGTTAAAGGCGACTAAGGGACTTACTAGAGAATGGGCAGTAACGTTCTCTATGCATTTTACAACCGTACTGCGATCGCCAACCCGCCTGCCAAGCGTGGCGATTATGGCAAAGCCCCCCAAATTGGGGGAGGCCTAAGTGCAGCAGTGGACGTCTTACGGCTGAAATGATGATGATGATGATGATGATGAATAAAATACGGTGAATCATATTTTTATTTTATTTGCAGAAAATTTTGTATATGATACCTACCACTTTACTTAAACATCGAGATAAATATTTACTTTGTAAAGTATGCATAATATTATTTTAATTATTGTGAATCAGAGGACTATGGGGGCATTGTTTTTCTCTCTTTCTTTCAATTAGTTTTGATGATGGTCTGGCAGTTTGAGTCTTTTTAACCTACCCAATTGTCCTTTTATGGACATAAAAGTATGAAATATTATATTACTTTAAATAGGTATTCATTCATTGATGATCAATTGATCATTGTTTCACTTTAGATTACGGTCTGGCAGTTTGAATACTTTATGCGGCCTACTCAAATGTCCTTTCTTTGGTATTGTACGTCGGATCGTTGAGCTTCTTAAGTTCTGAGTTGAGCTGCACGATTAGTGACAAATGTGTGCACTGACTGGACAGGTCCACTTAATCTATGTGGTTCTTTCCTCAAAAGACCATTGCAGTCACCAATCTCATGAGATTGGTCTTCAGGTGATGTCCAAGATTATGTCTGGACTTTAAAAGAGACTGAGACCTCTGAGTTTGTTTCGGCTTTTCTTCTCAGAGTAGTCAATTAGGAAACGCCGACCTCATCTAGTTTAAAAAAATAAGACTGACGTGTAAAAGTGTTTGTGCAAACCTACTAACAGAAATAAAATCATTTATCATTATAAGAATAAAAAGGAGATGAACGATTCGTTGAATCGAAGAGACGTCTAACTAACGAATCTATACTAATATGTTTGTTTGGTTGGTTGAACGCGTTAATCTCAGGAACTACTGGTCCAAATTGAAAAAATCTTTTTGTGTTGGGTAGCCTATTTATTGAGGAAGGCTATAGGCTATATAACATCACGCTACGATCAGAAGGAGAGGAGCAGCAACGAAAAATGGACGAAAAGTGGCAGGCAATTCGATGCGACGGGAAGGGTCACGGGAGCAAAAATTTGACGCGAGCAAGTCGCGGGCAGAAGCTAGTCTTGAAATAAACGATTATAAGTAGGTACCACTTATCACCTCTATAAATATCGAACTCGTAATAAGGTAACAAGAAATAAGTTCTGTTATCAACACGTATATTGATCAACACTGTAGATTACTGGCAGCTAATTAAGATGGTTTGATTTGATTTCATATCACGTATTTGCTCCAAGCTTTTTTAAAGGTGTATTGATATACTTTGATTGGTCGCATAGTCCACTATCTTATTTTATTACAGTACCTTTATAAAGTAAACAATGTCAACGTGTATATAAAAAAATATGAGATAATCTTAGTCAGATAATTTTGAGGACTATGTAGATCGATGTCTGAAATGGCTTATTGAGAAAAGAACCACACAGACTTGAGAGGATCTGTCGACTCAGAGCATGCATTCCAATTGTCGTGCAGCTCAAATTGAAACTTAAGGAGCTCAACGATTAGTTCGAACAATACCAAAGAAAAGATATTTGGGTAAGCCGCCTCAAGTATTCAAAGATAATCATTAAAACATATTAAAAATTAAAGTACCTCATATAATACAATTCCAAGTAAATATTCATTTCATGTTGTTTATTATGTACAGACGCCAACACATCAAGCTACTACAATCTGTCAGATTTCTTTGATAGATTTTCGACTTTATTTCTAGAGCATTAGGTTCAAGGTTCATTGGGAAAAATTGACAGTTTCGGGTAGCTTGACCTGGTGGCGTCTGTACGATTGTACAGGCGGTATATTCGTAATTTTAAACTTCATAATCAAAAATACCGGATTGTAGTTTAGGACTTAACTGAGAATTTACGTCCAGTTCAGCATCAATTGAGCTGCACGATTACAGATAAATACGTGCACTCACTGGACCGATCCACTCAATCTTTGTGGTTCTTTCCTCATAAGACCATCTCAGACACCAATCTACATGGTCTTCACATGATCTGATCAAGATTACTTACAGAAATAAAATACATAATTATATCCTTACCGTTTATCAATGAGTATAGGTAATATTTACATTTATCAATTTTTCGCTGTTGTTTCCGTATAGACGCAAATATTTGTTCGGCACGTATCTATTGACATTTTATCAAGTTCCGTAAATAAATGTTTGTGTGCCCGAGCAATAAACGTTACTAACGCTAATGGAAAAATATTTTAGCTAGTTTAGTATATACCAATTTTAGCACATAGCATGGTCTTAAACACCGGGCCAGCGCGCGTTTGGGCCTAACAAACTCATTTGTCTCCAAAGAGACATCCCAAGAAGGAGTATCTTCTCTTTACTGGTTGTGTGTCGTTTATAAAAATATAGGAAACTCACCATTTTCCAAACATTCCGTCAACGCCGAAGTACTGTCTTCATTTATGAAAATCTTGACGCCTATCTTCAAATTTTTCCGTTCTTCCTCCGCCATTTTGTTTTGTACATCATCGTGTGGCCTGGTTATGTTGACAACAGCTTCAGGACTGGTTGCCGCCGCTGCTACTACCATGTAGTCAGAATGATGGCGCGAAGTCTGGGGGTGCCCTCCTGGTGGACCAACGCCATTTTGAATAGGAACAGTAGCGGGAACACCGTTCTGGGTCCCCCATTCTGTTAGCGTTAACTTGATGCTTTCTGAAAGCTGGAGAAATAAGATTCGTTAGTGAAGAGTTCATGAGTAGCGGTCAGGCGATCACACTTATTTGCGTCGTCAAGCAAAATTGCAGGGTAAATATTGGGCATTGTGGTTTGTAATAAAAAACTTTAGCCTTGAATTGTGAGTGTTTACAAATGGTGGCGAGTTGGCGAACCTTTTGCGACCGGTTGAACGTCTAATGGTTTGCCAATCCATTACCTCAATAACGAATCTACTTTCATGCAAATAGTGAAAATGGTAAAAGATCTTCGTTTGCCATTTTCACTAGGTACATAACGCCACTTCATATTACAGGACATAGTTCGCCTCGAAATCCGATTACGACAAATGAATATCGACCATTTTCCTATACAATACGTCATCTTTTGGGATCTATCATGAGTGGACACATAAGGACACATAAGGAAGTTAGCACGATTGAGCAGGATTTTAGACTCATGTAAGGAAGGAAGTAGAACATGGTAATTACGTCACTTAAATCGGACAGTAACGTATAGGCACATTGTCTTTTATGTGATGTTTGTAACACTCATTCAGGAAGGTATCCAATAAGGCGTTATCTTTCAGCATTCAGTTACCGTGAAACGTGTGCTTGTGTGAGTCGATTGCATATGTGTGTGTGACGATGCAATTATGTTTCAGTGAAGTCATTAGCCATGTTTAAAATATTGGTTTTTACTTTATGATATATTACGTGCTTGTTGAAGCAATTTACCGTCTGAGGTATTTAAACAAATCATTGTTAATTCTATAGGCAGTACCTACCAAGTAGCAGGTAGTTGGTAAACGAAGCAAAACAAATATGTAAGGATCGTGGCAGGTGACATTCTATATGTTACCTAACTATTAATATTATTAGATCACTTTGGAAATTGATTAGATAGCGATGTGATATTGTTTACCACCAGGTGAGCTATTTCAATAGTTGCGTAAGTATTATCGATTCTCGCGATCGGGGCAAAACAACACGATTGGCACCTTAGTCGAAAAATTGTTTTTCACTATGGAAGCTTTGCAATTTCCTCGCATTAGTTAAACCACTTGGAACTTGGATAAGTTTACTGGAACATGAAATGGAACTTCTCTACTTTTCGTGCCGATTTTTCGTTTTTCTTCGTTGATTTTTATACTAGCTTATTGTCAGCGGCTTCGAATACCTACCTATTCGCCGACGTATTATACATATAAACCTTAGTCTTGAATCACTCTGTCTATTGATGAAAACCGCATTGAAATCCGTTGAGAAGTTTAAAAGATCTAAGCGTACAGACGCGGGAAGTGAGTTCGTTTTATACTATGTAAAGTACCTGCACCCTAATTAGACATGGGCAATATGTATCACTAAAAAGAAAAGATTGATATGTATCTTTCGATCACTGGGATATGTATCACTCATTTATATCTTTATATCCTTTTGAATCCGCGCACGACACGAAGCGACGACGTTGCACTGATGCGCTGCTCAGCGTGGTTCGCTTCGCTCAATTCAATCCAACGAATCAGTAAGAGCGTAGATGCACGTGCTGTGCCCATAGCTACTTGCTCTTTACCTTACGTATCTTTCTGTTCTGATTTATTGCTCTACTCGTTTCGTTCTTTTTAAGTATCTATTTTTATGATTGATCAATAGATACCTGAAAAAAAATGAACGTTAATTTTTAGTTTATTACAATTAGATTACAATGAATATTTTGAGTTATTTATTAATCTCATTGCACTGACGTATATCAGTTTATAATAGTCAAACACTTATTCTCGGTATTGAGAAAGTGCGACAAAACATTTAAGTAGAGAGGTGCGAAAGAGATGTCTGGACTTTCCGAAGAGACAGCCGCTCATGCTTGTATGTGCGACACAGATACAAAAGGACGGCGATTGAACGAGTTGTAAAAGATACACTGATACATTCGGATTTGAACTGATATAAAGAGTGAGTGATCAGAACGGACTGATACATATCTTTTTTATCTATCATTCCTGAGTTACCCATCTCTAACCCTAATTGCAAAACACACAATATATCAGAATCGGAATGGGATTGAAGATTATTTCTATACCATTGCGTCATTTGTTCGAATAAATTGTGGCTCGGCAACGTAAATAATGCAATGAATGTTGTTTAACTATGAATATTAAACCAATTCCTACCGATATAAAGTTCCGCAATTACCCATCTGGATGCCCGAGCTTTGCTCGGTACTTTTTTTTTTGGTATATTGTGGTGTTTAGAAATTATAGTTTATGTTTAAGTTGATTATCGATAAAGTTGATTATTGAAAACACGAATAAAACGACATTTTCTAAAAATGAATTCTAGCTAAATCGATTTATCGCCCCCGAAACCCCCTGTATACTGAATTTCATGAAAATCGTTAGAGCCGTTACCGAGATTCAGATTATATATATACTAGCTTTTGCCAGCGGCTTCGCCCGCGTGGAGGTCGGAAAATATCCCGCGGGAACGTACTACCGAGATAAAAAGTAGCCTATGTCCTTTATTTATTTATTTATTTATTTAAACTTCTCGCACACAAAAAAGGTACAAAGGCGGACTTAATGCCTTAGGCATTCTCTACCAGTCAACCAAGGGTGGTGAAGAGATTACATGGCAGGTGCTTTGATTGAGAGGAAAAGTTATTGAAAAATACTATTAAAATACATCCTATATCAAATTATAAATAAGATGGGAAATATAAATAGACTATAAACTTATAATACACACATACATATTTACTATAATATATACTTACATACATATATATTTATATACATATACACAGATTAAACTGAGAGAGATGTTGAGATGACTCTACGCTATTTGTTTTGAAAATAACTCCGCAATTTCCGCTTAAACGCATACCGAGTGGTGGCCGTCCTGATATCGAGAGGGAGCGCATTCCAAAGAAGAATGGACTGAATATTAAAGGACGAATGAACAAAGTCAGAGGTATGAGAAGGACAGAGTAGGAGAAGATTGTTAGAAGAACGCAGGTTTTTGACGTGAGAAGAACATAGATATTGAAAGTGAGACACGAGATAAGAAGGAGGAGTGGGAGATTTGAGAAGGGAGAAAAGCGTGGTCAAAGCGCGCAAACTTCTTCTTTGGCGAATGGGCATCCATTTGAGCTCAGACCTATAGCTAGACACATGGTCATATTTTCTAAGGTTGTAGATGAACCGTATACAGTTGTTGAGCAGTCTGTCGAGCTTATCCAGAAAAACCGCATTCAAGTCAAAATAGCACACGTCACCATAGTCGATCATAGGGAAAATCAGAGTCTGCACAAGCATGGCTTTTGTCTTAGCGGGTAAAAAGCTTCTCAAACGATACAGGGAGCGCAAAGTACCGTTGACCCTTTGGCTAACACTAGAGACCTGGCGTTGCCAGCTAAGAGTCGTGTCTAGATGCAATCCGAGATCCTTCACAGTAGGGGTAATGGGTATGACGGTACCATTAAAAATGAGAGGAGGAAGAGAACCAAGCGTCACCCTACCCATCATGCGCGAGCTTCCAATTACAATGGCCTGACACTTAGAGGGGTTGACTGACACCCCAAAATTATCAGACCACTTTTTGATTGAATCCAAATCTCGGTTTACATCTGCTATAGCGTCCGACAAACTTTCCACCCGCTCAGATGTATACAGTTGAAGATCATCAGCATAAAGATGATACGAACACCGAAGGCAATGAGTGATAAAATTAATGAAGATAGAAAATAATAATGGAGAAAGAATACCGCCTTGTGGAACACCAGCATCCAGATCACGCCAACTCGATGAACTCTCATCAACGCGAACCGACTGCTGACGTCCCTGAAGATAAGAAGAGAACCATTCCAGAGCCTCGGGCGAAACCATAAGATGAGAGAGGATAGAAAGGAGAATATCGTGACTGACGGCATTAAAGGCATTAGAGAAATCAATTAATACCAGAACGGTAACTTTGGTATCCTCCATTGCTTCTCTAATGTCACCAGTCACTTTAAGGAGGGCGGAGGCTGTACTGTGACCAGGCCTGAATCCAGACTGAAAAGAGCTTATAAGGTTGTTCTGATGAACAAACTCCGTAAACTGCTTGTGTACGCAGGCCTCAAGCACTTTAGACAGGAATGGGAGAATAGAAATGGGTCGAAAGTGACTGGGTAGGGAGGGATTCGGAATTTTCGGGAGTGGGCGGACATAGGCCATACGCCACAGGGATGGAAATTCTCCGGAATCAAGTGAAAAATTGATAATGTGGGTAATCGGAGGGAGAAGGCTGTCAAGGATCCAAACGACCATACTACGACTGATGCCGTCGTATCCCACAGCCTTGGATTTTATAGAAAGGATAATCTTTTTAATTTCGTCCAAGGTGACCGGAGAGAAGTGAAATGGTTCTATGATGGGACCAGCTAGGCCAGTGATGAAATCGACCGTCTGGGATAAAATTTTGTAATCCAAAGGACAAGTGGTTGTGAAGTGACGGTTGATGTCATCAAGGCCTATTGTATTGGGAAATTCCACATGCCGTGGTCTGCCGATACCTAGAGTACCAAGGAACTTCCAGATATCAGCAGATGATGAAGAAGATATGTTCTCGAGAATATGGCGGCGTTTAGCGTTGCGTATCATCTGATTACACCGGTTCCTAGCAGCTTTGAAAAACTTGTGATTTTCTTCACTGCGATCTTTTTTAAATTTACGGAATGCCCGATCCCTGCGCCTCATCGCCATTCGAACTCCTGTCGTCATCCAAGGAGCAGGAGGACGCCGAAGTTTAACCTTTTTAACAGGAGCGTGTTTGTCGTAGAGAGCAAGGACCGACCGATTGAAAATACACAGTTTCTCGTCCACATCTGGCGCCGCTGCCAGGAGTTCCCAACTGAGGTCTGACGCATCTTGACGCAGTTTCTCAACGTCCATGCGAGCAAAACACCGCATGTGCAGAACTTTAGGAACAGGTTTAGGTGGTTTTAGGACATAAGAGAGGAAAATGAGGTCATGATGAGAAAATCCAGGAGCAGGACACTGGCCATGATAGGAAACAAGGGAGGGTGTGGATGTAAGGATTAAATCAAGCCAAGTGTCATTGCCTGCGATATTAAAATGGGTAGGTTGCAGTGAAAGAATATGAAGGCTAACGGATTCAATGATGTGTAGGAGTTTACGGGATCGAGGAGAGTGGTGAGAAAGGTCAGTGTTGAAATCGCCCATAATGACGCAATGTGCATACTCTGACCCTACGGACTCCAGCGCCAATTCAAGGTTGGAAAAATAGTCAACGGCAGGTGGACAATAGATAACACCAAGTAGCATCTTGACGCCTTTGATATACACCTCCAAAAAGAGGTATTCAGCGGAGGCATGGTATTGTGCCTTTCTCAGGCTCTAAACTATCTGTGTACCAAATTTCATTTAAATCAGTTCAGTAGTCTTAGCAGGAAAGCGAGACAGACAGACAGAGTTACTTTTGCATTTATAATATTAGTGTGGATATAATATATACAAGAAATGCTCGTTTAAAGATATAAGATACTAGCTTTTGCCAGCGGCTTCGCCCGCGTGGATGTCGGAAATTATCCCGCGGGAACATACTACCGGGATAAAAAGTAGCCTATGTCCTTTCTCAGGGTCTAAACTATCTGTGTACCAAATTTCATTTAAATCGGTTCAGTAGTTTTAGCAGGAAAGCGAGACAGACAGACAGAGTTACTTTTGCATTTATAATATTAGTGTGGATATAATATATACAAGAAATGCTCGTTTAAAGATATAAGATATTCTGGCATCAGTGGTATTTTTTAGGTCGTTCGAAGTGCAAGTGAACGGGCACTTAGGACACTCCAGCAAGTGAGACATGGTCTGATCGGAAGCACCACACGGGTAGTAATCTCCCATTTCGACAAATTGTTTTTGCAACGGCCTACTTGGGTACGCAAACGATTGAGAGCTTTCCATATACGCCACTGCAGATCACGCCCGGGAGGCGAATGTGGGTGTAGCAAATGAATTGGATTTGCTAAGGACATAGATTGCCGAATCAACAATCTGAAGTGACAGTGGACTGGGCATTGAGTATCAATCGAACCACTAATAGCAAATGGAGTGAGTCTTTGGGACCGCGGTTCAGTTAAAAACGTAGGTATTGAAAGACCAAATATCTGAAGAAGGAACTGGTAATCTTTCAGTAATACTACTTTCTTCTACTGATCTTTGTGATTGAAGTGGTTTGCCATTTAAGTAGACTTAAAAGAGGTTTTAGCCCCTCAATGAATTGCGATAAGCTGTTTTTTATGTGACGACACATACTTACCTACCAACAAAATCAATAATGATATGACTCAGCCTGAACTTTTATGAATACCTATATAATAATAGGTAGATGGTACTTTACGAGTTCTACAACTACAAAGATATGAAATGACGCATCGTTACTTAGCGATTTATTAACAAAGTCATTCGTTGTATTTGAATACTAACTGGTCCTACTGTGCTGCATAAATGTTAAAATAGGATAGTCACCATTACTAGTTCGTCATTGATTTTAAAGTTCTTAAAAAACGCCTTGTAAGCGTATTGGAAGTCTTGAAACCAAACCAGTATGTTGCTAGACTGATGTGTGGGCATGACAAGTAGAAAACAAGTTACGTACTATGCGGTTAGGCGAATCTTCTTGGTTATTATGATAGCCTCTAACATTCCCACTGCTGGGACATAGGCCTGCTCTCGGTGAGAGTGAGTGTGCCGTAATCCACCACGCGGGTTGGTTAGATGTCACATGTTTTCGATATTTTGGTTTCTAAGACATACCTCACGATATTTTCCTTTACCGTTTCGAGAGCAATGGCGATGAAATAATTTATACAATGTAAAGCGCCTGTGTATGTACTCAAACTTGTTAAAGTCGCAGACGTTACCACTGGGCCACCACTGCTCCATATTTTGGTGCCTAAAAAATATCAATATCAAAGCTAAGGGGACAAAAATTTCGTCGAGTCATTGAGCTCCTTAAGAGTTGAGCAACGTGTAACAGACATTCCGATGTCCTTTTTACATGATAAACAATTTTTGTTCTAATACATTTAGTGTTGTACTTCCTGCAAACTTAGGACAGATTTTATGATAGCACTGCTAATGTTAGTGTCTTGGAAAAATGATCAGCTAAAATAGTTATATAATACTTCATAAAAAAAACACCGAGTCACGCATAAAAACTAGCACAAGGTAAATCAACATACCAACAAAAAATATTTCATAACAAAATTGTGGTTGGCTACTTACTCACTCAAAGTAATAAATATCTGGATGACCGAGCTTTGCTCGGTGTTTTTGGTAAATCCTAGCTAGATCGATTTATCGCCCCCGAAACCCCCTGTGTACTAAATTTCATGAAAATCGTTGGAGCCGTTTCCGAGATACATACACGTATATGTATACATATATATATATATATATATATATATACATAATATCTGGATGACCGAGCTTTGCTCGGTATTTTTTGGTAAATTGTGTTTAAAATAATAAGTTTATGTTCAAGTTGATTATCGATAAAGTTGGTCATAGAAAACACGAATAAAACGACATTTTATAAAAATTAATCCTAGCTAGATCGATTTATCGCCCCCGAAACCCCCTGTATACTAAATTTCATGAAAATCGTTGGAGCCGTTTCCGAGATTCAGATTATATATATATATATATATATATATATATATATATATATATATATATATACAAGAATTGCTCGTTTAAAGATATAAGATAGTAAGACAATTATTATCTTTTTTAACCGACTTCAAAAAAGGAGGAGGTTATCATTTCGACTGTATTTATTTTTTTATATTTATTACCTCATAGCTTTTGAATGAGTGAACCGATTTTGATGATTCTTTTTTTTTTATTTGAAAGCTGGTGCTTTCCGAATGGGCCCATTTTAATTTGGGTCCATTAGCAGTCGGACAATGGGATCCATGTAGTGTTGGGATTTTATCCGGATAAATACTCAAAATGGATAAATACTCGATAAATATCCGTTTTTACTGAGTATTTATCCAAAACAGCGGATAAATACTATTTTATGTTTTCGTAACGTAAGTTTTGTCATTTTACTAACAAAAGGATTAAAATGAATGAAAAATAGACAATGCAGATTGGTATCGCACCTTATTAATCATTTTAACAATTACAAAACGCCGATATTGACAATAATTCCATTTAATTATGAATACAGTTAGTCAATCACTGTCAAAGTTAGATAAAATTATACATTTGTTAATTGGTTTTTCACATACATACATGAGCTCATGCCTTTCTCCCATGGGGGTAGGCAGAAATTATTTAAGTAACACTTAAATCATTGTAATAATTTAAAAAACTACCTCGTGAAAGTCGAGAAAGATTAACAAATCAAATATCTTGACTTGGCTCGCGAGGTTGTCGACATTGTAGGATATGGATTCAGCGAGCAATGTGCAGTTTTGAGACCAGTTGTGATGTAATTATTTACCACAAGTAAAGCACCTGTCTGAGTGCGAACTTACGACCTACAAGTTGTAAGTCGGGGCTGATACCACCGGGCCACCACTGCTATTGCCAATATGAAAGGCATGTCAGACTTTTACTGACTAAAACCCACCTGTGTTCCTTTAGTTGCCTGTGCCAGGGTACCTCTTTTAAACAGATCCGCCACCCTGGCAGGCATCGATCCTTGCGGATCCCTTCAATATGTAATGATCTCTTTGAGACGCGCGTGGAACACAATGCGCCGTCGACATGCGCCTGTTCTTTACCGTGGCGAGCAATGGGTGGCTCGCCGCCCAGAAGCCCGTGCCCACAGTGGCCGAGAGTCCACAATGAACTCCTAACGCCCGGGGTGTCTCCTCCTACGGTGGCTAGGGACATGAGGGCGCACAGACTGCCTCTCCCTAACGAGCTCCACCTCCTCCTTCGCAAGCCTTACTTCTTCGCAGAAGGAGGTGACAGCTTCTTATGTCCTCTCGCTCCATACCATGGCCTGCACCAGGGCCGGACGCGAGAGATCGCCGCCGCCAATCGCCTCTACAAGGATACGGCGTTACTCCGCCCAAGCAGGGCAAACCTCCACACTATGCTCCACCATATCTTCCAGGCGATCTACACAGTGGTAAAATTTACTAAAACCTGCTTTTAGATTTTCTCAAATCCAATGACTCATTATCAGTATTTGTCTGTAAATATAACCCATTTTGTGTTGATTTCATATCCTTAAATATTATAAACACTAGAAGGGCATTGCATTTGTTGGACTCTTGTTGAAAGACAGGTTCAGTAGCATTTGACTTGACGATATATTTTTCTTTTGCGTACGCTTTTTTTTTTTTTTTTTTTTTTTTTTTTCAGGATGGGAAATCATCAAATGACTTCTCCCGCTCTGGGCGGAGCGGGAGGGCGTGTCAGACTTTTACTGACTAAAACCCACCCGTGTTCCATCAGTTGCCTATGTGCCAGGGTCACGGTATCTCTTTCGAACAATCACGCGACCCCGGCAGGCATCGGTCCTAGTAGACCCCTACACTGCTGCTGACATCTCTTTGAGGCGCGCGTGGAACACTGCGCGCCGTCGACCCGAGCCTGGTCCTTACCGGGCGGCGAGCTACCCATTGCTCGCCACCCGCATTTGCGTACGCTGAGAGAACGACTTTTCTATTTTTCATACTCGTGTGTCTGTGTGTGATCGAGTGATCGTAGATAGCTGCCATAACTTGTGTAGCATGGCAGGTTTAACTTTACTCCCGTTGCCTTTTGTTTTACGATTTGTTGTAGCTTCGATCGTGGTTTTTGGGTTTAGTTCTTGTGATTTTTTGACTGTCTTATAAATCGATGAATGTTGGCTGTACGCACGGAAAAGCATGACTCATTGTCACGTTCCGCCTGAACCGAGCGTGTAAGCGAGAGAGAGGCACGATTGGCCTTAGCGTTCGACTTGTGAAATCTATCTCTCTTCCACTTTATCGGCCAATACGTCCGAGTAAAAGAGACTTAGACATTATCACGTAAAATTATCGTCCGTATACCGACTTTACAGACAACCAATTGTTTTTTATTAAAGATTTTATCATATCTGCATAGTTTATAAATTTTTGAAACTTCCGCATTTCAGTGCACCATGAGCCAGCAAATTACTAGTGTGTGCTGCGCAGTTTAAAGGCTCAACACCTTTAACTAATTGAAAAGCCCTTTGCATGTTTATAGCGTTGGCAAACAACAACAACAAACTTGTCTTCGCCGCATTTTTCTTGACTTTTAGAAGCCCTTCACAGAGATAAGCAATGTGGCTAGTCTCTACACTTTCAAAGAAAGATTCTAAATTTGTATCTAAAGAGCATGCTTTATTAGAGACGTTTGGGCTTCTGACGCAATTACAGCCTGGCAATTGACATTAGAACTAAATAATGTAATAACGTAGTATTTTGAAAAGCCTAAATAACAATAAAAGTCATTAACATTTTAAAATAATCATCCGATGCGCAAAAAAGATATTTATCCATCATTTTGAGTATTTATCCGATAAAAATGAGTAAAAACGAGTATTTATCCGTTTCGGATAAAAACTCGAGTATTTATCCTCCGAGTATTTATCCACTGCCCATCACTAGATCCATGTGAAAACCATATAAATCTTAAATTTGCATTAAGTATTTGCGCGACATGTGAACGAATAACGCGATTAGATTAGTGCGGGGTATCTACCATAACTAAAAGGTTATTTTTTTTTACAAAAATAACAATTAAAGTTATTTTTCACTTTGCTGTGTTTATATTTTTTTTTAGGAAGTCTGTTGTTACTTTTTTGTAAAATTTTTTTTTTTTCACTTTTCCTGCTGAGGAGAAGGGGCATGATGACGACCTACTTCAGAATCCCCTTGATTCTGAAGTAGGTCGTCATCAGACATCATGCCCCTTAAAATAATTCATGAAAATCTGCTCGAAAACGGCCGTCTACACTTATTTCCCACCTTAATTTCTTAAAGCATTTTTTTTTTTCTTAATGCATCTTCAAGTGAAACATTTTAGTTCTTCTGTAACTTTTTTTAAGCATGTTATTAGTTAGCCTTGAGTTAAGCTACCCAACTTTATAATATCGAACAGAATGTATAGGACTGCCTACCCTGACTGAGTATTGCTTCATTTATCTAGTGTTAGTAAGAGCTACTGTTGAACGAGTACCTGGTTTTGATTCCCAGGTTGAACAAAGTGTTAATTGGGTTTTTCTATCTAGAATTTCTCAGTAGCAGAACTGGGTCTGGATTTGTGCCTGGTTGGTGGCAATATGCTCGCCCCCAGTGCCGGATTAAGCCAGCGCGGGGCCCGTAGCAAAATTGTGATGGGGGCCCTTTTTTTGTGGATGGGAAATCATCAAATGGCGTTTCCCGCTCTAGAGTGGGGCGGAAGGGCGTGTCAGACTTTTTCTGACTAAAACCCACCCGTGTTCCTTCAGATGCCCATATGCCAGGGCCGCGGTAACTCTTTCGAAGAGATCTCGCGGCCTGGCAGGATGGGGGCCCCTTGAGTTGCATTACCTATTAAAAAGGATATAAATACTTAAAACAAAATATTTAGAAAAACGCTTTTCGTGATTTAATGTAAGCAACTTTAGAAATAACACTCGCCAAATCAATATTTCTGAGTAAATCATTTTGTACGCTCTGTATAGTGAGGTCATTCAAACGTTCTTGTCCCATTGTGTTGCTTAACATTTTTAATTCGTTTTAATGTTGAAAAAGAACGTTCTCCGCTGCAGTTTGTGATCGTCAAATTCAAGTAAATGCGTAACAATATTTGGACATTTGGAAAACACGATTATTTTACTGACTAAAACCCATCCGTGTTCCTTCAGTTGCCCATATGCCACGGCCATGGTACCTCTTTCGAACTAATCTCGCGACCCTGACAGGCATCGGTCGTAGCAGACCCCTTTAGTTTGCTGACATCTCTTTGAGGCGCGCGTGGAACACTACGCGCCGTCGACACGGGCCTGGTCCTTTCCGCAAGGCCGCGCCTCTGGCGGCGGGGAGTCCGCAATCGACTCCCGACGCCGGGGCTTCGCCTCCTGCGGCGGCTAGGGGCATGAGAGCGCATAGCTTGCCTCCACCGTATGCTCCACCATGTGGTGTGCCCTGCTTGGGTGGACCACCGCCGATTCCTCGTGGAAGCGATCGCCGGCGGGGACCTCTCGAATCCGTCTCTGGTGTAAGCCATGGTACGGAGCGAGAGGGCATGGGAAGCCGTAACGTCCTTTTGCGAAGCAGTAAAGCTCGTGAAGGAGAAGGCGGGGCGCGTAAGGACGTAGCAGTCACTGCGCCCTAACGTCCCTAGCCGCCGCAGGAGGAGACGCCCCGGGCGTCGGGAGTCAATTGCGGACTCCCGGCCACCGTAGGCGCGGGCTTGCAGGCGGCGAACAATGGGTAGCTCGCCGCCCGGTAAGGACCAGGCCCGTGTCGAAGGCGCGTAGTGTTCCACGCGCGCCTCAAAGAGGATTTGTTCGAAAGAGATACCATGGCCCTGGCACATTGGCAACTGAAGGAACACGGGTGGGTTTTGTCAGTAAAAGTCTGACACCCGCTCCCGCTCCAAGAGCGGGTGACGTCTTACGATGATTTCCCACCCACAAACAAAAAAAAAGCAGGGCACACCTCCACCGTATGCTCCACCGTGTCGTCCAGACGATCCTCGCAATGAAAACCTCGGGCGTTTCCTCCCGCTTTATGCTGAACAAGAACTTCCTAAAGGGCCTGCGTTAGGCGGAAGGTGAGGACGCCGTGGCGCGTCTCAATCCACTCCTCAGTCAGAGGGAACTTTTGATTACTTAGGTTGCTCCAAAACTTTTCAAAATGACATATATCGCTGGTTTGTGAGAATAACGACGTAATTCAAAATTCTGTCATATTGAATACTGTATGCCAAACGATTATTCTCGGATATTTTATCGTGAACAGAGATGCAACGAACGTAATATATGTCTAGTATAATTTTACTGTTATGAAACAGTAATATTATAATGAGTTTGTATGAGTCCACGGGGATCGGCAAAACAGAAATAATACCTAACACAAAAGCAAGCACGTAAAAACTAACAAACTTTAACACGGTGTAAACAGTCCTAATAAAAACACTCTTAAAAGAAAATGAACTCGTGTAATTGTTGAATTAGGCTTTTCAAATGAAGTGTGCATTTTGCTATTTTCTTATTGGTTATCATTTAAAAACTATTTTTCGTGGTCGGGTTATACATACATACAGCTCGAATCGAATCCAATTAATATTAGGGGATTCCCTCTATAAGTATTTTGGAGTTGTCAACTTGCGGCATAATAATATACTATTTTTTTTATATATTTGTTTTAGGGCTCCAGCTACTGAGCTATTGTACCTGTACAATAATTACAGTATGGCCAGCGCTCACTAAGAATTGCTACTATGTGTGCGACTTAGTGGATAACTTACAATTTCTTTAATTTGTAGTTTTTTTTTGCACAGGCGCGGGGCCCCCCAAGGCGCGGGGCCCGTAGCATTTGCTGCCTCCTGCTACATGGCTAATCCGGCACTGCTCGCCCCCTATTATATACATAGGTCTTAACATAACTGGCGAAATGTGGGTGTACTACTAGGTACACCTCTGCCTAACACTTCGGGGAAACAAGGCGTGATGTATAGAATGTATAGGAAAAGGTAATAAATAATTATTTAAAGCTGCTATTGTTTAAAATTAATTCAACAAAGTTACATTATATAAACTACTTATAAAAACTACTGCTGTTTCATAGAAAAGTGGGATATCGCGAAAATGGAAAGTGTAATTTAAATAGAGCGAAGTGGTCAAGACAGTTCGAAGTTGGAGTCAAGAGTTAAATAAAGCCGCCGTTTTATTTCTTTTTTAGTAATAAAAAAGGTTTGAAAACTTGGCCATAGTGTTGTTGATTGGCATAAATGCAATGAAATATTACTTCAGTGTCATATCAGTCTTGCCTGCGCCGCGTTCCAATGCGGACGTGTTTGCATATTCTGTGTATTGATTAGCGCGGCGCAAGCTGTCGCTCGTAATTTTCTCGCCATGAGTAGTGAACTAGTGGCGAATGAGCTGCTGGCGTTCCTGCAGCAGAAGCTGGATGTGATGGACGAGGTGTCCGCTGTCCAAATCTGCGCAACGAACTTCAGCGAGGAGGACATAGCTGCTGCCAAGCTGTTGTTGTTCAATGTGCTGAACAAGCGCGACCAGATGGTGTCCCGCCGGCGTGACGGGACTAAGAGAAGCCTGCAAGACATTATCACGCTGTTCAAGGAGACCGACCCGGACGACGTGCCTACGTTTGTGGCGAAGGAGTTGCACAAGCTTCCTCCTGTCACTTTTGACCACGTCGATGTTACAAGCCTTCTGAAGGATATTGTCTTTCTGAAGGCCCGCCTTGCGGATGTTACAGCGAAGCTAGATGCATCCCAAAACACCGTCGCCGATTTGCGCAAAGAATTTACCGAGTTGCGCAATAGTGTGGCGGTATCTAGGTCATCAGTCGATGTGTCTAACTTAAACATGTGTCGCGGAGCCGGCGGCGATGTATCGCCGTCAAATTCCGCGTCAGCAGTTTCGTCGCCAGCGCATCCGTCGTTTGCTGAGCTTGCAAAACGCCCTGCTCACATGCCTCGCAGCCCCGCGCCCGTCAGCACCGCTCCTCTACGCAGCGCTGTCCGAACTCCTCGCCACGTCTCGCTGCCAGTGTCTGCAGCTCTGACGAAACCCTGCGTCACTGCGAGTGTCCCAGGCGATCCAACTATGAAACGTAAGCCTGATGAAGAGGGTTTCGTGACGGTGCAAAGGAGGAAGCACCATTCGCGAACCAACAAGAATCGCTGCGGGAAAGCTACTGCAAAGTCCGATGTCAGCTTGCGCGCTGCTAAGCCGAACACTCCCGTGTACATTTCCCGCCTACACTACACCACTACGGCGGAAGACATTGTGGAGTACGTACGCCAGAAGACGAAGTACATGCCGAGGGTACAGTTACTGGAGTCACACCGCAACGTCAACTTCAAGGCGTTTGTGGTGCGTGTACCGAATTGCTATCTGCCCGTCGTCATGGACGAAGACTTTTGGCCACAGGACGTGGTGTTCCGTCGCTTCCGCGGACAAGTGCCACAGGACAGCTCACGGACAAGCTAACTTAATAGTGAAGTGCTACTAACATAGTTTAGTACTATTATTAACACATGTTTTTGTATAATACTTATGTATGTTAGTTTGTAAGGTATTTGTCTATGGGTCTTTGTTACCTGAAAATAAATGTTTTATTATTATTATTATTATTATTATTATATCTGAATTAGCTTCGCTTTTTTATGGATGGCTGATAAAATTTAAAGTTTAAACTCAAAATTGTAGCCATAGGTATTATAACACCCACTCATAAAAAACACAAAAATAAAGACAATAAAGTACTTATTAGATTGTACTTAGTATAATAAGTACTTTATTGTTTTCAATTTTATTTCTAGAAATTTATTTACTTCAAAATTCGTAAATAAACTCCGGAAGCCACTTCTATCATAGATATTGATAATGATAAGGAAAACGTTAAAAACTTGCCAGTCATGATGATAATCTAGCTATCTATGACATAGTACACAAAAATAGAATGTACCACATGAAGCTCTTATCTCAACAGTTAATTATAAAGGAAGTTCATTGATTAATGTATATTAAATACATATGTATATTGACTACAGTATATGCATGTAAATAAGCAAAAGGAGTATGTAAGCATTGAAGCTGGTGGTGTTTTGTAGCTGCCTGCCACCAGGGAAAGAAGGCGTGAGTTTATGTGTATATCTATACTAATATTATAAAGCTGAAGAGTTTGTTTGTTTGTTTGATTGATTGAACGCGCTAATCTCAGGAACTACTGGTCCGAATTGAAAAAATCTTTTTGTGTTGGGTAGCCTATTTATCGAGGGAGGCTATAGGCTATATAACATCACGCAAAAATGTTGCAAAAACGAGGGAAATTTATTCCTTTTGAGAGTTTCCGTTGCGTGCGCTGCGTAAACGGTTAAAGTAACGCAAAAATCATGTATGACGGAATTGTTCCTTTTAAAAAGTTCTAAAAAAAAGTCCGCGAGAGCATATGTCTATCTTTTAAGGTTGACTCACTATAACTCAAAAGGAGCGAGCAGCAACGAAAAATGGACGAAAACTAGCAGGCAAATCGATGCGGGAAGGGTCATGGGAGCAAAAATTTGACGCGGACGAAGTCGCGGGCAGAAGCTAGTGGATAATATAATGGCCTTCTGCCTGCTGCTTCATCCACATGGATTTCGGAAATAATCCCTCCGGATCATGCGCCATACCGTGTGGTGTCGGATGTACCGTGTGGTGCCGGACGTAAAGAATAGCATCACCCCATTTCTTCCCGTGGGTGTCGTAAGAAAGAAAGAAAGAAAGAAAGAAAGCATTTATTTGTCAGAATATTGTACAAAGTTGTTATGTGGATTATTACGCTCAAAATATTCTGCCGTTTCCGGCGTACAAATATGGTTTTGAAATTATGGGTCATCATTACATTCAAATTTAGTTATTAATCATTAAAATTATATGTCATCATTACATTAAGATTTAGTTATTAATCAATAGAATTATTTAAATTACGAAACATTTTTTTTTTTAATGTAACAGATATTAATTAAATGTCAAAAGTGCATGAAGGGAGATAAAATATGATTTTTACAGAATAATGTCAAATCTTTAGGTAAACTTTTCATTCATAAAATCTTCAGTCGAGTAATAACATTTGCTTAAGAGAAAGTTAAATAATTTACATTTAAATGTTCTGAGGCTGAGAGTTTTAAAGCCATCAGGTAATTTGTTATAAACAGTAATGGACATGCAGTACACATTTTTAGAAAATAATTTAATTCTACGCCTAGGAACATGAAGCATATGCACTTTGCGGCTGGGTCTGGATACAACATCATTATACAAATCAAATTCATGTCTGTTTCGGTGTATAAAGATACAGATTTCAAAAATATATAGTGCTGGAATTGGCAGTATTTTAAGTTTCTTAAATAGTGGAACACAACTGTCCAGTGGGTGCGCTCCGCAAATTGAGCGTATGCATTTTTTCTGAGCTCGAAAAACTCTTGTAAGTTCAACTGAATTACCCCATATTATAATGCCATAGCGCAGAATTGATGACACATAGCATAAGAGGCGACTACGGGACTTACTAGAGAATGGGCAGCAGCGTTCTCTATGCATTTTGCCACCATACTGCGATCGCCCATCCGCCTGCCAAGCGTGGCGATTATGGCAAAGCCCCCCTAATTGGGGGAGGTCATGTCCAGCAGTGGACGTATTACGGCTGAAATGATGATCATGCTACTCTTTATAACATCAGTTGCTAGTGGAAGTTCTGATAATATTTGTATTGTATGTTCAATACTCAATACTCAATACTCAATTCTTTATTGCATTCCATATGTTACATAGATGGTTAAAAATAAAATGGTACAAGATCAAATATGGACCCTGTCGGGCACGCAAAAATTAGGAGAGAGGAAGAGGGCTGAGTTACAATTTAATTAAATCAGTATTCTCATTTACTGTCTTTCATTTGGTATATAATTATATTGTTACGTAGATCGTAAAGTCTAGAAACATCACGCTAACTCCATCTCAGAAAGGGGCAGTGTGACGTAAATCGAAAAGTCTAGAAACATCACGCTAATTCCATCTAAGGACGGGGCAGTGTTAGAAACTACTGGAAATGACACGCTAACGCCATCTGTTATTGAGTAGCAAGTACTACACGAAATTGTACGTAGACGCTACTGCCATCTATTGTTGAATAGTGGGATTAAACAGTTCAATGGAAGTTACTAGAAGCTTCTACGCTGTGGCGGTGTCGAATGTTCGAGAATGTTCTGCTCGGGATATAAATAGCGGATTGTTGGGCCGACGAGCAGTTCGATTTCGGAAGCGAGCGAATACGATTCGAGTGATACAGTAGCGAAGCGAAACAAGTGATTCCAAGTGACGTTTCTTGTAGTTGCGATATTTGTGTTTATTTAATTAAACAGTTTGTGTGTTTTGGTAAATTGGTTTAAATTAATTTATCCCGAACCCCAGCTCGTAACATTTGGTGTCAGAAGTAGGGGATAAATTATGCCAGTTTTACCGAAGGAGGATACGGAAGGTATCCGTACCAGGAGTCAGCGCCAGCAGGAGGTGGATCAGAGGCGATTTGAAGGAACTTCTAGACAGACACCTGGGGGTAATCAGCCGACGACGGAGCCAGTATCCCAAGTGTCTGGTGTTCCTTCAGCATCACCAGCCATGGATCTTTCTGCGCTAATGGCGATGCTGCAGGAGCAGGCCCGCCGACAGGAAGAACAGGCCCGCCGACAGGAAGAACAGGCCCGCCGACAGGAAGAACAGGCCCGCCGCCTACAGGAACAGCTGCAGCAGGACAAAGAGGAGCAAGCTCGCCGGCAGGAAGAACAGGTCCGCCGCCTACAGGAACAGCTGCAGCAGGACAAAGAGGAGCAAGCTCGCCAGCAGGAAGAACAGGTCCGCCGCCTACAGGAACAGCTGCAGCAGGACAAAGAGGAACAAGCTCGCCGACAGGAAGAACAGGCCCGCCAACAGGAAGAACAGGCTCGCCGACAGGAAGAACAGACCCGCCGCCTGCAAGAACAGCTTCAGCGTGATAAAGAGGAGCAGGTTCTCCTTTTGAAAGATCTACACTCGACATTTGGCAAGGACATCAAAGCCATGAAGGAGACTGTTCAGGTACATGAAAATCGTATCTCCGAGGCCGAAGTCCAGATCGCTGATATAAGAAAAGCGGTTGGAGTTCTGAAAGCTGGGGACCGGACTACGGCTTCGATAGTTGCTACACCTTCCGTGCGCGGGTTTAAAGTGCCACCCTTCGATGGAACATCTTCCTGGGCAGCATATAAAATCCAGTTCGAAGCTGTCATGAGTGCAAATGGGTGGACAAAAGGGCAGGCCATGACCGCGCTTACTTTGGCCCTTCGCGACCAGGCCTTAACCGTGTTAGAGGCTCTCGGCAAAAATGTTACCTATGAGCAGCTTGTTGAGGCGTTAGAAGCCAGATACGGTGAGGCGCACCTGGAACACGTTTTTCGTGCGCAGTTGAAGGATCGTGTGCAGCGCAGTGGTGAAAACCTGCAGCAGTGGGCCCTAGAAATCGAGAAGCTGGTTCGAAAAGCGTACCAGTCTGCGCCTGCAGTCATCGCAGGGACTCTGACTCAAGCTTTCATAGATGGCATACGGGACCTGGAAGTAAGGGCTGCTGTAAGACTTGGACACCACGAGACGCTCAAGGACGCCTTGGCCCATGCGTTGGAGGTGGAGGCAGTTAGGCATGATCATCGAGCCCATCGCATCAGGGAGGTTGCGGCTTCACCTGCTCGTGACCGTCTGAGGAACAGCCCTAGGTGCTACACTTGTGGGGAAAAGGGCCACCTCCGTTCAAGTTGTCCGAAGCGTAGCACTGCCAACGAAGATCAGACCCGGGAAAGAAGGGCGGCAGATGTCACTGCCCAGCAGCAGGAAAACTAGTCAACGCCAGGACTGCGGGGCGGGTGCTGGCTGGTGTTAAAATAGCCCCAAGAATTTCGGTCTCACAAGCCCATGATGGGAACACCCTAGTCATAAAAGGTGAAGTGAACGGAAGACCATGTAAGCTGACATTGGATACTGGAGCTTCTCGCACGGTTGTCAGTTCCCAACTAGCGAATCGTTTTCTTGGGGACTTCTTTGGTAAGCATGACGGCGTAAAATTAGTAACAGCCACGGGTCAGCACATAACCGTCCGTGGTGAGAAGGAGGTGGAGCTAAAACTGGGTAACACAATCTACCGGCATAAGGTCATCATGGCTGACATAGTAGATGACTGCATCCTAGGTTTGGACTTCATGCGACAGCACTGTTGCGAGATCGACGTTAATCAAGGAGTCCTAAAATGTGGATCAGAAGAAGTCTTCATGGAAGGTGCACCATCAGGGAAAGTGTACTGCTTGAAGAAGATTGTTCTTCCTCCCCGATCGGAAACAATAGTTCCAGTAAGTCTCCCACATAATTCTGGGCAGAAGAACCGATGTATTCTCATTGAAGGATTGGATGATAACCTTCCATGGAAGATTGCGCGGACCTTGGTAAAGGCAATCGACGTTGCAGCCGTACGCATACTGAACCCAAGTGAAAAGGAGCAAGTAATCAAGAAGGGTACATTGATGGGTTCCTGTGAGGAAGTAGCTTGGATGCGTGAATGCCAACATGGGCCTCCTCAAAATAACGCCCAAAGTGCAAGATTTAACGTGTTAAATCTTTTGGAAGACTGTCGTAAAGATCTATCAGAAGAAGAAAGAGAGAAGGCTAGGAAGATGCTACTTCAATATGCAGACATATTCTCTACAAATGATGCTGACATAGGGAAGACTGGATTGGTTCAACACAGAATTAATACCGGAAATGAGTTACCGATACGACAGCGACCAAGAAGACTACCAGTGGCAAGAGAAAAGGAGGTAGATACCATGATTAAAGGAATGGTAAAGGATGGAGTTATAGAGCCTTCGTCTAGTCCATGGTGTTCTCCTGTGGTCCTGGTAAAAAAGAAAGATGGCAGCATGCGGTTTTGTGTAGACTATCGTAGATTGAATGACGTTACTAAGAAAGACAGCTATCCACTACCCCGGATCGACGACACGCTGGACACGCTGTCAGGAATGAAGTGGTTTACCACGTTAGACCTAAAAAGTGGCTACTGGCAAGTGGAAATAGACCCTGAGGACAAGGAGAAAACTGCATTTTCTACGGGAAAGGGACTATGGCAGTTTAACGTCATGCCATTCGGATTGTGCAATGCTCCTGCAACATTTGAAAGGCTAATGGAGCTAGTTCTCATGGGACTAATTGGAGACGCCTGCCTTGTCTATTTAGATGACATCATCATCGTGGGCCGCACATTCGAAGACCACCTTCAGAATTTGGAACGTGTTCTGTCAAAAATCCGAGGAGCCAATCTCAAGCTAAGTCCAAAGAAGTGCTCATTCTTCAGACAGCAAGTAAGCTTTTTGGGGCACGTGGTTTCGAAGGAAGGAGTACAAACAGATCCTGAGAAAATCGTCGCCGTCAAGGAATGGCCAGTCCCGAAAAACAAGACGCAGGTCAGGGCATTTTTGGGTTTGTGCTCGTACTATCGACGGTTTGTCAAGAATTTTGCTGACATTGCCAAACCTCTTCACAAGCTTACGGAGGAGAAGAGACCGTTCTTTTGGGATGAGAACTGTGACATCGCATTTCGAGATTTAAAGGAACGTTTGTGTAATACCCCAATTTTGGGCTACCCTGACACAGAAAATGAATTTATAGTCGACACGGACGCAAGTAACACTGGGGTTGGCGGTGTGTTATCTCAACGGAAAGGAGATTATGAAGTTGTGATAGCTTACTTCAGCAAATCTTTATCAAAGCCAGAAAGAAATTATTGTGTCACGAGACGCGAACTTCTTGCCGTCGTAAAGACATTGCAGCATTTCAGCAAATACTTGCTTGGACGTAAATTCCACCTGCGGACTGACCATGCTGCATTAAAGTGGTTGTTGCAATTTAAGAATCCAGAAGGACAAGTGGCGAGATGGATTGAATTGCTACAAGAGTATGACTTCACAATTGAACATCGTAGTGGGAAGTCTCACGGTAACGCGGACGCTTTATCAAGAAGACCTTGTCCTGAAGACTGCAAGCATTGTGTCAGGCAAGAAGCTAAGGAAACAGTACCTGTCAGGATGCTAAGAATGGACCTTAGTGACGAATGGAAGGAAACCCTACAGCATGCTCAGCAAAGTGACACAGATATCCGGCCAATTCTCGAGTGGATTAAAGCTAATGCTCCCAAACCGAAATGGTGTGATATTGCAGCGATGAGTACCACCACCAAAAGTTATTGGGCACAATGGGAGAGCTTGGTGATTCAGGATGGTGTCTTGTGCCGAAAATGGGAAAATGCTCGAGGGAATAGCTGCCACCTGCAAATGGTAGTCCCAAAAACGAAGGTACCAGAAGTTCTACAGCTCTACCACAATGGTTCTTCAGGAGGTCATATGGGAGTAAGAAGGACTCTGTTAAAGATCCGAGAAAGGTTTTACTGGATCCATTGTCGAGAGGATGTGGAGGACTGGTGTCGCAGATGTACCAGTTGTGCAGCGGTAAAAGGACCACACACACGCAGCAGGGGTGCATTGAAAGTGTACAACGTGGGAGCCCCCTGGGAACGGATAGCACTAGATGTCGCTGGGCCGTTCCCTGAAAGTGAAAGTGGAAATAAATATTTCATGGTTGTTATGGATTACTTCACCAAGTGGCCGGAAGTCTTCGCCATCCCTAATCAAGAAGCTTCAACAGTCGCTGATAAATTAGTCCACGAAGTCTTCTGTCGGTTTGGGGTACCCTTGGAAATCCACAGCGATCAAGGAAGGAATTTCGAGTCTCAAGTGTTTCAGGAAACATGTCGGGTTATGGGTACTCACAAAACCAGAACCACTTCATACCACCCACAATCTGACGGAATGGTGGAGAGATTTAATCAGACGTTGGAAAGATATCTGGCAAAAGTTGTAGCAAGCAGACAAAAGGATTGGGACAAGCACATACAACCGTTTCTTCTGTCATACCGAAGTGCAGTTCACGAGAGTACAACTGTGACGCCAGCCTTCGCGAACTTTGGAAGGGAGTTAAGGTTACCAGCTGATCTAATAACCGGCATTCCCCCTGATTCACCACGGAGTATAACAGATTATGCAAATGATCTGCGCAACAAGATGAATGACGTATATGAGCATGTCAGAGAATCAGGCCAACAGATGTCCGAGAGGATGAAAACTCGTTATGATCGGAAGATGAACAATACTGGCTTCGACGAAGGTTCGCTAGTGTGGTTGCATAACCCAGTGCGCAGCAAAGGAAAGTCCCCTAAACTGCAGGCAAAATGGGACGGGCCGTACCGAATTGTGACCAAGATCAACGACGTCACTTACCGAATACAAAAGGGTATGCGAACTGCACCTAAAATTGTCCATGTAGATCGATTGGCACGATATTACGGGAATAATGATGCTCGGGACGAGCATGTCTAAGGAGGGGGCAGTGTTACGTAGATCGTAAAGTCTAGAAACATCACGCTAACTCCATCTCAGAAAGGGGCAGTGTGACGTAAATCGAAAAGTCTAGAAACATCACGCTAATTCCATCTAAGGACGGGGCAGTGTTAGAAACTACTGGAAATGACACGCTAACGCCATCTGTTATTGAGTAGCAAGTACTACACGAAATTGTACGTAGACGCTACTGCCATCTATTGTTGAATAGTGGGATTAAACAGTTCAATGGAAGTTACTAGAAGCTTCTACGCTGTGGCGGTGTCGAATGTTCGAGAATGTTCTGCTCGGGATATAAATAGCGGATTGTTGGGCCGACGAGCAGTTCGATTTCGGAAGCGAGCGAATACGTACAGTAGCGAAGCGAAACAAGTGATTCCAAGTGACGTTTCTTGTAGTTGCGATATTTGTGTTTATTTAATTAAACAGTTTGTGTGTTTTGGTAAATTGGTTTAAATTAATTTATCCCGAACCCCAGCTCGTAACAATATTGTATACATATTATTACTATGTTCGTGTAGATAGATATAACATATTAGTTGTTAATTACATATATTTGCACGAGATTACATTATTATTATTAAATTCTTACAAGTTTTCACTTTTATTATGTACTCAATTAGATTAATTATTATAAGTATAAATACCATATACATTTATTTTAATAAATTATGAGAATTATTTAAGTATTCATATTTTTATATTCTTTACTTAAGTATCTGTATTCAATATTTAATTTAATATTTTATGTACCTATATATTTTATTAATATTTATTTTATTTTATAATGTTTGTATCAGAAAGAGTATTTTATTTTTCAATAGATTTATCATCTAGAAACTCCTTTACGGTGTAGTATGCCTTGGATTCAAGAAATCTTTTCAATTTATTTATAAATATATTTGTTTTGTTTTCTGCTCTAATATTATTTGGTAATTTGTTGTAAATTTTTATGGACATAATTAAAGGGCTGGTTGAGTGCATTTTGATTCGGGATTGAGGTTTGTTTATTTTGTTTTTGTTGTGTCTAAAGTTGTATCTTTTTTGTGTCTCTTCGCAAGTAGTGTAGAAATCTTGATGTTTTTTGACAAATTTACATAATTCTAAAATATATAAACAGGGAAGTGTGAGTATTTTATGTTTTTGGAAGTGTGGTTTGCAGCTATCTGTTTGTTCTATGTTTGTTATTATTCGAATTAACTTCTTTTGTAAAATAAATATGGTTTGTGAGTCTGTACTGTTACCCCAGAGCATGACCCCATAGCTGAGCCATGCCTGGGCATATGCATAGTAGGTAACAAGTGCAGTTTGTAGGTTAGTGGTTTTTTTAATTTCGCGTAAGGCATATGAGAATTTGGATAATTTTGCTCGTATTTTTTGTATGTGGGATTTCCAATTTATGTGGGTAAGTATCTATAGACAAACCGAGAAGAGTAAATTCATTCACGTGTTCTAGTTTTTTGTTATTGAACATAAAATTTAGTTTTAAAGGGGATTTCTGATGTGGATGGAACGTAATTAGTTTAGTTTTAGTGAAATTAATTTCTAGATTATGATCTTCCATCCAGTTTGCAGCTGTAGAAAGAAGGGAGTTTAATTTGGCGTTTATATTTTCGTCGGTTCGGCATGAGGTAAGCAAAGAGATGTCGTCAGCAAATAATACACAAGGTCCGTTAATAGATTTAGGGAGGTCGTTAATGTAAATTAGAAACAAAAGGCAACCTATTACGCTACCTTGAGGAATTGATGCGTTAACTGTTTTCCTGTCCGATCTTATTTTAATTATTTCATTACTATTTTTATCGTAATATTCAATTTCTATTATTTGTTCCCTATCTTTTAGATATGAGGCAAACCATTTATGAGCTTTTCCTCGTATTCCTATTCCTTGTAACTTATCTAATAATATGTTAAATTTTACCTTGTCATAGGCTTTAGTCATATCTAGCAGCATACCTATGGCATAGTTTTTATCATTAATGATAGTTAGAGCCTCTTGTACGTATTTATAGACCGCTAACGTAGTAGACCTATTTTTACGGAAACCGTTTTGGCAGTCGTCAAGTATTTTGTACTTTTCGCAAAAAGAATAAACGCGGTCACACATAGCCTTCTCAAAGATTTTAGATGCAGTTGGTAACAGCGCGATAGGGCGATAATTGTTAGGGTCGGTTTTAGAATTTTTCTTATGTATGGGTTTTATCAGAGCGTGTTTGAGTAAATTTGGAAAAATTCCTTCTTCAAATGATTGGTTAACTAGTTTATAAAATGGTAGGGTCAGTTCATCTGCACATTTCTTAAGTAGAAATGGGGGAAGTTCGTCTAATCCAAAGCTCATTTTATTTCGTAGATTTTTTATTATTTTATTTATTTCATAAGGATCGACAGGGCTGAGAAACATAGTGTTTTCTGTGGGGCACACCACGGGAGCTCCCTTTGCCAATGAAGGTTTTTCCCCAATTGAAGCAAAGAAGTCGTTGAAAATATTAGCTACTTGTTTAGGTTCAGTTATCAAATTATTGTTTTTATGTAATTGTATGTTAGTTTTTTCGCTTTTTATTGATTTATTTGTTCTTTCGTTTATTATACTCCACATCGTTTTAACTTTATTTGTTGAATTTTTTATTTTGTTTATAAATTGTAGTTTTTTTGCTGTTTTAACAGATTGCTTTAGGGTTTTTTCATATTTTTTGTAATATTTTGATAATATGGGGTTGCTTGTTTTAGTGGTAAGTATTTTGAGTAGTCTTTTGTTTTTGCAGGATAATTTGATACCTTTTGTAAGCCAGTATTTTTTATATTTAGTTTTTATTTTTATTTGTTGCAAAGGAATACACTCGTTTAAAATTTTATCTAATGTATTATTAAACGCAGAGTAGTTTTCATCTATATTTTTATTTGATAATATTATTTCGTTCCAATTTTTTAGTTTTCGTTACAATGTTTTGGACTGTACATGTAGTACTATCTATAATAAACAGTGTATATACATGTATAGATTATTTGTATAATGAATTTCTATTAAATAGAATGCAGTAGAACTCTACTCAGTACAGTCTTTACATGACAGTGTGAAGAGAAGTTTTAAATGAAGTTTTTATGGACTTAATCGAAGCTGTGATGATATTCCAATAAGAATTATATTGGAACGTACCATGTACGGTGCGCAGCAGGTGATTTTCCATAGTTGCTGCCTACTCCCATGGGAGGAAGACGTGACTTGTATTTATGTATGTTTGTAGAATGTACCAATTATTTTTTATTCATTTAGTTTCGCTCATCTCACTATTTTTAAATTATCAGATGTAAAATAAAGCCTATATTAAAGAGAGTGAGAGTATTTGACTCAGAATTTTGGTGCCCATGATAGAGAATTTAGCTAGATTGAGTAAATAATCATTTGATCCTCCTTTATTGTCTTCAAATTTGTCTTCCAAGATACTGTATAATTTCTGTTTTAGTTGTTTCTTGAGTACTAAACTTTGCAAATGTAAATTTATTAGGCACCATTATTGCATGGCAACTAGATTATTAGCACTTAATAAATCTCATTAATCTTAGTAACAATGGGCTATAATTAACAAAGTATTAACACTTCATCATCTGCCTAGCCTTTTCCCAACTATGTTGGAGTCGGCTTCCGGTCTAACCAGATGCAGCTTAGCACCAGTATGTTAAATACTGTTTGTATAATTTTGTGTTTAATCACAGAATATTATTTAATGAAGTTAATTGGTAAATGTTTATTTAATTTAATACATTTATTTATTATTTATCCTGCCTATATATTATAAACCTTCCTCTTGAATCACTATACCTATCTATTGAGATAAACCAGATTCAAATCTGTTGCATAACTTAAAAGATCTAAGGTTGAACTTTTAATCCTATTCAGTAACATGACAGTTGGAAGGATACCAGGTTTTGACAAAAAAAGATACTGAGGTGGTGCAAGAATGAATGAAATTGAATGAACTTGAAATAATGTAGTTACATGCAAACTTTGTATTTTAAATTTAATAATTTGTCTTAAAACACAATGTATACTATATCGATATAAATATAGTCTATGGCTGCCAGAGGAAATAAAATGACTATAGTAAAAAAAAGTAAAATGACATGATTTTAATATTTAGTTTTGTTTCTATCAGAAGAAAATAAAAAAGGAAATAACTGTTACTAATAATCATCAATCAGTCTTATATTCCACACCCTAAAAAGGATTTTTTAAAGTTTTATTTAATTTAAACCATTTTATCATTCATTCTTTACGCGAAATCGTTCACTACCTCAACACTATTTGTTTTAATATGGTATCATTATTTTTCGTTGAACTGTCAAGTTACTGAATAGGATTAAAAGTTCAACCTTAAGCGTACAAACATAAAATTAGACTTAGTTTTATAGTGTGTAAAGATTTGTGTTAAATTACAGAATATTAATTGGTAAATGTTCATTTAATTTAATACATTTTTTTTTTATATGAGATTTTTGTGTTTATTTTTGGGTGGCCGTCCTGTATTTTTGGGAGGCTGTAAGTCCAAAAAACAGTTTCAAAATTAGAATACAGCTTAGTAAATGTATTTTGAGTCTTATGGGAATCAGTAGAAGGCAAGAAGCTAGTAATCTAACTAAAATTGTAACTAAAAATACTTATAAAAAAAAACATGAACCCCTAAGACGACCCACTGACCGAATATGGATATGAAACATTGTCAAGTCCAATAGATCTTAAGATAGTAAAGTTTTATCTCAATCTTGATTAAATATAAGTCTATTTTAAGGAAAACCGCAGTGTATGGTACTTGAGTAGCAGTTTATGATGTAACTAAGAATGTAATGACAACAGACTGTATATACTGCTACACAACCAATCACACCATGATTTCCTTGGAATTTAAGCAAACACTAACCTCCTCTGTTACATTTTGTCCTGCCTTCTTCTTGATATCGATCAAGTTCAGCACATTCCCGGTATTAATTGTCACTTTAGACGCACTCTTAAACATCGTGACCAAATAGATTAACTTTTTTAATTGTTCGAGGTAGGTACTTCGCCTCACACTTAGCCAAGGTTACCGGCCAATATCACACACACAAAAAATACTTAAAGCGCAATATTTGAAATGCGAACGCGCAGCCGACAACTATCGGCAACTGTGAACGACTGAATACTGGCCTTGCACGCGGAAATTCATAATTTTTATACACAATCAGCTGGAGAAGTTCTATCTGTGACGTATTGCAAATTATGACGAAATCGCTCAGTGTGGTTGAGATTACATGTTTGTAAGGTTAGTTTTGAGGCTGCCGAAGATTTGGCATTCGAATAGTGAGTCGGCAAAACTAGAATTTCAAGGAATTTTCATAATTCTCGGTAATAAATTATTCTATCACGAACGAAATGTCAAAACTTTTTTGTTTGACGTTTTGACAAGCCGACTGAATGAAGGCTAAGGCATAATAACACATATTTTTTCATACAGTTACTAAAAGTTGTCCAGTGATTTAGTGTAACACTAGCTTTACATTACATTTTAAGAGGGGTGTTCTCTACCAGGTGTTTTAAGTTGCCCGTTGCATCTATGATTGCATAAAATTATTTATTTTACCAAATTCATACATGGCACTTGCCTGTCGTATGCAACTAACTCGCTGCTAGTTGCAGGCATAGCTTCAAAGTTTCAATCCCCAATTCCCCACCTGATATCTGAATTTGTAAGAGCTTTGTTTGGTGTAGTCGTAGAATCTGATTTAAGAATTAGGGAGAGGGAACGCCCGCGCTTGACTGAAAGTGAAAATAGGGGCTCCTAGGGTTTCCATGAATGTTTTTAATCGCATAATAAAAAGTAATATTATACAATATGGAAACCACATCATATATGCAATAAATTAAACCACATACTTGTTATTGCCTTTTCTGACGATACACAAAAAAAATGGATGAAATCGGTCCAGTAATTAGGTAAAAAACTAGAGTTCTAATTTTGATCAAATTTGAACACTCTGTAGAATTGGATCACTAGGTCAATGATTCAATGAACTTGAATCCTTGAACATTAAAAAGCGACGTTGCCATACAGTGCAAACTATCACGACGCTGTTACGTATTCTACTTACCTATTTGCCTAAAATGTAAAATCGGTACACCTACCGACAAGCTGGAATTTAAAAAAAAATTGTTTATTTCAATTACAAAAGAAAAAAATATTAAAATGTAATACATTTTATTTCAACTTCACCCGAATCCCCGCATGATAT
Organism: Aporophyla lueneburgensis; assembly: GCA_932294355.1. Lineage (NCBI taxonomy): Eukaryota > Metazoa > Arthropoda > Insecta > Lepidoptera > Noctuidae > Aporophyla > Aporophyla lueneburgensis. The sequence goes on from OW028735.1 coordinate 18,608,056, forward strand.
CCGCCGCCGCCGCACAGTGGGGCCAAATGGGTTTTTTTGTTTCAAAAAGGGCTGGAGGTCACCGTTTTAAACCAGTGTCAACGTTTTTTTTTTTAAACACTTTGAAATGAATTCCAAAGAGAATGTCGGAGCCTGATTGAAGAAAACAAATTACCCTATGAATGACATAACCTTAAATGCTCAATTTTTTTTCTCATTTTTGGTGTAGAAAGCTTCCAATAACGTCGAAACTTACTGACAACCGTAGGAAAATAGTTGTAAGAATTACAAGCCATATTTCAGGGGCCATAGTTTCTGAGATTTTACATGAGAAAAATATTTGAGCATTTAAGGTTACTTGTCTTATGTCATTAATAAGGTAATTTTTCGTAACTGTGTTCATACTGGATTGAAGCGGATTGGGAAATCAAACACTTGTGTAACGTAATGTCTTATAATCACGGTAAAACAGTAGGTAAAGGTTACACTAAAATTATTATCACGGGAACTTTTGTTCAACAAACCGATTAAAGAAAACACGCGTGCCGGTTAGGAGCTCGAGCGAGTGTCGGCGCGCGGCGGTTCGAGAAGTTCCGTGCACCTTCAGGCGTGGCTATGCGTCGACTAGAACTCCCACGTCGGAGGCGCGTGAACGGCGGGGTTGCGTTATTGCTATCTCTCTCTTATGCCTCTAGTGCATAGTCGTTAAAGCGGGAAGGATGACATGCGCGGCGGCGTCCGGAAGTACGGGGGATTTAATTTGGTTGCGACAGACTCCCCCTCTAGTCTAGGAGAACGCCCTCGTTCCTGGACTTGCCCATTGCCCTGGTGCTTCGGGCGTCCGCGACGTCACTTGGGAATGACAGGATTACGTGGTACGTCACTTCCAGTACCACTGTCTACAAAAAGCGTTAAATCTTTTGCATGGTCGGCGCGCGGTGGTTCGAGAAGTTCCGTGCACCTTCAGGCGTGGCTATGCGTCGACTAGAACTCCCACGTCGGAGGCGCGTGAACGGCGGGGTTGCGTTATTGCTATCTCTCTCTTATGCCTCTAGTGCATAGTCGTTAAAGCGGGAAGGATGACATGCGCGGCGGCGTCCGGAAGTACGGGGGATTTAATTTGGTTGCGACAGACTCCCCCTCTAGTCTAGGAGAACGCCCTCGTTCCTGGACTTGCCCATTGCCCTGGTGCTTCGGGCGTCCACGACGTCACTTGGGAATGACAGGATTACGTGGTACGTCACTTCCAGTACCACTGTCTACAAAAATCGTTAAATCTTTTGCATGGTATTTTCCTAAGGATTCCTCAGGGTTCCCTATTGGAGAGATAAGATAGGTGATAGGGCTCACTTTCTCCATTAGAACATACGGTCCATCTCGTTTGGGCACAAATTTAGCAGTGAGGCCCTTGCAACCTTGGCTCAGTACATGTGACCGGACCAGAATTTTATCTCCGACCTCGTACGTTGGACTAGGTCGACGGGATCGATCTGCAACCCTCTTAGACTGATCTTGCTGTAATTCGACTTGTTCACGAACTGCAGATAAAGAGTCGATAAAAGATCTCAGGTACGGAGTGATTTGAGGAAGAAAATTCTCTTTATCGAGGATCGCCCTCAAATCATGCCGAGTTTCTGTGGGGGACCTCATTTCTCTGGCAAACATGAGATATGCGGGAGTGGCACCAGTGGTTCTACATACTGCGCTATTCATAGCGAAACGAATCACTGGGAGTTTCGCAGGCCAGGAGCAATGGTCATTCTCCACGAGTTGTGAGAGCTGAGTCTTAAGGTCCCGATTCTTGCGCTCGGCGGGGTTTGCCTCTGGATGATAAAGTGGCACGAAGTTTTGTTTGACCCCTAAGATGAACATACATTGTTGCATGACCGCCCCCACAAACTGTACGCCGTTATCAGATATGACCCTGCGCGGTAAGCCGTATCGGAGAAAGTATTCCGTAGTAAGAGTACGGGCGCAGGCTTCAGCAGTCGCTTCCTGAAGGGCTAGAGCTCAACCCAACGTGTGGCGGTGTCTTCAACTAGAAGAATCCATCGTTCTCCCTTCTCTCCTTCAGGTAACGGACCGAAAAGATCTACAGCTAGGACCTCATTCCGTTGCTGCATCACGGGTGTCTGTAGTAGTCCAGGGGGTTTGTCATTGGTAGCCTTATATCGTTGACAATCGACACAGGCTTTCACATAATCTATAATGATTCTTCGCATTCCGGGGAAATAATAGGACTGGGCGATCTTGTGGTAAGTACGATCGATTCCAGAATGTCCCGCAAGAGGTGAATCGTGGCACTCTTTCAAAATCTCTGGACGGAGTGAAAACGGAATAACAAGTTGAGGAGCCTCGCTATCTGAGTCGGGATTATACCGATATAGTACTCCTTGTGATAACAGGTAACCGTGCTCCGTCCACCTACGAGATGCCACCTCGTCTGGACTTTCTATCTCTTTAATGATTTTATCAACCTCCGGGTCAGCAAGCTGCTCCCGCCTTAACTCTGCAGGGCTCTTAGCGGGTAAATCAATTATCACTGAGCAAATGCCGCAACTGCCACGAGTATCTTGGGAGCATATCGGCCTACTCAGTGTATCTGCCACTACATTTGCTTTTCCCGGAGTGTACTGATACTGAATGTCGAATGATTGTAACTTGAGGGCCCACCTCACCAAACGACCTGTAGGAGACTTTAACGTCATCAGCCAGCGAAGTGGTTGGTGGTCACTACCAATAATCACCGGATGTCCATCTAGGTAACATCTAAACCGCTCCACCGCCCACACTACCGCTAAGGCCTCTCGTTCGGTTGTAGAATAGTTACGCTCAGCAGCGTTCAGAAGACGGCTGGCGTATTCAATGGGTTTTTCTTCCTTGTCCTCCCCCTGGAGTAAAACGGCTCCGACGGCATAATTGCTCGCGTCAGTGCGGAGGATGAACGGGTGATTAAAGTCAGCCTGGATTAAGATTGGCGCTGAGGTAAGAAGCTGTTTCAGCTCGCTAAAAGCAGTGGTCTGAGCTGAACCCCAGGTCCAGGTCTGACGCTTTCTTGTTAGCCTTGTAAGTGGCTCTGCTACCGAGGAGAAATTCGGGATAAATTTCCGGAACCCTGAACAGGTTTGTAAAAATGTCCGTAGATGTTTCAAGTTGTTTGGTTCTCTCATGTCTAGTACCGCTTTAACCTTTTCAGGGTCGGGTGAGACGCCCTGCTAGGTAATTACGTGGCCCAGATACTTGACACTTTCCCTAGCAAAAACGCACTTCTCCCGGTTGACTCGCAACTTGAATTCGCGAAGCCGACTGAATACCGACTGAAGATCCTGGAGATGCTGCTGGAAACCTTCAGATATGATCAGCAAGTCATCTAAATACGCAAGGATCGTCACATTGGCCAGGGATGAACAGGAGCGCAGACGGTCGATTAGCCGTTGAAAGGTCGCCGGAGCGTTTTTGAGACCAAAGGGCATGCGTTTGAAGCGAAAAGTTCCCAATGGACTAATGAATGCGGTTTTATCTCTATCCTGCTCATTAACACTAACCTGCCAGTAACCGGATCTCAGGTCCAGAGTACTCATGTAACAATTCCTCTTTATTGACTGTAATAATTCATCAATCAAAGGCATCGGGTAATGGTCCGTTTTGGTCACGGCGTTTAGGCGTCTGTAATCTACGCAGAAGCGGGTGCTGCCATTCGCTTTAGGAACCAGGAGAGCTGGTGAACACCATGCAGACTCACACTCTTCAATGATGTTGTCCTTCAGCATCTTTTCAATCTCCTGACGCATTAGCTCCTTTTTGGCAGGGGTCAATCGGTACGGAGGTACATAGATAGGAGGGTGCTCACCTGTGTCAATACGGTGCTCAGCATACGGGGTAGGCTCTCCCCCTAGCTGGAAAATGTCCGTATTGGCAACCAAGATCTGCGCCAGCAGGTTCCGGTCAGGTGGGTTCAACAATGTACCTTCGTGGTCCCTGAGTACGTCAGCAGAGGAACAAGATAGCTCTGGGGATGAGGATGGTTCAAAACGCATCATGTACTGAACGCGGCTGTTGTTAGAAAAATACCAGCATTCCCGAGAAAAATCCATGACTACTTGGGCTGCAAACAAGAAATCCATGCCGAGCAACGTTTCATTGTTACGCGCCTCAGGGAGGATAAGAAAAGGAGTCCTAATGACCTTCTCCTCTAAGTGCACGTCAAGAGTAGTCATGAGCACGTCTGCGTCGCGAGCGTGTCCATCGGCAAGCTTGATACGTCTTCGCGCCGGTTCAAGAGGGTGTCCCTTTCGACAGAGGAGGGTGTGCAGTGTATGGCCCGCAATACAATGTTTGGCACCGGTGTCAACTAACGCGGTCCCCGACGCGCCTAAAATTTTAATATCAAAAATCGGCCGCAAAACTTTTCTGTCGGAGCTCCTACCGGCGCGCGAGTTCTCTACACATGTGTCACTACACACCATATTAATATTTAACACATTCTTAGAAACATCATTATAACAACATACATCATTTTGCAAAAAATTACAAAAACGGCAGTTCCACCTTTTTACTCGGAGGAAATTATTATTAAAAGCGTTATCATCTTTCGAATAATCACAAAAATGGTTCGTAACCTCTAACGCATTACAATCGTTATTACAATAAACTTTACGATTTTCCGCCAATGTACAAAAATCGTCCTTACGCCCCTCTACATTGGGAACGTTTTCGTGACAAAAACAATTGTTTTTGAAAACATCACAAAAATGATCCTTACGTCCCTTTGCAATACGGTCGTCATTGTAACAAAATTTCTTATTGGCAGAAAAAATACGCTTACGCTCCTTTACATTAAGGGCGTCATCATAACAAAAATAGTCATTATCTGAAAAATGACAAAGACGGTCGTTACTATTATCGACCTCGCAGCTGGCAATGTGATCGTTCGACAAATCGTTGTCCGAAATATTACTCTGTACAGAATAACAATCATTATTATTAGAAATAGCGTGACTGGACACAGGCTCACTCGAACTATCACGAGACCAGTTATTATTTTCTTGAACGACCCAACAAACATTTGCATCCAAATTTTTAAAACTAGAAGTAGAGTAGTTCAAATCTTCACAATAATGTTTATCAGAACACTTCTCTACGCGATTATACTTTTCGGAACACGCAATATTTTCGCGGTTTGACTTTAGTCCTTGAGTGTACTTTGGTCTCAAAGTTTGCAGAGTACTATCAAAACTACAAAAACTTGATTCGTTGTTACAGTTTTTGCAAGTTTCACGAGTAACATTTTTAGATCCGCACTTGTAACACGAAACCGAATTATTAGAATCAACAGCTGACTCACCTTTGTCCGCCAACTTACGGCACTGGTCGCGCTTGTGTCCGTAGTGTTTACAATACACACAAAACGGTCGTTGCTGTTTCGATGACGCTGGTGCGCGTTCATCGCGCGGTGTTTCGGCGGTGGCACGCGCATGTGATGCGCGCTGTGCGCGCGTCTCGTCCGGAACTTGCGCGTGCGAGTCCTGCGGGCGCGCGGCGGTGGGCGGAGCGCCACCGCCGCCGCGTGGCGTGATGGCTGCCCCGCGCGCCGGTCTCACGCTTGCAGCGGAGTTTAATGTTCGCGAGCTGTTCATTGCGGGCTGAGTAGGCGTTTCGGTTGCGCTGCGTTTCGTATTCGAAGCAATGGATGCGGTATTTTGCGATTCTCGCTTTGTCGATTCGTTTAGGGAATCTTCGATAATTCTAGATTTAGATAGCAACTCGGAAAAATTACTGACTTCTTCGCGTCGTAATCTTTTACGGATTTTCCGGTGTAAAAGGCCGTAAATCATATCAAGTTGTACCTTGGTCGAAAGGTCGTTTGATGGCAGGCGTGTTAGGAGGGCGCGACTCTTCGCTACGAAGATATCTGTTCGTTCGTCTTCACCCTGCTCGTCTCTGAATAGCTCCCGGTATATTTTGTATTCAGGACGGCGGTCGCCGTACGCGTCACGAAGGAATTGTATTGCATCTTCCCAGGATGTGACCTCCGCGCGGATACTCTGCCACCAGGTTGCTGCGTCGCTGGTAAGTAGCATAGACATGCCTCGAATAGCGACATCATCAATGATGTTCGTGCATTCTTTGAATGCTTCAATGGCATCGATGAATGTTTCGAGGTTTTCCTTCGCCGCTCCGGAGAATCTGGACGCGCATCGTGAGAAATTGCCGGTCTTCTTTGCCGCACTCGGCGCTGGCGCCGGTGACTGAGCGGTCAGAGGGGACGTGAATGTCGACAGGCGCTCTAACATGCGCTCACAGATCTCCGCATTCGATTGCTGAATCGTTGATAACAGAGCGGTAAAATTATCGCGTGGCAGCGTAACGCTGTCGTTGAGTTCATCGTCATGCGAACTATTGAGGGATTTCCTACCCCGTGTCTTCGGCATTGTTACACGATCACTATTTATTTATGTTCACAGTTTTACACACACTAAGTACATTAACTGCACAGTTTTCACAGGAACTGTGGCATTCGGCCTACAGTTGGGCCGCCATCTTTCGTAACTGTGTTCATACTGGATTGAAGCGGATTGGGAAATCAAACACTTGTGTAACGTAATGTCTTATAATCACGGTAAAACAGTAGGTAAAGGTTACACTAAAATTATTATCACGGGAACTTTTGTTCAACAAACCGATTAAAGAAAACACGCGTGCCGGTTAGGAGCTCGAGCGAGTGTCGGCGCGCGGCGGTTCGAGAAGTTCCGTGCACCTTCAGGCGTGGCTATGCGTCGACTAGAACTCCCACGTCGGAGGCGCGTGAACGGCGGGGTTGCGTTATTGCTATCTCTCTCTTATGCCTCTAGTGCATAGTCGTTAAAGCGGGAAGGATGACATGCGCGGCGGCGTCCGGAAGTACGGGGGATTTAATTTGGTTGCGACAAATTTTTTTTTAATCGGGCTCCGACATTCTCTTTGGAATTCATTTCTGGGTTTTTTTAAAAAAAATCGTTGTAATTGGTTTAAAATTGTGACCTCTAGCCCTTTTTGAAATAAAACAACTCATTTGGCCCCACTGTGCGCCGTTGCTCTACGCAAATACATTGGTGCCGATTCTGTTGTCACAAAATTCTCTAAACTAAACTAAAAATCACTAAAATTTGGTTTATTCCTGTCAAACGACGATTTCCTATTCTGAAATAGACTAAAGTGACACAACTTAACTATATTTTAGTTTGACAGCACTAAGATTGCACTGAGTTATTAGTTTAGTGAAAATGTCAGTTTTGCTATTCTGAGTTTGCCGGTTTTCACTAAAAATTTTGACTATAATAATTTATTTTAACTAAATCTGACTATTTTTAAGCGCGATTAAAAAGGTGTGGAATAAAACTAGTGGTCATGAACTAAAATTCTCAACAACGCCTTGCCTTCACGTGCAAAAACAATTCTGTATTTTTTATTTTCTTTTTGCTTATATCTTGAAAATAGCGTGTCCTATCGCAAAAATAATGAAATTTTCGTCCCCCTTAGTATACCCCGGAACATTTAAATATCAACACGTGGGTAACATTTTTTTTATATTTATCAAACAAAAGTGAAAAATTCCATATAAAACACGTCCAGGCTGCACCCTAGCACGCGCCTTCGTCTCTCAAAAAATTCATTCTACGCAATGCACACACAAGTAAACGTTGCGAAACTTAGATTATATACCTAGGTACTTAATCTAAGTTGCGAAAACAAAAGAAAAAAAAAATACCACGCTGAGTCGCGATTGTCAAATTCGATTTTAGTCGTGTCAAAATAGTTTTTAAATTTAGAGATTTTTCCTTGCAGAATAGCGTTACAATTCTCATAGCCAAAAGTAAGGAATTTTAGAGATAGTTTAGTTAGTTTAGTTCGTGTACAACAGAATCGGCACCATTAGTTTCTTGAAATGTATGGAATTTAATACTATGATGGTTCGGCCTACTCCCTCTCACAGACAGGAAACCTATGCAGTCAATTTGTGCAGGGAACATTAGGCTGATTATTAAATTTAATGTTTATGTTGTATTTTTTTCGATACATGAATACTTGAAATTACTGTTATAAAATACTGGCATTCAGCTGCATCCGGTTAGAGTGGAAGCTGATTAGTACTTGGAAATCATGAATTTCCTTTTGACCTGCCACGGCCGAAATTTTGTTTTGCAATTTACACAAACATAACCTATCATCACTGGCACGCGCTAACATGCGGGTGTCCGTAGGCAGCGGTGTCTTTGGCGGTGTCTTGCAACAGACGGCTCGAGACATGCGGCGCGCCGGCCGCGGCGTTTTTCAAAGGCGGCGGTTATTGTAAAGGAATTTTGCGGGTAAGGTAAGGACACCTGTTATTGACTAATAGGGAATAATTATCGATAAACAAAAGAAAACTTTTTAGCTTTAAATACTTAGGGCGTAGTGTTTTTATTAGAATTATCCTGCTCTTGTGATAATTCTAAAAACACTATGCCCTAAGTATGTATAGCTATACAGTTTCTTTGTTTAAGTGTGTTGTGTAAGTTCTTGTTAAATATTCAGTAGGTTTAGAAATAAAATTAATGAAGTAGAAGTAAACAATAACAATTTTATAAGTTACGGAGAAGCAACCTATTAAAAAAAAATCGTACCTACTTACACGTTTGCTAGTCAGGAAATCACTCACAAAACGGTAGTTATTAAGTCCAATCGTACAAAATTACTAAAACTTTTTTAATACTTAATCCAATCAATAATTTGTTAATCGTTAAAAATATTAAAACAATCGAATAACACAAAAATGCTTGTATTTTAATGCCTTGTTTTGGTAAGTAAGTAGTAAGTAGTAGGTAAGTAAGTGTAAAAAAGTATCGATAAACGATAATTGGGCCGTTAACCCTAAATTATGAGTTTTATTATTTTCGCCATTTTTGAGAAATCTCGTTTTGTCAGTTTACCGCTATCTACCGCCACCGCCACCCGCCGTCCGCTACTTTCGCAGAGATTTCATAGCGCGCAATGCTTCAAGTGATTTTGGCAAATTAAACTAATACTCGTAAATAGGTACTTTTTTTAAGGTGAAATTGACACTTATTTGCTACTTGACTTTGTGTGTGTACAAAGACTGTGTGTATAAATAGTGTTTTTAAGTTTATTTTTATTTATTTTTTACGGTGAAATTGACACTACTTGACTTGTGTGTGTGTGTACCCTTGTGTTTTTTTTAACAAAATGCCAAGACAACATAATTTTTACAGTGCTGCAGAGTATACAGACATGGTTTTATTGTATGGCGAATGCCGCCAAAATTCAGCCTTAACTCTACGTACTTATCGTGAGAGATACGGCGCAACTCGTGTCTGCCCTACTAATGTCCGGACAATCCTGAGGGCTGTCCAAAGGAACAGAGAAAATCAACACATAGTGCCGAACACTCATGAAGGAGTTGCTCCACGTCACGTTCCATCCTCATTTGAACAACGAGTCTTAGACCATTTCGATCGGAACCCAACTTGCAGCCTTAGACAAGCTGGGCGTGTGTTTAGAGTGAGCCATAGAACAATACATCAAGTGCTGAAAAAGAATAAAATACGTCCTTATAAATATGCAAAGGTTCAGGCACTGCTGCCCCGTGATAAGCCGATTAGAGAGTTTTATTGCCGCTGGGTACTTGAAATCTCTCAAGACCAAAATTTTTTTTCAGATGTGTTTTGGACAGATGAAAGCACGTTTACTCGGAACGGCATGTGGAACCGACAAACCATGCGTCACTGGAGCCATACGAATCCCCATTTATTTAGAGAATCAGCTCATCAATACCGTTTTTCCGTTAATGTTTGGGCAGGCATTCACGGAGATCAAATATTCGGTCCTGTTTTTATCAACGGAAACCTGAATGCACAGAACTTTCTAGATCTTCTTAACGGCCCGATAGCACGATATTTGGAAAGATTGCCTGTGGTAACTTTCAGGCGGGTATGGTTCCAGTTATATGGAGCTCCTCCACACTCCGTACTCGTCGCGAGAGAGCGGCTTAACACCATGTTCGGCGAACAATGGATTGGGCGCTATGGCCCCCACAGGTGGCCAGCTCGGTCGCCCGACCTCACTCCTCTAGACTTCTTTTTATGGGGCTTTATTAAAAGTGAAGTTTACTCGCGGGTCTCCGAAACCGAAGATGAACTGCGCAATCGTATTGTCGCTGCCTTTGACAAATTAAAAGCCATGGCTCTGGATCCTGAACGAAATTTGTTGAGCAGGCTTCGGGACAACATTGTGCGGCGATGTAACTTGTGCATTCAGAAACGTGGTGGACATTTTGAAAATTTGAAAATTTAAGTTTACTTTTTTTTACTAATGTGCAATAGTTAATTTAGTTAGTTCAGTTCAGTTATCGCGAAATAAAAACGTGGCGGTAAAAATGAACTAAGTGAATTTTGATTTCATCGAACATTGACAAACGATCAAACGCCAGCGCCGACAAAAAAGCCGCCATTGGATGTCACCCGCGTGCGCAGTTGCCGCTCTTCCTGAGCTCAAGGTACGTTTTCTAAACAGAGTGTTTAGTTTTATAGAATTTATTTTGATATTTATTTTGTTTGAAAATTTCACGTTTTTAATTTACGGTGTTTTATTTAATATTTAATTTTGTTATACTTCTGTGGACTAGTATTACTTGTGGTTTCGTTTATTGCAATGTGGTTTCCATACTGTATTATCAAAGTAGGCAAGTATATCAACTACGTTTAGATATGTTGGAAAAGATAATAGACATGCTTTTAATATGTTAGGGCACATTATTGTTTAATTCGTAGTATAACATTATGGGAAACTCAGCAGGCAGTGGAGTGGACAGTAAATCTTCTCAGTTCCTTTCGCAAGTTATGGAAGTTATTGAAATTACTTAAAGATCCATATTCCTATTTTATCATCGCTACACCACGTGAATAAATGAATGACCACCTAACAGTAGTAAATAAAAATTCAACTAAAACTAAAGTTTTATTAGAGCGCCTCTAATAAAATTAAGCTGCCAACCCTGAATTTGACAGTAATGACAAAAACTTGACAGAAAGAAGTACAGATATTTCAACTCAGCTGACCGATAGCACGTATCGTGTTGATTGAAATTCAGATTTTAGTTACTCGAAAAATTATTGTTTAAGTTAAACTAAAAAACAACAAAATGGGCGTCGATATTTTGAGTTTTGCCTACGCCGCCACTGTTGCTGCCGGTGGAATAATGGGTTATGCTAAAGCAGGTTAGTTTTTACACCTTTTTTTGTTGATTACTTTTGGCATAAATTAAATAAAAAACATCTAACGATACTAGCAACTAGATTTACACAATAATTTTAAAAGGTAGAAATGTTTTTCTAGATGTAACATGTGTACCTATTATTATCTTTTATGTAATCAGTTCAAAATCAGTTTGATAAATATCTCTTTTTTACGTATTTGCGGGCTAGCCAATAGGCGGAAGCGGATAATAATATACTAGCCGAATCATAAGTGGCCACTCATGCTTTCATGATACTTTTTGTGCCAGTAATACTTATTTGTAATTCTTTTAAAAACAGAATTTTATAATGCATATTTGGTTGCCCAAAATGAATAGCTACCTATTTATGAGAATTGCAGTGTTAATGCTGTTATCAAGGATTTATATTAAAAGATTAAATAATCAATACCTACTTGTTGTGAATTATTTGATTACAATGCTACCACAGATTAAACCATGCTATGGGCCCTTCAGAAGATGAAATTATCAATATTTGAAAACTGTTAAATGTTTCTACTTTGATCTTTCCAAATTGTATATAATCTTGTTTCTAATGTAATATTCAAACTCTTAACACATACTTACTAAATTATATTTTGAAGGTTTCAGAACAATAAATTGTATGTTATAAATTGTTGTTCGACTCTTCACGTGACCAGAGAGGTAGCCTATTTTTTGGCCAATGAATCGGCATTGCCATTCAATGTGACGATGCTGCCAGCCTTTGGGCACTTTTCCTGTTGACAACCCTATGGTTCTTTTCTTATTATACTTACACATATTATTATGTTAAGCCTATTATGTTATAACTTTGAATTTATGTACTTTAAGTATTTTAAGATAGGTAATAAAATAAAAGTAAAAAATAGAAGTAAAATCATTTTATGAATTGTTGCTTTAAGTTATTTTTCCATTACATTTTCCAAACCTACCTAAAGAATGATAAGTGATGTGATTGAATTCATCAAACCCAAACTGCACTCAGAATATGTTCTATTTTGATGTATGATGTCTTTTATTTGGTAACGAGGTCAGAAGATAGCGATTACAAGATTACAAGCTCTCAATTATGTCCAATGTGTAGGTTTAAACTTCAAAAACACTATTGTATTTAAATTGAATAGCCATGTTTACATTACGTATAACACCTGCATGCACATGAAGTTCACCAATTGTCTGACAAGTATTGTTTGATCATAATTACCATTATTTATTATTTCCGTGCACTAACTGTGACTATAACTGTATTGAAAAATTGTGTAGTTTTCTAGTGATCATGTAGTAAACTAAAATATCTGATGTTCTGAGTCTGATGTACCAACAACACAAAAAGAAGAAGACTGAAATGAAGGAAAACTGCATACTTAAAACTGTTCTTGTTTTAATTTTATAATAAATTCCTTGTTTTTTCAGGATCCATACCTTCTTTGGGAGCTGGCATCATATTCGGTTCAATTTTGGGTAAGAAGCCTCTTTTATTACAGTAATACCATAAATTAGCTATGGTGCTGTTTGCTACAAAGTGATTTAACACTTGCCTGAGTATATGTGAGAGCAGTGGTGGGCAGATGGTAACAGCCGCAACAGCTCATACGTTAGAACCCAGATAGGCGGTTCACTTTGTGCAAATTATTTTGTCACCATTGCTCTCAAAAACGGTGACGGGAAACATCGTGAGCAAACTTGCATGTTTTAGAACCAACATTTTGAAAGCATGTGACATCTGTCAACTCACACTGATCCCGCATGCTAGTTAACCGTCCACTCCTTCAGCTAGTGGCTCCCCTGTGACGCTGTCATAAAAAAAGTTTTTTTCAACATCAGTCATTTGGTAATAATTCTGACATTTATTGGTTTCTCTGTCATTTTCAGGAGTTGGAGCTTACCAGCTGAGTCAGGATCCCTCAAACTACACACTTATGTTAGGAACTACATCAGCTCTCGGAGGTCTTATGGGATACAGGTAATTATAATCCTTAACCATTTGCCAGTCTTACGTAGGATATTCTCAGCTGAGCTATATACAGAGTGAAAGGATCAAGCAACTTGGGTCTATTTTGGTGTGTACATAAACCTTATAAAAATGTTTCTTTTTCAAATTGATTTCAACTGGATATTAGACTTGGAATGAGAATACCCAAAAGGTAACAACAGGTTGCAGTGAGACAAATTTGTACTTTGAAGAGAACACTTACCCGGATGCAGTTTTCGTTCTGCAATTGTACCTTTCCGCATTAACTAACACAAAATGTTGTCAAAGGAAATATGAACTAATCATATATTTTTTTTTACTTAATTACAGGTATTACACAGGCAGGAAGTTCATGCCAGCAGGTCTAGTGTTCTGTATGTCTGTCGGAATGTTAGCCAAGATTGCATTCAAACACGTTGGTGCCCCTTCCCACTCAATGGCCACAAAAGGGTAATTATGAAAAGAACCTTTTTATTTAGAAACTCTTTGGGTAGTATTTTATCAAGAAAACCAGATTATAAAAAAAAGTTCCCTGAGTGAAAATAAATTGGTTCTTAATTTTAAGTGAAAGTGTGGAATACATTAATTACTATACGTTGAAGGAATATCGAACTATTTTACAATCAATAATGGCTGCTACAATTTAATTTTCCGATTTACAGTGCGGAAGTAAATAATGAAGTGAAGTTTACAGTGCATTGAACAGCATTTATAAAGTATGATGATTTTTTGTATATTTTGTACTGTATGTCATGCACCCGCACAATTCTTGGTGCAATATCTGTGTTCATTTGTTTGCGTTGAGTAAACTACTTTAATTTTAACTTTTATAATACTTAAGTACTTAGGTAGTTCAAGTTAGGCATTTTTTTTATATAAATAATTGCAAAATAAAAGGTGTTGGGAAGAACTTGTTTTTTTTTTCATTTATCATATTTTTAAAAAAAATGCATAAAAAGTGCCGCCATTTTCAAATAAACAATTAGTCTGTAAGTGGGTAAGAAATTCAAAATTGGAACAATAAAACAACACATTTCCGTATTCGTTATTTTCTATATTTTTTCCTTAAAATTTAGAAAGTTTTGGAGGAAAAGGATTTAATACATAAATAGTTTGAATACAATAAATAAATTTATATCAACGGCAAGTGATGTCAAAGTTACAATATCACTGATCTCCTAAGGCATGTTCCATACAACCGAAATACATTGTAAAGGTTTTTTACACTATTGGTAACTTTATTATAGTTTTAATATCTCTTCATAAATAATTTTAGACATTAAAAACAGCTTAAATTATAACAAAATTGAATTTTCATATGAACAAAAAAACCAAAGGAAGTTTTGTAAAATGTAAAATTTACTTAAAAAATAAGAAAATAAACCTAATTTCAGAAGACCGTGAACCAGTCGCTCTTGAAGTCAGTTTTAAAAACAAAAAATAAAATAAAAAAATAAATCTTATTTTAACATTTCTTAATAATTACTGTATAAAAGGCACTTCGTGGCAGTTTCTTTTATGTAACATTGATTTTACAACCTTTTTAACTCAAAACCTAAGAGTATTTCTCGTTATCCAAGACCGCAGGACACTTGGACTATTCTGTTCCTAACGTTTCTAATATTCTAGTGTACTTATAAGTTCATTAATAACACAATCACATTGTAATATCACTCACGGAACTGTGTCCGACACTTTCATAAAGCATTGTCTTCGGACACAATTTATTTCACACACAATTCGCACACTCCCGTTTCTATTAATTACAAGTTTGATATTCGGAATAAAAACAAGCAAATAACAGTCTGCTTGCTTTTATTACTATTACTTAAAGATACAATTATTTTTTTAACTATCGAGTATTACACGTTTGATATTTAAAATTATCCGAATTACCGAGGTGATATTCGTTGTCGGGTAGTGTGCGGTTCACAATCTGTAATGTGTTTGAGACTGGAGGGGGACTGCCCTGTACCCGGGCGGTAGTCGCCGTTCGAGGGTCGCGGGGAGAAGTCGCGTCGCTCCAGTGAGACAGTCTTCAATGCTCGGCCCGCTCTAATCGTTAATGGCGGCTGCTAGAAAAAATAACTGATTAAATATGACTGGCTATTTTTAACACAGTGATGTAAGAAGAAAATGATAACGAAAATTGTATACAATAGATAGAATTTCTCAATAATCAAAATTGTAAGTATGATATTTAGGATTAAATCCTAAATAAAGACTGAAAAACACATGCTTATGATTATAAGTACATTCGAGAAGACATTACATAATAATAGTAAATAGTCAGTAATATTATTAACATAAAGTATGGCACAAAAACTTAGAAGTAAGAGTAAGTATATGTACAATGTAGATGTATAGGTAATGTATCCATAATGTTTGAAGTAGTTTGTGGAAGATATTCGATATGTATGTAGAAGTATTTATGTACATAATATGATGTCATTCCAGATCATGTTTTAGTGTCAAGACTTAGGAATATGTATTGTTGCTGTAAAAGGTGGATTCATAATCAACGTATTATATTTTTTATTTTCGATTATTGTTTTTTGAGTTAGTACAGGCTGTTTCTCTCTGTTTCAGTGTCGTTATAGGCACTATCTAGGTACCAAATAACTAAAAAAAATATAAAAATCCCGGATAAATTATCCCGAACTAATCCGAAGATAGCAAATAGACTATGAGTCAATAAAAGAAACTGGCTATACATTAATTTGGTATAAAACAACATTCACAAGTCATGACATGAAATAAGAGATCGATGTCGACGTATGAAAGAGAATGATCATCCATCGTCCATCCTTACCAATAATTGGCAATCTATTGTCGAACTAACTCGCCGCTCGTCAGATTCCTTCGAAAAGAGAACGTGAACCTCGCTGGCTCAATTTGTACTTGCTGAGAATTCGCATCAGGTCGAATAGAATTGTCACTCGACTTTGCTTGAGAGTAGTACGTCCCAATCTTAAAGACTGGTTTAATAGCCTTGTCTTGGTAAGGGCTCTTCGTTGTCGACCTTCTAAAGAAGCCGTCGAAGTCGTCCTTGTTATAAAACCCTCTTTTCTCCGTACTCACGGCTGGTGTTGGTTGTTTTGTAGCAAAATCTTTGAAATCGTAAGGAGATTTCGTCGATGTGATGGAGTATCTGTTTAGTGAAGGAGGGTATGTGATGCTCGAACTGGGCTGTGACGTCGTCGTAGTCGTCTTGTCAGTGAAGAATTGGTAAGGTTTTCTTGTTGTAAACTGGAAGTATGGTTTCTCTGTTGTTGTTGTAGTTGTTGTTGTTTTTGTTGTAGTAGTTGATTTTGTAGTGTATGCTGTGCTCTTTTGGTAGTATTTTGGGGTTTGTACGGGTGGCGCCGATGTACTAGCTACGTACGGCTGTGTCGTTCCATCGTTACTACGTGTTAAAGAAATACAGTATTAGTATTGTGTGCCCCTGTATGTACACAAACTGGTTGCAATGAGAATGTGGTGTGTTCTCATTGGCTGGGCCAGTGCTGTGACTATATTGGTGTGGTTTGTGCTGTGATATGGTTTTATAAATATTTAATATTTATTTAGCCATCAAATTAAGAGTTTGTCTTAATTACAGTTGCTTATTGCTAACAAAAATATTCATAATTTAAACAGTTCATAATTTAAACAAAAAATAGCATTATCTGTAAAAAAGAACAACTGTTGTACAAAAAATCACTCATATACTAAATATCAAGACTATGACATCGATTATCACACTGATAATATCAACTATCACGCTGATAATATCAACTATCGTACTTATAAGGTTTACTATCGTACTTATAAGGTTTACTATCAGTATCATAATGATACACACCTGGTAATGTTTCCGAAGAACGGGCTCGTTTCAGGACGCACGTAGCTCGGCGTGTGTTGCGAATAGTCGGGGATTATGTTCTCGTGTTCGGTTATACACCGCCCGTTTATACAATACTGGAAGGAAGTATAATATAATTATCGTAGCTGTTATAATTACGGTGTTTTCCATTTTACTGCAACTAGACTAGAATGCGGTCTGGGTTACAAATAAGTTGTCTTTATTTTTCAGATGATTTTTTTGTTTCTTTTTTTATTCCTTTTGTGGAATTGGAATAGCAGCTGCCATACCAGAAGATCATCTTAAAGCCTTCCATAAAACGAGACGTTGGCAAGATAGAAGACGATACACAGAAATATTTTTCCTCCATTCTTTAATAACACCACCCCATTTCTTCCCGAGGGTGTCGTAAAAGGCGACTAAGGGACTTACTAAAGAATGGGCAGCAGCGTTCTCTATGCATTTTACCACCATACTGCGATCGCCAACCCGCCTGCCAAGCGTGGCGATTATGGCAAATCTCCCCAAATTGGGGGAGGCCTAAGTCCAGCAGTGGACGTCTTACGGCTGAAATGATGATGATGATGATGATTCTTTATTGGTTTATATCGAATATAGCTCGATAGTAGTTCATAGGCATTTTCATTCCAACTCTCGTCAATTTAAGATCTATTTTTATAAAACATGATATCCATTTAGGTATTAGGTAACGTGACTGCTAGAAAATGCCTAAGGCTAAGTACGCCCTTGTGCGGCTATTTTAACTTGTGCATAAGGTTATCTTAACATAGTATAGAACAAAGCCGCTTCCTGTGTCTGTACGCTTAGAGCTTTTAAACTACGCAACAGATTTTAATGCGATGTTATTCAATAGACAGAGTGATTCAAGAGGAAGGTTTATATCTATAACACACGAGCGAAGCCACTGGCAAAAGCTAGTAGTGAATAAATTAAATGAAAGTAATGGTGAGATCTACCTGTCCATCGCCACAAGGAGATCCTTCAGCGGCTGGTCTGTACGCGACGCAGTACCCACTCGCCGCGTCGAAACAGAATAGCTGAGCGCACACTCTCTCGTCCTTGAAACACGCGCTGAAAATTGAATACGATAAGTATTTAGTTTTCTGAAGGTTTCTGCGTTAAACTGTCAAAACAATAACTATTAGGACGCAAGCTTAATCGCGTTAGCAACATGTGAGTATGACGTAAATGGGAAGAAGCTTGTGCCCGCAGTGGAATATAAAACACTGGAAGATAAAGCAATGATCTCAATCTGTATCTTTGATTAAGGATTTTGTATTCCACTTTTAATCAGCCAAGACACCAACATAACAAAGTTACTGAATATTGTGTTCACATTGACTTACCTCGTCCCTCTATCTTTCCGGCACTGCGCGTCTAACGTCAACAAACGCCCGGGCAGTACTCGTGGTAGAGAGTCATCTTCGTGCGGCGAGTTGTAGAGACAAGTCGCTGTGTCACCGCTGTAAAAATATTTGTTAAATTATATTGGTGGATTTGGTATGATGATTATTACAGCTGCTTATGTTGCCTTTGGTCCGCAATAGATTACTCAAACCAAAAAGAAAACATCGACTTGAGAACGTCAGTTTTTTCATCGGTTAAAAACACGCCTATCACAGCCTATTATAGGTGTGCGTGATAGTGAAGGATAACGCCCATGGTAAACTTTTACTAACATAGTAGCGGTCGATATTATATATAGATTCGATAGTCAATTTATATCGAACATTTAGTAGAAGTATGCATAATTCTAATATCACGCCTGTAACACCGACTATCATAACGATAATACCCAAGATCACGCCGATCATAATCTACACATTGTCGTTCTCAAATCTACTCACTTCAAGAAATGATGGAAACTCTGCACACTGCAGGGTGACCATCTGAATCCCTTCTCAGTGTGACGCAAGTCTGACATGATGTAGCCGTCTTCCCACCGACACTTCTCAGCGCCAGGGCCGCCCAGGTACGAGGGCGGGGGACTGCCGTCGTGTACAGCTCCTAATCTGTAAGATAATGAGGGGTATGACGTCAGTGATGTTCTTCAAGGTTTGGTATGATAAGAATTGAAAAGGTAAGTTCTTATCTAGAAAGAAAAATGTTACTGTGATAACTTATGAGAAGTGAGCTTTCAATCTCGAGGTGTCATCAGGTGGAATGACAGCCCATTTCGCTCCTTTAGGCTTTTTTTTTGTGGATGGGAAATCATCAAATGACGTCTCCCGCTCTGGGTAGAGCGGGAGGGCGTGTCAGACTTTTACTGACTAAAACCCACCCGTGTTCCTTCAGTTTCCCATATGCCAGGCCCACGGTACCTCTTTCGAACTGATCTCGCGGCCCTGGCAGTCCTTTAGCCTTCACGGTAATATTTATACGGAATAGACCAGTTGATCATTCTCTGGGATCAGATAAACTGTGACATCTTTACTTTCTATGGGCAACTTTAACTATGAGTTCTGTAGTCAAATATATCTCAGTCATTAGACATCTGTTGCCGCTATTTAATATGAAAGCGATACTAAAGTAGAATCATATTTTAACAATATACCAGCGGCGAGGTGTAATTTTTTCTGAAAGAGAAGCCGAAGCGAAGTCGGCTTTAACTTACTGACTCATCAATAAAGAATACTTACTATCATTCTAAAATTAATATAGGAATGTAATGAATTAAATACAATTAAATTGAATAGCTGAAAACCGAATAAAATATGCAATATTCCTCTATCTCGTTCTCGCTGACGCATTTTTCTATACCTGTCTCTGTCATAACCCGTTGTACAGCGGCTTGCTCTCGTACATATCAAGCGGTGCCACGTGACCTAAAGTGACATCATTACGGGATCGCTGTTGTATGAATTTTTAGTTCCCGATTATGACGTCTTGGCGCCGGGTTAATTTAGAACATTTATCTTTTGTTGTAATACAAAGCTATAAATAACCTTTTTTGTTGTTTGAATGTTATGGTGAATTAAATACCCGTAGTGTAACTATATTTATTGACAATAGTAGCCACTATTTACATACTATTGTATTTTTAATAGTGATAGAGTTACCAATGCGAATCCCCGAAGGCAAGCCGGTAGAAATCGTGTTATATGGTGCTTTCGCCACTGCAATATACAACCTGACACTGACCAGCAAACTGCAAAAACCTCAAGAAAAATTGAATTTCGCGGGCTTCTGTAGCTTCATGTTTTTAGGAGAGCTAATAATGAGGATTCCTGATTCATCGTTTCTATCGAAAGACGTCCACTGCTGGACATAGGTCTCCCACAAGGTCCCCATAGGTTTTGGGGGGGTTTGCCATAATCGCCACGCTTGGCAGGCGGGTTGATGATCGCTGTATGGTGGTAAAATGCATAGAGAACGCTGCTGCCCATTCTCTACTTAGTCCCTTAGTCGCCTCTTACGACACCCACGGGAAGAAATGGGATGGTGGTATTCTTTACGTCCGGTACAACACGGAACAGATTCCTGATTCTCTCCTAAAAAAAATAAAGCTGATGATTAGTATAATACTCACAAATGTCCAACTTCGTGAGCAGCGACAATGATACCGGAGAAACCGCCGGTATCCTCAATGATGGCGACTGAGTTCACCTTCTCGAGTCTCTTGTTCACCACGCAAGCGCCGCCGACGTACGCAAAACCTTTGCATTGAAATAATGTGTTAGTATTTTGAAATTGGAGGTTAAAAATTAATTTGACTGGTTAAAATTGATTTGATTTGAAAAACTTGAGTAGTAATTTTCTTAAAATAAAATGAGTAGATCTTAACTTTTTTAATGGTTAATTTACATTAATTTTACTATAGTTATTATAACAAAAGAAAGAGAGAAAGGTAAAAAATAACAGCAAAAGGTAAGAATCGAACTTTCAAAATGAATGCGTGATCGTAGGACTAAGGAGTTTCGGGTAAAAAGAGGTAATACATATTTATAAAGCTAACGCTACTTACATTTCGATGATCGATGCGTGAAATAGGTGAGAAGACACAAAAATACTTAAATATATGCTTATATACTCACAGTGAAGTGTTGAGGAAAATAGGAGACACAAAACATGCATTGCAAACTTAATTATCATGCAGAAGCGTTAAGTCACCGAATTAAAGTTTTTAAAACCTCGTCATTGTTAGTATTGAACTATTTGGAACACCATGCATATAAGATTATATATTATAGTGCATATTATTAGAGCTCATCTTTACCAACATGCAAATTTTATTCATTTTAGAAAAATATTACTAAATAAAGTAGAAGCATAAAAGCACAACATATTAAATTTTCCCGCGCATCTCTCTTAGCTACTTCTACAAACTGATAATGACATATAATTTTGACATCAAGTCACCCTAGTGAAGTAAGCAAACATCTTGACATCTTCTAAACAGCCACGTATTAGTAAGTTGATTAAAAACGTGACTAAATCGATATTTTCATTTAGTTATATCCAAAATATGAACATACGACTGTAATTTTAACACATTCTCTATGTTCGAAGATAATAATAAATTAGCAGAACTAAAATAAACAATCAAGGACTACAGTAAATAAAATACATGCTATTAATCGATTTTAGAAAGCAGTTCATGCCTAAATTATAACTTTGTTATTTTACGTACTCAGGCGTCATTTTTTATGACTGTGAAGTCAGATAGTATCTAGAAAACAATACATGATGATGAAAATAAACGCTTATATATTTTAGTCAAAATTATTAAGAATAAGTAAATACAGACAACTGGAGATAATAAAATACAATAAAATTTTATGATCAAACTACATAAAATAGAAGAAGATTAATATTTACAACGTCATCTAGATATCTAAAATGATGCATTCATAAAGATTTACAATGTATCTAGAAGAAAATAATTGCAGAAAAGACAGAATATTATTCACAAGGTGCGAATATGACATCACGGAATTGGGTAAGGTATATTCAAGTGGAATATGGATCCATAGTGTATATCGTGAACAAATAGGTGAGGGACTTTGATGAAAAAGGCGTGCTTTTGGAAAATGTAAGATCTCTGTAACACGCCTACCTGCTGTCCCTCTATTGCACGCATCGTTGGGAAATTGTCTTCTGCACATGTCTAGTCTGAAATTGTATGGAAAGAATAAAACTCAATAAGATGCTATATTTTCCTGTTGTTCTACAAAAACCTACGACGGCTCATCGTGGAACTTCTTTGGTTCACCTCATTCCATGTAAGAAATGAAATAAAACTGAAATTTTCTCATACAAGAACGTCATCTTGTGCAAGCGACTATTGTATAGTGTTTTTTTTTTTTTGTTTTAATATTCAGCGCCATTACCAAATCCTTTACCTCATAAATAAAAATAATGAAGCAAGTAATTAATGTTTCACTCTCAAGCCTCTGTTAATGCCGCGCCGTTTGACAACACCATCCTAATGAACGTTTGTTTTAAAATTTAATTTACCAGCGGTGCCTTTTGTACAGCGACCACCCTTGCGACGTCGGCACATGTCATACCTGTTGGTCAAATTAGTTTCGTCGTCTTCATAATATTTACTTGACCTTCACCTTGTCTTAAAACTATAACAAGACCGTAGTCAGAACTTTATACATTAATTACTTTGAATAATGGCGCTAAATTATGATTTGAAAGCGTTGATATACCTACTTACCATCTTACCTTTTGTCCTGTAAATGTTGCATGAACAAGAAAATATTAATTATAAAATACTGTTGAGTGTAAATAGAACACAGGGTCTCATAGTGACAGTGACATCATAAACACAAACCAATAACAACTACAGCAAATTCTGTGATTGCAAAGTATCGAATTAATGCAACTTTTATTATCATCTCGACACTAGAAAATTATACAGATTTGTTGTATTCAAATTAAAAACAAAGTTTGTTTAGTAATATTAATATCTACTTTGCATAAAGTTGTAATCGCATGTGGTAGAATGCAATAACATTTGAATAGTCTTCTCACGCGATATTGTGATCACACAGTTTTGAAATAGTTCTCCATGATAATTGTGTTTCGACATTGTTAATGCCTCTGACAACTTAATGGCCAGGTATTCTTGTTAATTTTCTATTCAGTTGTGTCCAAAATTTTAAACTTTTTAGACAAAACACTACAAGTTACATAATGTTTTTGCAACAAACAGATTATCGCTATAAATTATTAAGAAATGGGAAGCCATGATAGATGACTGTCGACATAGTTCAAACATTGCATATTTTTCTTCAGATTAATTCGATTGCACAGGTTTCAAAGACGTCTGTCTTTCCAATAAAAAGGATTGTTGTAAGACATCAGTCACGTCGACGATAAATGATAAAACACACACTGCAATCATCGATCCTATACTAAGCGAACTATGATGACAGTTGGAATATCATCATAACCACCTTTGTGGCATAAATTTAAAATACTGCACGATGAGCAATGCTGTTTTCAGCATATGACACAAATATATATGAAAACCAGTTATGAACTCACTTGGTGATGGCAACCGCTATGTCGTAGACAGGCAATCTTCGCTCCCTGAACAGATACTTGCCCATATCAGTGAGCGCTGCTGCCGAGTCTATAGCGTCTCGACCAACACGATTTCTTTCAAGGTATGGTGTAGCATCCCGACCCTGGAATGTAGAAAATTGACTGGTTAGTACCTACAGAATTCAAGTTTTACAGTCATCATAGGTAGGTAGATGGTACTCAGGTACGTAGTTAAAATTAAGAAACAGTATCCGCACAATTAAATTATTATGAAGGTGAATACCAATCGCTGGAGTCTGAATTATCGCCATATTTAGAACTACTTTGGAATTTAAAAAAACCCTGGGGACATAATATAAAAGTAAGCCGCCATCACATTATGTTAAACGAAGAAGCGGCGCTACTTGAAATACCCAAGGAGAATTATTAGTCACAATGTGCTTAAAGGTTTAAAGGTCAAAATTAACGTGTCCAGGTAACTTTCCTAACCTTGAATAATCTTATTTTTTTGTAATTTCGCAAGTTGGTAACAAAACCTGTTCCACTCGATGTTTTTGTTTTCGTTAGGTACTTATTATAAATTCACATGTTTTTTTTACCATAACAATTAAAAAACCACCATTTCATCTCATTAATATTGCAGGTGTTTATAATTTATGCAAATTGACGCAGTCTCTTCCTTGCCAGTTGGCTAATTCAGGCTTTATTGCTCTAGAAGTACTTTCCTCTTTTAAGTTAAATATAGTATAAATGTATTTTTATGAGGGTATTAGGTAGTATTTATAAATGTTTATTGACTTTTTAAACAAACACTTGTATCTACGTGCAAAGTTCTAAATTGTATGATAAAGTATATTAGTACATGTATACATAAAGGGTTTTTAATATTATGAAGGATCCAGTAAAGTTTAATACAGTCACGCAAAGACTGGATAAAATATAGTTTAGCTGCGTTATACAAAATAGACGTAAACACAATATTTATTTAAAACGACATACATTAAACTTGCATAGCACCCAAAATATTTCTGATGTAAAGGTAACTTATTGTTATTTCTACATACATTATTGCTCTATGTTATTAATCAACAGAGTTTAATGCTCACATCTTTATCGATTTTACATGTTACTAAATCGAGATTACGCGCATCACTAATATTGTTTTGGCAATAAAAAAAGGTAACTGTCACAATCAAACTTTTAGCGGCGGGATTTTAAAATTACACGGAAAAAGATATTGAAAAAAAAGGTATAATATTTTGATTGAAATGGCCAGTGAAGCAGTGTTAAAGTACTTAGTAGATACGAATCGCCCGTATTCATGTGCGGACGTAACGGTTAATTTGCGCGGAGCTTTTCCTAAGTCAGCGATTCAAAAGGCGTTAGATGCTCTGAGTGAAGCAGGCAAAATAAAGTGTAAATTGTATGGAAAACAAAAAGTTTACGCTGCTATACAAACAGAAACTGTAGTAGAAGATGGGGATGCAACAGGTTCGGTATAATGTTTATGATTTAGTAGCTTTCGCATGAAAAGTTGACTTTGCATTAAGAACAGTCTAATTCTTTACTGATGTTCCTTTTTTCAGACTATGATGCTTTATCTAAAACTCTCACACAAGAATTATCAGACAAAACAAATGCCTTTAGAACTCTTGAAATAAATCTCAAGAGCCTAATCTCTACACCAACCACTGATTCAGCTAAAACAAATATAGAAGAAATTAAAAAAAGAATAGAAACCATAGAGAAAAAGTTGGAAGTATTGAAAACCTCCACAGAGGTCATAAGTGCTGAAGAAAAGATGATTCTGGTTACTGAGCATGACAAATTGCTGAAAGAATACAGGTATAATATAAAGATTTGGTACCAATAAAGATATGATATATTTGAGAACAGGTACTATACATAATGGCACTGGCCAATTCTTTATTTCAATATATCAACATGTTTTTGATATATTGAGTCATCATCATCCTCTTTTCAGCCGAAAAATCTCCACTGCTGGACATAGGCCTCTCCAAATTTGGGGCGTTTTCCATAATCGCCATGCTTGACAAGCAGGTTGGTGATCACAGTATGGTGGTAAAATGCATAGGGTCGCTGCTGCCCATTTTCTAGTAAGTCACTTAGTCGCCTCTGATAACACCCATGGGAAGAAATGGGAAGGTGCTTTTCTTTACCTCTGGCACTTCACGGTTTATATTAAGTAATACTTCTACTACTCAATATTTTTTTTTCTATAATTTTTTCAGAAAACGCAAAAGAATCTGCAATGATATGCTGGATGCAATACTAGAAGGCTATCCTAAATCCAAGAAGACATTACTGGAAGAACTTTGTATGGAGACGGATGAAATGGTTGATTTTAAGTTGATGGCAAATTCTTAGTTACTGCCACTGCCTTTGCTAATGATTTTAATCTGAATTGTTACTGATAATAAAAATTGTATACTTATGTTAATTTGTAGAGCTGTTGTTAATTGTTAACATAAGAGTGCATTAGAATTTTGAAACTTATAGTAAGTACCAACACTAAGGGTATACGTCTTTGGCACCTAAATGTTCAAATAGTCGCTCACTATCTGCCTAGCCTTTTCCCAAGTATGTTGAGGTTGGCTTCCAGTCTAACCAATAATGTAAAAAATTTTCCTAAAATTAAGATACCGTTTTCGAAGAATTTGCAAAATATCTTGAAGAAAACTAGCCAAAGGAAAACCAATCTTTTTACTTACAAACAAAGTTCAGTTTTATGCAACATTCAACTTACCCTAGAAATAATGATACCGGCAATGGATATCCGTATTCTGGGTCCTTTTAGCAGTTTGTATCGGAGGTCTACGCCGTTCCAAAACGACACAAAGTAACGTTTGATCTGGACGTTATCGCCTCCGTGTAACCTGGAAACAACAATAAAGTTAGGCATGTATTCTAGGCTTGGGCATAGTAGTTCGCGACTGAGATCGCTCAGTTTAGTTCACCGCTCCTTAACGAACTAGTTCGCTCTTCTAGTTCATCCGCTCTTCTAGTTCATCCGCTCTTCGAGTTCATCCGCTCCTCTAGTTCATCCGCTCCCAGTTCGAATCAAAGAGAGGCAGATCGTTCGCTCCTTCGCTCGTTTAGATTTTGCACGTACTGCATGTGACAAGATTATGGAATGTTCTACTTTTATCTACAATTTTTGGACTCTAAAAACAGCAAAAACCATTGAGTGATAATTCATAAAAAGATCGTGATTGTAAAAAATACCAAGGTTTATTGTTGCAATAAATAACTAGTTTAGTGATTACAAAAACCTTTTTGTATTTTGTCCCGTGTATCAGTTCGGTTGACGCCATCCTCGCTCATTCGGTCGCGAACTGATGAACTAACGAACTATGGATCGGGAAATGAGCGAACTAGTTCGCGTAGTTCATCTATGGGAGCGCTCTTACGAACTAGTTCGTTCGTGAACTACACAAGACTAATGTATTCCCTGAAAGTAGGAAGAGATGAAGGTATAGGAACCTATAACTAAAGGCTCCGTGGTATGCCCACATTTATGTTGTATGTTTTTGAGACTGGGCAGCTGCAATCCTTTACAGGACTTCCATGAGGAAAAGTTCAATCACACTAAGATCGACTTGGGGATCAAAACCAGGACCAGGACCCTGGGTATGTTGAGAATGGCGAGTTTTCAAAAAAAATAAAACGCACTTGAATTTTTATGAGGTGACTACCTAGGACCCAAGTGCACAAGTGTGTTTTATGAAAAAAAAAACATTTGTAGAGTTTTCTTTTTGACTTAAACCTTACCTATAGCCATCATAATCTACGATGACCAGAATCTCCGGGTATATGACGTAGGGTGCTTCTCTTTTCCGCCTGGAATGTGTCTCCGTTGAGCGTTTCCGCCTGAATCGCTTGCCTAGGTGATCTGGCTCCATGAATGCTGTAAATGATAAACGGAAACGTATAAATATATGGATTTAGGAGCCAGGAATGATTTCTGAATGGTTAGTCATGTATAATCTTTTCTTTATCTTTACATAGTATAAAACATAGTCGCTTCCCGCGTCTGTACGTTTATATCTTTTACTCTACGCAACGGATTTTAATGCGGTTTTCATCAATAGACAGAGTGATTCAAGAGGATGGTTTATTATGTATAATACGAGGATGCGAGCGACGCCGATGGCAGCTAGTCTAGTTTACGAATTAAAACAACATTACTAATGAACCGCCATCTGTTGATATCTTTAGGCGACTATTTAGGCAAGTTTCTCACATAAAACTATAGATGGCGCAACGCTAATCGAAATCTTATAACAAAAAAACATACCTATAATTATTTTTACAGAAATGAAACAGGAAGATTGATAAAGTGCTAAATAATAATCTAGATTTGTATTTTTAATATAATTAAAATACTTTTCCATTGCAAATTGAAAAAGTTCTGCGCAAGGGGATTTGGAATGATATTATGCTGAATTAGTGGTTGCAGTTTGCGCACTGGATAAAAACTTATCCTGTGTATTATAAGTATGTATTATAGCAAATGTGTATGTAATTAGTTTGTAACCTATTTTTGTACTAGTTTTTCTCTCTTATTTATAATTCATTATTATACATTTTTAATTATTGTTCCTCTCAACCAAAGCACCTGCCATGTAATCTCTTCATCACCCTTGGTTGACTGGTAGAGAATGCCTAAGGCATTAAGTCCGCCTTTGTACCTGTTTTGTGTGCGAGAAGTTTAAATAAATAAATTTAAAAAAGTATTTACTTAAGTACCATCGCATCGTCGTCAATTTTAAATTATTTTATTTATTTTGCAACCGACTTTTCAAACACAATTAAATATAGAACCATCGCACTTTTTCATCTTTTAGAGACTTAATTTAAAATAAAAATTATATGGGTATTAATAACGATTTAAATAGGGGTTGGTAAATAAACCCAAACTCAAAGCAGGAACGATGGGTAATAAATAATTAGGACCAACAGGTAGGTATGTTGCTCTTTTGCCTTATTTAGATATATAGGAGATACGGTCAGCAAACAGTAGGTAGGTAAGTATACCTATCTATTCTCTCCTTTTTAAATCCATCCTAAGGTTGTTTTTTTATAAGATCGTTTAGAGATATGACCATCCATTGTGTCGCCGGATTTAAAATGTCAAAATTAATTATAATCTGATTTTGCTGACCATCTAAATGCCTGACCTCTTAGGTCTCAGGAACCAATAGACGACCCTTAACGGGTAGGTATAGTTGGTTTGGAGCTACGGAATTTGATTGATCCCTGTTACAAATGAAGTAATTACCTAATAATGTATCAATAAATCAAAGTACGCAATAAGTCAAATATTCTCAGACAACATTTTAGCAACTCCCATAGTGATTAAGTTCCGTTGAAGAATTTGATTACCTTTACCTGATATTTTTACGTTTTGTTATGGACCTAATTAGTTTATTATCTAGCTTCTGCCCGCGACTTCCTCCGCGTCAAATTTTTTCACCCCTGACCCTTCCCGTCGCATCGAATTGCCTTTCAGTTTTCGTCAATTTTTGATATAGCCTTCCTCAATAAATAGGCTACCCAACACAAAAATAATGTAGGTACCTAAGTAAATTAGGTACTGTGATCAAATATGTAGGTAGGTACAGATCATAATTATTAGGTAGGTATCATAACAATGATTTTTAAAACATTACAAGGGTCATAAAATAATTGTGTGGGAACCTATTTGCCGAGACACTTGCGTTTTTAATAATCTAGGTTGCCTTTTTCGTGTTTTAATGACTGGATCTCAACAAATACTTACCGTATGAAAAAGAATAAGTAGAATCAATTTTATTAATTGCATTCCCTGATCTTAATTTGGTAGTCAAACCATTGTCTACCATTCCAAAAACAAAAAAGCATAAACAAGCACTAGGATGTCTTCGTGTTATTCATTATTTTAGTCGATTATAATGCGATTCGATCTTAAATCAATTAAAAAATTAATCGATATTATTAGACAGCTTGTGGTCAAGAACAAGTTCAAACGTGCACCTGTGAGGCCTTTACCTAGCAATAACACTTAAATAGGCTGCCGTTTCGTCGGTTTTCCCAAAATAGTGGATTATTCATGAACCGCAGAATTATTATAAACTTTTTCTATCGCGAATTAAAAATAATGGGTGACGTTAGAGTCTGACCTTATGACCCCGTCCAAGACGGAATAACGAACGAACTTATTAACAAACGAGATTTGTCTCGGAAATATTATGTTAGTACGACATTATACGAACGATATTATAATATAATAGATATAAATATTAATCTGGACAATTTGTTTTTGCAAATTTTAATGCCAAAATTAGTCTGGAAGCACAAAAAATTGTTACACCTACTTATTGGTTAATTTATTCACATTATTAAAACTCCCTAAAATATCTTCTCTCAAACCTATAGGGTTAGCAGATACATAAGTTGTCTTCCAAAAATAATTGAAAAAGGTCTCTAATTTTACCATTATTGTTCAAGGATCTTAATTTTGCTGGGATTCTAGCAGATAGTAGGTGGATTGTTCAACAGTAGGAACTCAAACAAACACAATCACGAAGCGTAGCGTGATTAGCACTAACTGTGTCCGGATCATCAAAATTCTTTAGCCATTTAATTAAACAATTAAAAGAAAAATAATCCGCAAATCATTGAATGTTGGGAAATATAACTAAAGACAATCGAACTGTTCGCATTGATCTTTCACAGTTCATAGTACAGAGAATCAACAGAGGTAAATAAATGTTAGCTCTATTATTTTTAATTGATGACTATTTATGTACCTTGATCACATAGATACAGTCTAGAGGTGACATTTTGTTTCAAACCAGTTCGGTTTCCATCTTGGATACGATGACCTGGTGACCAATCATGACACTATTTGTCATCGTAGAAGCATAGAGATATATATAAATAATGCATTGGAATGTGCTCTAGCAGCAGCTCTAAAAGGACTCTATTATTCGCAGTTTAGTTCGTTCAACACTCAGATTTTAGCGATTGACGAAATATTACTACATTAGATGGAAATTTGATAGAGATATCCTGGCTCATTTACTCTAGTAAGACCGATCGATTGAGCAGACAATTTGCGAGACACCGCGAGTCGGGAACCGTAACGTGGGACGACCCAAAGCCAATATACTGACTAATTGGGAGAGCCCTATAGCAAGCCGTGGACTTAGTGGATAGGCTAAGTTGTTTGATTAGTAGGTACTAGTTTGAATGTTCTTCTTTAAGAAGATTTTACTATCTATACCTACTATCATACCTACAGTTTGCCTACTTCACAGGTCACGATTCACGTGTCAAAAGTTCAACAACTAGTTATAAGAAAACGAGGAGTTTATTAAAATTTTAGCGTTGACACTTGGGTCTACAAATTAATACGTAAAATGGCATAAATATGATAATGTTCGCAACTTAGTAATATCTGAGATAAGATCCAAAAGATATTTAAATGTTAATTAGTCTAATTGTATTGGTCTATTGATTATATTTACCTTTACACCTGCGTAAACTAATGCGATTTGTTTTAGTATATTTTTGCTAATTAGCGCATTTTTTACTTAAAAGAGGCGCTGAGTTTGTACCTAATTATGAGTTTAGTTATGTCCCCAAGAAGTATAAATAGCGACTAGACATGTTACCTAATTAATTATTAGAAAAAACTAAACTTGGTATTTTATCACTCATGTCTGGTTTTTTTCCGGTGGGGCCATATAACGTACCTACCTCATTTATTAATAGGTAGCTTTTATTAAATAGTTATTAGTGTTTTGTATAGCATCTGTTTGTGTCATTTGGGACATGACCGAGCTTTGTCCGTTTTTATAATAGGTGTAATTTATCAATCATTTATTTTATATTTTTGAAGCGCACGTTTGCATTGAATTTTGATTTTTTTTTAAACAAAAGAACATAAAGGTTTTAAAATACAATTTACGTCACGTTTTAAACAATGTAAACAGCATGATTGTCAATAATAAATTAGTGACTAATGTATTATTTTATTTTGCCTCTAGTAGCAGATGTTTTGATCGAATCGCGACGCAGTTAAAATTCATTTGTCACTTGATTGGAAACTGATAATGGATAAAATTAATAAGACGGAAGGACATTAATACAAATTAACAATAGGTACCATAATACTTTGGTAGACTAAAGAATGAATTAAAATTTATAAAATTTTAAAATAGCGATGACAAAATTACGTCAATGTAGGTAAGCACATTGTACGTAACTAATTATTACATACTAGTTTTTGCCAGCGGCTTCGCCCGCGTGGAGGTTGGAAAAATCCCGCGGGAACGTAGTACCGGGATAAAAAGTAGCCTATATCCTTTCTCAGGCTCTAAACTATCTGTGTACCAAATTTCATTTAAATCGGTTCAGTAGTTTTAGCAGGAAAGCGAGACAGACAGACCGACAGACAGACAGAGTTACTTTTACATTTATAATATTAGTGTGGATTAGTGTGGATAATTGTGGGTACTCCATCGTCATGAAAAAAGGAAATAACTGGGTTCCTGAAAAACAGAAACAGAAGTTTGTCGTCTGGTAGGATTATTATGATTTAACAGGCAATTTAGGGTCGGTTATTATTTAATCTTAACACAATTTTATAATTATATTTCACTGCAGCGCTCTTAGAAGTTACACCAATTTAAATTAATATATTGTTTCGTTATTCCATAATCATTTTGTGACAAGTTATTTTGCGTCACACATGCTTACCTGCCTGTCTCATTCATTAAAAATAAATATAATTTTAATTATTTATAGAATTAATGTTTCGAAATTATTAATAAGTCAACGCCACAAAGCATTTGACGCGACCCCTGACCTAATCGACTAAAATAATCGTAATCAGATTGCGTACACTATAAGTTAGTCGAGTCGATCAAGATATTAGATTCAGATGTATAACGTTATAAAATGTAGTCACAGATATAGTATTATATAATTATTGTTGGCCAATTTGCTTAAAAGTAGGTGACGGTGAAGGTGAGTGTTACAGTATGACTAAAATGTATGTTGTGTAACTATCATGGTCAAAAACCTGTTTGTTGATCTAGACAAAAATGTCATTTTTTTAAGTAGATACCTACAGGTACCCTGTAGTATTTTCCAGACTAGCAATTTTTATAACTAATTCACTATTTCTTATTAGTTTAGTCGATACAACACATGAGCATAATCATTCAAGAAACATAGAGATACGTGGTAGCATTCGAAACCGGTACTATTAACATAATCGATTATCTCGATTATAAAGTATATGTAATCGATGGATGCGCAATGCACGTGACATCTCTATGGAGCTGCACGTGTACACAAATCCATACTAATATTATAAATTGGAAAGTGTGTGTGTCTGTTTGTCCGTCTTTCACGGCAAAACGGAGCGACAAATTGACGTGATTTTTTAAGTGGAGATAGTCGAAGCGATGGAGAGTGACAAAGGCTACTTTTTGTCTCTTTCTAACCCCCCACTTCCCTAAAATGGGGGGTGGAACGCGCTAATCTCAGGAACTATTGGTTCGAATTGAAAAAATATTTTTGAGTCGGGTAGCCCGTTTATTGAGGAAGACTATACAACATCACGCTACGACCAAAGGAGCGGAGTAGCAACAAAAAAATGGACGAAAACTGGCAGGCTGCGATGCGACGGGAAGGGTCAGGGGAGCAAATATTTGACGCGGACGAAGTCGCGGGCATAAGCTAGTAAATAATAATAGGGAAATATTGTTTGGCGTTGTCACCACGTTGTCTGATTTATTATGGCAGGAATGATCTACTAGTACAATTATTCTATGAGGAGTAAACATGTTTATTGACTGTAGAAACGATTGTTTTATATGACAAGTAATGAAATGGCACATCTAGATTAATGTTCTCTTTTTAAATGCAAAACTAAATGCTTCTTGTTTTTGCGCGATTTCGAATATTCGAATCACGTTTAATCGATTATTATTCGGAAAAGGATGTCTCTGTTTGAAAAATATTTCGTTTTGTAACTTATTCAATTTTTTTTCTTTGTAGGTAACTTGTAAATGGTAACTTACCGTAATCTCCTAAATGGTCGTGTTCTGCTTCGGCGGGGTCCCTCTTGATGATTACGTGTTGGGCGCCATTTAGCGCCTGTGATAACCTCTGTTGATCTTCCCTTTTTCTTTTCACTGGAAAATGTTTATGACTTTGAATTAGTTGGATGGACTATACAAATTATTCAATTTACCCGGCTTGCCTAAAGATGGCTTAAAACATTTGAGACATTTTAGAGAGTAGACACATAATTATTTTATAGCATAGTTTGGTAGTTATTTGCATTTTAAAACAATGTTAACGGCGCCACACATCCACATTTTTCCATTGGTAACCTTAGATACAGCTTTATGTTTTAAGGGAACATTTTCAGACATGTCTCATATTTCCATTGGTTTTTCTACATGTCTGTTTGTATTTAAATAGTCTTTGGTTCCCGTACATTTTTCTAGTTTGAATGAGGATCCGGTTGCATTGTAACTCACCTAAAGGCAGTCCAGTGTCGATGGAGACCATGTCTGCCATGCTGGAGGGGTCCATGAACATCTCGTCGTCTTGCGCCGCCGACGTCATGGAGTCTGGGATGGGGCGGATCACCAGGTCGTGACCTATTGAGCCCTCCTGTGTAAAAAGAAAGAATATTATGTTTAGATAGGGACAAATATTAATGGTTTACTTATTCATCATTTCAGCCAAAAAACGTTTGGTGCTGAACATAGGCCTCCCCAACTGGGAGGGCTTACCATAATCGCCACGCTTGGCAGGCGTATTGGCTATCGCAGTATGGCGGTAAAATGCATAGAGAACGCTGCTGCCCATTCTCTAGTGTGTCCTTAGTCGCCTCTTAAGACACCCACGGAAAGAAATGGGGTGGTGCTATTCTTTACGTCCAACACCACACGGAACAAGATGGACAGAGAACTGAAACTTGTCAGACAAAAAAATTGAAGAGACACGGACAACACTTAAGTATAATGTATGCATGAAGCCTAAGTATACCAATATTTTGGATGTTTTCACCGTTCGTTACCGTAAATGCGAGCACTGCCTGGGCAGGTCCACTCAATCTGTGTAGTCTCTTCCCTCAAAAGACCAATTCAGACAACAATCTACATACGTGACCTCTGAGTATGTTTCGGTTGATTTTTCATTGTAGTCCGATCGGAAACACTGACCTAATCTCGTTTTAATATATTTGACGTGATTGACGTGGTAAAGTATTTGTACAAACCTAAATAAAATCACTAACAGAAATAAAATCATCTATGATTTACCTGCCCTCTGGTATTGACTGTAGGCGCTATTCTTATGCAGTCTAGATAGAACTCGTAGGTAGTCGGTTTTGTTCAAAGGTTATTTTGCTGCTATACTTTAATTGTGTGCTTATCGGTATCTGTTATCAGTTTGAACTTCCGAATAAAGTTCAAATGAACGTTTTGTTTCCAGTTCGGTTGGTTTAACTTGGTAGGTCACGAATTCGATTTTATAAGTTGTGTTCGTTTACTTTTGATTTATGGATACATACATCCATAAACTCAGGCCTTTTTTCCATGGGGGTAGGCAGAAACTATAGAACACCACCTGCTACGATCCTTACATAATATTTTTGCTTCGTTTATGTTCATACATCTGGTCATACAGGTACGCCGGTTACCAGTACTACGCACTTGACCTTTCTGAAGAACAGATATGTCATTTATAGATAATCAGGCAAATCGGCCGTTTCTAATGGGCTACCACTTCTCTTATTGCAATAAATATGCACGCTCTGGGGACCATCCGTGGGATTGGGACCTTGGTCTAAAGGGCGTTGTTGGGAAAGGACGGAAAGGGCCAGGACAAATCGATTCGTGATTATTTAGGGACGAATTTAGAGCCTTTTACTTGTTTCTATCGTTTTCAAGTGCCAGTAAAGTTTTCTTATTTCATTACGCTACAGGATGGCGGGCAAAGTGTCATTGGATTTTTCTATCTGGGATTTCTCAATAAACAACCCAGAGCATAGATTTGTGCCCGGTTGATGGCAATACGTTCAACCCCTATTACATGGGACCTAAAACATAACGGTTGGTGGTGAACTGTGGGTGTATTATAGGTACACCTCTATCTATCTCTTCGGAGTAACAAGGCGTGATGTTATGTTATGAATTTAAAGCTACAGTCTCATCGGCGCGGGCTGGCTGACTTGATCAAGGGTCGATGTGCGATCTTTTCTTTGATTTTCTCCTTCCTAAAGCTTATAGCTACTACTAAAATAACACATAACATAAGAAAATATTATTATCGTAAAACAATATAGTAATTTTACGAGGTGTCTGTAAGGAAAACAAGAAGGTAAGGTACCTACCGACCATGCAATCTTAAAGTTTATCCTCTTAAGAATGTTGCTACAAAATGTATTTTACGATTCATATTTCACAGTTCATTAATTGAACGTTGTGAAGAACGCCTTTAATCAGGTGGAAATCTTGATTAAAATCCATTAATTGCACGTTAGACAGGTAGGTTTGCATAGCTTTAATAGTCTTTCAATTAGTTGATCGGTTAGATAGTGAAGAAGAATTTGATGATATTTTTAACGAGATATTTGAAAAGCCTGTATAAAATTAAGAATGAAAAGAAACATGGAAACCAAATGCCTAAAATTTTATTCCATTGCATATAGCACTAGCTTCTGCCTATGACATCGCCCGCGTGAAGTTACTTTCTCCTTTTAACGTAAAAAATATCCTATGGAATTTGGCAATAGTGTACTTTTTAAACATTGAAAAATTATTGACACCGTAAATGATGGGCTTTTTGAATTTTAGCATCTCGCAGGCAAACCTAGGATAGGAGGATTAGCCTTAGCTTAGCCGGACTATTCTCTAGGTGCCTTAATAAATTAAGGCCTCAGGGCATAAAACGTTCAAACAAGACCAAATGGTGCCTACCATTTGGTCTTGTTTGTTTTTTATTATTATTTTAGACATTTATATTTAAATCCACACAGAATAATCCGTTATATTGTAATCACGTCCGATTGTCTTACAAATCGATCCTTTGTAAGTACATGACAGCTAGACACTTAACAGTAGCTTGAGAAGTGTTAATGAAGTTGTCAATTTAATACAAAAACTTGATAATTATAATACTAATTAGCAAACTCGTTTGTTCCAGTGGCTTGGCTTCTCTAAGCAGGTGTAAGATCTGCCTAATTAGTTACTTTGTCTATCAGAGGCCTGTATATTTTTCGGCTACCCTCGTTTTAATATGGATTATGATTAGACGCTTTCATGTACCTTTTTTATTAGAAGTTGTCGAAATACACATCAGTACGTACTAGAGCTTTCATCCCGGGAATCTCGGTCGCGAAAATTTTGAGAGTTTCGACGAATTTTTGGTATTTTCGAGACTCGAGACTAATAGATTTGGTCTCGGTAATAACGATACTTTCGAGACCTTAGTCTCATAATTAACATAACATTATTTAATAATCTATAAACCAACAGTGTAGCTTAGAGTTTAATATAATCTGTGAAGATTGAATATCCTTGTTCAAGAATGACACGGATTTTAATAATTATCTACATACTACGAGTTTTTTGTGTGTCTAAAGTGGGAAGTAATGAACTTAGGGTCGGTTCACATCTGACGGAAGATGCGTCGCGTATCATCGGTCGCGTAACGCCAGAACAGACAATTATATGAGAAAACATTCAACCTTTCACACTTAACCGAAGATGCGTTAGTGCGTCGAGCGTACAGCGTCTGTTCCGTTTCCGTCAACGCATTTTCGGCCGACGTAAAGAGCGGCAACGTTCCGCCACGTGTATTTTGACTGGTGCATTCAGACTAGGCATAATATCAGCGGAGATCGTTTGTGTACAGACCGTTCGAAGTTTTTTGCATTGAAAATGTTTGATACAGAACGATTTATCATGAAAGTACAAGTTACGCCCGACGCATCTTCCGTCAGATATGAAAACACACTATTAAACCGAATAGACGCGACCGATGATACGCTCGACGCATCTTCCGTCGGATGTGAACCGACCCTTAAATTAAAAAATGAAATGATGAAATAGTCCCATTAAGTGGAAAAAACCGATTTCCTAAAATAAAGATATGCGTTCAACGCGGAATGGAGTTCA
The DNA here is from genome assembly GCA_932294355.1 of Aporophyla lueneburgensis. Lineage (NCBI taxonomy): Eukaryota > Metazoa > Arthropoda > Insecta > Lepidoptera > Noctuidae > Aporophyla > Aporophyla lueneburgensis. The sequence goes on from OW028735.1 coordinate 18,645,852, forward strand.
CTGAATCATAGTAATACTACAATAAAAGCTATCTCGAATTCACTTGGTATCAAGACCTTAGAAGCTCTGAGTGAGCGAACTGCTATTTTTTAATCGTTTGGATGTCTTCCACCCAGGGGTGGGTAAAGGAGTCTGTCAGACTCTCATTTACTAAAACCACATAGTGTTTGGCTGCTACCATTAGCCAGGGTACTGGAGTTCTTACGCATTTCATCACGCTCCCCCGCCCAGGTGTTAGCACGCATGAATTCACACGGATCCACGGACCATCCGGTGATGGTGACGGGATCCGTGTGAATTCATGCGTGCCTTTCTCTAGAAAAAATGCGGTCGTATGTGGTCGATGTTGGTGACGGGATCCGTGTGAATTCATGCGTGTTGGTGCGCCACCGTCTCGGGTCGTTCACTGTTCAGACAACAATCTCCCCAAGTCTGTTGCTGGTAGGCCTCCCACTAAGGCGGCCGGAGATCGTTCCTCGCGGTTCGGCGCCTGGTGACTCTGCTACGGATTGGAAGGGAGGTTGTATCCTACCTCTCCCTTTCCGCCACCTCCATCGTGACCATCACTTGCTCGCAGAAGGAGGCAACGGCGTCCAACGTGCTCTCTCTCACTTCAAACCTAGGGCTGGACCGTGTTTTCGGACATGGTGCAGCCCATGGTTGGAAGAGACTGCGCGTATGTGAGAGTATCCGTAGCATAAACCCCTGTGACGAGGCCACGGCGCTGCGCTGTCCAAGCAGGCAGCTCCTCAAGGGTGTACCAGACCGTGGCGTCAGACAGTTGAAATGTTGGGAACCGTGTGTCGGTTCCCGGCCTATGCGGCACAGGTACTTAACGAAGTACCTATGTCTGGACAATACCAGTATAAGTCGAAAAGTAAGGTCAACATGCCGTCACACGTCATTTGAACCACTCCCTCACAACGGGTATTACCGCCGCTAAAGTGGCATCCCCTCCACTGGGTTGCGCAAGGCGCTGTTCCCACTCCACTGGACTAGAGTCTGGCGGAGTTCAGCCCTGTACATCTTGACATGACGAAGTATCAGGTGCTCACCCTGGTGCTAGCACGTCCCGGCACCACCACTATAATGACAGAACCGCCAACACCTAGCTTCTGACGTTTCATAAGTGCCCAAGAAGGTTTATGTGAAATAAAAGATTAAAATTTTATTATTTTGCTATTCTTTTCACTGCGGATACTTCACTAAATATCTGTCAATCCAAATAGACGACACAATTTTTGGCTAGTACTACGGCTGAAGTCAAGTTCGTCTCACCATCTTCGTCTCAGCCTGTCACGATAGCGTCGTGCGTTTAGTGGGTCCCAATCGGTGGTTCTCTAAGCCCGTTTGTCCGGTTGCCCGACATGACCGGCCGAGTCCTAACCTAATAAAGCTCAGGGGCTTTCTAAGTTGTGACTATAGGTATGTTTAATAACGTGTTTGAAAACTACGTACGTACTTCCTTGTTTCGACTGAAAATAAGATATTTTATAAATATGAAACCTACTTTTGAAAAAGTCTCGAAAGTCTCGTTTTTCCCGGGATTTTCGAGACCCCACCGAGTCTCGATTTTTTTCCCGGGACTTAAAAATGTAGCGAGAATGAAAGCCCTAGTACGTACAGTGCAAGGCAAGTACTGTCTTAAACCTAACCAATTATTTAATTGGTTACGTTTGAGACGGTAAGTGCCGTCGGTGTCTAAAAGCCTGATCAAGTCTTTGATTAGGGTTGCCTCTATTTCTTTCGACGGCGATGCAAACTTATTTTGACAGTTATGTTTAAGTCCAATGTGATAGGAAGCGAACCTATGGCCTTCTACCAGGCACAAATTCATTGCGAAATTGCTGCCAAATCCCATATTTGCTTTGGGACTGGTATGCCGCACATTTATGATGCTTCAGGGCTTCAAAGATCATTTCAGTGCAGAGGGCGGTTGTTCGTAAATATGTGTCAAAGTATATTGATAAAAAAAGATGGCGGCGTTCGTTTTACGCGCCAAAAGATTGTTGTCTTTGTGAAGTCTAGTTTCGTTGGTTACAGACAATGCAAAAATGCCTCTAAAACAGACTGTATCTTCATTACTCCTCCTTACATTTTTTTGAATCCACGAAGGCTATTCAAAAACCTCACAGCTTATATTCTCGTTCACACCTACGTACTTCGGGCTGGCTGTTGAGCAATCGACCTTAGTCTGGTTTGTAACGTCATTGTGTCTATGGTCCCACAGAGCCGCTAGATGTACACCTTTGTTATCACTAAGAGTGGCTTTGATTTTAATATTGTGGTTGGTTGATGACTGTGTCACAAGTAATAAAAGGTTTAATGAGATCTTTCACAGAATTTATGTGATTTTTTGCGTTTTTGCAATATATCGCACATCCCCTACAAAACTATGTTTTTTAGAGGATATGTGTATGAAAATCGACGATACAGTACATTCTAGGAGTGATTCTAGTATGTAAATGTTTAATTTTGAATCCAAAAATAAGTTTTGAATGGAAAAATTCAAAGGTCTGATATTAAATAACATAAAAAGCTGACCATTAATTGACCAAAATACTGTTGGTGTCTACTAAATAGAAGATTGAGAAATAAAACTCTTAGAAAACCATACCCAAACCCAATCATTGAAAGTCATTGAAAAACCAACCTACAGCGGTCATTCAAACTTTTTTCTGTCAATACAATCGATATTTATCCTTGACTCAAAACAGATTAAACATTCGTCAAACAATTTTCGAAGCTGTCTGATACGCCATTCATGATTAGTTTATTATTTAGTATGCAAATATACTCAACCACGTGAATAGCTATTAGGTATAGACACTTCCTCTCTTAATTTAGTTATTTTCCTGTGTATAAATCTTGGAAATAACGACCACGCCTACCTACTTGCGACTGTATTGTCGGTCTACTGGTTGTAAATGCGATTGCTTGGGTAAGGAAATCTGCTGACTAACTCCGTCAATGAAGATAAGGGCCAGTCCGAAAGTAGTTCGAAAATTCGAAGTGAATCCTACATCTGTATAATCAACTTTTTTGGACGGGCAAAATTGCACCGGGAGTAGAGACCACTGTCAAATCGTGTTTTCTCTCGGAACTAATTTCGGCCGAATCTACGGACTCCGTGATAAAGGAATAGGCCCCCTGATCCCCGGGTTGACTCAAATGTTTTTAGGTTTTTCCATTGGGAATTATTAAGCGGGAACCCCAAGTCCACATTAGTTCCAATTATGTGATAGCAGTGGTAGCCCAGTGGTAATGGCCCCAACTTGTGTCCCAGCAGTGGGAACAATTTAGGCTGATGATGTATGTCATAGCAATAGACTCGCTCCCTATTACATGGAGATTTTATAACGTATCTGACGATAAGTGGGTGAAGGTTTACGGTACTAGGTATAAACCTTGTAAAAACTTCTGGTAGGTAATTCTTACGAGGAATACAAGCATGATGTTATGTTATTAAAACCACGCCCATAGTAACATAGTTTCTTCCATGTTTCATAATCTTTACTAGTCACGTCTCTAGTTTCTTAGTTTATGGTAGCATTGACATTGGGACGTGTTCGAAATCCAGAGATTGTCACATCCTGTTGAATATGTGACGTTTTATGTTAATCACGTCAAATATTTAGGATCATGGCTCATGTCGGGTTTTCTACATAGTCCAAGGATAGAGCTTAAGTTGTCAATCAAAACCTTTATAAATGTCACAGTTGAATTTAGAATATTGTTTTGGAAGGCAAAGGGACAGCCAACATTCAGCCTAGGACAGGGCCACGGAATATCGATAACACTATTAATCAGTTTCAATTTCAATAGTTCAGCAGTTATTAATCTTTCAATTAATACGACTTAGATAAACTGCCGAACAACGAATTATATGTGAACTTTGGCTTCGATAAACAGCAGCACTTTAATGTATGACGTTTTATGCAAATGGCGCCAAATATTACAACAGCTGTTATAATTATTAATAAATTAATTCTTGACACGCATCGTTTAACAATTGTGTTAAGGCCCTTTAATTAAGTTGGTGGTCTCGTTGCTTTAATTTTGTTAAGTGGAGTTACTTAGTAACACTATACTTTGGTTGGTATTTCACAAATTATAGATACTTGTTTCAGTGTTTTGGGGCATTTGACTCTGTATGCATGGCGGCAAATTGCAAATGTGTTCGGATAGTTAATTAATTAGCCAGTATATAATTGTCTATGGTGTCATGGTAATCGATAAAATCGTTTCAGTCGTTTCAGTCTGAAAAAAGATAGAACTACATAGGTCAATGAGTAAAAAATGTAATAACTTACCACAACTAGCTTGCCATGTTTGGGATGTCTTCTGATAAGAAGTGCGGCTCCGTTCTCTTCATCCTGGTATAACTCGCCGACATCTTCTTCGTCTTCCTGCAGGCAAAGGATATAAAGATTATAATCTTGAACATATTAGAAAATATAATACATTTTTGTTTTAAGAAAAATCTGTAAAGAGCCTAGGGTTTGTGCCTGACGGGTTCAGAAATCATAACTTTATGATTCACTTCTGCATTTTATGCCATTAAAATGTCCAGAAAGTGCCAGTACAGTAGTTCAAAATCTCGCACTACTTTGTCCGTCTGATATAAAAATATCGAGCTATTCGATGCCTGACTATCCAAACATTACATCATCTTTTCAAGGACCACGGTAGTGATTTCGACAGCCAAAAAGTTAATCCCTAAATTAATAAAAATACTACCGATTCAGTGAGAAAACTTCTAATGCATCTAGCCAGCCTAAACGTGAAATAGCGTGGGAACTCACAAATCGTGATTTGAATGCCCGACGGAGCCTGGGCGTGATATATTTATTTACTTATCTCTACGTATATGCCTACTCATGCGTTTTAATTTCGTGTTTTTTGTTTAAAACAAAGGATTTCGTATCACTGTTACTTTCATTGTTTCCCTGTAAGCATTTGCACGGTTTTCGCATGAGCCTTGGCAAATTGTGAGAGCTCTGTTTTAAATCCATGACATTGAATCGGTTTAAAATAACTGCAGGTTTTTATTTAAATACTGGTTTAAATTCTAAAACTATGTCAATACTTTGCAATCTACGTTGCAAATTATTGTAGATAATTAATCCGTCATCAAAAGCTTTAAACCTCATTTCACTAAATGGAATTTAATCTCAAGATTCTTAACATAACGCAGTTTGCATCATCCTTTTACCTTCAGCCTAGTCATACATGCTAATTTATGATTGCCAGACCAACAGTCTTGAGGCACAAAATAAATACATCTCATGAAATAAGGAAATTCCCAACAAAGACCACAAGATTAATAACGTCATTCTAAGAAATGAACCTTCATGTTTTTTTACTTACTACTCGGGTGTACCTACTGTCAAGAAGTAATAAATCTTACTCTTCCTTAAAAACCAAGAAATCGCTAAGCTACTGACTGCCTCGATGGTCTAGTGGTAGCAATCGCTACTGGTGAGCATGAGGTCCTGAGTTCGATTCCCAGGTCGGGCAAAGTGTTATTGGGTTTTTCTATCCGGAAATTGACCGTAGCAGCCCGGAGTCTGGATTTGTAGTAGGGATCTAATCCTCCTAACGAAATTATAACCGACCTTCTAAAGCAAAGACAATTCTTATCTCACTGGTAACTCATTTGTGTTTACGACGAAAAGAAAAAGTATACAACCAAATTAAGAACCTCCTGTTTTATTTGAAGTCTGTTAAAAAAATACTACAGGGTGGAACCTTCTAACCCAGAATTCTTTTTTGAATTGTTGAATGGGCCTGCTCTTGACCTCGATTTCGCTCGATGGAATGCGATGGATTATTACGTCTAGTAGGGAACGAGCATGCCCAGAAGATACCTGTTCGCTCATTCAAACTTTATACCCTGGGTATTATATAGGAGGCTATAATCAGATTTTTAGACTTCCAAGTAGCCTATCTCTAAATCGACAACAAAATTTGAGTATTTGCATTTCCTATAATTCGACGTCTAAAATTGCATGTGAAACAATGTCAGCGTACATTGTAAATCTTTTGTTCCACACTACTTAGCTCACGCATAGAACGTCACGGATTCAGCTTACTACGTGAATTAGTAGAAAAGGAAGTTTTTTAATAAAGATAACGTATCGTTTAACCTCGGGTACGATCGTATCTCATCGGGTGTTTTCGAAATTCGTTTTGTAAAATTTTAACTGTCAATGTCATGGTGCAATTGGCATCTGTCATTGTTGGTGGTAAATTAAACCGTGTTTTATTGCCGTTTCTATACCATTTATTTCATTCCCTGTCTACACCATCTAGGCCATGTAAACAGAAAGGACTGGATGACCTCTAGAAATCGGTAAAACCACATTTGTATGGATTTCAAAAATAAAAGTCACATCGATTTAATTGATTGGCAATTACATAAATTAATATGAGTTAAAGGATAGGTTTTCTCAATAAACATAAATTAATAATTACAATTTGCAACGAGGCCGTAATATGCAAAGTATTATTAATAAAATAATATTATAACTTATGAAGACATAAATAAGAAAATGCTTCCGTGGTCCATCTTATGATGAATATCATCTCACGATTCACATACAAAGAATGTTATTCTACAAGATCATGTATCATAAAGTTGCAGAGGTATTTTTGAGTTATTTTCACGATCTTTGCATAAAAGGAAGTGTAAGCAAGGAAATAATAATATTAATTGTCTATGACACATATATGACCCTGTTGTCCTTTCATGATTTCCGCAACCCTTCGCTAAGGGAAAAGACGGCGCGGGAAAACTTTACGGAAAATCTAAGATGGCGGCGAATGAAAGATGACAGCTCAAATTCGGGGTAGTGCACACTTTTGGGAACAAATATTACGTCAACGCTTTAACAGCAGGTGTCGAAAAAGGATTTTCAGTGTATAAAAGCATTTATTTTTAAATCGAGAAGAAATCTATGGTGTTAAAGATGATCGTCCAACTATGCAATATTTTAACACGGAAGTGACTATTTGTTTCACGGTATCGGCGCATATTGTGTTGTTTGCCACTATAACCTCTAGGCAATTATCCATTTAATATGCTGATACGGTAATAAAAGGAATGTGGTAGACGCTTCCTCCTATGTTTATTATATTAGTCGATAATTGCAGCTGTAACACATGATGTACCTTCTGCCGTCATCATATTGCTGTAGCACGAACATCAAGAAACATTGTAGGTACGTACTCAGTAGGTATTAATTGTCACCAATACAGTTTTGTAATCTATATATACAACTATTTATATGTTCCGTGTCACCGTGTGGTACCAGACGTAAATAATAGTACCATCCCATTTCTTTCCGTGGGTGTCGTAAGAAGCGACTAAGGGACTTACTAAAGAATGGGCAGCAGCGTTCTCTATGCATTCTACAACCATACTGCGATCGCCAACCAACCTACCAAGCGTGGCGATTATGGCTAACCACCCTAAATTGGGGGAGGCCTATGTCCAGCAGGGGACGGCTTTTGGCTGAAATCATGATGACTATCTATACACCGTGACATGTAAGTCGTCTTCCAAAGGTTGTCCACTCAGTGTATCCGACATAATATAGCTCTTGGCATGATTAAAAATTGTTACCATTAATTAAGATAATAGGTACTAAAAAAAAAAAAAAATGCATTAGAAATTTGAAACATCCTGTTAATAGTGTTTACGTATCATACGGTAGAGAACATAGGTATGTTCACGAGTCCCAGCGCACGACTCGACTAGATCATTCCATCTCCATTTTCCATGAGACAAAATATCAAATTTCAAACTAAGTCATACGTCATCTTAATGAATAATATTTTTATTTTTTAGGTATTCAAATGTTATTTTCTTTCTTATGAATGTGCAGTAGTCATTGGTTACATGAAGTGGGCTGCCGTTAGTGTTGCAAAGGACTCGAGTCCTCGAGTCGTAATTTTAAAGACTCGACTCAATTATGCAAGGCTCAGTGTGCTCAAAAGGCTCGGAGTCTACAGATAAGCACTCGAGTCTTAAAAAGGACTCAAGTCTTAAAAAGGACTCGTGTCTTAAAAAGGGCTCGAGTCTTAAAAAGGACTCGAGTCTTAAAGAAAAACTTGGAGCATGAAGATGAGACTTGTACCTCATCATTCGAAGACTCGAAGGAAGGCAATCAATTCAAATTAGTGGTTATGATGTAACTTATATAATAGTAGTATGTACAGTAGGATTATAGAATCCTAATATCATATGCCTAGCCTTTTCCCAACTATGTTGGGCTTAGCTTCTAGTCTTATGAGATGCAGCTGAGTACCAGTATTTTACGTGGACCGGCTGCCTATCTGATCTCCTCAACCCAGTTAATGGGTAACATCATGCCCCTTGGTAAGACTGGTTGTCAAATGAAAGGTAGCTACTCCAAAAGACGTGTTGTGTTATCTTTTCTCATGAAAAAATTCTATAGAGGTTTAATGCTCGTAGTCACCACGCTGGGTTTGCGTGTTGGTGAAAGTAGAGCCAATTTCCGAAGAACTCGTCATATTATTTACAAAATTATTGTGCATTTTGTACTCAATACAAAAAATTTTTCACAATTTCGGAGCTTTAAAAGACGTTCTAACGTAGGACCCATTATTTGAGTGTAAGTACAACTGAAGTTATTTAATAAAAGGACAAACAACAATAAAGGACATTCAGAAGTATAAAAAGTGACTTTAGGTACAAAGGTTCCTAAAATCGTGCCTAAGATTTTGATCTAATTTAGCAAATTAACTATTATTAGTTCCAAAACACTTCTCAAGTCACGCCCGGCATATTTATTTGAATTAAAAGTCTATTGAATTGTTAAAATTGTAACAAAAACATATTTAATTGAACCAAATCCATTGTCTATTTAGTGTAGGTCGTAAAATATAGTCAAAACTGAATAAAACATCCGTTTATGTTGGATACTAAATTCTTCCAGTATTCAAGAATAATGTAATTTTATCTGTGGTTTTACTCCAATTCTGTCAGCTCATAAGTCATGTGGCACCTTTGGTACGCAATTACGTTCATTCGTATTTTATTGATTGTCAATTGTTTTGTTATTTGTAGCTGTGACAAGTAGTTATCATTTTATAGGCACCTTCCATCTTTATCTATGTATACAAATGAATAAAATTGAAGTGTCTATTTTTAATGTCGAAGTACCTAAAAGCTTTTTAATAAATGCATATAAAAGTATATACGGGACTTATGACGAAAAACCAATTTTCATTCATATCAAAATGTTTGTCTGTCTGTCTGTTTGTTCCGGCTAATCGCCGAAACGGCTGGACCGATTTTGACGGGGCTTTGAAAAAGCCTATGTTACTACATAGGCTTTTGTTCTGATAGTCCATGACATAATATCCGACGTCCACGCGGGCAATGCCGCGGGCACAGCTAGTTATAAATTAAAGTCGATTTTCGTGTCTGTCAGTGAGACCGCGTTTTTCGTCTAACTACAAAACAGATTTTGATGTGATTTTGACTAATATTTAGATAATTTATTCCGAAAAGTTCACGTGTGAAACAAACTAATATTAAACTAACGTACATATATAAAAAAAACTAAATATTTTGTCAAGTCGTAAAAACCATGCGAAACAGAAGCACCCTCACTGTTAAAGTATAAAAAATGATATTTTAAGTATAATGTTTTTACCTACTTGTCTGTACACTTGGTACTTGTCTTTTACTGTTAAGCATGTTAAAAAAGTAATTGACCAATTTCGATGCGATCTTTAGGTTTCATATCTCAGGCAATATATGAAACCTAAAGATACGCTGCTAGTTACCAAAAAATAGGATAAATTAGGAAGTATTATTTCGCAATCAATTGCTTTAGGCATGCAATGGGTTAAGTCAACAGACAAGTAGTTTATCTATTTCCCTATTTCTATCCATAATATTTTTGAACAAGTCTTTTTTATTTTCAGAACAATCGTCATCATATCAGCTGTAAGACGTCGTTTGCCATAATCTCCACGCTTGGCAGGCGGCTTAGCAATCGCAGTATGGTGGTAAAATACATACAAACCGCTGATGCCCATTCTCTAGTACGTCTCTTAGTCGCCTCGTACTACACCCATGGAAAGATATGGGATGGTGCTATTCTTTACGTGAGGCACCACACGGCACAACGAAATCGAAAATCAATAACCATTTCACATGTAACTTTTCAAGGCAGCGATGAGTAATTAATAATTACAATTAAATGCATCGTATACTTTGCATATCTCTGCGATCTGTCACAAGACGTCAAACAACACGTGTTGACAGCAAATGACAGGACAATGATCTTAAAAACATCAATAAATCAAAATGGAAGTATCTTCACAAGGAAACCGTGAGAATAACGTGAAACACAAACAATTTGCTAAGAGGATGTTCATCGTTCATATGCTAATCGTTTACGGCGGCTTGTTTATTGCTATATTGCAATTATTATTAATAATAAAACGTCAGTATAACCTCTTTAAATTACCTTCGATGGAGCACCTTTTATAATGAAGGAAAAATATCAAGATGAATAACTTCTCTACATATTCCTAACTCCCTAAGTTAAATGTAACGATAATTAAAATTACTCACACGAAGGGCACAAAACATCAAACTTTCGATATCCTTGGTAAAGAGTCTAGAAAATTTGGTAAAGAGTCTTGGAGTGTAAATGTGATGCTGTCCCACAAACGATAGGACGAGGAGGGTAGAGATAGCGCCAAACACGTACCCGAATTCTTGGCGGATTTCCTTTAGAGTGCCATAGACACGCTAAGAAAAAAAGCAAACTTTTGATGATTCAAACATGATGTACTAGGTACTAGGAAAATATATGTGCCTAGTATTTGTACAGGCAGAATGTGATGTACTAAACCAATATAAAGACCATAATGCTGACTAATTATGATTAGGTACTTCTACAGAAGACAAAATGCAACAAGTTAAAAAAAATAGGCAGTCTAGGACTGCCGACACTAGTGAAAACTTAAAACGTTTGGGGAAAAACAAAAAGTCACATTAGCATGTCGGTGACACGAATTCACACGTTTTGCACCTATCCTATAGCTCTCAATGCGATTAAAGAAGTTTCCACTTCAAAAACTTTAGTTAACACCCATGCGTCGCTCCCAACTCGGCCCTAAATCCGAACCCCTTTACAGACTGTTGTCATAAAATGGGCTGTAAAACTGAAATGGCTTTCTGCAAACAATAATCAATTTCTCTGGGTCAGAGAGCTATGTAATTGCTTTCGTGTTACACTCATATTCACGTAATAAAATCGCCATTTTGTCGTGTAATTTACGCGTCTGTATGCAAAATTGCAAACGTATGAAATTATGGTTAAACCGCATCGAAATCCGTTGTGGAGTTTAGAAGAACAACGCGAACTCACATACAGACACGAAAAGCTGAATGACATTTCAATGAATGAATGGATAGTAGGAGACCGCCATCGCGGCAGGCTGAGACGAAGATGGTGGGACGAGCTTGACCTCCTACTGAAAGGACTGGCTAACTAGCAAAAGACACAATTCTGTATAAAAGGGAGAGGGAGGCTTTTGCCCTGCAGCGGAACAATATAGGCTAGTAAGATTATATTAGATTAGAATGGTCTCGCGTTTGACCCACATAATATAATATAAATATCTTAGGACAACCAACACAATGTTATCTGATCCCAAACTAGGCAGAGCCTGTACTATGGTAACCAGACAACTGATAAACATACTTATATATTTCTAAAAACATACATATTATAGATAAATTACACCCAGACACAGAACAAATGATTGTGCTCATCACAAAAACATTTGTCCTGGGTGGCAATCGAACCCACGACGTCAGTCTCAGCAGTCAGGATCACTAACCACTAGACTAACAGGCCAGTCATGATTCTGATCCATCACCACTGCTCTCAAAACGGTGAGGAAACTGGCATAGAATCGGTCCAAGAATCAAAATGTTTTAAGACATGTGACATCTACCAAGTACCAACCCGCACTGGACCCGCGTGGTAGACAGGCAGGTACGGCGCATTCACTTTCACAGAGAGGAGGCCTGTTTCCCAGTAATATCTATGTTAAAGTTAAAGGCTGATTATTTATGTATGTATGCACCTTTCTACAACATATACTTGCTACCGTAGGCATGTAATGAATAATAATTAATGACATTTTTAATTAGGTAAAGCACTTAATGAAATGGTGTCGCGTACCTAATGGTCACAAACACGCGTAAATCTTAAAAGCACGTGGATGACGTCATAACACAGCCGGTGCGCAGGCGCACGTGATCGCTAATGAGATGACATTATAATTTCTAATCTTTACCTTTTTATGCTAATTAATAAGACAATATCTGGATGACCGAGCTTTGCTCGGTATTTTTTGGTAAATTGTTTTTAAAATAATAAGTTTATGTTCAAGTTGATTATCGATAAAGTTGGTCATTGAAAACACGAATAAAACGACATTTTATAAAAATGAATCCTAGCTAGATCGATTTATCGTCCCCGAAACCTCCTGTATACTAAATTTCATGAAAATCGTTGGAGCCGTTTCCGAGATTCAGATTATATCTAGACACGCGGCAGCGTGTCAAGCCAAGTTCAAGTAACAGATAACAGAACTGGCTAGCAGCACCGTGTGTAATATTACACGAACCATTTGTAGCCACTTTTGACCCCCTCATAACTCAAAAACTATTTCACATATATGTGTCAAATTTGGCTCATATAGTGAAACTTGCAAGATACATATGTGCTCCAAATTTCATAAACATATCTCCAACGGTTATTTAGACATTAACGTCCAAAAATCGTCATTTTTATCACTGACTGACCTATAGATCAAAACTATAACCCAGTTCCAGATGACCTAGAAAGTTCAAATTTGGCATGCAGATAGGTAATTAGGTGAATACAAAGGAATAAATCAGAAACTGGCAAATTTTTATCATTTTATTATAATTTTTCACTTAAATGATTCTATTAGGAACACTTATAACAAAAACGATTTGGTATTAATTTTGTTATAAATAAGTACCTACTAATAATTTATGTACAAAAAGTAATGATATCCCATCAAAAACATAAATGTGAAATGAGAGCCAAGTTCAACATTATGATATATGCCTTGGTTGTTGACTTCAACGACAAAAGAAGTGAGATCTAAATGGGTGCCAAGTTCAATGGTCAGTCTTGACTTGGCTAGTTTTCATATAGGCATTATATTATAGCCTTCGCAAGTTTTAAACCTGTTGTCGGTTCTTATTTTATAATTCCGAAAATTTGGCTTGCTGGTAGAAACTAGCCATCGAACATAATAATTCGTATATGAGAACTAGCCAAGTCTGGACTGACCATTGAACTTGGCACCCATTTAGATCTCACTTCTTTTGTCGTTGAAGTCAACAACCAAGGCATATATCATAATGTTGAACTTGGCTCTCATTTCACAGTTATGTTTTTGATAGGTATATATATACGAGAATTGCTCGTTTAAAGATATAAGAATTATTATTTTTGTATTTAATCTTTGACCTCTACCTGTGAACTATCTTTCCTTTTATTAATTTTGTTTTCCAAGCGAGCTAAATGTAACCTTTTTATTTTATTTTAAACCGAGATATTAACTTAATCAACTTAAATAGGAGCTTAGAAGCTTGAATGCAAATATAAATCCCATAAAAAACCGCGTCACCACCTGAACAACACCAATGTGTCAGACACATAATAGACAAGTAGAAGATGTACTGTCAGAATAGATTCTGACAGTTTATCACGTACTTGTCACAATCATCTTCACTAAGTTAGCTCAAAATGAGCGGTCAACAGACCTAGTGTATGGTTCCATAATAATTTATAACTGTTATAAAATGTGTTTGTAAGAGTCTTAGATATCTGTCATTTAGTAACTACCTAATTAGAATTGAACATCTTCAATAGAAGAGGTACCATCTGACTTTTAGTAGGTGAAGAGACAGCAGCATCTATTTAAAAATTGAACTCGCTTTGAATTCTCTATTGCAGTCGTCCCAAAAGATATTAATTAGACCTAAAATGGCGACGCGCGACGTGACAAGTAAATGACAAATAATTTTAAAATACTTCCATAACTGGCATACATAAATTTTAACACTTTGCCTTTATACATGACGATAAATATCTAAACAGAAAAAAGAACTATAGAGAAGTTTTTCTTCTTGATATTTTTCCTTCATTAGAAAAGGTATTTTATATTTTGATACGGTTTTCACCATTTAATTTTATTCTGGAAGCTTTATAAATGAAATAAATTTTAATTAATATCTTAATATATATATCGACGGTTGAAAGACAATTTTATCTAAGCGACATTTGCTGAAAGTTGCAGGAGAGTGATTCAAAGCTGTATTTTTCGAATAAATACAGTTGTTCCAAAATCCACTCACTAGTACTTTTATAATGTATTCGAAAAATAAAGCTTTGAATCACTCTCTTGCAACTTTCAGCAAATGTCGCTTAGATAAAATTGCCTTTCAACCGCCGATATAAATTACGCGTCACGTTGTTTGTCCGGGATGGACTCCTAAACTACTTAACCGATTTAAATAAAATTTGCACACCGTGTGCAGTTTGATCCAACTTGAAAGACAGGCTTAGGCATAGCTTACATCTCAATTTATAGTCGCAATATTATTTTATTGCACATTATTTGTTTATTATTAGACAATCAGAATTATCTGTTAGCTCCAAACGATTAGAGCAGATAATTTGACGCGAACGAAGTCGCGGACTTGTAAGGTACCTACCAAATTTATAAATACCATAAACAACATTGCCACGTGCCGATAGCACGAAACGCAAATATATGCAAAGATAAAGTAATAGCCCATCTAAATTGTAAAAATATACTAATGGAGGATAATCGTACACATTATTGGACATAAAAATCGATGGTAGTACATAAATAAAATTAAGTTAAATTTAGTTTGTATAATTGTTTCGACAGAATTTTGATCGGAATCAAGAAAAATACGTACTTGTTGATTCTACACCCCATAGCGTTTATCTTTTTCTTCGGTTCTCAAAAATCTCTTGTTTCATAGAAAAGTGCAAAACCATTTCATTGCATTAATTAGTAAATTTTCAAAAAGGAGGTTCTCAATTCGTTTGTATGTTTTTTTTCTTGAAAATAACAACAACAAGTTTCAATGCATTAATATTTTTCGTCGGTTCAGAATTATTTTCTGAATCCATAGTATAAATCCGACAGGTTTTGGTTTGAAATAATTGTATCAAAAATATTCAATACCAAGATTATTGAATATTTTTACATTACACATAACGTGTAATGAATTTAAGAGAAACCTCTATAAATTCAGGATCAACATCTCAAGAACGATTACCTTCATACTATGGGATAACCGATCATAAAGTATGGATTTGGCTCGAAAGCACTCGAAAGTGCTCCATAAACGCTTGAAATGTGGGCCATACAAACATTGTTGTTGTGAAATCAATTCACCCATAATTTTGTGCTTGCCTTGATTGAATGACCTAAAACTTGGAACATTATCGAACAATACCGATTTGTTTGTGGAGAATAAATAGTTTTTCTTTCTTTCCTCAGAAATTGTAAGAGACTGAATATACATCACGTATATGTTCCCCGGAACGCGAAATATTTAACCTACAATTAGGAATAAATACACGATCGGTGCGTAAAATGGAAGGTCTCCATTTCATATTCAACTCATATCTATTCAGCCATACCGTATTTATGTAAATTCATATAAATATATAAATTCGGTTGTCCCAGCCACGTGTGCGAGTCAGTGATGGAATAAAAGCCTCATTATAATAACTAGCTGTATTTAAATAACAAATGAGTTTTATGATCGTTCGCAAATTGTGACCAGATTACAAAATCTTTAATTTTCTATGTACCTATGGATTGATAATAGCGAATGTTTTTTTTGCGGTTGGTCACTCTATCGGGAATTATTTATAGAACAGAAGTAGGCACTTAATATCGTGTTAACACGAAATAATACAAATTTCTGGGCCATCTCAATCTAGATTATCATCGACACGCTAAAAAGAAGTTACAGAAGACCGGAATTCCAAGCTTTAAGCTTGTAACTGAATGAAATGTAAACGCTAATATGAAATGAATGTTGATGGTTAATATGAAACTGTTGCCTATCTTGCCAAGAATAAACCGATGCCTCAAAAAGTGATCCATTTGTTTTTTGGTGCGAACTCCTCTCGCGCTCTGGGCAAAGTGGGAAGGCATGTCAGACTTGTACTGACTAAAACCCAGTGTTCCTTCGGTGGCCCGAGCCAGGGCCAGGGTATCTCTTTCGAACAAATCGGCGACCCTGGCAGGCATCGGCCCTAGCGGAACCTTTCAGTACTCGCTAACATAAAAAATAAAAGTGATACCAACTGCTGGAACAAAAAACTTTTTTACAAAAAAAAACAACCGACTTCCTTAAAAACACTACAAAGTGAAAAATAACTTTAATTTCGGAAGTCGGTGTCTTAGGATTTGTATTTAAGATTTTTGCCACCGACTTCCGAAATTAAAGTTATTTTTCACTTTGTAGTGTTTTTAAGGAAGTCGGTTGTTTTTTTTTGTAAAAAAGTTTTTATTTTTAATTTTAATTTTTTAGTTATGGTACATGCACCGCCCTGCACTAATTCCAAACAAACAAAGCATATTATGCGATAGCAGAAATCGCGATTGATTTGCTGTCATTTTTTGAAGAGTTCCGGTGTCTGTCTCCGGAACTCATCATCAGATCTATATGAAATTTATATGGGACTATTTCGGAATAAACCCCTTTTGAACAAAAAAAGAATTTTGCAAATCCGTTTATAATTGACGGAGTTATGGCCGAACATACATAAAAAAAAAAAAAAAAAATATAAACAACCGAATTGATAACCTCCTCCTTTTTGAAGTCGGTTAAAAAGAAGTTGACACATGGCAAGTTATTGGCAATTTCGATTACCGAACTATGGTACTGTATAGATTGCTTGCATGAGACAACCTTACGATTGTATAGGCTGGTTATAATTCATTGAATACATTTGAACTATCAAATATATTTAGAATAGAAAAGAGAAAAATACGATATAAGGGAGATCGGGCTAAAATGCCGAAGAAGGAAGTGACTTAACGAAATAGTTATCACAACGAACAAAGTGTTTCATTCTTAGATCCCGGTACCAAAGTGACCTCTGCGTTCCTACAGTACTACTGTTCCATATATTCGTAAAACAGCCGTCCTATCTTTTAAAAATTTAACCGTAACAACTTAAGTGAAGTCAGCTGTCATTCCACGGATTGACACTGTTGACAGTTCACTTTTAGGTTACCTTCACCTTAGTTTCACAAACTCCCGCTTTATTCCATATCAGTATCACATTGATACGAAAAAGAGCGGCAGTTTGTGAACTCTTGAACTATTTACCTTCGAAATATTTAACGACTATTCAAATCTTCCAATACATGCTATTAATAAAACTAGAGCAGTTTTTTGGCGGTCAACTTTATAATGGGAATTCATTATTCAAAAGAAGCGAGTCATCTTGTCTTGAACATAAAATCTAATCAACAGACGATAATTAAACGAACTAATCGGTAAAACTGTGAACCTGATAAGGTTTTATTTCATTCTATTAACATACTAGAATATTGAGTTTAGTCGTATTAAATAATCAGTGATTGACATTATTAATTTGATATTTCGGATCATAAAGTTTTATGATTTTATAGATAGAAATAAACTTCACTTCTCTATGGCTTTTCACGATTCACACGATGATAAAAAAAGTAATGCTGTGGATAGAATTTCTGCTATAAAATATGAATTTACAAATAGTTTTAAATTACTCATTAACATAATTTGATTTGCGAATTAGAATGTTCTTTTTGCAACTTTTTCTTTTATTACAAGAAAAACCAAAACGCTCGTTTGCACTGAATATTAAATTATGTTTTATTAAAGAGTTTACATAAGCGAACCTTTTTATTTTTGATAAAACAGATCTAAAGGAATAATACCGAGCTCCAAAAAGAAAAAAAACTCAATGTGATGAATCGATGAGTATTATTTTGTCATTTGCACCGATTAACATCTGCGGTCATATTAATTAATAAAAGTATTCA
Source organism: Aporophyla lueneburgensis (assembly GCA_932294355.1). Taxonomy (NCBI): domain Eukaryota; kingdom Metazoa; phylum Arthropoda; class Insecta; order Lepidoptera; family Noctuidae; genus Aporophyla; species Aporophyla lueneburgensis. Next base: position 18,664,035 of record OW028735.1, read on the forward strand.
GTAATAAAAAGAAGAGTTAACAAAATTAACATTTGAAGAGATTAAATTATGATGTAATAATTTTTATTTTCTGGAATGCTAATTCTGTTAAATAGAACTTTTTTTGTTTTTGTTTTTTTGTGTTAACACTTTATTTGGATGCGTAAAGCCATGGTTTGTTCGAGGTGGCGCGGCAATAGAGTACGTGGAAGAACTTAGGGGAGGCCCAGTAGTGGGACAGTACAGGCTGAACAAAAAAATAAAACTTTATTAAAAGCCCTTAATAATATCTTCGTTTCCATATCCTGCAATATTCCTACAGCAAACGGGGGTTCTGCCAAGGTCGCGAGATTTGTTCGAAAGAGTTACCGTGGCCCTGGCATATAGGCAACTGAAGGAACACGGGTAGGTTTAAGTCAGTAAAAGTCTGACACGCCATCCCGCTGAGAGCGGGAGACGTCAATTGATGATTTCAGACAGACAAAAAGAAAAAAAAACTGGGGATTGTTGTTGGGTGCATGTGCATTGTGTACTTATACTCGTAGGTTGGTGCATCATTGGCCTCTGTGAGTTAGCTTTGGCCCCTCGAATGCTTACCATAGGTCCGGGACCAAATAATGCCGAGTTTTGCGCAAATCTAATTATCGACTTCATGGCTTTTTCTGAACGACCCAGTTTTAATAAAGCCGTTCAAATAATAGGTAACGAGAAACCAATCAAACCGACCAAGAATATTACGCAATCGTAAATTCAAATACGCGTTTCATTAATAATGCCAGTTATAAAACCTGGGCGTGGTCTAAATTAGAACAACTACATATCTTGTTGATGGACATTGAGAGGTTTAGGTTAAATAATACAGTTATATAAGTGAATATTTTATTTACACTAAACTCTGAGGCCAAAGATAACGGATACCGTTGGCATCTATTTCATTCTTCGCCTTCATTCTCAGTCATCATCATGACTTGAGCCGAAAGCCGTCCACTGCTGAGCGAATAGTGGACTTCTGGATCCAACAGGAGCATGCAGTTTCGGATAGCCAATACGTTTTCCGCTATAGCCACAGGATCATGGATCCTGTATTCGCCCTAAGAATCATCATGGAGAAGTACAGGTCGTAGAATCCGCCCCGCATTTCCTACCTTCGACTGTGTTCTTCATGTGATTAGCTGGTGGGCACTGTAGTTCAAAAGACTACCATAAAGAACGAGTTCTTACTCGAATATATAACATGATATTTGACAGACAAGAATAATAATATTTTCTCAAGTTAAAGATTACTCGCCCTTAGCTAATCGGCAAAGGATACCTCAAATTTTTTGGCCTTTTTGGACCAGTTCGTGACTGTATAGACCCAGCTTTAGGTAAACGACCTCATCATCTCATTACACGTAATCAGAGCTATCATTCACCTCACGGGTCCACCCTTTATGGCAGAATTTTTTTCGTCATAATATTATTTTGCATAACAGCGGATGGCATAAACTTCATTTCGCAGAAAATCGTTTGGCATACACTCATTTATCATACATTCACAACGCATAATTTTATAAGTCAGAATCATCTTTAGGCATAAATTTTATTCCATAATAATTAAAAAGTAGAACCATCATATCGCAGAAAGTTCGCAGTCAGAATCGTCTCTTGGCATAATTTCATATCGATAGTTATTAAAAGGCAGAACTATCATATCTCAGAAACTTTAAACTTAGAATCGTCTTTTGGCATACATTTCGTATCTAAGAAGCATGCAGCATGCAAACAAGCATGCAGCATGCAAGCAAGCATAAAGCATGCAAGCAACCAAGCATGCAGCATGCAAGCAAGCATGCAGCATGCAAGCAAGCTTACAGCATGCAGGCGAGCATGCAACATGCAGCATGCATGGTTTCTGTCACGGCTTCGGCGCTGCGGGGCTCCGGCGGTCCCACGCGAGCTCATCGTCGCAGATGGTTTTACGCTCACCACCGTGGCTTCGGCTTGCTGGCCGGCTTCGCCGGCCAGCCTCAGCCTCGGCGGCGACCGTCAAAACCACCTGCTCCTCAGCTCGCTGGCCGCCTCGTCACTCCGCGCCTACGCGGGCTTAAATTACACTTTAGGGGTAGGGCAGACAAGACTACGTGGAGTCGGTTCTGCAGCGATTCGTTTCTGTCAATAATTTTTGTAGCACATCATATACTGACTTTTTGAGACACTATTTCATTTTATTTAAGGTTAAAATGCAATTTAATAGAAATGAAAATATGCCAAACAAAATTATTGTAAATGAAATTCTGCCATCTTCATAGTATGCCAAGTGAAATTATGCCAAATAATCAAAGCTCTAAATAAATGTTATGCTAATCGAAATTATGCGGAATTTAAAGTCTGCCAAAGGTAATTATGCGAAATAAAATTCTGCCATCTTAAAAGTATGCCAGCGTAAAGTCGGATATATAAACAGTCGGCCAAACAATGATTATGCTAAACATTTTTTATGCCTTACAAATAGTCGTTTAAATAAGATTATGCCAAGTGTGTTATGCCAAATAAAATTCGGAGCATCAAGTTTCTGCCAGATAGAGGGAACCCTTCACCTCACTGATTAACGCAGACCTGCTATTATTGATACAATTAGACAGCTGTAAAAATGTCCTTATAATTTACAACAGGTTATCAAACACAGATGTGAGAACATCTATCGACTTTAATATTAATAGCCAATCTTTTGGATTAATCATAAAAAGTTCTACAATAAAAGTGATCAATATCATTGATATGCAAATTAGCATCTTTCGTCTTTGTGGATTGAAGAAATTTTCGGTTTTCAATTTTATTTCGAATGTATCAGAATTGTTTTATTTCACACTTTATATTAGCTTCACTTGTATGTTTGTTTGTAACCGACTCCTTATAGCGCGATTTTGACCCACTTTAAACGACCAGATTTCATTTAAACTCTGTAGACTTATCGAGGGCCGATAATTACTATCATTTCATAAATTTGTGCCATTATCCTTGCCAGGGTTACCAGGACAGCAAAAAACTGTCTTCGAAAACTACGCTGACATACGTCACAAACTACGCTGACATACGTCTTAAAATTCGAAACACCCTGTTTTTAGTGTTTTTAAACTTTTATTTATTTTCTATTTTTTACTCATAATTCTACTATGATGAAATCAAAAATATCTGCTTCGTTGGTCGCAAACGCTACTGCTTGCCGCTAATTGTGTTTTAGAATCAGGAATTTCTCAGTTACTGTTGCAGTCCGCAGTGTGGATGACACAGGCTCGCTCTTAATTACATGGTACTCTAGGTAGATCTCTGCCTAACCCTTTAGCGAATACATGTGTGATATTATGTTATGAAAACAAAAAGTTATCTTAAAAGTGAAGAAAATCAAACACATTCTGTCAAAGACAGTTTCGATATAGAACAAATAACAATAATATCCCTACAGACAGAAATAGACATAAACAGTGTTACAGTTACGTACCTAGTATCAAAACCAACTTGAAAATCTAGAAACTAGATTCCAAACACGAATCCTAACCTCGGTCTAGGTATTTGAATCGATCCTAGTGCATTAGCGATCAAGGTAAACAAAAATATATATGTACAACCAAATGTAGGTGCGTACTAACTTGTTTTAGTACTTTTGACACCGTTTTCGGCTTCTGCAGAATACATTATGTATTTATGGTAATAAGTCTATTAGCTAGAACTAGAACTAGACCTAGGCAGACATCTGAAACGTCAATATCTAGATAACATGGTAATTTTTAGTATGAACTATGAACTATGGTATTGTTGTCTATGACTGCTTTTAGAGGTTTAACCGTATAGGTTGTTACTTAACTTATAAAGAAGTCATTTTTAAGGTGAGTACAGTACTTGTCTATGCTTTCCTCTAGGTTTTCGTTTAGAACCCTTATGGTTAGAACTGTCTATATCTATTTACATCTAACCGACAGTCTTTGTAAGTAGTGTTATTACTTTTAAAGAAATTTTACACGCATTGGCAGTAAGAATTCCCATAAAACTTCCCATGGGGGTAGGCAGAAACTGCAGAACGTCACCTTTTGACGTCTCCCGCTCTGAGTGGAGCGGGAGGGCGTCTCAGACTTTTACTGACTGAAACCCACCCGTGTTCCTTCAGTTGCCTATGGCAGGGCCACGGTAACTCTTGCGAACAATTCCGCGACCCTGTCATGTTAGAACGCCACCTGTTTATGATCCTCACATTTCCTTTATGGTTTGTTTGCTTTCATACACGCACGTCGGTTGTGAGTACCTACTTCGCACCTGACCTTTCTGAAGAGCATATATTCTACTGTACGAACAAACAATTCAATACTATGTTTAACATACGAAGCGTTAGTTGCTGTTAAATTTTATAACCAAAACGGTGTTATAAAACACTTGATAATAATCTCTAGGGTTCATTTTCGAGGCCAAACCAGCCTTTAAAGTCGAATAATATTAAATTAAATACGATTATAATAACAAAACTGCTCTAGTTCACAAATTAAACAGCGTTATAGAATACAAAACAGTAGCGTTTTGTTTACACTATAAGCTAGGGCGCATACTATGTGGACTTTTTATGGGCGACATTTTGAGACGCTATTGACATCCCTTCAGGTAAATATTTTTTAATAGACTTCCTAAAGCTCTTAGTAAAGTAAAGGCCTGTTTACAAGTATCACCACCACATTCTTTTTTTTTTGTGAATGATATTTCGCTGGTATACCTATGAGGTAGTCGGTTGCTGAACCGAACTTGCCCGTGTCTACCTTAATGAATTAAGGCCTCCAGCCACGGCTTATAAAAGAACGACTACTCGCTAAGGGCACCCTCTGTGGGGTACGGACCTCGGCTTAGGGCATCGCTGGAAGAGAGCAGCAAGGGACGGGCTGGATCGGAATAAACACAAACATACCATAATGCAGCGACAAATAAGGGCAAGTATTGGTTACGTGGGAATATAACCACAATAGTGAACAGTGACGCTGCAACGAAGCTGCAGCGACACTATTAGTGTTTTAGTGTTAATGTTATGGTTGCTTTGTCGCTGCATGGTACGTTTGAGTATGAATGTCGAAGGCTATAAGAATAGAGGGAGACCAATGAAATGATGGATGGACTGGGTGAATTATGATATGAATAGAACAGGGTGACCACTGAGATGAAGACTAATAGAGAAGTGTGGAAGAAATAGACATGTTGCGCCGACCACAAATAAATTGGAATAGGCGCAGGAGAATGATGATGAATGATGGTTGTTTCATACAAATTCGCGTCCGACAACGTGTTGTCTGTGTGGTACTAGACGTTAAGAATAGCACCATCCTATTTCTTCCCGTGGGTATCGTAAGAGCCGAGTAAGGGACTTACTAGCAGTTACTACTGGGCAGCAGTGTTCTACATTTTACTACCATACTGCGATCGTCAACCCGCTTGCCAAGTGTGGCGATTCTGACAAACCCCCCCCCAAATTGGGGGAGGTCTATATGTACAACAGTGGACGTCTTTCCGCTGAAATGATGATGATGATGACGTGTTGTCTTAGAAGTGCGGTTGTGATACATGTGATTGGGCCGTTAAAGAATAATTATTGTTCTGCAAAGCTTCTGTTTCATTTTAAATACAATGAGACAAAAACACATCCTATTAGAATTGAAGTGGTTAAACACGAGCCTTGGATTATTCAGCTTTTTGTTTTCCGACAATGCTACGTGAAAGTTTCGTCGGGATAGGAACCAGACCGTCACCGGTCAGGAAGTACGTCCCTGATTAATGGATTAAAATATTGAGCAACTCACGTAGTTGTACGATGTCATCAAAGTGAGTTGCTTATTATAACGTAACATATATTGCTAGTAGCAAGTTCCTTTCTAACGTTTGATGCCGATATCAGATTTGACTGACATGGAGAAAAATGGGAATAGAAATTAATTTCTATTTTTTTTTATTGCTTCCTAGTGCTTAAGGTGGGAAGCAAAACTGGTTCAATAAACTCCTTAGCAGCAAATTGCCAGCTCGCATACCAATATACCAACAAATAAAATGAAAACTATGCTCAAGCACAAAAAATAGTGAAATTTAAACAAAGCTTACTACCCAAATTAAAGCCTCCAGGCATAAAGGTGTGAAAAGAGGCCCTAGCCCAGCGATGGGAAAATAACAAGTGTGCTGTAGAGTTTCAGTCTGCGCCTCATCTTATCGCATAAAGCACTCGTCACAATTCAAGGCGTCAAATTTAACACGGCTGTTAACCCTTTTTAAGGTAAAGGCAGTATACATGCCACCAATAAAATTATTTGTTTTATTCAACTGTATTGTTGACAACGATTTTATTTTTCATTGATGATAAACATATACATTTCCGCAAATATCCCATCGAATTCCCAGTTTGAAAAAATACTTAAAAATGTCATTATTAACATATCAAGAATTTACTAAGAATTTTTATTGAAGAATTACTATACCATGTCTGGTTTTCTCTGCCTTATAAAGGGTTAAGATCACTTTAGATAGACCTAGGCAAGCCCAAACCTAGACTGTACCTATACTTTATTAATATTATAAAGCTGAAGAGTTTGTTTGTTTGGTTGAACGCGCTAATCTCAGGAACTACTGGTCCGAATTGAAAAAATATTTTTGTGTTGAGTAGCCTATTTATTGAGGAATGCTTTATAACATTACGCTACAGTCAAAAGGAGCGGAGCAGCAATGATGAAAAATGGACGAAACCTGGCAATTCGATACGACGGGAAGGGTTTCGGGACCAAAAATTTGACGCGGTCGAAGTCGCGGGCAGAAGCGATATATATAATTTTTAGTACAGCTATTGTCTAACTTCTATGTATAGTCTACCATTAATTTATGTAATCAGCACAAGTTATGTATTGAATATAGTTTGACAAGCCGGTTTGGTTGTAATAATTAGATTGTGTATTGGTAGAAGATATTTGTAATAAAAGTTGTTTTATCAAACGTCTGTCGTTGAGGTTGGCAATACGTTTCATAATTTGTATTGGGGATAATGTTGTCATAGTTGTGTTGTAGAAATGTGTAATCTAGGTATTGCTGATGAGGTCTCTCAACTTATAGTTACTTATTGTAAACTACCTTCTGCCTCTACTTAGTTCGCGTGAAATTTCTTGTTGTAACATGAAATATATCCTATGATATTCAGAAATACTGTAGCTGTCCACTAGTGAAAGAATTTTCGGAATCTGATCTGCAGTTCCGAAGATTTTTCCCTACATACTCACAAATACTTCTTTATAATGTTGATAGATGCGCCCGCGGTTTCGATTATTACCCGCATAAGTTTCGATTCCATAAGAATATCGAGATAAATGTATTCTATATCCTATCACACATCGACCTCCTTCTTTTAAGAATTCCTGCAGCCTTCACACACAACATCCGTTCACTTATTGTGGCGCTACATCTTCTGGTACGCGATCGTCATTTAAGACCCTTTCGGCCCCAGGTAGCTATAATTGTTTTATTGGTAATGCTTTCTTCCACATTTTCCTTTCCATACTTCATGCTTAAGAAAATGCAAACTAGTTTTTTCATCCTCTTAGCTACTTCTTTGTAAGCAGAAGACACAACTTCATGGTTAGATAAGAGCGTGGGAAGACAGCTTTCACCTCCAGACGCTGGTGCCCGCGTTTTTGTATCATCCGCAATAGAACAATTGGTTTGAGTAGGGCTGTTACTCAATGTTATGTGTGTGGTCTTGATTGACTTTAACTTAATGTAAGAAAGTACTTAAAGGATGAAATGACCTTGAAGTGGTAAGACAATCACAACCAAGATACTCGGAGTGATAGGGTGTCTAAATTATAAAGATTATAATTCTAAATCTTTGCAAATTGTAAACAATTATTTCAATAGAACTTATCACATCATCAGCCTATAATGTTCCCACTGCTGGGACACAGGCCTCCTCTCAGTGAGAGGGAGTGGGCCATAATCCACCACGCGGGCCCAGTGCGGGTTGGTAGAACTTATGCTCAGCTTTAATTTAATAAATGTTATGCTGAACAATCTAATTATTTTGGCATTCGTTTTAAAACTTTAGAACCAAATGCGAATCTTAACCTAATTTTGATATCAGCCTATAATATTGTTTCTTTGTCTGAAATTGGAAATGTTTTCATTGGAAATGTTTTCTAATTAAAACGATTGCTTACTGCCTGATTTATCATCATCTAGAAGGAGGATTATCCCTAGATAAAGGCCCTGAACAGGGGGAACATCAACCATCGCTCCTGTGCTTGTCACATCCAGCGGATTCCTACAACTTCATAAGGTTAGCGTGGACCGCTAACCTTATGAAGTTGTAGGAATCCTTGTGGGATGGCTTCCAACGCCTGCCATCTGCCTGATTTGCGTTTCATAATTTTTATTCAGTTACATTATTACCATTTAATCACGTGTCAACCCTAATTAATCCGACCTCTTATTAGCCGTGTACATTATAATTAGTGTTGTCACTTCTCCGCATTGTTTACTATTTCCGAACGATATCGATCCGATTTTCGCTTTTCACTCAATTATAACCGTATATGGGTGAACGATTGTTACATCTTGGGAATGCCAACGATTATTAATTTCGATAATTTATTGTAATTTTTTTAATGTTATAAGCAAATCTTATGTTACAAAAAACTGAAAGTTTTGAATTAAACTTTTTAGTGTGAGATTTCGAACTACTGTTTGAAGGTATTTTTTGCGTCATAATTTTTACTTTAAATCTAATCGCTTCAACAGAAAGCTATATGCAACATTATAGTTTGGAAATTAAGACCTAAATTACTATACACAAATTTTGCAGACTTGGCATACAAATTCACAAACAAACAATTTCTTAAATCACTTACCGGAATCAGTTCCTCATAATCAACCCCATGAGGCTGCGACTCATTCTGATGCGCCTTCCACATCCTCAAGCCATCCTTCTTCAGTAAACCCTCCTGCTTCTTCAGCACCAGTTTCAATTGCCGCCCAAACGCCTCCAGGTCTATCTTATGCACATCCAACTCCTGGCCTTCCACTAGCCTTTCGAGATCACTCAACACTGCACTGTCACTGATTTCACTAGAATTTGTCACATCGAAATTGACACTCACTGTGTTGTTTAAATCTCCTATAATGTCGACATCTTTGATGTTCTCCTTGGCATTGACAAACATCTCATCGTTTAGCAAGGAAGGTGGGCTGGTTGCCGTTTTCCACGGGTTCTTAGATGTCTTTTCGTGGGGGATCTTGGTCTTTCCCTGGGTTAAGGTGTTGGTATGATGGGTACCCGTGATGTGCCGTCTGGCCAGGTGGTGGGTGAGTTTGACGAGGTGGTACGATGGCACCAGAGAGTCGTGTTCGACGTGGAAGACGCTCCGTAGCTCGTCTGGGGTCATGTGCTCGTGGATCTGGAAAGATTGAGAAGGTCTTGTTAGTTTTTATTTTGTTTCTAATTTATTTACATTTGGGGTTCCAAAAAATAGGTAACATAAAAATTATGAATCCGTTTATAGCTTCAAGATTCATGGAAAGTTTTTCTGAGGTTAAACGTTACGATGAGTATTCGATCCATCATCATCATTTCAGACCAAACAAGTCCACTGCTGAACATAGGCTTCGCCCAATTTGGGGGGTTTTCCATAATAGCCACGCTTGGTAGGGTTGGCGATCGCAGTATGGTGGTAAGTTGCATAGAGGACACGAGTATTCGACTATGTTTCTTTATTTTCGAGTCCCATCTCATTCTACATAACATTAAAGTTCAATGTTGTTATTCCATTAACAAAGGGATTCAGATAATTATAACACGGGCTTATTCTTAATCTTACTTCGAAACTAAACCTGTTATCAGAGGATTCCAATCAAGGATAATTGTTTCTGCATATCGAAATTCCCCACTAAACATTTGGGTAAGTCGTAATGGCAACCTTGTGCTAAAAGAGAATATACATATGTAAGTAGTATACATGTGTCAGCAAAAGAAGTAATGTTTGGGACACAGGTGGCGAAACAAATAGGCATTATCTAAACATAATATTATAAAGAAGTAAAGTGGCTTATTAGTCGATTCGTATAAAACTTGCCCGAATTAGGCGAATTGACAGTTTTAAATAATACTAGCTTTTGCCAGTCGCTTCGCCCGCGTGGAGGTCGGAAAATATCCCGCGTGAATGTACTACCGGGATAAAAAGTAGCATATGTGTTTATCTAGGTTAATTTTTTTACCTCGAAAGCGCATTTTCATCCGACTTACTTCAAATTTATGGTCACTGCTCTGCTCCTTTGTGTCTTAGCGTTATATTATATAACCTATAACCTGCTCAGGAGTATGGACTACAATCGTACCAAGTTTGGTTAAAATCCCTTCAGTAGTTTTTGACCCATGCGTGCACTTTCAGACAGACAGACAAAAAGGGAAATGCGCTATTAATAAAGAGGTTTTGGCCAAGTGATGCCCACGCAAGAAATAAATTATAGGCATTAGGGCTGACATCATAGGTAAAGAAGCAACCACTATTTTATACATAAAACTTGGTGGGACTTTTAGAAACCATATATAAAAATTAAAGGTTACAATAAAAACACTTATGGTTTTTTTTTTCATTCTCATTTAAATAAATGACAAGCACGCCATCTAGGAATTGGGTTCACAACACACAGCTATAAAATACAACTTAAGTTGAGACAAAATAAACTACAACTATTTCTATGGTTTCCTTGTCACTAAACAACCGAATTATTTCATTCAAATCTATCTTACATAGCTATGCAATATAAGTTACTGAGTACGTATGTACCTTGCATGTTTTTATAGTAAGTTATTTGATGTGGTGCAATCCATAGCTGTAATACAGACCGAACTTCCACATTGCTTAAGGTAAATCTGTTAAGTCTTCGTGTATCTACGCCACAATCGACACAGAGAGGGCTCCGTGGTAAGCTAGTAAGTTCGTATAAATCAGGTTCAGGCATAGGTCCGACATCATTGGCAAGCCGGTGTCGTCGCGGGAGGCGGGTACAGAATTCAAAGTAAAGCCAAGGTCATCATCGGGAGCGGTTACAGGGTCCATATTCGTAATCAAAGTCATCAAAAATCAAATAGAAAAACGCAATAGAAAATAAATCACGATTCGCAAGAACACACAACACCAAACAAAAAGTGAAATGTCAGATAGTTGTCAACTACGATTTATTATTGACGTAGGGATGCGATATGCCATCGATTTACCGAAAAATCTGTAAATCAATTTTTTAAAAACTGGAGACACGCAATTGGTTCAACAGATCGCGTTTAGAAGCCCGGAAATGAACAAACATCTTTTTTGTTTCTAAAGAAAACAAAAAGGCAAAACAACTATAATAAAAGAAGGTTTTCCAAAAATCAATGTTTGAAACCGGTTTTATTTAGTGTATATCGATTGTGTGTTTCAGTAATGTTTGCCATCCCTACTAAGGATTGACAATCGACCGGAACTGTTAGATAATATAAGAAACGATTGAATGTTTTTATTAAATCGGCTTTTAATTCCGGAGTTTTCGTAACAAATAAGTATTAGCAATATTTTAGTTATTAAATGGGTATTTTTTCTGTATTTACCACATTGATGGGCAGAACATGGCCAAGAATGAGCATCTCCCTTTTTGTGATTGCATTTTTGGCATCAGTATCGATCACCATTCATCCTCCAATATTAATTTTGAATATATTTTCAATGTACAGAATTGACTTCTCTACAGTTTTATTAGTATAGATATGGATAATATTTTCTATAGTCGACTCGCGCGAAGTTCATTTATTTGTGGGCCGACCGACTACTCCAGAGTTACGAATTAGGTAATTGGCACGTTTTAAATTGTATTATTATTCATTGCGTTAGTTACGTTGTTGAGCAAACAAATTTTTCAAGCATACGAATCAATGGATTAGCTATAACCTTCAAAATGATTTAGATACATATTGATAAAAAAGCACAAGTGAAGGCATAATAAGTATTAACGCACAAAAACAAATGAAAAAAACTGCCAGTAGCCGAGTGAATTGCTTTTTTTGTCATTAAAATTCGCATTCGCGAATCTATATACTTACCATGATAATTTTATCATATCTTTAATGCTCAAAGATTTCTCTTCCCGACTGACTCTTTGGTCTACTGGCAAGCGCTACTGCTGAGCAAGAGGTATTGGGTTTGATTCCCAGTTCGGACTGTGTTATTGGGTTTTTCTACCTCGAATATTTCAGTAGTTGTCCGGAGTATTTGTGCCCGGTTGGTAGCAACTCGCCTCCTATTACACGGGACTTAAACATGACTGGCAAAATGAGAGAGTTGCACAGTGCTGTACCTAAAGTACACCCCTGTACAACTCTTCGGGGAAATAGGGAGTGATATCGACGGTTGTAAGGCTATTTGATCTAAGCGACATTTGCTGAAAGTTGCAGGATTTTAATGCTGTAAGTAATAATAATATGTAGGCCATTTTCATACGGAAGTATATATCGCCTTTTCGTCAGTCATCACCTTACACCAAGGAGTAATTGTCACATGATTATTGACATATTCCAACTACCCACAACTTCAAAAGTAATATATCCAACCACACTTGCGCCAAACAATAACTGTAACACCACATCCGTATCGCTGTATGTTTGAATGTCACCGGTGCGAAACTCGAAAACCTTGGCAGAGGTCAATAGTACGTGGCTCGGTCCTTTCTCAATAATATTTCCAGATTTATACGATGAATTGGCGATGGCTGCCATGTTTGGGGCAAAATTGAATAAATGATTCATTTGAGTAGGTGTAGAATATATAAACTAATGCTTTATGGTTTGGTTTTGTTAGAGGTCTATTTTTTTTTTTCAATATTCGTTGACTATAGTCCTTTGTGTGTCTTTGTATCTTTCTTTGCTAGGAAAATATGTAGGTGTTTTGTGAAACCTATGTCTGCTAGATGTCTATTTGTTTAATTCAATGTTCCACCAATCACTAATTTTACATCAAAACTCACGTCTTTTCGTTTCTTCTATCACTTATTGAGTTTGTTTCTATCTTAACTGTTACCATGTATTACTATACTATTCGCTGAACCAATTTTTCCTTATTGCCCTTCGTTACCAATCATTCGATTCAGCCTCGCCGCCCATTGCCGGACATAGGCCGCTCTAGGGCTGCGCCACAACACCCTATCTTCCGCCTTCCGTATCCAGTCTGTCCCAACCACCTTCTTAATGCCGATGGTCTGTCTATCTAGCTGGATCTTAGTTTTCTGCATATTTTGTTATCAATGTTACATTTACGCATTTAACTTTGAATTTCTCTTATTCTACTCTTAAACGCATTATACTAAACTAACTTAACCCACTGCTCCACAACCATAAATTAAACTAAAGATTAATTTCTCAACATTATAATTAAGGTATTTAACAAAAAAAACATTTTAGTTACGTCACCTGATAAGGCAGTGTGTCAACTTTATCTAATCTAGTTCATTATTATGTCATCAGAACTGGATCAGTGAGTCGAGGTTGACCGGTCGAACAATGACCGGACTTTGTCGATGGTAGCCGAAGTTGCGTCCCACGTACGAATGCTTCCAATCACTTCCGATTTGGCAGAATGTGGTTGTTCGCTATTTCCATTGAAGGTGGACATTTTTTATAATCATTGTTTCACCCAATTCACCAAAAGGGCAATGGATGGGGATATGCTTGGAGGTTCCCTACGCGATCGCATCAGGCATGAAGAGATCTGCAGGCGAACCAAGGTAACTGACATAGCCCGAAGAATTGTCAATCTTTAGTGGCAGGGTGCAGGGCACATTGCTCGCAGCACAGAAGGCCAAATGGGCCGAAAGGTTCTGGAGTGACGACGTGGTACTGGAAAACGTAGCGTTGGTAGGCCTCCCGCAAGGTGGACTGATGACCTTGTGAAGGCCGCACGAATCCGATGGATGCGAGAAAGACAGAACCTTTGGCTGAAATGAAGATGACGATGAAACATTGTTTCATTTTAATAAGAAGGTCTTAAGAGACAATAGCGTGACATAAAATACATATTTTGAAAAGAAACATTAGGCATTTTTAAACGTAACAATTGGTTAGAACAGGGCGCCTACTCTTCACCCTAATTTTAATTCCAATCTTAAGTCAATACGATTCCAATGTTAACCTTGCATACACGTGATCCGGTACTCTTGAAAACAATAGTGTCAACATTTGGAACAACAACAACGCCCGATCTCGATTCCACTTAGTTCTCCAAAATGGACACCCAATTCACATTTTGGCGCTAGCGTTGAACTCAAGAATACGAAACGTCAGAATTCCAATGTCAATCGATCGGAATTAAACTCAAGAGTAAGCACCAGGTGTCTTTGGAAAGCTTTGGGAACGTATTCAGATGCATCTGGTTAGACTGGAAGCCGACCCAACATAGTTGGGCAAACGCTAGGCAGATAATTATTATCTGCTTGTAAACGCTATTGGATAGATCGTCAGTTAATTATCCTAAAGTCATCGAAACAATTTTTCCTTTCATTAACAGAGAACTAAGGAACTCAACAAAACACACGACTTGCATAGTTATTATAAACCGCAGACCACTCTGTTACATATTTAATTACATTTGTACTACAATACGAAAATGTGAACCATTTTTCCTGACACCACTTCTGTTTACATTCACTTCCATGATAACCTTTTAAGAATAACCAACCTTTACTTAACACAAATAAAGTAGAAATTCCTTTGAGGATTAATTTATGCAACTTCAAATATCATTCAAACAAATACCAACCATAACTAAGTAAACTCAAAGTTCAAATTCCATTGATGCTGAATTCTTAAATTTGAACAATTGATATTGAGATCTAATGGTTTAAACACAAGGTCGAAATTCAATTGTTTGTATCTAAGGGCATATACAGGGTGTTGCGAAACTGAACCGATGCTGGTCGTAATGAGTCACGGAATGGTAAGATTTAACGTGCAAGGTTACGTTAGAAAGCTTTTGTGTTGTTATGTAAACGGCGCGTGAGCTTTCATTACTCAACACTTTGAGAAAAAAATAACTGTCAAGTTCGACTTGCAAAGTGAGCTTGGGGTTCCGTAGATTTTATTAACTCTATCTATCTGTATTTTTTGTTGATGGGAAATCATCAATTGACTTCTCCCGCTCTGGGCGGAGCGGGAGGGCGTGTCAGACTTTTACTGACTAAAACCCACCCGTGTTCCTTCAATTGCCCACATGCCAGGGCCACGGTAACTCTTTCGAACGAATCTCGCGACCCTAGCAGAGATTGTCACCCTGAGACAAGTGTTTTCCTTATCGTTCTATGGAACCCTAATCCAGTAGGTTAA
The DNA here is from genome assembly GCA_932294355.1 of Aporophyla lueneburgensis. NCBI lineage: Eukaryota > Metazoa > Arthropoda > Insecta > Lepidoptera > Noctuidae > Aporophyla > Aporophyla lueneburgensis. The sequence continues at coordinate 18,679,396 of OW028735.1, forward strand.
GTCACGATTAATTTCGGCTAAAATATGTTAGTACAGATCAAAAGTCGCTATTTGTTTTCCTCAAATAAATCTAATGGATTATCTTCTTATGTGAAGAAGGGTTTACGTAACTTTAATGTTATTTTAAAGTACGAGTTTGTTGTAAAAGTTATTTTATTAGAGGCCATAAGTTCGTGACAGTGAACGCATAAAAGACATTCGTCAGCATACAGAAGATTTTCTGGAGGCATTTTTTATTTTTTTTAACTGCATATCACTGTATACAATTGTTAATATCTCAAAAATAGCAACCTGTATATTCATATAAACTAATCACCAACATGGCGACTAATAGAGAAGTATGAAAGAAAAATTGCTAAGGTTAAACATAATTTCGACTGTTAAACATATGTATCTTTTTCTTCCATACGAGATGTATGGAAGAAAAAGATACATATGTTTAACTAAAACTAGTCGTCATCTCGGTAGTCACTCTCTTTCTATCCATATCTTATTTCACACAGTCTGCCCATCGTTTCTTTGATCTTCCCCTACTCTTATAGCCATCGACATTTACATTCAAATGATGGTAATCTTCCTATAAAGATTTGATTCCATCCTACGAAACACCTTTTACAATTCAACCAAATTAAAAGAAAAAACTTTGTAAAAACTTATTGACTAACAAAACATCATATCTTAGCCATTACCTACAAAATAATTACCGATTTATTTGCTAACGCTACAAGTACATAAGTGCGTTGTATTTGCCGACGCTACGCCACAACGCGTGCACCAAGGTTGAAGTGCGTTTGCGCAGTGTTAGCATAGCGAAGGACGCTCGCATAGATTTCGTTGTTGATACATAATATTATAAGTTTACAAGCATTGCATTTCTTAGAACTGTACTCTAGAATTAATGTGGGTATGATAAATAAGAGGTTTGTTTATCGTTGGAATTGTATGTTTAGGTCATATATTGTTGTTTAGAAAATGGTCCAAAATCATGGGTTTCTCATACAATTCGGTCGAGTAAAAGACATCAACGCGCTCGAAGTTTTTCCGTTAAATATGCCGTTTAATATCAGTGGTCTCGAACCTACCGATTTTTCGGTAGGTTCGAGACTTCGTTACTTAAGTATGATTGTTATAAATTAGTCTGTAAGTTTTTTTAAAATAAATAAACGAATTTGATTGTCTTTTTTTTTGTCATTTACCGATTTACCGTTTTTAGCTGGCAATTCTACCGATCTCGCTCTATGACGTTCGAGACCACTGTTTAATATGGATATGAAAGGAGTAAAAACTATCTGATTTTATTAACTTTCATATTATTCAAAGAGTTATCATGAATAATAATACTAAAGCACGGTTGACGCATCCTAAACATTCAGCCTTATTACCCTGATTATTGACCTGCCCTATCATTACAACCTGAGCCATATCTTCCTATAGTTTATGCCAACTGCGATATTGGCCATACAAAATAAATCTGTTAAAAAAACGACAATGCAACGTTAGCTAATTAGTAGGCTTAGGACCCCTGATATTTGATAGGTACACACATAGAATAAAATGGGTTTTTAAGTTTAAACACTATAACCGCAAAACCACCAAAAAAGTCCTAATTAACATTACTTTATATTCAACTAGCTTTTGTCAGCGGCTTCACCCGCATATTATACATATAAACTTTCCTTTTGAATCAATCTGTCTATTAATGAAAACTACATTAAAATCCGTGTGCCGTATTACCGTAAATTACCGTGTGGTGCCGGACGTAAAGAATAACACCACCCCATTTCTTCCCGTGGGTGTCGTAAAAGGCGACTAAGGGACTTACTACAGAATGGGCAGCAGCGTTCTCTATGCATTTTAACATCAGACTGCGATCGCCAACCCGCCTGCCAAGCGTGGCGATTATGGCAAAGCCCCCCAAATTGGGGGAGGCCTAAGTCCAGCAGTGGACGTCTTACGGCTGAAATGATGATGGTGAAGACATTAAAATCCGTTGCGTAGTTTAAGATCTAAGCGTACAAATACGAAATACGACTTTGTTTTATAGTATGTAAAGATTAATATTCTAAAACTAACAATTATGTCCATTATACGCAGTTATACAACCTAGATTACTAAAATAAGTAAAAGGCAGCTAAACTGAGGAAGCTAATCCTTCGTTAGCATTTACATTAATTACATAACTCCAGTTATAATTAACTGTGTTAGGAAGCGCCGCCTGTCACGTTCATCACGAACTACCGTAGCTCTGATTCTGAGTTAAATAACCATCTCGATGTTAATTATGTTACGGACTCACGAAGTTATGGACGTAATTACAAGCAAGAATAACTTTGTTTATGGTTTTGTGATCTTGCCGGACATAGGGTTCTCTTAAGATGACATACAATACTTGGTTTTTTAGGCCAAGTCAAATCTTAGCCGTATTTAGTTTTAGTGAGAATTATACAATGAAATAAAAACAGTCCAAAATTGTAATGAGGAATAAATTTTCCTTACACTTGGAGTTCGATACAAAGACATTAATATTACACTTTGCCAGAATCTTCATTATCAACATTTCAGCCGAGAAGCGTTCACTGCTAGAAACAGATCTCCCTCGAGCTCCGTCATTTCGACTGGCTCTTTGCTTCTCGCATCCAAAGGATTCTTGCGGCTTTCACCAAGTCATTGGCCGAGCTTATAGGTCTTCCAACGCTACGTCTTTCAGCACGTAGTAAGCACTTCAGAATCATAGTTATTGCAATATAGTTATGTGTCATCATCATTTCAGCCGAAAGCCGTCCACTGTTGGACATAGGCCTCCCCAAAAAGGTTTGCCATAATCGCCACGCATGGCAGGCGGGTAGGCGATCGCAATATGGTGGTAAAATGTATAAAGAACGTTACTGCCCATTCTCGAGTAAGTCACTTAGTCGTCTTTTACGACACCCACGGGAAAAACAGGATGGTATTATTAGTTAATTCCAGCAACACACGGAGTATAGTTTTTAGTTATATCAGTCAAATAGTCAAGTAACTGATTGAGGGACTTTTCAACTTAAATAACGAAAACTATGAAAAAATAAATCACAATACATTCTAGTATAGTTAGACACGTGTAAATCTGAATAAAAACAAGATGCTGAAGACATTCCACAATAGTAGAATTAAATCCCTGACCTTTTACCAAGAATGTGACTTGAGCAACTGTTAATGAGCTAAATGTTACATTAACGATACAGACTGTTGCCATGCGCAACAAAGGAAGCTAATTTGTACACAATCGATACACAATAGTAAAACGATTCGAAATCATTCGATTAATTAAAACATCATTGAATCGATTCCGCTGTCGGTTCGTTTAGAAAGCACGACAATAGATCGTTCATACAATTGAATTTGAACTTTTCCTGATAAAGTTAGAGTTCAGTATAGCTTGTTCTGATGGTGTTAATGATAAAATTTGTATTATGTAATGAGTTGAAAAGATAGTATTTTGATTGACGAGTGAATAATAGTAAATAATAATGTTATAGTAATGTCTGATATTTAAATGAGAAGTGAGATTCATTGTGACATAATACTGCTGTTGATGGTATTGGTTATTATTTGGGATTTTAAAATACTTGAACTTGTGTTTGGAAAAATTGGGGTAGTATAAGTGTATTTTTTTAAATTCAATTTTCTTTTACCTTGCTTCAAAAGTATTGAGCCATTTTTGAGACATTTCTAAATCTTTCTAGAATATTCCGGTTCATGGTGGGGGAAAGGGCACATAAAGGGCACACTTCGGTATACCAGAGCAGTTAATCTGATAGCGGAATACAATTTCAGTAACAAACAACAGAAAGAGCAACATGCAAGCAACATATAAGAGGTGGTTTGTTAGATTTCGTTTGAACTTGAAAATGACGACCTGTACGGCCGGAAAACGAAATGTGGTATAATTTTACAGATTCTATAGAACTAACTGATAGTTCCTACAACTCATTATACTTAAAGATTGCTATCACTCACACATTCAATTGATTACTAACAGTGTCAAGGCCCGAATGCGGGCTTGTAAAGCTTAGTAACATATTTCATTCATATGTTTTAAAGCAGTAATATGCCAACGGCTGAGACATCGATCGTGAATCTTTGTGCTGTTTTCAATTCATATACTTCCTGAGTTTACCTTGGAAATTGAAAAACATCATGAGGATATCTGGACTTATCTAAACTATATAAACTATTATATATAATAACATCTTGTGCAAGCGTGGTAATCAATACTCGAGTTTACGAGGCGACGAATTCTACCCAACACTGGGACAGTAATACGCTGGTATTATAAGGCATCGCCCTGGAAAGCAAAAAGTTGTGAGTTGAAATACGTTGCACTAAAGTGCAACAAAAAAAAAACTAGGCTATTTCTACTCAAACCCTAAGAGACTGATGCGTTTTCTAATATAATTTAAATTTAATTTAATTTGAAAATATCCATCGACTTCAACTGTATCCGACGACACTGTTTATCTTTTGATGACTATGCGGAAGACCATGGTGCAACATTGCATGGCATCAAGTGATAGTAGGTACTCATAGAAAGAACAATACAATGTCTTATTACGTTATCAGCTAATCATCTTGACAGCAAACACATTAAATTATGTACTTACAATGATTTATATGCAATGGAACTAAACAGACTTTTTTTTTGTGGGTGGGAAATCATTAAATTATGTCTCCTGCTCTGGGTGGAGCGGAAGGGCGTGTCAGACTTTTACTGACTAAAACCCACCCGTGTTCCTTAAGTTGCCTATATGCCAGGGCCACGGTATCTTTTTTCGAGCAAATCTCGCGACCCCGGCCAGACTATACAGACATCAGTATTAAATAACAGGTTCACCCCTATTACATGAGGATTAAACATAACTGCACATACATCTGCTCATTACAGGGTTATGTTTTGTATAAATCTACTTTGACCATTAAAATATACTATAGCTTTAATAAAATCCTGCCAAGCTACACGTCTACAGTCCAATCAAATGGGACATCGCACCGTCTAACAAATTTTACATAATGTATCACACAGCCCCTGAGAATTTCATTTGTATGTAGATGTATGAATTGCATGCAAAAACCTAGGAACAATGACCCAGAACAATGATACTGTTCACAATGAAAGGAAAACGCCTGCTGAACCTACTGGCAGAATATTAAAGGAATAGGTTCATTGCATTCCTTCGAGCGGACATGGTTTGATGTACTGACATCAAAATAGTTGTAAACAGAAAAAAAAACTCTTATCCTTCTTAATCATACCCTTTTTTTGTTGGTTTGAAATCATCAAATGATGTCTCCCGCTCTATGTGGAGCGGAAGGGCGTGCCAAACTTTTACTGACTAAAACCCACTCGTGTTCCTTCAGTTGCATTTGTCAGGGCCACGGTAACTCTTTCGAACAATTCCGCGACCCTGGCTGGTATCTTGATGATACCAGTCCGTGGCTCGGAAACCACGTTAAGCCGTTGATCCCGACTATCATTTGTACATCTTTGATAATCGTTATGGGTAGTTAGAAGCTCAAAAGTCTGGCAACCAGTCTTACCAAGGGGCATCGTGTTATCCAGTAACTGAATTGTGGAGGTCAGATAAGCTGTCGCTTCATGTAAAATTCTAGTATTCAGTTGCATCTGTAAACTGATTGGGTGGTCAAATAAAGTCATTCCTTGTTGAACACTGGTAGAAAACCGACTTAAGTTGGGAAAAGGCTTGGCAGATGGTGATGGAAGATTAAACAAGCATCTCTGCATTATTCTGTCAATTTTCCTTAACATAATGTGGGCTTATACAAACCGAATTGGATAACTGCAAGAGGATTATAAAAAAGCACAAAACGATTATTTATTTTAGTTTAAAAACTCTGACATGATAATAAACTTAATGACTTTATCAATCACAAGGATCCGGTTGCAAATAAAAAAAAAAACTTAATATAGAACGAAGACCAGTGAATATAAACAGATCTATTATATTCACGTCAAATCAAAAAACAAGTTGTAAATCATATAATGATTAAACTGCCTATTTCCATTTTTATGTAAAACTTTATTACGTCATATAGATTTCTGGAAGACTACCCAATTTAATTTGGTCTCAAAACTCTGTTAACATAAAATGATTGATTGTTCTTATTCTGGTGAAACTACGCAACATAACGAATGAGACATAAAGAATACTAGATAATGTTTTTACTCTTTGGACACTAAGTCAGTATCGAAAGAGGTTTTGCTCAGGATTGCTTTGTACAAAGACAAGGTTGTTTTTGTTATTGTTTATACTCTCACAAATAAAGGTCTGCTATGAGTAGCAATAGTGGACTTTACATGCAATTTGGCTGTTTATCTTTTTATATATAATTCTACTGTACGTGTTTATGTCACTGAACTCCTTCTAAACGACTGGACCGATTTGAATGAATTTTTTGTATGCGTTTGGTGGTCCCTGGATGGTTTAGATTCACTATTGGACCCGGTAGGTGGCGCTGCTATCGAGTTCAAGGAAACAGGACAACGTCTGTACGGTCAGCTAGTTATTTTATATTTTGCTCCTTCCATCCTCGCCGCCGAAGCCCACCGCGACTGCCAAATCCATGTCCGCTCCGACCCTTGCACGGGCCCGCGGTACTGAGCCTGTGCTTTAAATTCGTCCCTAAATAATAAACATTTCGATCCAGCTCGTCCCTTACTGTCCCTCTAGCAGCGATACCCTAAGCCGAGGTCTGTATCAGACAAATGATACCCTTAGCGAGCAGTCGCTCTAGTTTTAAGTTTTAAAGCCCTGGCTAGTGGCTTCATATTATTAAGGTAGCTACAGGCAAGTCTGGTTAAGCAGCCAGAGTTGGTCACCTCATAAGTGACCTGCGAGACGTCATTCCCTAAAAAAAAAACATATTTTTCATAGCTTCATGACTTAATTCTCTTCCTAAACTTAGATAACTGGTAAAGTGCGTGCATACGAAAGTTCTACCAACATTAAGAACCGCCTATTTCCGTCCAACTAAAGTTAACCTTAATAAACATTCCTTAATTGCTGCAAATTGCCAATTTACATTCTAAATCAAATATTCACAGAAAAATCTTTGTCCTAAACCCATAGCCCGCTTTATGAAGTATATTTTCCCAGCAACTTGCGAAACACTCCGTTACTGGAGCAAGGTCAGCCTCGCGGCCATGCGGTTCTCATGTCGAATGTCAGCCGGCTTTCCACTCGCATCGGAACGTTCTACGATTATCGATAATCGGATAACTATAATCGATTTTAGCGAAAATACGAGAGGATAATCGGTTTGTTTCAAGGTTGGAGTCGCATCATTAGTTTGGTTTGGATTGATGACCTGAACTGGTGTTTAGAGGGTTTTTGTTGATTTATTTTGTGTCTTATGTTGAAGTATAATAAGTTTGATTTAAGACTCACGATTCATCATCATCATCATTTCAGCCTAAAGACGTCCACTGCTGGACATAGGCACTCACTGAAGTTTGCCATAATCGTTGCACTTAGCAGGCGGGTTGGAGATCGCAGTATAGTGGTAAAATGCATAGAGAACGCTGCTGCCCGTTCTCTAGTAAGTCCTTTAGTCGCCTCTTACGACACGCACGGAAAGAAATGGGAACTTAAAGGACTTATTAATCGTTGAGCGTCTTTATCTACATTTAACGTTTTTGAAACGGTCACTTCTATGAAGCAATCATGATTACCCGTTAAGGCATCATTTTAATCTCTTTAAGTATTCCAAGAATTAAGTCGCAAGTTCTTTGTACTCTATCCTCAAAGACACGTTTTATGTTTGATGGGAGATTCACGAACAGATAGTCGATGTTAAAAAAGAGTAACATAGGATACTTTTTGTCCCGGTAGAAAGTTTTCATTGGGATAATTATTCCGGACAGCTACGAGGGTGAAGTCACGGGCTAGAAGCTAGTTCGAAATAAAACATAACACATAACATCACGCCTTGTTTCCCTAAAGGGTTGGGAACTTTAGGACACCCACATTTCGCCAGTTATGTTTAACTCCCATGTAATAGGGGGCGAGCCTATTGCCATCAACCGGTCACCGGGCGGGTTCGAAATAAAACAAACTGATAAAACCAACTATCAGCACCCTATAACGTTCCCACTGCTGGGACACAGGCCTCCTCTCGGTGAGAGGGAGCGGGCCATAATCCACCACGCGGCCCCAGTGCGGGTTGGTAGATGTCACATGTCTTCGAATTTTTGGTTCTAAGACATGCCGGTTTCCTCACGATGTTTTCCTTCACCGTTTTGAGAGCAGTGGTGATGAAATAATTTACAAAAAGTAAAGCGCCTGCTTGGGTTCGAACTCACGACCTACCACTCGTAAGTCGCGGCCGTTACCACTAGGCCAACACTACTGACACTTATAAAACCAAAATACACGCTTATTTAAGTGACAGCCTCATAAAACGTCAGTGTTCTTTCTTATCAATGAATTTTCTTATCTTTCTTTCTTATGAAATGCCTATGCATTCCACAACTTTCCTCGACCATTCCTTTACTGTCCAAGCCGCTCGGTTGTGGAATGCATTGCCTGTTGAAATAAAACGCGCGCAGACGTTACATGTTTTTAAAAGACTCATGAAGGAACACTACTTGTCGTTGTGATCTTGTTCTCCTAACCGAACTGTAATTTTCTATGTACTGTCGTCATTAATTTTTGTATAGTATGTATGTATTTATATATATAATATTTAGGATATAAATAACTGTTTAGTTGTGTTTACACCATTGACATACCCATTTTATGTCCACGCTTTTCACTGTCCATTCCATGGTTGCCTGGAAGAGATCGCATAAAGCGATAAGGCCGCCCATTGTATATTTTGTAATAATTATAATGTTTTTGTGATGTATTTTTATGGTGTACAATAAAGTATATATAAATAATAAATAAATCTAGATCATGGGTTCAATTACACATATGTACATACACGTACACAAATATCCGGTCTAGTCACAATGTATAGGCCTGAGGCCATAAAATAACCGCCCATAAAGACTGCCTCATTGGTCTTAAAGTCGTAAACGCTACTGATAAGTTTAAAGTCTTTTTTTTTGTGGGTGGGAAATCATCAAATGACGTCTCCCGCTCTGGGCGGAGCGGAAGGGCATGTCAGACTTTTACTGACTAAAACCCACCCATGTTTCTCCAGTTGCCCATATGCCAGGGCACCTCTTTCGAACTAATCTCGCAACCCTGGCAGGAAGTATGAGGTCTTGGTTTCAATTCCCGAGTCGAGAAAAGTGTTATTGGATTCCATATAGGATATCTCAGAAGCAGCTCGGAGTCTGGATTTGTGCCCGATTGATGGCAATTGGTTCGCCCACTATAACATGGGACTTAATCATAACTGAGGAAATATGGGTGTACTATAAGATACACTTCTGCTTAAGAAAACAAAAGTGATGCCGACTTATCATCATTCTTCTGCCCTTATCCCAATATATTTGTGGTCGGCGCAACATGACTTTTTCTTCCACACTTCTCTATTAGTCGTCATCTCAGTAGTCGCCCCCTTTCTATCCATATCATAACTCACATAGTCCATCCATCGTTTCTTTGGTCTCCCTCTACTCTTATACTCATCGACAAACATACTCAAAACTTTCCTCACGACATTTTCGTCAATCCTCCATATCACGTGACCATACCATGATGATGATGGTGACAGCTAATGATAATTTAAAATTACGTGCAGTTCACTATGAAGAAGATCAGTCACTCCAGTCAATATTTATCCATCTGCATTATTGATTGCCGAAATCGAATAAGTGATGCATGAGGCATCGATTACAAATCGATTATGTATCGAGCATGAGTAATAATGTGGAACGGATACACGAAATCGTAGGATCTCCGATTCCATACATTAATAATTAAATTACGCAGTTTAAATATAAAAGCATATATTTAATTCAGACTATGCAACCGTTAAATTCTTAAATTGTACTAACTTTTGCCCGGGATTTGTTTTTTATGATTTTTTTGCGGATTACAGTTTCACACTATTCCCTAAAGAAATGGGTAGAGATATGAATAATTCACACACAATCCGACAGTAATTCTAAGTCCCATGTAATGTGGGTGTAATGAGCCTATTGAAAAGTCTATTTGTACAAACGAATCTTTCAAAATTTATGTCTGCCCCGACCCTTGCTCGAACCAGCTTAAACCGCTGAGCCTGTTGCTTTTAATTCGTTCCTAAAGACTTCTGAGCCTGTCCCTTTCCAGCGACGCCTCAAGTCGAGGACCGAACACAACAGTGGATACCCTAAGCGTAGTATAATCGCTAAGTTTTTATGCTCTGGCTGGGGGCTTAAGACCGGCTAAGCAGCCGACAACCTCCTACAATGGTCTGCGAGATGCCACAACCAAAAACGCTTGTTGTATCTTCATTACTTGAGGGATATATATGTATTCTTCCATTCACATAAGACATATATATATACACATATATGACATATATATACAGATATGTTCAAGCCCCGTGTAATAGGGGACAAGCCTTTAAGAAGCCTATAAATAAGAACTTATCTTTCATAATCCAAGTCAGTTTCTTTTAATGGTTCAAGCTGTAGAATTGTCTATCAGTGAGTCACTCATGAGTATGACTCGTCCGTGTGTTGCCGGACGTAAAGAATAGAATAGAGGCGACTAAGGGATTCACTAGAGAATGGGCAGCAGCATTCTCTATACGTTTTTCCAATATACTGCGATCGCCAATCCGCCTGCCAAGCGTGGCGATTATGGTAAACCCCCCCAAATTGGGCCTTTGTCCAGTAGTGGACGTCTTATGACTGAAATGATGATGATGATGAGAGTCACTCATTCCGTTACGAAACATTTTTTTCTTTAACTCAAACGAAATCGAAATGACCAACAAACAAATCTAAAAGTAAGAGTTAAAACAATCTATTATAATTTATTTCACGAGCGCTATTTCTCAATAACAGAAGGTCATAAGTCATAACGAGCGGACACACAGAATTACTGTCTGTTCGTGTGAATAACTATAGTACTAAGTAGTTTGCAAGGAAACGATGCATTATTGGGCTTGTGAAATATTACTGTTGCTGTAGGATTTGTTATTATAAAGTAATTTGAAGATGGAACGGGAATTATTTATTGAAATTTTGATTGTGATTTTTTGATGAGACATTCGATAGTATTTGTTAGCGTTGGTTCTATATAACAGCGTTACTTTGCCCCAGTCAAATAAACATCATTTTAGTCCCGAATCATCCACCGTTGGGTATGGGCCTCCCTTTTTTCCGCTATACTTCTTGATTCCACGATTTTGACGACATCAGCAACCTAACGCGCTTTTGGACGGTCTTAGTCAAATTGATAGTGACTACAAAATGAGTACCTACTGAAAATGAACGAAATAAATATCAGACCCTTTTGCTCTCAGCAGTATTTATATTACCTACCAAGTAATGAACTTTAATAAGACATTGATGAATTAAAAAAAATGTCTCATCATTCATCATCATCATACGTATGTAAAACCTCCTTTCTCAAAACACAATACACTCTGGCATATAGAAATCACCTTCAAAGCAAACTCCCATAGCCTTGCCACATTTCACAACACGTAAGCAGACTACTTCACATTATAACATAACATTAAATAAGTGTAAACAATAGAAAGTACTTATGAAATCTGTGCGAAGTTCGCGCTTGTCTATGCTCTGCTGTCAAAATGTCACTTTAAGGTTGGTTCGACTATAGTTGATCTTATAGGTGGTTTTAGGATGAATAAGCACTTTCTTTGCAGTCTTAATATAAAAAGATGTGAGAAGGTTGAATGATTCAACTGACAGTCGAGATGGCGAAATATTTGGGGAAACTGATGAAGAGGGATCCATCCATGCTTTGTGTGAATTATTATGACTCGCAGTAATAAATGATGTTGAAGAATGCACACGCAGTTAAAAAAGTACAAAGAGGGCAAGCGATGTCACATAAATAAGAGAATTTTAGCTGTTTTATAATAACTTCATGGCGGGGCATGAAGTTAAGATTATATAAATTTCGAAGACATGACAAGATACTTATTATATGAACCAATGCAGAAACGAAAAAAGAATTTGCAATATGTAATATTCGAATTTGAAAGGGCAATTGGACAAACAACCTCCATTTAAATTAAGATTATCATATTGCAAATCGAAATATTAGTAACGGCTTCCGAAAAAGCCGGAACCCATTGCAATGATTGACTTTTAAAACAAGTACCAAAAAATCTAATTTAAAATTAATGACTAGGACATTGTAACGGAACAGAATAACTTCAAAACAATACCTAAATCCGTTTCATATCACACATAATATAATTGGGCACAGATTATAAAAGGCCACTGAACTAATCAAGTAATCTCTCATTCATTCGTTCATTTCCTGGTATATTTTTAATCACACCAAGGCCGTGGCGACATTATGCCATGTTCAATTAAATAAAAAATGCCGTCATATTTGAATCCGGAAGGAAATATATAAAAAATACTTTATGGTTAATTGTCGTCATGTCCGAAAACAATTGAGTTTTTAATGATAGTGTTAATTTTCTTGAGTAACAAAGGAACGTTTAAGATCGCGTGTGAAGTGTTTAATCGTCAGTTAAAACCACGATTAGTGTATAGTTAGAGTTGGTTTCCGTTAATAAAATAAAATGTACGTGATTTATTTGAGTGTACAATTAATCATTAAATGCTTAGATAGCGTTTTATTCATCTATAATTTAATTGGTATGACGACGAACATACCTACCTAATGTACGATATTAACTAAAGTACTTAGCTTATGCTAATAATAATAACAAATTCTAGACTAAAGCTCAACAGATATTAGAAATAGTGTGTGTCTAGTGCAATCATTAAAAGTAACATTTAACGATTGATGAGAACCATTCTAAATTTTGCGACACTTAGTGTGACTCCTGCTTCTATTTACCATTGGCTTCTGCCCGCGACTTCGATCGCGTCAAATTTTTACTTCCGTGACCCTTCCCGTCGCGTCGAATTGCCTGCCAGTTTTCGTCAATTTTTCCTTGCTCCTCCGCTTCTTTTGATTGTAGCGTGATGTTATATAGCCATAGCCTTTCTCAATAAATAGGCTACCCAACACAAAAATATTTTTTATAATTGTTTTTTTAATTTTAGCCCAATTAGAAACCACATAGTCTAATCCCGGGATAGGCTCGGGATCCCGGGATTACGTTTTGAAAATCCCGTAATCCCGGGATTGAAAAACATGCTCAGGATTGTATCCTCTACTTGTGAGAGGCCTTCCAACTCTACGTCTTCCGGTACGCGGTCGCCACTCCAGAACCTTTCGGCCCCATCGGCCATCTATTCTGCGAGCAAAGTGCTTTGCCACCGCCACTTCAGTTCACCACATCTCATAATTGCACGAAAATCAGGAGGCAAAGTTGATAACCGACCCTTGATCATCCGTCCCCTAAATATTAACAGGAGGAAAACCCTTAGAGGACTTAAAAATGTAACAATGACAGTCTAGTCGACTCCAAGTAGTAACCATAGCGCTTAATCCAAGTAACTGCTGAACCAGCTCAAACATCCAGGTCAGCCCGCCACGTAACACCGTATGTAGTGCACGCGCAACGCTCGGCACACTTCGCGCACTTTCGTTCTCCGTCGCACTTTCGTTTTCACTGCGAAGTGTCGTGACGTCACTTGCTAGTAGTGGAGATACGATTTAATTTGTAGTAGCTATTGTTTGGATTGGGAAGTCTTGATACTTTAGGTATTCAGGAAGAGAGAGACAAGAAACATTTTTTTCTTTCTTGGTATTTTTTTTTACTCTCGGAAGTCATTCAGTCTAGTTCAACCTAATATCAAGAGCATGTTTCTAGACCTGCAGACAGAAGGTGTGTAATCTTAGGAGGTATACAGAATCCCTGCCAGGGTCGCGGATTTGTTCGAAACAGTTACCGTGGCCCTGGCATAGGCAACTGAAGGAACACGGGTGGGTCGGTAAAAATCTGACACTTCCTATCACTCCACCCAGAGCGGGAGACGTCATTCGATGATTTCTAAACCACAAAAAAAGGGCTTGTATAAGACCCAAAATAATTTATTTGAAAAAGTATATTATCTTTTTTAATTGAAACAAACCTGTTACACAAGCACACTCCTTAATTATTATATTACACCTCGTTACTTAAGATTTAATTAAAAACATTTTTATACTTTTTCTGGTTAATGTTTATAAATTTTATGATCGTAAATTTTATACATATTTATAAATTTTCGGTCAAAATGAAACACGTATCAATTAGTATTTCAATCAGCATCTAGACAATTAAAAAAGATTTTTTGCTTTCATTTGGGTTTTAAAAGACATTGTAATTATAATAAATAATTGAATGAACATTCGCTTTTCGTCAAATGTTTCCTTAATTAATAATTTATTAATAACTTAAATGGTAGGTTACTCATTTGTAAAATCATTTTACTAAATGTATAATATCCGTAAAAGTTAATAACATATATTTATAAATACTCCATGTATGCTGAAGTATTTTATAACCTAACTTAATATATAATTATTGCGTTACCAATTTTAATAAGTTTTTACCAAAAATAGATACGATAATATTCGGTCTCAATTATGACCATATCGGTATAATTATAAACTGTCAATTTATTGAATTCAATATTAAAATATATAGCTTAAATATGAAGAAGTTGTGTGCCAAAAAAAGTTAATTACACATTATTTATCTAGTTTTCAAAACATGCCACTAAGAGGCTCATTCATCAAATATCGTATTTTAAAATAAAATTAACATAATTATTACATTATGAATAATTAATTTATTAATGATTGGATTTTAATTAATTTCATAACAACTGAAAACTGGCCGAGTTATACTGGCGCCTTGTTCGGTCATAGTGGATAATGTGTTATACAATATTTATACAACGGGTAATGTGTAGAACAGCTGTTATTTCATAAACCTGTTTCTAATTACAAAGTAGTTTACTAGCTTTTTTATTCGTTCTGTGATTAATAAGTTATAAAAGAGAATTATGATCATATAAAAACTAGACTGGCAGACTGATCCATAAAGGAAGTTTCCTTGAATACGAACTAACTTTTAAATCGCCAATTAAAATGAAATAGATCAATAAATTTTGAACGAAATTATCGCAGGTGCTTATTTTTTTTTTGTAATATGAATACGTAACACCAGTTAAAGACAAATAGGGAAAACCCAATATGAGGATGACCTCTCAGGCACTTAATTAGCCGGTCATAATTAACCATCTAATAAAATAATACCTAGATAAAACCAAGATAGAAAAACAATTAAGACTCCTGATATTAATTTTATTACCGCCATTTTAAGATCCAATGATTAAATCGAAGATAACTAACAAAAAAATCAATTTCAAAGAATCAGACTTTTAGCACAGCAATAAAAATGTGTCACTATATCAAAGGGTACCTATTGTGCATAATAACCGGTTGACGGCTAAAGCCTCCTACAAACCGGCGCGACGCGGTAGCGCGACGACGCGACACTCGTAGAACAATTTTTATGTGAACTTCATGGAAATTGTTCTACAAGAATCGCGTCGCGCTGTCGCGTCGCACCGGTCTGAATAAGCCTTGATATAAGAAGTGTGTTAATATTAATAATACATTATAAAAAGTGTGACAATATTAATAATACAGTGAAAACAAATTGGCCACTATGACATTCGATTGTTAACAAAAAACTTTAACAACGTTGTAAATTAAATTTTTCTTGTATTTTTCCTATACCGTAAACTAATAAAATACTTTTAATTTATTTGTCATACGTTTTAAAATGTCAAATAAATCTTATGAGTAAGAATATAATAAAGTGTGCAGGTGACATAAATGTCTAATATTATGTTGTTTGGTAATATACATGTGATATTCTGAGAATTAGAGATTTTTATTACACTGTTTTTTAATTTACGTTTTTGATCAAAAATATTTTGATGGTATGTGATACATGCTCGTAGTTACTGGTACAGAAATTAACGTAGCCGTATGTTTTGCGTAAAATGTTAAAGGATTCTTCGGACAGGCGTGACACGACTTTTGTAGAACAATTTCCATGAAGTTTTATACTGAAATTGTTCTACGAGAGTCGTGTCCGCTGTCGCGTCTTTTTCTGGGAGCCTTAATATTGATAAAGTTTTTATTTTTTACGTCATTCAAAACTCCACACTTCTGTGTATGAAGTCCTGAATTTATAAAGAAATGAAATTATGTTTATTTCAGTAAGTGGATCTTGTAAGAAATTTTACACGTATATTTTTTGTTCAATGTTTTAAAACTAGATGGCGTCTTTCTTTAAGATTATTTCACCTACATTTTGTTTTGTGGGTAGGAAATCATCAATTGTCTCCCGCTCTGGGTGGAGTGGGATGGCGTGTCAGATTTTTACCGACTAAAACCCACCCGTGTTCCTTCAGTTGACTATATGCCATATGCATATTTCATCTACCCACTGTTCTTATATAAAACACCATATTATATTCATTTCTCATACACATAAAGAAAGGAACTCACATATCTATGTACATAACATAATTGCTGTACATAACAAGTATGTTAAATTAGAATTGCAAATAAATTAACCACTACAATACGTTTTTACTTGGAATGTTCTAAAGTAAATGTTGGAATCCGGTACTTATTCTTTTTTTTATGAAAAATGTTGAGAAAATCCAGATCTAAAAACATATTATATCCTAGAGAAGTAGGTCACCCCTGTTTTTTTTTTTTTTTTAATTGACTGACTTAAAATCGAAATCAACTGTCTTTTATTCAAATTAGGCTAAGAATCAGCACTTTTTAAACGTCAAAATTACATAAGATAGTCCTCCAATCACCCTTCACCACTTCCTAGTTTTTCAGCTGGAAAGAAGAAATAACACAATAAACTCTCCAGTAGCACATCTGCCTGTTTAGTTAGAAGAACTTGATTCTATAAAATATTAAGCAATAATTAAGAGAAATAATAACAATACGTCGCCTAATATGCCTAATCTGAAACATGTTTTATAAATCAACAGTAAACACTGTCAGAATTGTGAACATGTGCAAGTATCATGAGTTTGCGAAAATAACACCAGCGCGTGACAAAAATTAGTTTTGGAAGAAAACACAACTTTTGCTATACTTTGTAACATAAAATAACAAGCAAATTGATTCTCTACTTCTATGGGTACGTTCAATCAATCAACTCAGCCTATCACTGTCCACTGCTGGGCATTGGCCTCTCCCATGCTGCGCCACAACACCCTGTCCTCTTCCTTCCGCATCCAGTCTGCCCCAGCCACTTTCCTAAGGTCGTCGGTCCATCTAGCTGGAGGGCTTCTCACACTACCTGTACATTACTATGGGTAAGTTCGCGATAGAACAATTTCAAAGAAGATTCCATAGAAACTGTTCTACGAGAGACGCGCCGCGCCTTTCTGCGACAACCTTTACCAAAAGAACAATAAGTGAAATCGTATCATTCGTCATACATTCTCATATACCTATATTTTAAATTTCTATTACCTACATGACACTGGTTTCATAATACATAGCACTAATGACCTCCTGCAAGCCGTTGTCATGGGAACCACAAACGAAAACTTCACATGATTATTAATAATTATATTGTTTAAAGTGTGTAAATATTGTTTGTGTATGAGGAAGGTAAGTAGGAAGTTATTTATGAGATTTTTATATTGTGATCTTTTAAAATGAACCTTATTGGTTCTGCTGACGGTTTAGAATTAAATAATCATCATCATCATTTCAGCCAAAAGACGCCCACTGCTGGATATAGGCCTCCCCCAATTTGCCTTAATCGCCACGCTTGGCAAGCGGGTTGGCGATCACAGTTTGGTGGTAAAATGCATAGAGAACGCTGCTGCCCATTCTCTAGTAAGTCCATTAGTCACCTTTTACGACACCCACGAGAAGAACCATTTCTGAAGAATCATTTCTCTTTTTTCATGACGCCATTCTTTACATCGGGCACCACACGGAAATACGGGAATTAAATAGAAATCATTTAAAATCAATAAAACAGTAGTAGTTACATTAAACCATTGCAAATGTTACAGAAATACACAACCACATAACATGCAGTTAAGTGCGGTATAAGTTGCATGTACGATTGCTTCACATACACAAAAAAAAAAACAGTACAAAATCGAAAGGGATCTCCGATTCACATGATATCTTTAGAATCGGTTGGATGTATTCAGATTGTGAACATAATTTATGAACCAAACGATTTTGGAATCGGGTTTAGAATTACTTTCGTACGAATATGCTTATATTCTGGTTTGTTTCCCTTTTTTTTCTCTCAAAGATTTGTATTGTATGCAATAATAGCTTAATCGGACTATAATGTTCTCACTTCTGGGATACAGGCCTCTAGATCCACCATGTGGGCTCAGTGCGAGTTGGTAGATGTCTCATGTCTTTGAATTTTTTGTTCTAAGATATGCCGGTTTCCTCACGATGTTTTCTGCACCGTTTTGAGAGCAGTGGTGATGAAATAATTTACACAAAGTATGGGTTCATACCTAAATCCTATACTCTTCTCTTAGCCGAATTCATAGTAGTCACTTCCTTTCTAGCCCTTTATCATATTTCACACAATCCATCCATAGTTTTTCGGAGTTTCTCTACTTTAACAACCATTCACATTTTAACTCAGATTTTCCTGACCTTGCAATATCGGGCTAACTAAAATGTAACTCTTTGTGTAGTCAACTTTCAACGCAGTTTTCCCGAACACGTTACGACTGACACACACACACAAATATATACCATCCACTAGGTAAGCGCGGCTGCAGGTCAAGCTATAAATTTTCAGTATAAGCTGACTTCTCATCGCACGATAAATCTACATAATACGAGCTCAGGTAAAACTGGAAATGTATAGTTTGATGTGTGTACACTGTTACAACAAGGTAATATCATAGTGTGGGTAGCATGCGTGCTCGCATCGCCCACGCAACTCTTTGTGACGTAAGGGTGGTTCCCACTTCCGAACAACCACGCTTACGCACCCAGCGACATCGTAACGAGGGTGTGGATGTAAGTGATCATTGTATTAAGTAACACGGATAATTGGAACAAAAACAAATGAAGTAAGAGGCAATGGTGAAGTATGAGGTTAATTGGATATAAACGTGTTCATTTTTTTTTCGTCGGTACCAATAACGAATCAATCGATTAAGCTTAGAATAGTTTGAAAAAATAAGTCTGTCAAAAATCTTTGAACGGAAGGAGGCCCTTACTAATCAGTTTTATCAGATGTATTTTGGGATCTATTTATTACTGGCATTTAAGAGCAAAAAGAGACTAATGCTAGATGGGTTCTTCAACCCATGAATTGCATAAACAGAATAACAATAAACGCCATGGATAATACTAATAACCTTGCACAACGTAACTCAGTAGAAAATTTTATCGAAATACGCTGAAGCCAAATCTGCTTCTTATTAGTTAAAAAACTGAAACCCTACTACTCAAAAATCACGCTCTGAAATACGTTTCCAACGGTACGTCATTCGTCAGATTATGAAAAGAAGTTTAGAAGTTATAAGTGAACGTACATACATACCGTTCAAAATCATAACACTCTTTTTTGCTTCGTCGTAGTCGGGTAATAAAAAGAGCATGATCATAATCCATTATCATTTAAAGTTCATTATGTCGCCCAATCATCACTTCACACAACAAAAAATCGTATGTAATCACGTTCCTTCCCGTTTCCGAGTGACAGCTGACAGGTGCGCGCGCAGCTAACATGACAATACGCCTTACGTCATAATAACGGTGCTAGATGGCTTGGAAGTCTTTCACAGAGTAGAAATTGTGATTTCTTACACATTATTATGTAGGAGGCTTATGATCCGTGAAACTTAGTGTATTGCCGGCGGCTGCGCAAGTAACTCCTGCCGCGGAAGAGGGAGTTACCTTTCTCTACAAATTCATATTTAGAACAGGCAGCTAACTTTTTGACATTACAAAAACCTTGAAATCAGAATCGGGATTGTTCAGTTTTTTTTTGGGTGCATAATTTTTTTTTTTTGTTTTTCTTTTATCCTCTAATTTTCCCACTGCTGGGACACAGGCCATCTCTCAATCAGAGAGAGTGGGCCGTAATCTATCACGAGTGCCCACTGCGGGTTGGTAGATGTCACATGTCTTTGATTTTTTGGTACTAGTACATGTCGGTTTCCTCACGATGTTTTTCTTCAAGTTTTCTACGAAATAAAAAGTTTTTTTGAGAGAAACTTATCTGAAAAACACTCTAGGATTAAGGATTTACTGATAGTTTAATTTTTTTTGTACTACTTTTAAGTTGACCGGACTCTTGAAGGCTCAATAAAAACGTGGAGGCAAACATTTTGTCCGGTTTTGGTCTTCAAAAAACAAATCAAGGTCATTTTCCATGTGTTCATAGTATTTCCAAATACATAAGACCTTTTCTAATCACATAACACAAAAACGAACATCATCACAACACTAGTTATGTCACCAAGCGCCACCCGACCGGTTTCGATATAAATTTAGCCAGGGATCGGCTACCTGCGCCTGCGCTTAATGTCAGGCGTCGCGAATCTGTAATAGTAGTGTGATTGAGAAACGGACACATTTTCACTTTTGTTATTAGATTTTATTAGATTCTAAGCTACTTTATGTATCATTGGATATGAGTTTTTTTTTTTTGATGACGTGATTCAGCATTATAGAAATGTGTCTTTAGGCCGAAATTACATCATCTACCTAGCCGTTTTCAACTATGTTGGGGACGGCTTCCAGTCTAACCGGATACTAGTATTTTACATGGAGCGACTGCATATCTGACCTCCACAACTCAGTTACTGGGTACACGTTACCCAATGAAAAGACTGATTGTCCTACTTCTGACCCGTAACGACTGTCAATGATCCAGTAATGACAGCCGAGACCAACGGCTTAACGTGCTTTCCGAGGCACGACGGGGACTAGGTATATAACGAGAGAGAAGATGCATTCTTTAAGAATTCGGTCAAGTCCTGCTGCCTGCATAGCTGCATCCTACATAAACGCTCACACATTCCGGTTTAAATACTTTATTCTCAAAAAGACAAACAGTCACTTACATGAGAATATAAGATAACATAATGTAATAAACTTATTCTAGGTAACGGACATCAATATAAATTCTAATTTCACTTACATTTTTTTTCTGCTTAATTTTGATGGATTCAACAGTTCTATTTACAATTCAATAATAAAAGGCCCTAGGGGTATAAGCATAGTGAATTTGCCCTTGAAAGATATTGGCACGATACTTAGAGAATTTTTAGGTATCAACAAGATAATAAGATCCTGAAAGTTTCAGATCTCTAACCCATTTGGTTTTCGAGAAAAAGAAAAAAAATGAAAAATCTGACAAAATCAGAAAAAAATAATTTTCTCAAGAAGGCGTGAATCGATTGATTTGAATTTTGGATATGTTTTGGAGGCTGATAGTAGCTTCTAGAAAAAAAATTAACACCTTTAACGGTTGATTAGAACCTTGAAAAAAATTGCACTTTTTTTTTAATTTCGATTTTTAACTATGATACATTTTTGGCACAATTATGAAACTATTTTTTTCGAATTCCCCATTCATTTTTCTATAGACTTACATGCTTTTAAGATTTTAAAAAAAGGTACGCCATATTGCAAAAAAATAAAAACCATTTTTGTGCAAATATTTACTTTACGTATTTTAAGCCTGCATCTTTATTTGTGTCGCTCGTTTATGTCTTTTATTCTTATTTAAAGTAGACATGTCTAAACCAATAGTTAAATCTTAAAATATCAGTGAATTTCAACTAAAATATTATAAAAATTGTACGCACGGCGACAAATCAAGGGACAGAAGCAATGCTTGATGAAACAGGTAATCATACCATTCAATACGTAAATGACCAGTCAAACATACGCGAAGCTCAAATTCAGTCTCGTCATATCAATAAGAAGGTTTATAGATGTTTTATTGAGTATAAATAAAAAAACGCTATTGGTCCCAAAAGCATATTTGAACAGATTCTGAGGCCTGCTGAAATACTAAGCAAATTATTTGATGCAGACAATGTTTCGCCTGTGTTTTTTTGTCTGTGGCAAATCATCAAATGACGTCACCCGCTCTGGGCGGAAGGGCGTGTCAGACTTTTACTAACTAAAACCCACCCCGTTCAATTGCCCATATGCCAGGGCCACGGTATCTCTTTCGAACAAATCTCGCGACCCTGGCAGGTCACCTGTGATTAAAGATGATAGTGATGAAGACCGCTAAAATGTGATTATAAACTTTTTTGCATATATACCTTTCAAACATTTGTTGTTTTTATTTATAATTTATCAATTAAAATCTGTTTCTTATTTTAGAAGTGTATACATTGCTACATATCAAGCTATACATTTCCAGTTTTAGCTGACCTCTTATTGTATAGGCTTTTCGTACAATGAGAAGTCCACTTTGACTGGAAATGCTGGATTTGTCGCTTTGTGTACAATATTTATAATATTTTAGTTGATATTCACTGATATTTTAAGATTTAACTATTGGTTTAGACATGTCTACTTTAAATAAGAATAAAAGACATAGACGAGCGACACAAATAGAGATGCAAGCTTAAAATACGTGAAGTAAATATTTGCACATAAAATGGTTTTTATTTTTTTGCAATATGGCGTACCTTTTTTTAAAATCTTAAAAGCTTGTAAGTCTATAGAAAAATGAATGGGGAATTCGAAAAAAATAGTTTCATAATTGTGCCAAAAATGTATCACAGTTAAAAAATAAAATTAAAAAAAAGTGAATTTTTTTTTCAAGGTTCTTATCAACCGTTAAAGGTGTTAATTTTTTTTCTAGAAGCTACTATCAGCCTCCAAAATTCAAATCAATCGATTCACGCGTTCTTGAGAAAATTATTTTTTTCTGATTTTGTCAGATTTTTCTTTTTTTTTCTTTTTCTCGAAAACCAAATGGGTTAGAGATCTGAAACTTTCAGGATCTTATTATCTTGTTGATACCTAAAAATCCTCTAAGTATCGTGCCAATATCTTTCAAGGGCAAATTCACTATGCTTATACCCCTAAGGCCTTTGCAAGTTTTGATTTAAAAGTGCTGAAAGAGCTTAAATTTTTTATAAGGGATAGTAAATTGTTATAAAATTGTGCTCCTTCATAGGTGATATTTTTTTTTGCATAATTTCAAAAGTCATAAATCTTTATCCCATTTAAAAGAGCGAAAATTAATATCAAGATATTTATTTTAAACCCAGGTCAGGTCATAAGAACCTTTTCGTGGCGACGACCTACACTAACAATAAAGTATGTAAACACAGTCTTCAGAAGATTCGCACATTAAATACAATTTTTACTTGTATTTGCGAATCTAAAATAAGCGTTGACGTAAGTGAGACTAAGTTGCGGGTAGATGACAAAAAAGAACTGTTTATTTTGATTATTGTACAAGTGTTTGGATACCTAGAAAAGTATCTTAAACGAGGTTTTTACAACTTATTGTGTCACCCGCCGTTACGGGTCGCCAGCAGCCCGAAACTATTCACAATGGTTTTTTATTTTAGATTGTGGGAAATTATCAAATGACTTCTCCCGCTCTGGACGGAGCGGGAGGGCGTTTCAGACTTTTACTGAAGAAAACCCACCCGTGTTCCATCAGTTGTCTGCGACCCTGGCGTGTACCAAAGGGTATCGTCTTACCCAGTTATTAGATTATCGAGGTTAGATAGGCATTCCATGTAAAATACTTATATTCAGCTGTATTCGGTTAGATTGAAAGCCTACCCAAACATATAGAAGGAAAAGGCTAGGCAGAATTTGACAGTAATTTTACTGATTCAGAGTTCCATGTTTCTTTCAAAAATATTTCAAGCTTCAGGAAAAGGGGTTTAAGAGTGTTTTCTAGTCAACTAAAGCCTACTGCCAGGGTCGCGAGATTATTCGAAAGAGACACCGTGACCCTGGCACATGGGCAACTGAAGGAACACGGGTGGGTTTTAGTCAGTAAAAGTCTGACACGTCCTCCCGCTCCGCCCAGAGCGGGAGAGGTCATTTGATGATTTTCCATCCAAAAAAAGGCTATGATAGATTTAAGAACACTCCGAAATGAACCAAGAGTTGGTTCTTATTTAGGTCAAATAACTTCTTAGCCCAACTCGAGTTATTTTCTAAAATTGTTGCTGGATACCATAATATGAGAAAGAAGCGTGAAAATTTAGCCATATGATAATCAGGCCAATGACCCGCTCGGCAGGTAAGCCAGGTAACCGTCACACTCTAGATGCTCATCTAAAGGTCTGTGAGTAAGCAATTCATGGCGCAATATGGCGCCAGGCGACCTGAACCCTATTTCATAACATGACCAATAAAATTAAAGTAAGTCAGTTGAATAAAATGAACAGCCAATCAGGAATGGAGGTGAAGATATGGCTGAAACAAATGAATGCTGGATTTCCTTATATAAACATCTTTCTCACACTTATTACTTCTAGCTATCTTTTGCAGTTTCAAACGAGTATTTCTGTCCAGCTTTTTCCATTTTAATATTTAGGGATCTGTGGTAGAGTTCAGACTACCTAAGCTTCTAGCATCGGTTTAGTGATTCATCATGGTTTAATAAAATGGTCCAACAGCGAAGTTATTGTTCAATATTTAGTTAGCACATCCAAAAAAAACTGACATGATCTTATCTTGTCTTATCTTATCTTAAAATTGATGTGTGTGAGAGCAGTGGTGGCCCAATGGTAACGGCCGTGACTAAAGAGTTGTACGTTGCAGGTTCGAACCCAGACAGGTGTTATGCTTTGAGTAAGCTATTTTATCACCACTGCTCACAAAACGGTAGAATCAAAACATCATGAGGAAACCGGCATGTCTTAGAACCAAAAATTCGTAGACATGGATATCCACCAGCCTGCACTGGGCCCGCGTGGTAGATTACGGCGCACTTTCTCTAATCAAGAGAAGGCCTGTATCCCAGCAGTGGGAACATTACAGTCTAATTATGCTATGGAGATTCTTCACAAGAGAAGTCAGTTCATCCATCGATGTTCTTGTACAACTTCGAATGGCCAATGGAG
The DNA here is from genome assembly GCA_932294355.1 of Aporophyla lueneburgensis. Taxonomy (NCBI): domain Eukaryota; kingdom Metazoa; phylum Arthropoda; class Insecta; order Lepidoptera; family Noctuidae; genus Aporophyla; species Aporophyla lueneburgensis. The sequence goes on from OW028735.1 coordinate 18,704,609, forward strand.
AAATGAATCTGTTCACCTGATTACAAAACTTAAAATCCACTGCCCACATATTGCTCCAGTGACCTTTAAAAAGTAACAGAAATGTATCAAATTCAGAACGACGGCCGGCCAAAGATGGAGTAACGGTTCGTGATAGCTTAATGCTCTGTGCAATCATAATGCATGTAGTTTTAATGATTCTTTCCTTTCTCAAGATGTTATTGTTATGATTTACTACTGGCTCGTGAGGTAATCGATGTAACAAGACTGGCCGTGAGGTTGAAAAATAAGTAGGTTTGTGTTTCTGTACATGGATTAAAAGTTTAAGTTCTTAGTTCTGGGCCAAAGTAGAAGAACTCAACTTTAACTGACTATGGAGAAGGTTCTCAATTCGTCGATATTTTTCAATTATTTTCGTAAATTTAGCTTCTCTCACACGGCAGCTTTCCTAAACAGCGTGTGTGGAAACATTCAAAGATATGCGAATATTTCCAAGACCCTTTGCTGTCATCAAAGGCCAATGTCCTGCAGTGAGAGCTGGGGTGATGACGACAATGATCAAGACACCAAAAATAGAATTCAAAAAGAAAAAAAAAGTCAATATGAAAAATGTTGCCATTTCTGTGTTTGGCCCAAGACGAAACCCTTGCGTGACTCATAATCTCACCAAAAAGGCGATATTATACTTTTTTAGGGCATAAACCCTAAAATGTGCACAAAGAACAAAACATTTTAGGTCCCTTCCATAAAATACTCTCAAATATACACATCACATTCGTTTTCGCTTTAAACACGCATTCAGTTTATTTTTATTTCAGGTCGAGTAAACGTCCAGGCCTACAATCTTCGTTTTTACTCGAAAAACGAAGATGATGTTTTCGTCAACATATTCTTATTTTGAAATGGAATATTTCCAAATTTAAACGTAAACGTCAATATTATATCAAGTTCCATATCTTTTCGTAATTCAACACTAATGCCAAGCTCTATTTTAGAGCACCGTCTTAGCATTTCCACAGACTATAATATACTTAATTGTCAGAAAACTGGTCTTTTAAGACGCAAGACGTTCTTTATTCCGAAAAACGTGTTTTTTTTGCTTTTTATGCAAAGTTACTGCTCTTTGACCTCCTATTTTCGCAACGCTTAATGGAACAAATTAATGAAGTATCGACGCAGATTTAAAGTATTGTTTAGTTAATTCACTATTATTAATAAGTAGCCTAATTGTTAAAAAGGACCAAACATGAGTATAAAATAGACATTTTCCGCAGTTTAATAAAACCTAAAGCTTCTACAGTTTAACCGGTTAGTGACTTAGTTAACAAACGAGTCTTGATAATGGAGTCTTATTTACCCATAAAAGCCAGCCACATCAATTATAATCGCATTAAAGTTACGTGGACAACAAACTTGCAAATCATCATCGCAATCGAGTCGCAAAGGTCCGAAACATCGAGGTCAATCAAAGGTCCCTTGGAATCGATTACTGACATTTGTAATCTATAGAAAGCTAGAACCATCCGATATCTTGAGCAAACAGTAAAAATTACAGATTGCGACATCGATTTAATCGAATGCAATTTGAATCAAATCGATTATTGTTTGAACAGTATCGAATCATTTACCATCTTTCAATGTAACGAGAATCGAAGTACCTACGTTCGAAATTTAAACCGTGATAAATTACGAGTTACGACATAAATCCGTTTTTTTAAGCACCATTCGTGGGCTCTGCGGCAGCTCAAAAGCGGTTTTTTCGCGGTATCATAATAGATCGTTTTACCCAGCACGTCTGCCCTTTACCTAGTAACACAAATAATGGCGCGTGCGCAAAAACCTTTCATAATCGTGCGGCGCGTTGTCAAACGAAAGAGGACACTTGTTTAGTGGATTTAAATACCAAATTTGTACGCATCGAAAATGGCGGTTATGTCAAAATCGGTTTTAGAAACATGACATTGGACGCGATCGTCGAGACAATGCGTGGTTCGAATTCGAATGAACACTAGTTCTATCAAATTATCGTTGGATGTTCCGGTCATAATCTATTAGGATGTCTTTTGTTTTTTGGTAATTTAATTTTGTCTTCACCGTCCAAGGTTGAAGTCATGTCTTTCCGCATTGTAAGGACACTTCAACACATTGTACTGAATCGAAGAAAGTTGGCTAGACAAACGGAAATAGGAAGTTTTATTGTTTGTATTATCTCATTTCCGGTGACATGGTAGGTGGAGGTCAAGTTTCAAAATCTTTGCGACCTTACTAAGCACAAAATAAAAATAGATCTAATGATTCTAGAATCGCTGAAGATATGCGAAGCTTTTCTTTTGTTTTGGTCCTAAGTGGCTACGTAATAGTGATTACAATGCAACAATTGCACAAAAACCTCTTACTAAGTGCAGAAGTGAGGCACGTAACTTCCGGGTCATTAGTACATACTTATGCCCCTTTTAGTTTTAATAATCATACAGGCACTAATAATCCACACTAATATTTTAAATGCAAAAGTAACTCTGTCTGTCTGTCTCGCTTTCCTGCTAAAACTTCTGAACCGATTTAAATGAAATTTGGTACACAGATAGTTTAGAGCCTGAGAAAGGACATAGGCTACTTTTTATTCCGCGACTTTGACTGCGTCCGCGATAACCGACATTTACGCAGGCGAAGTCGCGGGCAGAAGCTAGTAATAAATATTTTTAAATTAAATAAAAAGGTGAAAGTTTGTATATTTGGATGCTTCCATGTTTGTTACGCAATCTCGCAAAAAAGATTGAACGGATTTCGATGAAATTTTGCACACGGATAGTTTATAACCTGGATTAACACATAGGATACTTTTATTCCAGTAGTAGTTTCTTGCCGTGGGAAAGTTACTCGAGGAAAATCTGGTTTCTAATAATTAAGAATACAAATAAAAGAAAAGACAGCCACAGATGCTCTTGAAAACAAACGATCTGTAAAAATTATGCGAAGCGAATTCTCAGTTTGCCATTGACACGAATATACTTAGCCGTAGCTGTTTTTGTATGAAACACTATGGTATGTAATTAAATCTGAATTACAGATACAAGAACCGTAATAATGTCAATGTTAGGAGTAGAAAAAATATTATCTTTACGTATTGATGTGGATTCGTTGATCGTTTTATAACTTTAGGAGCCTACTAAGACCTTTTTATGTTTTCGAAATAAGGACACCCTTTATTCTTCTTTGCTTTGGACAACACTCGAACATAAATGCATGCCTTTTCTCATGGGCGGAAGGCAGACAAAATAACACCTACTACGATATTTGTAAAAATACATACACTCACACATCTTTATATATATAATTCTACTGTACGTGTGTATGTCACTGAAATCCTCCTAAACGGCTGGACCGATTTGAATGAATTTTTATGTATGCGTTCGGGTGGTACCCTGGATGGTTAAGATTCACTATTGGACCCGGTAGGTAGCGCTGCTATCGAGTTCTAGGAAACAGGACAATGTCTGTACGGTCAGCTAGTTTACATATATATATATGCATATTTCGTTTGCTTTGTCACCACTCCTAGTGCTTTAGCTGGGAAGAAGAAGTGGCGTACCAAACTCCCCAGCAGGACGATCAAAGCACAAGCAATCTTTCACACATCATGTATCCCTAGTCGCATACCATTTTAAAAAATGGCCTTTAAGAAAGTTTAAACCAAGTCAAACCATATATTATTACAACCAACCGAACACATTTGACATAACCAATAAAATCACAGAATTCAAAATCCAAACCAAGTCAGTATGTCTGAGATCAATCATCACGGCGCGTTCGTGATGCGCACACGCACTCATTTCGCCTTACATAACTGATCTTCACACGAAACGTTGGCACGGCTGTATTACACAACTTATTTTAATTGCATATTGTTCTACTGAGCTTCATTTAAAATTAGAAGAACAATGAACTGTGGTAGTCAATGAGAAATGACAAATGACGATCAAGAAGTCACGAAAGTAGAAAATAACACATGACAATCGATGGTTTTTTTTTTTTTTTTTTTTTTCAGGATGGGAAATCATCAAATGACTTCTCCCGCTCTGGGCGGAGCGGGAGGGCGTGTCAGACTTCTACTGACTAAAACCCACCCGTGTTCCATCAGTTGCCCATGTGCCAGGGTCACGGTATCTCTTTCGAACAATCACGCGACCCCGGCAGGCATCGGTCCTAGTAGACCCCTACACTGCTGCTGAACAATCGATGGGTTGGGAGTTTATTCGATAGTCTACCTAATCACTGTAAATCTATGTAAATTTATTTTTGACTAGCGACCCGCCCCGGTTTCGCACGGGTGGACATTTATTTTTTAAGCTCTCTGAAAAAAAAAAATGTTTTGTATGTATGTTTTATAGGTTTTTATCCGTGTTACATTTCTTTGTTTCGTACCTGCTTAACTCTTTTATTTTTTTTGAATTTTTTTTTTGTTTTTTTTTTTCTCTTTACCTTAATGCTTCACTAGTAGTATTTGTAGATGGGAGTCGTGCGACACCATCATTCATTTTAATACCAATTACAATTTTAAATTCGTAATATCTTTTGAATGGATTGTCCGATTGGAAAAAAATAAAAAGTAATTTATAGCTATTGAAACAATCTTGCTCAATGAATAGTTTATTTGGATAAGGATTAGTATTTGACGATAATATGATCAATAAACATAGGCTAATAATTTTAATTACTTTTATTCTATGGAAAAGTGGTTATAATGGCTAAAATATAAATGTTTGGTTTATACTATCGCGGACTTTTTTGTAGGCATTATTGAGTTCTACAACTTTTCTATAGAAGTCAACCATACATCTCTAACCATTTAGGCAGCGTTCGCGAGAATCGTTAACGTACGGCAGTTTTTTCGACGCCTTACTCCACAATTTTCACTGCCACGAAAAATTCTATCTATTTTCCGGGATAAAATATAGCCTATACGGATTCGGAAGAATCCCTCTAAGTAATGGTAAAAGAAATTTTGAAATCGGTCCAGTAGTTTTTGAGCCTATTCAATACAAACATACAAAAATACAAAGGTTTCCTCTTTATAATATTAGTATAGATTATTGCGGTAGCCATTGTTGACAGGTAAAGCAACGCTTGCCGCAGTTGGTCCAAGGATTGGTGATAGATAATCTTTTCACATGATAATATTATCAAGACCTCTCTGTGGCTCGGAAAGCACGTTAAGCTGTTGGTCCCGGCTGTCATTCGTAGAACTTTGACAATCGTTATGAGGGTCAGGAGCCCGAAAATTTGACAACTACGAGTTTTACCAAGGTATATACCAGGGTATCGTATTATCCAGTAACCGGATTGTAGAGGTCAGTCAGGCAGTCACTGCATCCGGTTAGACTGGAAGCCGACCCTAACATAGTTGGGAAAAGGCTAGGCAGATCCATTTTGCTTAGCACTTTGGACTTTTACCCAGAAATTTAAATACGAAGAATTTTCTCATTGATGACATCATGGACGTCGCCGCGTCACTAGACATTTGAATATAATAAGTTTTACCTATAACGGCTAGGATGTGTTTTACTTTATTATTTGCAAACGATTAAGGAGTATTTGTACTTGTACTGTAATGCGAGCAGGATCTATGACTGGTCAAGCGTGATTTAATAAAATAAACATGAGTCTACCTAGAAATTTTTACAAGAAAACTGAGAAAATAGTGATGACACATTTTCACGTAGGTACTGCTCTAGATAAATAAAGTACTTCTAATATATTCTATGACTCATCCTTATACGGTACTTTATTGTACGCTTTCATGCAATGTATGTATATATACAGGGTGGGCCATCTAGTATTTAAAATTTGAAGCACCGATTACTTTGACTTTGAAAGGTAGAATTACATTCATTTTTTTACAGGAAGTTAGTTTTATGTTTGACATTTGCAAAAAGGCACGCTATATCCTCGAACAAAATTGGGAAATATTAAAAACTTACTTCCAAAGTAGTGAGTCTTTTACGCAAACTGTAAAAAATTTACGTGGAAAATCTTAGAGAAATGATATGCCTTCAGTTCAGTTTGTGCGTCAATTTGTGAAGCGAGTTCGTGAACATGGATTGTTATTTGACAAAACAACCCGTGTACGTTCTTGTTCAGTGCGTTCAACCGAAAACATTGCTGCTGTGGCTCAGAATGAGCAAGAACATCTATCAACATCAAGTCGTCATTTCTCGCACTTTTCTGAGAAGAATTTTGCATAAAGACCTCGGTATGAAGGCTTAGAAAGTTTAATTGGTCCAAGAACTGAAGTCTCATGACCATCCAATGCATTTTTGCTTCGCCCAATAGGCTGAAGATTGTTTGGAAGGAGATGAAGAATTTTACCGAAAAATCGTGTTTTCAGATGAAGCTCATTTTCATCTCAGTGGCTATGTCAATAAGCAAAATTGCCGCATATGGGGTTCAGAGAACCCACACGTGACTATTGAGAAGCCAATGGATCCACAACGAGTCACTGTTTGGTATGGATTTTGGTCTGGCGGCATCATTGGGCCATTATTGAGTTGATCGGATGGAGTACTGCCGAGCCAGTCGTGGTAGTAATATGAATGATATTGTGTCCCATTCTTAAATGACAAAGTTTAACCTTTCCAATAAAACCAGAAATTTAAAAAAATTATCAGTAGTATTTTTTTTTATACATGATTCAAATTTTAAATTTTAAATGGCCCACCCGTTATATACATATATATGTATAGTCTCCAAAAGAGATAAGTAACCAGGGTCGTCGATGAAAACGATGAATGTTTTCCAGTGACATCCCATCATGCAGGATGTGATGTATAAAAAGACTCTTCAAGAGCGAAGATATAGAGGCATATCAGATAACGCACTCTGGACAGTCAGGTATTTTTTGTTTTTTTTTTTGGAAATGGCATCTCGCATGCCAATTTAGGAGGTTGTCAGCAGCTTAGGCGGATTTTCATATAAATGCCGTAATAAATGAAGGTCCTGACAGGGCATACAACCTATATAAGTGACTACTCGTTAAAGCCACCCTCTGTGCGGTACGGACTTCGGTTTAGGGCAACGCTGGAGGAATGCGGCAAGGGACAGGTTAGATCGCATCAATGACAGTCAGTCAAATGATTGATGAATTTAAATATCTACGTGAGGTTCATCATGAACACTATACTGCTAAAAATCTTCCTGAGTGACTTATGAAGAAACGATAAATTCTTGTAAGTGTGTAAAAGATCATATTCACAGACATTACTATTTGCATTAATTAGCACAAATATCTCAATTTTCAACCAAACCTCATACAAATGTAGGTAATTCAAACTCACACATTTTGTGGGAGACTCGTTGAATTTCGTAATTCATTCATTGCAATTACTTCCTTGAGGTGGAAATCAAAACCGCGACCCACATGCAGCGGTCAGCTTTCTTAACCACTGACCGTAAATGTAGAAAACATATAACTACGTAATTATTCACCTTAGGATTTGTATCAAATTATCACTGCTAGATAGACTAACGGACTAAAAAGGGCTAGGTATAAAAGATGGATGCAACAAGGACCATTTTCCGATGAGTTTTATGAAGGAAATATCGACTATATTTGTGTGGAGAAAGGTTCTGGAGTTGTGATCGCGTACCGAAAGACATGAGTGGGTAGACTCCTTACAAGGTGGACAGATGACCTGGGGCAGGTCGTAAGAATCAATACATGCAAAAAGCACAGAACCGGTAGATATGGTGACGCTTGGGTGAGCCCTATATCCAGCTGTGGACTTCTTTCAGGTAAAATGATTAAGATATCAAGATTTCCCGACTACTTTTGCAGTCAACCAAAGTTCATCTGTCGGAGATCCATTTACAAATAACCTTATGGCGCCTAATATTATTAATACAGAGAGTATTAATAATATTAGGCGCCATAAACACACGAGCTCAAGATTTAGACCCAATTTAACTCATCCATTATCGCCTTTTTATCGTTTGTAAAAAGGTTTGTTTATGATTTTATTCTTTTACAAAAAGGAGGTCACAAGTGTAGTCGACCGAGCTGGCTGGTTAAATACCTAAAGGATTTGGACAAATAAAAGTCTCTGCTATCTATTCATTTAGGGTGAATTTTACAATGATACATGATACTGACCGCGGCTAATACATCTAAACCGCGTTCAAAAGCTACAGCTTTTGAACGCGGTTGTCTTTGAACAATGTCCTTTCCCGAAACACTAATGACACTAGCAGCTCCTGAACGTGGTTCAACGAGTCTATTCTGTACAAATATTACCGTGAAAACTTAGGAAAAGTGACCTTGAGGTGAACTGGCAATTCCAAGCATCAGGTGGAATGACAGCTTAGTTCATGATCACCATACCTAAAATCCCACGGTGAAATTGTTATAATATAGATCGGCTGATGTTGTAATCGCGTTCATATTCATTGGTGAAATTCGACCTTAAACGCGTACCGAAAGACCCATTTAAAACACGAGAAGTCCAGAACTGAGGCTGAAATATGTACATATTTATGCGTTGTCCTTTTTTGCAAACTAGTACCTACCAAAAATATTTGGAAAATACGTCGATCAGGTACTCATATTTTGTTTTACCAACCGTTTCTAAAAACAGCGAAATATAAATAAAATATTTACTATGGTGCTTTTCATTATTTACATGAGATGGTATTATTATTATTTATTCCTGTTACTTTAATATCGGATGCGTATATTAAAATAGACAATTATAATTTTAATTAGCAACTAAAGATCATCAAAGGTAATAAAGAGGACTTAGGGCTCACAACAAAAACTGAAAAGGTTTTGTTTAATGACTAAAGAATAGTATGGTAGTGACTGCCATAACTTTGGGCATAAATTATAATATGTTTCTTACCTAAAGGAAACCTGTTGACAGAGAGTTGTCAAAACATTACCTTTTGAGCACTAAAACAATAAAAAATCTTAAAAAAAATCTGTATTCTCTGTTTGATTTTCATTGAGCACAGCATTGAGATCTTAGGTAGGTAGTCCATCAGCTGTGATGGGTACTCTTTCGAGAAAGAAAACTTAATATAGCCAGCCGTTACGCTCTGTTATGCAAACATTTCTAGACCACAATAAAAGAACCAACATAACTCTGTTTACTTTTCAAATTCCGAATCTTAATTCGGCCAGGAGTTACAACTTCAGGTCATTGATACAACTGTCTACGGTTTATTTTATAATACATTTTAGACTCTATGGTGCTAATGACTACGAAGGTCGTACTTTGAGTTTTGTTTGCCTGTATTTAATATTATTTAGAGTGATACATGTTTTGTGTAAAAATGGAATTAGCGGTACCTTAAGTGAGGTCGAGTGCGTATTCTAAGGTAAAATGAAGTTTTGAAGGGTACCTACTTAAGAGTAAACTGTGACAAAATTGTAAAGGACGTCGACTCGTGAATGTATTAGTCACACGTTCATCCATACTGATATTATAAAAAGGTAATATTTGTGAGATTGTATGTAGAGGGTAATCTTGAGAACTGCGGAAAGCAATATCATAGTTAAATTATTATGTTAAAACAAGTAATTTCACGCGGTTGAAGTCCGATGAGTCACGAGCTGAAGCTAGTTGAATATTATACTTTTGTTGCAAAGTCTAGAATACATTTTCGTGAAAAATTACGATATCTGATGTCTCTACGGTATCGGTTTGTGCTATGTTTTATACTTTGGTTTTTCGTTATCATGTTAAAAATATAGCCTCATTGTGGAAACGAGCAACCGGTCTACTTTATGTGTGGCCAGTGACAATCGAACAGGATGTTTAAATAAATGAATCATTATTTACTCCATACAACTTCATTTGAGAGCTGTTGTGACAGATGGTTTTCATCGTTGAGGTCGAAATGAAAATCCAAGATGGTGGCTGCGAAAAATATTCAAATTTTGCATCATAGGTATCGTTTTCATGGTTTTCGAGAGTGCTTAAGCCGACAACATCATGAGACCTTCTAAAACTTATACTCGATGTTAAAACATCGATCGATCGAGTATTAAATGCGCACTTTCTCCCTCTCTCTCTTTCTATTATATTCGAGTATGTGTGCGTGCCAGGTGTGAAGGGAGTCTCCCGAACGCACACGTTTTTTTAAATGTCAAATACAGCAGACACTAAGGTAAACACAATATCCTCCATTGGGTCGCGCAATCGAGTAAAAATCGAGAGACATCATTATCTTTTTTTTAATTTTATTCATGTCACAACTTCACACTTATAGCAAGAAACGTAGAGACGTCAAGGGCAAATAATAACCTTTAGGGTCTTTGGCCTACCTGGTCACTGGCCATTTCCACAACCGTGGAAAGGTCTCAACATACAGTCATACTAAAAGCCGGTTTTACTTAATAAAATAATTAAATTTTTCGCTAATGTGAACGAGTCTTAAAATAGTGCTGTAACTACAGTTTAACTGAAGTCGATTTTTTGGCCACTGTAAAAAATCGATTAATTTCAAACCAACATTAGTTATGTAAATGACAACTTAGTTGCCAAACCAACAAATAGGCAATTTTAATACGAAATAAATTGAGCTTTTGTCAACAAAATAGTTAATACGTACTAAAAAGGCAACACTAAGCTCTGTGAAAACGCAAGTACTTTTAAAGACCACTTTAACAAAACCTCTGCAGGTCTTCAAGATGAATCACTTTTACTATTAAATATTGAAAAAGGACAGGTCAACAAGTCCTGGTTATGTTTGTCTGTTTATTTTATGTTTGTTTGCAAACCACTTATTTAAAGAGACAGAGTCAATACGTCATAACTGAGGTAAATAAAGTTTTATTATTATATTATTTTGTTTTATATTATGTTTTATATTATTTCCATGTAGTTCTTCAACTAAAAAGGCATTATGAATCATGATGAGACTTCTCACCGCCTACAATAACATCACTAACCAAGTTATGGAAATACATTTTAAGGCTCACATTACAAAACTACACATATAGCAGTACCCATATTTCACCAATAATGTTTTAGTGCCATGAAATAGGTGACGAACATTGATATACAAAATATTGCCATCAGCTGGGCATATATCCAGACTCTAGGCTGCAACTGAAAAACTTCAGATGCAAAGATATAAGTGAAAATTAATATCAAATCTGTCAGTTATAGATCAAGATTCGTGACTGATCATCGTTTTAGAATAAGGCTTTAACACTTAACATTTACTAATTAACGACTTAACCCACAACTCTTCAAAGCGTACTTCTTTCTAAAAGTGCCTTTTATGTCCAACATAGCATATCAATAATTGAGTTCAACAGTTTAAATTATTTTACTCATCAACTTAAAAACGACCTTTAACAACATTGAAACATAATTTCTCGAGAAACAACAGCAGAAAATCTTTCATTCATGAGTAGAATTTTCTCTCAAATCAGCGAGTGTACCTAACTGGTAAATGTGAACATCCTGTATAACCCCCCGGGCAACTTTCGACGCGAGCATTAAATACAGGACGTCAAATGACGAGGCGATTATTGTGATAAAAAACATGATACTACGATGTTCAGAGGGCGGATACTAAGATGTCTCTATTCACATTTCCTTTCGATGTTTTATGTAAAGAACCAATGCTCTTGAACGATATTGCTGTTACAAAGTGTTAGCGCATCACAAACAAGATTTCGATTGGGTATTATTTGTTGCACTTTATCATCATTAATATAAGGATCATATATATATATTTACTAGCTGACCCAGCGAACTTCGTACCGCCTCAGAATCAATAAAACCCATGTTAGATGAGCTCCTACCAAGTTATGACAACCTGGTACTTCGAAGACGTATTAATAAGAAACTTTTTTGGATGATTTTTTACACCTTTGGTCCGAAAAATCCAAATATCTTACGGTCCCTGATTTAAAAAAAAATAAAATATAGCCTATGTTACTCCCAGATAATGAAGCTTTTTAATGGTGAAAGAATTTTTAAAATCGGTCCAGTGGTTATTGAGTTTATCCATTACAAACAAACAAACGAACAAAAATACAAACTTTTCCTCTTTATAATATTAGTATAGACTAGCTTTTGCCAGCGGCTTCGCCCGCGTGGAGGTCAAAAAATATCCCGCGGGAACATAGTACCGGGATAAAAAGTACCCTATGTGTTAATCCAGGTTATAAACTGTGTTCCGAATTAAGTAGGATAGATAAATACTATTAAGGACTTTTTTGTAGATCTTTTGAAGACCATCCACTACTATCTTTGTAATACATACTTTTGGTGTATGATCAACGTGTGCGAGGATAAGAGCTCGAAAGCGCATTTTCATCCGAATTGCTTCAAATTTATCGTCACTGCTCAGCTCCTATGTATTTTAGCGTTATGTTATATAGCCTATAACCTGCCCAGGAGTATGGACTACAACCATACCAAGGTTGCCTTCAGTACTTTTTGATCCATGCGTGCACATACAGACAGACAGACAGACAAAAAATTTACTGATTGCATTTTTGGCATCAGTATCGATCACCATTCATCCTCCAATAATAATTTTGAATGTATATTCAATGTACAGAATTGACCTCTCTACAGTTTTATTATAAGTATAGATAGATGTTCCGTATAAGGAACACAACACTGCGCGCCAAAACCAAGGTCACAGATGTTACCCAGAAAGCTGCTCAGCTCAAGTGGGACTTGGCCGACATGTCTGCCGGATGTCTGATGACAAATGTACTTTTAGAACCACCAATTGGATCCCACTAAACGCTCGACGAAATCGCGGCACGCCGAGACGAAGATGGCGGGACGAGCTTGACTCCTACCGAAAGGACTGGCCAGAACTAGCAAAAGACAGAATTCTATGGAAAAGGGAGAGGGAGGCCTATCCCCTGCAGTGGGACAATACAGGCTAGTTAGATTAAGATAGATAGATCCTCATCTGCCTATTCCCAACTATGTTGGGGGTCGGCTTTCAGCTTAACCAGATGTACAATACTCAATACTTTATTGCATTTCACAATTTATATGCTTAGGTGGTAAAACATTTTATTTAGAAACAATTGTGGATCCTGTCGGGCACAGCAAAGGAAAATACAGTAGGTAGAGAGGAGGACCTATTGATTATCTTATAATGTAACTTGTTCTAAAATAGTAATAAAAAATAGATGACATATATGCTTTGGACTTTTCTAAACTAATTTCAAGGATTTATCATTTAAAAATTCGTTGACGCTATAATAGCATTTACTTAACAACAGCACCAGCAAGTGAATACCAGTATTTTACAAGGACTCAAGGAGCGCTTGCTTATAATCTGACCTCCGCAACCCATTTACTGGGTAATACTATACCCCTTAGTTAGACTGATTGTCAGACTTTCCCACTTCTGATACGTATACAAATAAGGACTGTCAAAGATCTACAAATGACAGGTGGAACCAATATTTTAACGTTGTTTCTGAGGCACCTAGGGTTCTGTATAAGAAATGGACGGTCACCCATCTACAGATCGACCTCAGCAAGCGCGGCTTCACCTCCGATCGTCCTGTGCGGCTCTTATTAATAAACCAACAGCCAATTTGTTGTATTTCACATTGATTTATTATTATCAATAAATTAGAATGAGTGACGCACTCTGAACAGCTTTTCTTTTTTGTAATCGCCTAAATTGCTACAATCGACTAATGATGCAATTGGTCAACAAACATAATCGAATACTTATTTTATATAATTTCATAATAAATAATTAATTGATGATCATAAATAAATGCAAAAGTTCATAATTTGTCTCATCATTTAATAGTAATAGCAATTGCCAGGTGCAACCCTAAAAACCTAGTTGACATTATAAAATCATCTAAAAACCTTGTAAAGAGAAAAAAAAACAATTTTGTCTTATATGTCATCAATAAATCATAAATTGAATAAATACTTCTGTATCGTATTCTATTTTTAACAATATTTAAAATAAATTTATTGAGTGGATTCGATATTTGTACTTTGCAAATGTGACCAGTAAACAAAAACTATTAAAGTAGCTATTAAAACATTCAACTCATGACAGCAAAGTCAGTACCTTGCGTGGTTTAAAAAATGCTAAATCGACCACTCAACCGTCCATGGTTACAAAAGTAACCAAATAAAATTTTGTCGAAACGTCCCGGTTACTTTTGTAACCATGGACGTTTTATGCGTCATTCGTCACTTGAAACGTGTTTATCGCTACAGTCCTTTGATAGTCGTACATTAGAGAAATACTAGATGTCGCTATATGAGATTTGTCATCCAGTAGAGTGAATTTCATCTATGGACCGGCAACATAAAATTTAGAAAAAAAAAAAGAAAATGACAGTTCATCCGTGTTGTCTAGTGAACTATGTTTGTGTGTGGATCTCCAACTAAAATATGGTAAGTTTTCTGTTTTTATACCACATTTATGTTGTTATTGTATATCAAATTAAACGTGAAGATATTTCCTTTACGAAATATGCATTACTACGCCAATTTCGAAACGTTTACATGGAATAATATAGCTGGAAAAGTTTTATGATGACCGCGCGGACATTGTTCGTTGGTTGTTGTTGATCCATTTTTCGAATTAGTTGTTTTTGTTAAATAAATGCTTAAATATAAGAGAATACTTTACTATTAGCACTATAACAGCTATTTACAAACGAAATATATTGAGATGGGGTCTACAAATTATTCAAACGCAACTCGTAATTCATGATTTTAGTGTTGGCTCGGGGACCTTTGGAGAAGTATTTGTTTTTTCTTGATAGAAAACTAAATACTTATATTTAGATATTGGTGTCATTTTGAAGGGTATATTATGTACTATTATAATAAAAATAATTTTGCCTAGTAACTATTATACTTTTCTTGTAAAATACGAAATAAAAAATAAATACGATATTTTTTTGAAATCCCCGACTTTATTTTCTAATTAGAATTCAATATCTAATTAGCTTTTTGTTTGATTAATTTAGTTTTTTCCAATTAGAATTCGATATCTTATTAGCTTTCCGTGAGTATTTCTTATTAGAATATAGCTATAGTAGTTTTTCAGTCGTAATCGTTTTTGTGCAAAAAATTCGCAATGTCGTAAAAAAGAAAGTGAAATTTGACGCCCGGACAGTTGGGGAGATAATCGCCGCGCGGGTTGGACGGTTGAGTGGCTAACAACTGTCAAACTTTTATTACATATCTCGACGTGAGGGTAGCCCGCGAAATTAAAATTTTCTTAATGTTTTTGCAATTAACCACCAAATTGCAAAAACTTTTATTTTAAGTTGTGTTTAAGTGTACCTATATGTTAAACAAAATATGATTCGCGACTACTAACAATTATAATCATCAAAATTATAAATTCAAAAAGTTATTTAATCGCATTTATATATATTTCAAGAAATAGGCATTCAATTGGATTATTTGAACTTGAGCATTGTATTGATGATTTTAATGATAATTTTTGTGTAAACATACTTTTTAGTGTCGTAAATCATATTTTAATAACCATACAACCTGACACTGTCCAGAAAACTGCAAAAATCGATAGAAAATTTGTATTTCGAGTGTTTTAGATTTGTGCATTCTCCTATAACAGCTTATTTATACTATTCTCACATCTCTTACATACAACAATAGTAAAATAAAATATGACTCAACACCATTCGGAAGTAAGACTGGACCGGTTGACCATCGTAGGTTGTAGGCACGAGAATCGATTCACGATATCGATACACTCGATTTCCGATTACCGATACAATCGAATAATGTTGACAGGGGATTAAAATAGTTAATTAATTATTGATATGCTGTTTTGTTTGTAATGTGACATGTAAGACCTTCACAGGTCTTCCTTGTACAGTAGCTCTAAAAACTGGTAGTTTTTACGTCATCTACACTAATATTATAAAGCTGAAGAGTTCGTTTGGTCAAACGTATCAATCTTAGAAAGTACGTTAAGTGTTGGATAGCCGAAGGCTATAGACTACATAACATCACGCTAGGAATCTTAGGAGCCGAGTAAAAATAGAAAATGTCGCGAATACAATGACTTCACACGAGCCGGTCGATACGACCGGGGTGGGTCGGGGCAGCAAGTTTAACGCGGACGACGTTGCGGGCAGAAGCTAGTTATTAATAAAAAATCTTAGGAATTAATATAATCAACTCAGACTATAGCACTTTCTCCTTCGCTTTCTGCATCCAGTCTATCCCAGCCGCCTTTTAAGGTTATCGATCCATTTAGCTGAGGGGCGTCCCACTCTACGCACACTCGCGCGCACGCTACATTGCCGATATGCGGTCTCCAATCTAGGACTCGTCTGCTCAAAAAGAAAGATTTCCAAATCAGACCATACACATGCCTGATGTTGGCCTATAATGTTTCCAGTGCTGGTACTCAGACATCCTCTCAAAGAGAGGGGTAGAAGAAATCGTAAGTGTATCGATGAGTAACATATCTTCGAAATTTAGGCTCTAAGACATACTGATTTCCTCACGATGTTTTGCCTCACCATTTTGTATGAAAACGTAGAAATCATTGACTGGTATAAAAGAACTCATATTTTTATAGGTTAAGTGTACAATATCGCAACATTTAATAAGCCCAAAGGCCCTAATGACCACGAACACGTTAGTCACATGTCATTACTTACATTATCAAGCAATAAGCACCAATTTCAAAGCGGAAATTGGCAACCAATCACCAACAACCAATAGGCCAACATCACGTAACAGCAATACACCAACATTGGTTACGAAAACTTTTTTTTAACCTAAAAAACCTTCAAGTTGATCTTGGACTGGATTAGAGCCATTTTGTCATTGTAGTTCTCGTGTCACGTGGACGTTAAGTAATTTTTAGCTGGTATACATAATTCATTGCAAAAACTTTTATACACCTTACTTCATGAGGATAAAGGTGGTTCTCGTTTAGCACTCTCAATGGGTCCGAGTTTAAGTGTCTAGCTTAATTGCCAAAGCATGTGTGTGCATTTTTATTTTGTGTTTCGTTACGTAAGTCTGTTATGTTGGGTTTTATCTGATAACGGTGTCTGAGGCTGTATGAGCGATTAAAGATAGGTGAGAAGTTCCGGGTACTTATCTTTGAAATTGATTCTGTGATCTATGTGAGAGAGATGAAAAAAATCATACTGTATATTGATGCATTGATTTCATTAGAGATGGGCAGTTGTCTTTTTGTATCTTCTTCAATATACACCGTGATAGTTCATTTTGAATTCAATTGGTACTGATATTTGATAGGTATCCCCTTTAAGTTATAATAAAAAGTTACATCAAAATCTAAAACCTGACTACTGAAAAACCACGGACAAATAAGTTCAAAACAAGAAAATATTTCACATAGAAAACAAGACATCGCTACAAAAATGGTCAGAGTAAATCCGTGGTCGCCATTTAATGTAACGTCACATAACCAGTGGATGATTAAGACGCTTCCAATGATACCTTATTTGTCAAATTTTGATACGTAGTTCAGAAGTTATGAGGGAACAGATAAGCAAACATACATACCGGTCAAAATCCTAACTCTCCTTTTTGATTCGCTGCAGTCGGGTAAAACTTGTCATCATAGTAAAATTCACTGTAGCAAATTTCTTAATTATTTTATGCCACACTGACTCTCGTAAGTAACTCTTTTCTCAGACGACCTTTTCCGCTTGGCTGATCGAAAGGGGCGGGTGTAGAGTGACCAACAGACCAAGAAATAGTGTTACTAGCTCAAGGGTTGACAATACATAATTTCAACCAATATACTGTCATTTTTAACAGAAATCGCCTACTGGTGTCCTGTTTATTATTATTCTATCGTGTGTTTGATGTAAGGCATTATGAAAAAGGATATTTAACGCATATTCATTTGACTGGCCTGTTAGTCTAGTGGTTAATGACCCTGACTACTAAGGTTGAGGTCGTGGGTTCGATTCCAATCCAGGACAAATCTTTGTGTGATGAGCACAATCATTTCTTCTGGGTGTTATTTATCTATACTAATATTATAAAGCTGAAGAGTTTGTTTGTTTGTTTGATTGAACGCGCTAATCTCAGGAACTACTGGTCCGAATTGAAAAAATCTTTTTGCGTTGGGTAGCCTATTTATCGAGAAAGGCTATAGGTTATATAACATCACGCTACAACTAAGAGGAGCGGAGCAGTAATGAAAAATGTTGCAAAAACGGGAAAAATCGCACGGGTAGGCGATTCGACGCGACGGGAAGGGTCGGGGAACAAGAAATTTAACGCGGACGAAGTCGCGGGCAGAAGCTAAACAAACTCTTCAGCTTTATAATCTATTCTATATAATATTATAAAGCTGAAGAGTTTGTTTGTTTGATTGATTGAACGCGCTAATCTCAGGAACTACTGGTCCGAATTGAAAAATTATTTTTGTGTTGGGTAGCCTATTTATTGAGGGAGGCTATAGGCTATATAACATCACGTTACAACAAAGAGGAGCGGAGCAGTAATGAAAAATGTTGCAAAAACTGGGAAAATTTATTCCTTTTGAGAGTTTCCGTTGCGTGCGCTGCGTAAACGGTTAAAGTAACGCAAAAATCATGTATGACGGAATTGTTCCTTTTAAAAAGTTCTAAAAAAAATTATTTTAAGGTTGACTCACTATAACTCAAAAGGAGCGAGCAGCAACGAAAAATGGACGAAAACTAGCAGGCAAATCGATGCGATGGGAAGGGTCAGGGGAGCAAAAATTTGACGCGGACGAAGTCGCGGGCAGAAGCTAGTATTAGTATAGATTTATCAGTTGTCTGGTTGCCATAGTACAAGCTCTGCTTAGTTTGGGATCAAATAACAATGTGTTGGTTGTCCTAAGGATATTATTAAGGAATATTATTATTCATAGCTTTATGCAAGCAGGCCGATGACTTCAAAGCCAGCGCTGTTCGTGAATTCGCACTCAATGAATCTTTATAGATGAAAAGACCGAAGGAAAAGTAAAAATACGACACTACAATACGGTTAATCAGATCCTTATGCAAAGCATATAATAATACATTCACCAGCTATCATACAAATCTATCATTCAAGAATGCTTTTTTGTACCTAATTTCAAGCAAGCGTCCATCTTTGTGATGCTGTTGACGTTTAAGTGTCATGGCGTCGACCGGCATATTGACATGACATAAAAATTGCAAATGTACCTGCATTTTTATTACCTCTGTGAACCCTACTCGAACTGTCATGACACATTCTATGAATATTGAAATCTTATAAGTACAGAACGAGTTTATTTTTATATCTATCTGTCTGTTTGTAGTTTTTATAACTAAAATGTTGCGCTAATTTTGATAAGATTTGCCACAAAGGTTTTATTTCATCAAATATTTTCTGGAAATCAAAGTTGAGTTTAGCAACCGTTTGGACAGTAGTAACGAAAAGGCTCAAAATCTGAATTACATAAAATCATTTTCCCTTTGATTTGCACAGCACTCTCTATCAGTCGTTCAATCGATTGTCACACTTATAGACCTTGAGATTGATCGTTAATATTGCCATTGTTTGAAAACTGGCTACTACATATTTCGACCATTTCGTAAAATATATTTTTGTATTTGTGTTTAGCATTGTAGTGTTAGATTCGATGATTTATACTGCAGTGACACGTGTGGGCTGTGACCTTTGAACAGTGGACTGGTGGTCAGTATTCTTATTATTTTTACTGTTATTTTTAGAAATAATCCTCTTTTTTTAAGCTATTCTATGATCTTGACAAATAGAGTCATGGTTTCTGAAAATTCATAATGTAACTGTTTAACGTATCATCGACCCCGTGAGTTCGAAATAGGCAGGCATTTTATTTTGTTTATTTTATTTAATCACCATGGGACCACGGGACTGGGCGGGTCATGCCAGGCGCATGCATAATGACCGCTGGGAAATAGTCTCCACACAGTGGGTGCCTGAGGATGGATGGCGCCCAGGTAGGTGGCGAGACGACCTAGACGCGTATTGCAAGGGTTGGATTGAGGTAGCCCTGAAAAAGGATGCCTGGAGGGATTTGGGGGAGGCCTTTGCTCAGTAGTGGGACAGCGTACGCTAATAAAAAAAAAACATCACCACTGCTCTCATCTCAAAATGGTTAAAAATAATATGGTGAGTAAACTGACATGTTTTCGAACCAAAAAATTCGAATGCATGTGACATCCACCAACCAGCACTCGGTCTGCGTGGTGGATTATGGCCCAATTCCTCTCACAGAGAGACGGCCAGCTGCAGATCTAGATTCTGATTGATAGTGTATTACGAAATTTGGATGCTAGTTTAAAACTTGAAATTCATATCTACAATGGACGTTAACGGAGGTCAACCGCCGCAACAGCCTTTTATGTGGGTGGGAAATCATTTCAAGTCGTCTCCCGCTCTGGGCGGAGCGGGAGGGCGTGTCAGACTTATACTGTCTAAAACCCACCCGTGTTCCTTCAGTTGTCCATATGCCAGGGCCACGGTATCTCTTTCGAAAGGTCAAAATACCCTGGCTAGTCGATTTATTACACATGGAGTTTTATCCTTAAATAACTTACCACTACATTGTATTTGTAAACTTATGTGTGTCCTTACCTGAAATGACAAAATATCACATTAATATAAATAATCAAACAGGTATAAAGTCCTAGACCTATGAGAGACACCATAAGTTGACGCGAAGGTTCACATCAATCATCTTCGGGCCCAAAAACAGGAAAATACAAAATAAAAATTATTTATTTATCAAAGAACTCATATGCATGCTTAAATGTTGAAACACTTTCAACATTTCACATTCTTATAGAATATATTAGCTGGGGTAAAGTATGATCTTGGATATTTATATTAAAAGCTACGACATCATCATCACCAACTATGTTGGGGTCGACTTCCAGTCTAACTAGATGTAGCTGAATAGCAGTATTTCACATGGAGCGACTGCCTATCTGACCTCTACAACCCAGTTACAGGATAACACGATAACCTTTGGTAAGACTGGTTTTCAGACTTTCGGGCTTTTGACGACCCGTAACGACTGCCAAAGATTGCCGGAAAGCGGACTAATGGCCGACGTGCTTTCCGAAGCACGGAGGGGTCTTGGTATGTAAAATATTAACCCATCCTCCGATCAACCGTGGCAAGCGTAACTTAATCTCTTCGATCTCTATCCGTGCGACTACTATTACTTAGCCTATTACTTAGCCTATTAAAAACTACCTATGGGAAGCTATATGTATAAGGTGTATCTGTTCATACACGAAATATTTTAAGAGTTACACCTGTAGGTGGTAAAGAAGCTACAGCAACGAAAAAAAAATTCTATATGTATTTTTTTTCAAAATTTAATATTTATAAATTATTTGACGCACATAAGAAATACTGGCTCCTTCTTATTTTTTACGGCCCGAGATACCGCGGCCATGCTCGTGCCGTCCAGTTGCCGCCCTCGCAGTGTCAGGCGGGCCATTCATAGAATTTGGAGTAAAGGTTTTATGCAAAATGTCTCAAGCAGTTTTAAAATTATAATAATTACGAAAATTCAAAAACGCTTAGATAAAAAAAATCTTTTTGCTTCTATAGCTTCTTTACCACCTACAGGTTTACCTCTTTAAATATCGTGTATGAATAGATACACCTTATATAGTATTTTAGTGAATAAAAGGTCAAAATCCGACTCATTCCCGACCTTGACCGACCATTTAAGTAGCCTCAAAATGATTCACTCATCAAACACATTATGTATGTATTCATGCATATTAAGAATGTCCAAAAAAATATGCCCAACATTCATAAAGCACCCAAAACAAATTAAGGTCACTAACCCTACAAATAGTTCGGTTCTTCCTGCTAATGCGGAGAATTCGGCAACATTCGGCAATGTTCGTGCAAACCGCCATTTTGTTTCATAGCTGTCAAATGTTGCGTGGTTTACGCAGCGTTGCGAAAAAGTAGTGCAATGTCGGGTAAGGCTGAGTACTAATTGCTGGAAGTTGCAAGTGCCCAGCCACGCGTGTTAAGCCTGGTTCACAATAGAGCAAAATAAAAGAATCGTGACGTTCGTCTACGTTGATTACGCTAGAGTGCATTAAGAAAATCGTTTAATGTGATAGTCTGTCCAAAACGAATTTCTTTTAGATACAAAGCCAACTCATCATAACTTGCCAATCTCATCATTTGCCTTGTTTTGCCTAATTGTAATCAAAACTAAATATATAGTATTTAGTTTTAGTATTATAATAATATTTAGTAAAATATTATATTAAGCTGAAGCTTTATAATATAGGTAATATTTGAGTTTGGTTGAATGTATTCATTTCAGGAACTACGTTTAGTGTTGGATAGCTCATTTATACTATAGACTCTATGCGCGATCACGCTAGGACCCTTAGGAACTGAAAAAGAAGAAATTCATGAATACGAAGACCTCGCACAAGCAATTGATACAACGTCGGGTTGTGTGAGCAAGAAATTTGACGCAGCCGAAGTCGCCGACAGATGCTAGTTGCTAAATATAATGACGTGAAAAGGGCCATTTCAATGGCTACCACAGAAATCAAACCTTTTACTAATAAGCCCAACCTAAATGTCTCAAAAGACAAAGACAATTGTCCCACACACCGCACCTCACAACATTATCAACTCCGAAATACACACCACTCTACCCCTTACTCCTTCGACAATAAAGCACATAATAGTCTCAACACCTGTCTGGGCTAGAGAGGCGCAGTTCGAACCATGACCTGTAAGGCCTAGTTCCATTTCCTCGTCGCGGTCCAGCTCTCTCGGCCTTGCGATAAGGCCGGGAGGCCGACGACGAGAGATTACTGATAAATTCGGAGTGATGATGATGAATGATTTTTTTTACCTGTCCCTACTTAAGTAGTCCTATACTTTAAAGAAATTTTGTTGAATCAATAACATATTAACACGCTTTTTTTCTTGTAAGAGCAGAGTTGTATGGAACAACCAATCAAATGTTAGAGTTGATCTGACTGGACAGACGACACGCTAGCTTCGTATAACTCAGTCGTAGATTAGAACCTACCGATTATACCGCTCAAGCTATTTGTTACGAGGCGCTGTCAACTCGTTATCATACTTAGATGGTGTTTGATAAGGCACTGTTAATGAAGTGAGCACGTTTTGTTCAAGAGAGGAAGTCAATTTGTCTGCGGAAGTAGTAGAAACTATCTTTATAATTATGTAGTAAGAATGTTGGAGAATGTGTAATTGTGAAGTAAGTAGGCCATGCTGTCTATATCGTTTCGTCGCTGAATTGGTACTCGAGAACAAAATCATTATAAATAGAAGGCAAATTCCGTAATTTTTAATTACTTTCAAAATCTAGTCACAGTCTTATCTCGGCGTCAATCAAATATCATAAATGTACTTTTGACTATGTAACTTTTTAACTCGAGGTATTTTTGGCAGGTTGAGATTGAGATCAGAATGTGAACGTTCTCAAAATCACGAGAATTGTCCCTCTGATTGTTGATCGATAAAATGACATCGTTTGAGAGACTTTTAGAACGCAGGGTTTTTTTATTTTTGTGTGGGAAATCATCAAATGACGTCTCCCGCTCTGGGTGGAGCGGGAGGGCGTGTCAGACTTTTACTGACTAAAACCCACCCGTGTTCCTTCAGTTGCCCATATGCCAGGGCCACGGTATCTCTTTCAAACTAATTAGAACTCAGGGCTTAACGCATTCTTTTCCCGTTTCTCACCAATCTTTTCGGCTTATTAGTCGATTCGCACGAAGTTAACATATTTATGGGCGAATAAACAACGTATTACCTATTAAATTAACTTTGTGTGAATCGCCTACAGCACACAAAATAAATTTAAAAGTGTCGATTTGCCTGTATTCGCCCGGCGAGTATATTCGTGCGAATCGAGTAATTAGGTGAAATTACGTCACTTTAAATATTTCACACAATTCAACAAATATGTGACTGTCAATTCAACGAAAGACATTCCTATAATCAAAATAGCTTGGCGTTGGACCTTGCATATCAAAGGTAAAGCTAGGTACACATTCCTGCGCGTCGCCATTTGTGCAAAACCTCATTACGGATTGGACGTGTCAAACATCTTAATAACTAGACAGACACATGTACATGGTTACTAGGTAAAACATGCCCAAACTATGTGGCGAATGACAGTCGAGAAATCCAGGAAAAAAATCAATTTAATAGGTACGGACGAAGTATGAGAGTCGGGAAAATGTTATTTCGTATTCATTTTATAAACTAATTCTAGACAATTTTTTTCATAGTTTATTCACTCATTTCAGAAGTCAGAAAAAAAACTGAAAAGTGGCGGGAAATCGTTTTTACTCTTTATTTTTTTAAATGTCATTTATTTAATGGTATTCAAACCAGCCAGATGCAAAAAGAACGACCAAAGAGATTTTACTATAACTTTATATCTTTAAAATACGAAAAACTTTTGCCTACCTATTGACCTATTGTTTAGCTTCTGCCCTCCAAAGATACAGAAATAGTTGTACGGTGGATGTTCAGATTGTTAAAAATGAAATATTTTTGGTTGTTCAGTACTAAGCAGCTTTGATTTCTATAGTTATGGCTCTGGTCTGACAGCATCTGACTAAAGACACTCTTTAAGGAAGCGAAAATAAAGATAATTCCAACTCTTAATATCCAAACTACCTACTTACCACATAAATATTAGGGAACAGGAACAACACAGACACATGGACGAACCAAACAAAAATATATGAAAGACACACAAAAAAAATCGTTTTATTCACCCACATTCACTGACATAACAGCTGATCGTAGCTCCAATTCATGTAAATTGATGCATGATACATCAGCATCAATTACCATGGCTGGACCAGAACTGTCAGTTTCAAAGTCATAAAACGTCATAACAAGCCATGACCCACGCATGTTTGCGGAAACATATGAATATGCAGAACCACGAAACTTGATAAATTGATAGTTGATACACATGCTATGAAGTGAGAGAAAAGAGCTTTTAGCTAAGTAATAACGGTCGATTGATCAGGTTAAGCTAATCTTGCCGCGGTTGGCTCGTGGATGGGTGACCATCTTTACATACCAAGACCCCTCCGTGCCTCGTAAAGCACGTTAAGCCGTTGGTTCCGACTGTCACTCGTGAGTTGACTCGACGGTCGTTGTGGGTCGTCCGAAACCCGACAGTCTGACAACCAGTCTTACCAAGGGGTATCGATACTGGGATTGAAGGTCAGATAGGCAGTTGCTCCATGTAAAATACTGGTCAGCTGCATTCTCCTAGACTGGAAGCCAACTCCAACATAGTTCGGAAAAGGCTGGGGAGATAATGACACATGCTGTGAAGTGTCATCAATTTGGGAGAATTAATTTTGAACTATCATTGGGAAAAAACTTAAAGACTCCTACCAAATAAAAATGGTCAAATCAGAAGTATAGAGTAGCAATGTTGTGAAAATAGAGATAACAAAATATCATCTTGCAATCATGCAACATTTGTCGCAAAGCAGTTTGCTAACATGACATTATTACGTAAACACGTGCAAAGGTAATTTAACAGCGAAACAATAAATCTCTTTTTACACTCCCGGAAAACGATAAACAGTTTAAGGCGTTTTTATACACTTATGTCCCGAAATTCGTGGACAAACATAAGGAAACATTTCTGAACAGATTTTAATGCGAGATTGTGTACTTTCCTGAAAATTGCCACTGGTTTAAAAGGGTTTTGCAAAGAGAACAAAATTATAAGTTCCCGATGACACCATCTTGGTTTAAAATATTGACAAGACAACGTTTTAAATGATCATCATACAGAGATTTAAATATAATTTCATCATCAATACTCTGCTTTGCTAACTAGTCTCATTACGACAACAATCATCATATTTATATATTTTTTTATAATCATTAGCATAAATTAAGTACGACCCTCATGAAGATAACAAAGTGACCTTGCACATATCAATAACAAGGAATGTGCACCTACATCATAATATTCGGTTGCTCACCCGGATGTGTACAACCGCCCTTACCTAATGTCCACATTTTTGGCACAAACAGATCAGTTCTCCGAAACAATTTTATTGACCAATAATTATTTTAAATACCTTCAACTGTAACGGATCTTCTGCGGTCAATATATCGTCATTACCTTTTATATTTAAACATTTATATTCATTTGTAGTTCAAAGGATTTCGCGAACTTATTAATTACCTATGTTAGAACAGATTCTTAGAAAACTAAAGTGTGAAACTGGTTTTATAGATATACGAATGCTAGAGCGACTAATAAGTTGGCCTATGGTCAATTCGCACGAATTACTCGCCCTAAACGGGCAAATCAATATTTGTAAAACGATTCGCACAAAGTTAATTTATTTATGAGCAAGTCGGTAACTACAAAAATACGTATTAGGCAATCGAACGTTTTGAATTTTATGCACTTTATTGCATGCATTTCCAGTGACCTGAAAACCAATTCTTGTAATTAAAACATTCAAAATCGAGTCGCAGTCTCGTCTCGGCGACAATCAAATGTCAAAAATGTCTGGAAACTCGTGCATGTATTTTTGACAGATTGAAACTGAGAGATCAGACTGTGAAAATTCTGAAAATTACGAGATAAAAGAAAATAAAAGTGCCAACTGTCTATGCATATTTCTAGAGTTGTCGATTCGCCCATAAATAGACTTAATGCAATATATAAATCGCCTATAGAAAATAATATACATACACTAGCTTCTGCCCGCGACTTCGTCCGCGTTAAATTTCTCGTTGCCCCGACCCTTCCCGCGAATCGCCTACCCGTGCGATTTTCCCCGTTTTTGCAACATTTTTCATTACTGCTCCGCTCCTCTTAGTTGTAGCGTGATTTTATATAGCTTATAGCCTTTTTTTTTTTTCAGGATGGGAAATCATCAAATGACTTCTCCCGCTCTGAGCGGAGCGGGAGGGCGTGTCAGACTTTTACTGACTTTAACCTACCCGTGTTCCATCAGTTGCCCATGTGCCAGGGTCACGGTATCTCTTTTGAACAATCACGCGACCCCGGCAGGCATCGGTCCTAGTAGACCCCTACACTGCTGCTGACATCTCTTTGAGGCGCGCGTGGAAACACTGCGCGCCGTCGACCCGAGCTTGGTCCTTACCGGGCGGCGAGCTAACCATTGCTCGCCACCCGCAAGCTTGCGCCTACGGTGGCCGGGAGTCCGCAATAGACTCCCGACACCCGGGGCGTCTCCTCCTGCGGCGGCTAGGGACGTGAGGGCGCAGAGACTGCCACTCCCTCACGCGCCCCGCCTCCTCCTTCGCGAGCATTACTGCTTCGCAGAAGGAGGTGACGGCTTCCCATTCCCTCTCGCTCCGTACCATGGCTCGCACCAGGGCCGGACGCGAGAGGTCGCCGCCGCCGATCGCCTCCACGAGGACACGGCGGTGCCCCGCCCAGGCTGGGCACACCTCCACCGTATGCTCCACCGTGCCCTCCAGACGATCCTCGCAATGGAAACACCCGGACGTATCCTCCCGCTTTATCCTGAACAGGAACCCACCGAAGCACCCATGCCCGGTGAGAACCTGCGTCAGGCGGAAGGTGAGGACGCCGTGACGCCTCTCTATCCACTCCTCAAAGAGGGGACTTACCGCCGCAATTGTGGCGTGCCCAAGCTTATAGCCTTCCTCGATAAATAGGCTACCCAACACAAAAATAATTTTTCAATTCGGGCCAGTACTTCCTGAGATTAGCGCGTTCAATCAAACAAACAAACTCTTCAGCTTTATAATATTAGTATAGATACATACATAAACTCACGTCTTTTCCCATGGGGTAAGCAGAAACCGAGGAACGCCACCTGCTACGATCCTTACATACTCCTTTTGCCTCGTTTAGGTTCAATAATATATTATTTAGAAATATATATTTATCAGTTGTCTGGTTACCATAGTACAGGCTCTGCCTAGTTTAGGATCAGATAACGGTGTGTTTGTTGTCCTATGATATTTATTTATGTACAGACGCCAACACATCAAGCTACTACAATCTGTCAGATTTCTTTGATAGATTTTCGACTTTATTTCTAGAGCATTAGGTTCAAGGTTCATTGGGAAAAATTGACAGTTTCGGGTAGCTTGACCTGGTGGCGTCTGTACTAACTTCTTCGAGAATAAAAAGTTTCACAGAAAATCCAACCCTCATTTAACCCTCTTAGGGGTTGAAATTTCAAAAAATCCTTTCTTAGTGAATACCTACTCTTCACAAAGAACACACCCTCCAAATTTCATGTTTTTTATGACCAGCGGTTTAGGTTGTGCGTTGATATATTAGTCAGTCACTCACGACTTTGAATTTTACATTATTTATTTATTATTTAAAAGTGTCGATTATTTATCCCGTTTCGGGCGAATAAATTCGTGCGAATCAAGCAATAAGGATAGAGGATAAATAAGATAAACGAATGCTAGAGGTGATATTAATTAGTCTAGTTTGAACAACACCTGTGTCTGTGGGAAATTAGCTCATTTGTTAATAGTATCTGGTCGTTCATGGCGGGTCAGTAACACTTTAGCATGTTTTAGTTAATGCGGTCTCAATGGCAGCCATCCATCACTGCCTTGCCTTTTCCGAACTAGAGGATCGGCTTCTGCTTTGATTAGATGCGAACTGCATTCCCATATTTTATACTAGCTACTGCCCGCGACTTCGTCCGCGTGAAATTTCTTGTTCCCCCAACCCACCTAATCGCATCCCATTGTCTTCCCGCGCTATCTCTGAGCTTAGCGTTCTTTCTTACTTTATATTTTCCTAACGTGATGTTTATTAGCTTATAGCCTTCTTCAAAAATTTAATCAAATTCAAAAATATTGTCCAAGAATTCTTAATAAGTGTTCTTAAATTTTCTAATTTTCTGCGCAATGTTTTAATTTTTTTCTTTCATAAAAACCTTCTCCTGACAATAACAAACCCAACAAAAAAAAAAGTGAAATCGGTCCAGCCGTTCACGCGTGATGGCGTGACCAAGGGAAATAGGGATTCATTTTTATATATATAGATGGAATCTGCAACAAAATATCAACTGACATTTCACAACCCACCAACAACTCTAAAATACCGCCAACACCTAAGTAAGCTACTTAAAGCTCCAACATTTACGATGCGCAAGAGTTGATTGATTCGCGTCTTTATTACCCAACGTGTCGTTACCTCTTTGAGTCCGATTTACGAGGTGAATCGTAAAATTATATATTTAAGGTTTTTGAACACTTTAAAAATGTTTTGTATTATTCTTGTTAATTTGTTTAGGAGTGTTTTTGATTTTTACAGGAGCAAGTTCATCCTTCAAATAGAAAAGGAAGGTACGCACGGCTACACATCAAACTATATATTTCCACTATAAGCTGATCCTACTAATATTATAAATGCGAAAGTTTGTGAGGATGGATGTATGTGTATGTGTATGTTTGTTACCCTTTCACGAAAAAACTACTGGACGGATTTGGATATAATTTGGAATACAGTTAGTTTATATCCTGCATTAACACATAAACTACTTTTTATCCCGGTAGTACGTTCCCGCGGGATATTTTCCGACCTACACGTGGGCGAAGCCGCTGGCAAAAGCTAGTATGTATATAATGTGAGCTCAGCTCAAACTGGAAATATATAGCTTTATGTGTAGTAGAGCGACATTTGATGTCGGGACGTTGTACATAGTATGCGCGAAAACTTTGCTAGCGCGATGCAGGATTTTTGCGTGACGTCACTGTGATGCAAAGTTCGCATGTAGAATTCTAGCTGTCACCACATCATTAATTTCTTCCTGGCTATATCTATCTCATCTCGCCATTAGAGCTCATTATTATTCGCGGTTACATTTTTTCTAATTAATTGGATGATTAAGTGTATTATTCTACGTGATGACAAAAATGGGGATTTTTATCAACCGATTTATGTAAATGATATGGTTTTTCAGTCTTATCTCAGTTACTGGTTTCCTCTATAATTAGAAACACCTATATCTCACAATAATTTCGTTCACAAATAGTAGTCTATTCTTCCTTCCTTTTTACACGTTTCACTACTTAGACTCTTCCTTTCCAAACGCTAAGCTTAAGGTTATACGCAACTCTATCGTTGGGTTGTTCTATTAAGAATTTTCCCAGTAGCTGCCCACTGGAGTTAATAAGAATATGCCTAATACAGACTTCAACTTAGCTGGTGGAATGTGACTCTTCTAAATATCTCTGCCCAACATTCGCGAAACACAGGCGTGATTTTATGTATGTAATTATTACAGAAGTATTAAACTGAAATTCAAAGCAATTATATCAATAAACCATTTATATGGAGTGTAAATGTGGTGCTATCCCACAAAGGATGTAGCGCTTAATATTTTGTCCAGCGTGTCCTGTTGTTTGCACGCTACAGGAGTTAATGGACGCTACTGAAAGTGCTAAGCTTGTAACCAAATTCTGGGCTGACTATATTTAGATTGCTATCGATACGCCAAAAAGACGAAGAACCATTTACAGGCAGTTTTGAATTACTAAAGAGTCGGGTAGACATATGATGCTAGTTGCCAATGACAAAACGTGGTAGATATCTATGAAAAAGAATGCGCAAGAAACTCCACGGGTGCTTTTTTAAATTCTCTTGTTATAAAATATTATCATCAATTCTAATGATCATCAGAGAGTAGACCTCACATTGTGATGACCAATAGTCCAAGGTAAATAACCCATAATCCAACATTGACAAATAGTAACATTAACTAAAACGGTTAAAATAATGACCACAGTCAATAGAACTTTACATAATAACTGTTAGTCCTGCATTTAATAGCTAAAAATAGTCACCAAAAGTCCCAGGTCAATATCCTCTACAAGTATTAGAGACCCAGTTGCATTACATTAGAATTATAAGTACTAAACAAATAGTATTTATTTGATTAATGTTTTTTTCAAACCATAATAACGGTGCCTTAAGTTGTCCTCTTGAACATCAGGTAAAGAGGTCAATATACTGGACAAAACTCCATGATATATTGTTGTGGTAAATCTATGATCTATGGTGCGAAGTTTTAAAACACGGATGCGTCATATTGGTCAGGAAAAAACATGCGGCTTAAGAGCATCTGACCCACCGCCTGCGTTCGACTAGAAGCGAGTAGATAAATGTGTCCATATATTCAAAGTCGCTTAGCGAACTATGGAACAAGCTATGCTTGGAGTCTCTCTAAGGGTTAGAATCTGGAGTAATCTTTTGTACGTATCCTGAGCGAATGAATCGTTAATAGCTAGTCGCTTCCTCGTCGGCAATAGGACAACTACCTTATCGAAGTTCCATTTATCGAAGATAATACACGTGTCGGCATTTCTTCATTAATAAACTCGTAGTTATATGAAATTGTGTGATGAAAGAACCTTCAACCAGCAACCTCATTGCGCAACGCAGTATTAATCAGAAACTGAATCATTTTAAAGCTTATTGCTGATCCATTATTTGTTAAGTTCGAAAAAATTGTTTGCTTAGCAACGTAAACAACGCCATGAATATGGCGGATCCGTCAAAATGAAAGCAATTCCTACTGATAGTGTATTGTGCAATTACCCCTCTGAAATTCAGTTCCGTTAGAAAGATTCCAATTTGGATTGAGAAATAACAAATGCAGTTATATCTCATTATTTTTACGATATTATAACTTTTTAATCTAATCGTGAACTTCAAAGCAAAACTCTGCTTGACTATCGATCATTATCTATTAATGATGATTTAATAACGGATTAAAGTTAACGGCATTTTTATCCCATTATTATTAGATAATAAAACTGAAATTAAAGCTATATGACAGGTCATTATCGGGGTCATATGTCAACGCACTAACATTTTATTAGCCAATATTAACGGCATGGTTACTAAACATAGTCTAATGATGATTTGTGGCTGAAGGGAACTGCCCATTAAATTATATATGTGGGAAAAACACAAAATAGAACAGTTCCAAGAAGAGACAAAAACACAAATGTCCTTTCTTTTAACTAGGTCAAGAATCATCACTTTTGAAATCAAAATTACATGAGACAGTCCCCTAAAACGCCCGCTCTTCACCCCTTATACTAGTGCTTTAGCTGGGAAGAAGAAGTGGCGCATCAAACTTCCCAACAGCGCAGCTGGCTATTCAGTTAGAACAACAAAGATGAAAACCTCATAAGCGTGTATTGTATGTATTAACTACCCGAGGATATGGCAATGGACAAAGAAAAAGATGACAAAAATAAAAATAAACAACTATGCCTTTTTTTTTTTTTTTTTCAGGATGGGAAATCATCAAATGACCTCTCCCGCTCTGGGCGGAGCGGGAGGGCGTGTCAGACTTTTACTGACTAAAACCCACCCGTGTTCCATCAGTTGCCCATGTGCCAGGGTCACGGTATCTCTTTCGAACAATCACGCGACCCCGGCAGGCATCGGTCCTAGTAGACCCCTACACTGCTGCTGACATCTCTTTGAGGCGCGCGTGGAACACTGCGCGCCGTCGACCCGAGCTTGGTCCTTACCGGGCGGCGAGCTACCCATTGCTCGCCACCCGCAAGCTCGCGCCTACGGTGGCCGGGAGTCCGCTATTGACTCCCGACGCCCGGGGCGTCTCCTCCTGCGGCGGCTAGGGACGTGAGGGCGCAGAGACTGCCACTCCCTCACGCGCCCCGCCTCCTCCTTCGCGAGCATTACTGCTTCGCAGAAGGAGGTGACGGCTTCCCATTCCCTCTCGCTCCGTACCATGGCTCGCACCAGGGCCGGACGCGAGAGGTCGCCGCCGCCGATCGCCTCCACGAGGACACGGCGGTGCTCCGCCCAGGCAGGGCACACCTCCACCGTATGCTCCACCGTGTCCTCCAGACGATCCTCGCAATGGAAACACCCGGACGTATCCTCCCGCTTTATCCTGAACAGGAACCCACCGAAGCACCCATGCCCGGTGAGAACCTGCGTCAGGCGGAAGGTGAGGACGCCGTGGCGCCTCTCTATCCACTCCTCAAAGAGGGGACTTACCGCCGCAATTGTGGCGTGCCCAAACAACTATGCCTTACTTATCAGTCTCACATACGTACAATACATAATACATAGTGTACAAAAAATATCACAACTGCTATTAAAACGGTAAAGGAAAACATCGTAAGACAACTGGCATGCCTTAGAACCGAAGACATGTTACATTCACCAACTCGCACTGTGCCACGAGTTGGATTTCGCCCACTTCCTATCACAGAAAAAAGGCTTTTGTCCAAACTATGGGAAAACTATGCGACGATTATACTATGCTTATCACATGGCGATATAAAACGACTACATGACGAGAGAATTTTTCGATTTCCTGCACTTAAAGTTGACAAATATACATTTAGTAGATATACCACTTTTTCAACCATTAATATTCTCAGGTTCACACTAACGACCTGACGATATTGACCCCACTGTTACCACTGCCATAAATTAAAATATGCAAATGAATAAGGAAAACTCTTTTTAAAATTTGAAAACCCATGTCTTGACGTATGAGATACACATTAATTTGATATAATTTAGAACGATACTCCTGATATAAATATAATGGAAGATTTATTCGAAGACATTAGTGTATTCTTTGAAATAAACGGGGTAGCTATGTTGAACAAATTATTGTATTGGCAGATGATATATTTTGGGTTGTATGTGTTGAAGGGAACTTGTTTCTTTTTGCTTAGCATCTGCGGATCGAAGTGTGATGATAGAAATGTCTTCTTCAATCGGTACCATTATTACTGAGGGTCGTGGACCTTTTTAATCGGAAAATCTGCCTCCATTGAAACCGGTCCAAAATTGCCACTACCACCTGCTGAAATTTGCTTGAGGACGTAGCTTCTTTTATTTTATCAGACCTTCGTGTTGGTGACCGGCCTCGTGCTCTCTTTCCTTCAGCTTTTCTAGGCTGCTATCTTCCTGCTGTCAGAACACGGTGTAGGCAAACTGTAGGCTCTCGGGTCTTGATATCGAGTTGGCAAAATATATATCTTAGCCTATATCTTTCCTCCAGAATTGGTGTATGAACCACTATACCTAAGCCTTTTTCAAATCATATTGGTAGTTCTGGAGAGTAGCGCGTTTAACCCTTGATAACTAAACATTCGTCCGTTCGACGACCCACCTACTCGCGATTCTCGTGTTCGTGTACTTCTAGGTGAACATCGATATATGATGTGGCTGTGTCGAATAGTTCTTAATAACTGTTTTGATTATTTTTTGTTTAATAATAATACAAAGAATACACCAATGTCAGAAGTTCTTGTGATTAATAAATACTTTTTCCAAAAAAACTTTTTTAAGGAAGTCGGTTGTTTTTTTTTGTAAAAAAGTTTTTATTTTTAAATTTTTAGTTTTGGTATCTACCCCGCACTAATTCCAAACAAACAATGCATATTAATGCGATAGCAGAAATCGCGGTTGATTTGCCGTCATTTTTTAAAGAGTTCCGGTGTCTGTCTCCGGAACTCATCATCAGATCTACATGAAATTTATATGAGACCGTTTCAAAATAAACCCCTTTCGAACAAAAAAAGAATTTTGCAAATCCGTTTATATATGACGGAGTTATGGCCGAACATACATAAAAAAAAAAAAAAAAAAAAAACATCCGAATTGATAACCTCCTCCTTTTTGAAGTCGGTTAAAAAATGCATTTTATCTGGCGTAGTCGGTTTGACGAATATTTTGTAACTATGTAACAATGAAAATAGTTAAGTTATCGAGGGTTAAACAAACAGACTTATTTTAACAGACTTTTTTTTTTAGAGCTTTATTTTACTACTAGTATATACAATGAGTATATTACTAAAACTATACAGATGGAAAGTTTTCACACTCTCCGATCTATGAGGAATATCTATTTAAATTAATCCACACACTTCCCACACGGGTCACTGAACGATCTCAGGTTCATATTATAATTGAATATATCAAATTATTCAAAAGGCTGCTCGCTTTGCTTCTAATTTACTATTAAATCAGTTTAGAGTTATAATCTCATTGGACTCATTCATATCTGGCTCTACTCCCATTATAGTAAGAACCTTATTAATAATTCATAATTCAACTACATTTGTTATAATTTTTTTTTTCATACGCATCGGTGTTTAGCATAGTAACTTTTGTTGCCATGGAGACATATGTAAATAAGACACTATTTTTAGGTGGTCCTGTTATTTTAGACCAAAATAAATATATGTGTTTTTTCTATTACTTATAAATCCTAACAGAGTGAGTTGAATAGCAATATTAATGGCAAATGCTACTTCAACGCTCATTAGCATATATTACATCAATTTTATAAGCCTATACGTTGCCAGGCCAGTGGCTAGAGAGACCATGAAATATACAATTTATGATGATATAATTTCACATCGCTCAGAAAGATCACTAACCTTTTGTGCTTCCATTAAGCTCACCAATTACAAGGAAAGACGTCATCATCATTCATCATATCAGCCAAATGACGCCCACTGGTGGACATAGGCCTCCCCCAAAAAGGTTTGCAATAATCGCCAGGATTGGCAGGCAGGTTGGCGATCGCAGTATGGTGATAAAATGCATAGAGAATGCTGCTGCCCATTCTATAGTAATTCCAACCCAGGGGAAGAAATGGGATGGGGTGCCATTTTTTACGTCCGGCAACACACGGAACCAGGACGGAATACATATATACAGGGTGGAAAAGACATCGATTTGCAATCTGTAAGCATACATTCAGCATTTGGTTCTGAACTTCGGTTAATCAAAAACAAATATCTGTTCCATATATTTTGATCGCGTAAGTAGGTATTGCACTTATGACACAGCAGATCATATTTTTCACAAACGACGAAAAAAAATTAACATATGGATTCAAAACAATTAGGACCATGTACTGAATCCACTATAACAGATTGCGCTTCATTGATCCCGCCGCCCTTTAGAAGTTTTAAGTACAACAATGAAATTCTGAATTGCTGTATTCTTACACTTTAAAAGTTGGTATCTACGTAATGTATATTACTTCCACCAATATTCATGGTATTCATGAAAGGAAATTCAATAAGTCCAGTGTTGAAGCAATAACTTATTGAAAGCCTTAATAAGTCTCATGAGAATGGCTTCGCACAAACAAAAGTCAAGGAAAGTATTGTCCTTCAACTTTATGATCCTGCCCTTTGGTTCGTGTGTGGCAAGACCTGATTCATAAGCCCTTACCACAAAGGAACAAGGTTCAATTTTCAACGGTATAATTGGAACAGCTCCTGCAATATTTTCTGCGGGCATTGGGCTGTCAATATTTAAATGAGTTATTGCACTGGACTTATCGAGGTGTAACCACAACAATTATGTATTCTTTTTGTTATTACTCACAAATTCAATTTGAACCGAGTTAAAAGGAAGTGTGCATTTTAATTCGACGCAGATATTTTTTACAGTCATTTCGATTCGGGTAAGGTGGAATTGATATTTAATTTCGATGCATGTCCATAACTACGCTTGTTTGCTTTACACTACCATATTTAACTCAGTAAAATTGTCTGACTAGGCAACACATACACACACAATGTTCGTCGAATCGTTGAGCTCCTTAGATCGGAGTTGAGGTGCTTAATTACTAATAAATGCGTGCACTGACTGGACAGGTCCACTCAATCTGTGTGGTTCTTTCCTCAAAATAACATTTCGGACACTAATCTCACGTAGATTAGTGTCCGAAATGTTATTTTGAGGAAAGAACCGTCTTCAAATTATATCACTAAGATAATGTTTGGACTTTAAAAGAGACTGTCACTTTTGAGTTTTTTTCGGCCTTTCTACTCCGAGTAGTCATAACGCCGACCTCATTTAGTTTTTAAATATGATTGTCGTGTAAAAATTTTCGTACAAACCTACTTACAGAAACAAATTCATCGTCATCACTCAAACATACTTATTGGTTAGGTAGTCAAGTGCCACTCTAAATTAAATTCCTTTCGAGTCCAAATCGATATATGTCTCAAAATTGACACGAGAATCTCACTGCACCCAATAACATCTCACATATGGCCTTTAGCAACCCAATAAGGCCACGATGTACGATGAGTATCTTACGTAAACGATACAAAAAGTTGTACAGAACTGGGTCACCATACGACATCTCGATTGATTTAAAACTTACAATGCAGCGATTTTTTCAAATTAATCGAAAGCACTTGCCAATTACCGACGGAAAATGTCAAGATGAACTTGTGGTTTCGAAAAGAGGTACGCCTTGGTTATGGTATTGTTTTTGATGAGTAAGCTCTGGCTCTTGTGCAAAAAGGCTGGAGTTCCATGGGCTGGTTTTTTGACCGACAGCATTCTCTTTTTTACTTGGGTGTTGTAGAATGTATGAAGTTCTTTAATAATAAAGAATTATATCAGATAAGACATTTCGTAAAAATGAATACCTCACATTCATTGACAAAACAAAAAACTGGTGATCAGCAACCTTGCATAGCGGTCATGAGACAAGACACACAGACCAATAAAATTAATGTCCCAATTTTAATAGTAAACCTTCAAAATATTGATTACAGTCTCAAAATGACATTCCAATAAATAGGATACACATAAGTACAGGCAATTTAGTCATAACTGCGAAATTACTGAGCAAAGTCAACAAAATTAATATCCGTAGACTTCCGATCAATGCAACTCCACCATTACTAATAACAGGAATCGAACCTACATCAATTATCAAACGGAAGGCGCTAATCGATTCAGTTATAAAATCTTATAGATTTTATCGATTGTTGAGATATTTCAAACGAACATGAAAATAGCATGAGAAATCTGCGGAGTTTCTGTAGTTTGGATAACTATTTTAAATGCTTGTCATTTCCAGCATGACATAATAACTTCTACTTTCGAATCCTGTGGAATAACTCTGTTATGACCTAAGACTCATTCTCAAACATGGCTCAGAATAGTTACTTGTGGCATTCTTTAAAAACCTCCTTGTTTTTTTAAAGGTTTTCTTTGGTTTCTGTAGCTTTCTCCATAGGTATTTTGAGCTGATAATAAACATGTAGAAAATACATTGTTCCAAAAAATATCAAGAGTAATTCAATTAAAATCAGGGTGCTCTTGAATATCGAAAGCCATTGTTAAATCTGCAACTAATGCAGAGAAACATTGCACGTTTAGGAATGCTCTTCAACTACGTGGACTACATTAATGTACCGTTGATCTCATCTCCTTAGTCCAATTTCCCTGATCTCAAGCCAACAAAGAGGTAGATCATCAACTCCTACACGGAATCAGTTTCCTATTCATCTCACGTTAGAAGTCGCCAATAAATTCTAATGTCAGTGAAATAAATGGTGTCCAATTGCTATT
The DNA here is from genome assembly GCA_932294355.1 of Aporophyla lueneburgensis. Taxonomy (NCBI): domain Eukaryota; kingdom Metazoa; phylum Arthropoda; class Insecta; order Lepidoptera; family Noctuidae; genus Aporophyla; species Aporophyla lueneburgensis. Next base: position 18,743,000 of record OW028735.1, read on the forward strand.
CCATTCAGAGGGCCATCTTATTTAAACTCATCTTGTTTAAACAATGCAGATCTGTATACTGTTCGTCTCTTTATTTAAATGGAAGTAGAAACTAATTTATTACTGTTTTAGTAATAGAGTACATTTACATCGTTTTACGCTTTGGTTAGACACACCTTTAAGCTTCCTGGATGAAGGTATAATGATCGGTATTTTTTGAGAACCAATCAAATCTCCTACTATTAGTGCATTTCATGGAAAACATGATTCAGCCACGGTCTGGAGTGCAACAAATTATCTCACGTTTTATGTAGCATCAAAGGTTCAAAATTCAACGAAATGAGTGTGACATATATCTTGTTACTGAAATTCCTGTCATTCACTAATCATGCGTCTTCCATTGAACACTACGTTTCTAACTCATCAAGAATATCCAGTTTCAGTATCTACAAAACCATTTACCAAATCTGCTGACTCAGCCACATTCAAAGGTGTGAACAAGTAACAATAAGTGTGCCGTAAGCTTGTCACATTACTAGCAACCGGTTGCTTATGAAATCGATCGCGGGTGTGGCTACAACTGCCACAACCAAGTTTATACATACTGGCGCTTGGTTCTTGATATTGTGTCTTATGATGACTGTTATATGTTTACGACTCAGTACGGTTTTGTGCAGATTATCTCGGTTCTGTTGGCGTGGTTGTGATATAATCTGTAGGTGTGTTAATGTCTGTGCGAAATGTGATGTTTGCTAAATTCAGAGTTGGGATGTTTAAAAACTTCTGCGAAATAAAGTGTTAAGACAAGATTCTGAAGAAATTGCTAACATTCATGTTAATTATGTAAGATTGATGTGCATCTTACATCAATACTAATAAATAATTACGAAAAAGTTTTTTGCTATCTAAATATTGAAATTACCACTATTGCAGTAGAAAAAGAAACAGCTAGGGATGTCTATATAGAAGTTTCTCATTATAAAATTACTAAAGCAACACAAAAGATTATTGAAGCTGAATGAATCAGACGTCTAGAGTCTAGACGAATCACATTCATAAAGATACGAATTAAATTTCGATCACATAATACATTGCATTGATAGGTAGAGGCTGATACCAAATGAAAGAATAATATACGTAAGTGTTGCCTTATCGTCGTGTATCCAGCAAAATAAGTGAAGACTTTTATACGAATTACTTATTGCAACTAGATTGAGAACTCCGTGAGATTGCTTGTACCTAATTACTGAAATAACGGAACTAGAGAGTATATACCAATAGCTCTTTATAAGGGATGTTTTTACTCATTCGCAATATAAAACTAGTTAATCAATCAAAAGGTGTACGACCTATGTTATACGTCTAAAAATGTTAAAATGACAATAATGTTATATGAGTATAGGTTTTTCAACTGCTGAATCGTGCGTCAGAAACATCAATTTGAGTTAACGACTCATTGATGGCCCACAGTGGAACGAATGTATGGGAGCGGTTGGACGTAGACATGTCCGAAAAATAAGAGTAAAATTATGACAAACTAATGATGCCATCTTATTCGATTACTTAATGCCTTCATAAATTGTGGTGATGAATTTCTTCATAACTCCCATATTTCGGGAGTAATTTGAGAAAATGTGAAATTTTACTATGAAAATGAGTGTATCGAGCTCTCTCCCTCCTGATTCCGGGCTTGTTTCAAGTAGCGGTCTCTAATATCGTAATGCTATTACTAAGAGCTATATTTAATACTAAGACACATAGTGCGCCAAATGTGCACTTTCTGGGATAAAAGGAAATGAAAATTTAAAAAAAAAAACGTTTTTTCCCCATTTGTATTTACTTTAAACCGCAGACAGACTTATTAAGAGGTCTATAAATATATTATATATATACAGAAATATATATTAACAAAAATATTCACAAGAACTGATGAGAGTATGACTTTTAAGTAAGTTGATAATAAATTACCTAGTTTCATTAAAAGTACAATAAATAGTTAAGATGTAAGCTCTAATTTACTAAGTTACACATTTTAAAACAATAACATCATTTAATTATCTTCGTCATCATCATCATCATCAATTAATTCAAATTCAGAATCGATGTCCGCTAAATCATTTATGTTAACAAATTCGATATCACTTTTCTCAGAATCCGTAAGCTCATAAAATTCCTTAAAAGAAGATTTTTTTACAAACTTATTTCCTTTTGGACGGATACTTGTAACAAGTGGATCAGAAGACAGTAAAAGATTGTGCATAATATCTTCCTTGCATGAGATACTGCTATGCTTTCGAGAATGCCCCTCTCTATATTTTCTAAAATCTTTATTTCTAGCCTCAGATGCCTCTTCGGATAGAAAACCAATGGGCACAATTGACATGTTCTGAACTATGTCTGGCCCATGCATTAAAATTTTATGAAGTGAAGAAGGCATATAATACCATGGGTATAACTCCACGTAAAGCTTAGCAGTATCAAAGCAGAACTCTCGGAATTTAGTTACGTTGATCTTCTCTCCTGATGAAATACACTGCAAGATCACACAGATTTTTCTTAAAAGCATAGCATCTATTCCGGTCAGTTCAGCAGATTTAGTGTAGTTTTCAAAAAATCTCCTTGCCGAGTTGCCATTGTTGGTGGATCCACTGCCTTGTTTCACAACATCGAGAAGTAAGCCCGTTTCTCTTCTTACAGCCTCTTGAACTCTTTTCTTCCTGTCATCAACTTGCCTTTTTGCTATATCACCCCTTACTTGCCATGATTTTATGTCTAATTTGTAGGAAATGTGTAATAAGCATTCCATTGAGCGAATCCAAGCGTGAAGGGTGCTTAAGCTATATTTATACATGTCCTCGTTTGCGTGTTTATCTTTGATTAACTCTAAATTATTCATTTCTTTAGGACAAGCCTTGCATATGTCACACACTGAAGCTGCTGTATTGGATATAATGGAATGAATTTTACCATCAATCATTGTCAACAGCAGTTGGTGTTTGACACTAATTCCATCAGTGATGGTGGATGGAGTTAAGGCTTCAATCTCTGCTTCGATTTCAGCCATCTCTCTCTGCACATTTTCTTTGGTTTCCTTTATAAACTTAAACAATATTGGCCGGCAAAATGAAGTGGAAGATGGTCGCTCGTTTTCCCAAATTGTTACACCTTTTGAGACGAGCCGCAGTGGTACAAGACTAATCATAAAATTACTAGCAAGATCGATTTGCTCATCTTCACTCGTCCTTTGATGATAAATGCTTTGGCTAGATGATCCGTCAAAACCCCATTTGCTGGTCAATACGAGCTGTTGATTGGGATCAACAGGGGTTTCTAACGACCTAATAAGTCTTCTTGAGGTTAAATCCATCAAGGCTTGTAATTTGATTTTTGCAGAGCTCTCTGTAACTGTGAGATCTTCTTTGGCCGGATAGCACTTAATTTTTTCTTTAACCAACATGTAGTAACTCGGGTATTGAAGAGCTCCTTCTTGAGTGTTGAAATCCCGAAGAGTGTTATAGCGCCATTTCGATAAGTTCATCGATACATAAAGAGCCAATGCCTTCAAAGGGGATATTTCCCGTACCTGAATTGATTTACCTTCAATGAAGGCTTTGATTTTTGAGGCCTCTTCTGGATTCTCCGTCAAGTATTTCATAACATAAGCTGTATCGCTTTGTCCTGCCTTTTGAAGCGCCCTTTCGGCCGAAAACATAATTTCAGCGCTGCTACTGCTGCATGAAAGACTATCTTCAGTGCGTCTTCTTTTTTGCCGGTTACTAAGGTCCTCAAAAGATTTACGAGGACTAGGATGTGTACAAGTTGAAGCATCAGATTTAGCAGGAGAAATTATGGGCTCGATGACGTCACTTATATTTTCTGTAGAAGGTTCCATATTTTCATTCTGTAATTCCGGCCATTGAATTGCAGCCTGTAGCCAAATCTCATGTTTCTTCCGAAACTTATCTGTGCTTCTTCCAGACTGTGTCCATTTTGCATAAATGCGGTAGCAAAATCGACGACACCAGTCTTTTAAACTTGTTTCAGCACTTTCACATAACTGAACACAACTGTTATCTTTTAAAACACTGAACAAATAGTTAAAGTCGCGTAAATCTTTATGTGCGCGTGCGCATAAAGCAACGTGAATATCAAGATTTGTATTAAAATTTGGAAAATACATTGCGAGATTAGCTTGGATACAACGAGGTGTAAATCAACACTGATTTTAAAGTTACTAATAGTGACCTATTTATATAAAATCCAGGTATCCCAGGTATCCTTTGTTAAATATTGCAAGGTAATTAGTTATTGTGATAATTAGTAAATGATGCATGCTAAATTAGTGTATTAAGAGCCATTTAGTAATTAAATAATAGCAATGTTCTTATCAGTAATCATTAGTGCATCAGTTTTATATGTAAACCTTAAGTCCCTAATTATATATCCTAATTAGCTTATATCTTCTCTAATTGGCTGCTCAGAAATGTTATTGTAATAAGGTAAACCTTTAGAAAAACGGTTTTAATCAACAAAATAAACAAAAAATAAAAAAATTGTGTTATAAAATAAACATCACTCTTTATCCCAGAAAGTGCACATTTGGCGCACTATGTGTCTTAGTATTAAATATAGCTCTTAGTATTAGCATTATGATATTAGAGACCGCTACTTGAAACAAGCCCGGAATCAGGAGGGAGAGAGCTCGATACACTCATTTTCATAGTAAAATTTCACATTTTCTCAAATTACTCCCGAAATATGGGAGTTATGAAGAAATTCATCACCACAAGTTATGAAGGCATTAAGTAATCGAATAAGATGGCATCATTAGTTTGGCATAATTTTACTCTTTTTTTTCGGACATGTCTACGTCCAACCGCTCCCATACATTCGTTCCACTGTGTGGCCACTCAAAAGTCAAAAGGCCAACAGAAAGTATCGCCATATTGAAATGAACTCATCTATTACCACAACTTTGTGGTTTGTGGCCATTTCAACTCACAAACTAAACGATTCTCATTTATTCTGTAATAAAATATTGAACATTTGCATAAATTTTGCTGTTGCCTTGAAAATAGTTTTGCAAAACATCTCGCAAACTAACGTTTAATATCGCAGAGTTATAGAGTGAGATAGAGTGAAAGTAATGCGGTAACTGCATGAATTATGGACGAGTTTGTACGTGCGAGCTACTGGAATGCCGTATAACTTCCGAAAAAAAAAAATCCGTATTACGCGAACAACTGCACGGCAACCGGTAAGTCACGTGTTTGAACAATATTACAAACATGGCCGCCGTCTTTTGGCAGCTGTCAAATATTCCCGCGGTATTTGGTACATTTTTTAATTAGCAGAATGTTGTTCATGGTAACAACAGACACAGCACGTGGTAGACATTGCAGGGAGCCAATCAGTTTTTTATGACATTTAAACATTTTAGTAGACAGGTGTCCGTTAAAAATTATCGTATATTTATAGATTGTATCTATAAAATAAGAAGTTTAATTAACACGTCGCGCTTTGAAACTTGCGTGTAATCAAATAAAAACTCAATTTTAATAATATTTTTAGGAACAAACTTGATCAGAAATTATTATATATAATGCGAATTCGTATTTGGCTTGAAACTTGTTCGGGCTCATCAGGCGACTAATAATTTTACATGACATTTGCATGTATAATGAGGTATACAGAGAAAGAAATCCGGTTTTTGCTAAAATTTCGTACAAAATAAACTGTAGATCACGCTTAAGTACTCAAAATGTCAAGCGTCGATTTCGTTTAGATTTTATGACTTTTCATAATATTTTTATATGTAATTTATCGTCTAATTTCTGTTAAATCAGAGATTACGGCAATTTATTTCATCCATTTCATCATACATTTATTCATGCTCAATGAATCGTAAAAGGTACGAGCGGCCATTACGTAGTCAAGCAAGTAGGTGAACTGATGTTCAAATCATAATTTAAAAATTTGCTTTTTATTTCGTAAATCTTATATCTTTAAACGAGCAATTCTTGTATATATATATATATATAATCTGAATCTCGGAAACGGCTCCAACGATTTTCATGAAATTTAGTATACAGGGGGTTTCGGGGGCAATAAATCGATCTAGCTAGGATTCATTTTTATAAAATGTCGTTTTATTCGTGTTTCCAATGACTAACTTTATCGATAATCAACTTGAACATAAACTTATTATTTTAAACACAGTTTACCAAAAAATACCGAGCAAAGCTCGGTCAACCAGATATTTAACATTTAAGTGACAAATTGTGTGATGAAGTTCATCTCGTGAAGAAATAAACATTAAAAAGTCTTCGTTAGTCTTGAACTTTGGTTAGCCAAGTCGCATACAATTTTTATTTCTCAGCTAGTTCTTCGATTTCAAATACCTAATACCCAGTAACTGGGTGGTTGAGGTCCAATAGGCAGTCGCTTCATGTAAAACACTGGTATTTAGCTGCATCTAGTTAGACTCGGAGCTGACCGCAACATAATTGGAAAAGACTAGGCAGATTAATTGATTCCGATTCCATATAATTTTGACATCTGTCATTTTGACATTTAGGTACTTTTTCTACATCACAATTGCCGTACAATTTTTTCTACCTAATTAATATTACAATGAAAAAGGTGACTTACCTTAGTATGAAGCGTGTGTGTGGAGAAGAAGGAGCAGAGAAGAACAATTGTGGACAGCCAATGGGCCGACACAAACGGCGTCGACTCCATACTGAATCTGTAACAAAAGAGGATACACATTTAATTATTTTGAAGCAATTTATCAAAGAAGGCACTTTGCACCTGTGTAACAATAGCAATTAGGGAAGTCCCAAGAATATTAATTAAGGCAGACCAATGTACAGCAATCGGCTTTAATGATCGGCTGTAGATTAAAATGAATTGATATAAACAAAGTTTTAACGCATGGAATACTTTCAATGCCAATACAGAGCATAAAAGGAATGATTTCTACACTATTTCGAATACATATCTAACATATTAGCAAATCTATGAGATGTATCTAACGAGAAGATTGCATGCACATATAAATATTGATCAAAATTTCGACCTATAATTTTCGATATATACAATATAATTTTTTATGTGTATTCGCGGATACATCGTCGTTTATGAACCGATTTTGATGATTCTTTTTTTGTTGGAAAGGAGATACTCCAAGGGTGGTACCATGATATGGAAACTAGGATCTGATGATGGCATCCCAAAGAAGTCGATGGGAGCAATCGAAAATTGTAGTGGCGACTAGTGCGTTTATTATTATTTTTTTCATTAATTATCTTAAAGCACCACTATTTATTGAAGGTCTGAAGTTGCTCTGATGATGAAGCCGAAAGACAGTCGAGGAACTCCTCAACGACTTACAGCAATTACCTGGTGTTTGGACTTAATTCATTTCTATTGATGAGAACGTTGCACACATATGGGTTATAAGTGCCATTACAGGTCTGATGATGGAGACCATAGACAGTTGAGGGAATTCCTCAATGATTTACAAATTTAATACTTTACTACTTAAAGTAAAGAATAACACCATCCCATTTATTCCCGTAAATGTTGTAAGAGGCGATTAAGGGACTTACTAGAGATTGGGCAGCAGCGTTCTCTATGCATTTTACCACCATACTGCGATCGCCAACCCGCCTGCCAAGCGTGGCGATTATGGCAAATCCCCCCAAAAATTGTGCCGGTCAAATTGGCGGTGCTTGGGGGAGGCCCATGTCCAGCAGTGGACGTCTTGCGGCTGAAATGATGATGATGATGACTACTTAAAGTATTAAATTTGGGCACACCACAATTGCGGCGGTAAGTCCCCTCTTTGAGGAGTGGATAGAGAGGCACCACGGCGTTTCACCTTCCGCCTGACGCAGGTTCTCACCGGGCATGGGTGCTTCGGTGGGTTCCTGTTCAGGATAAAGCGGGAGGATACGCCCGGGTGTTTCCATTGTGAGGATGGTCCGGAGGACACGGTGGAGCATACGGTGGAGGTGTGCCCTGCATGGGCGGAGCACCACCGTGTCCTCGTGGAGGCGATCGGCGGCGGCGACCTCTCGCGTCCGGCCCTGGTGCGAGCCATGGTACGGAGCGAGAGGGCATGGGAAGCCGTCACCACCTTCTGCGAAGCAGTAATGCTCGCGAAGGAGGAGGCGGGGTGCGTGAGGGAGTGGCAGTCTCTGCGCCCTCACGTCAATAGCCGCCGCAGAAGGAGACGCCCCGGGCGTCGGGAGTCGATTGCGGACTCCCGGCCACCGTAGGCGCGAGCTTGCGGGCGGCGAGCAATGGGTAGCTCGCCGCCCGGTAAGGACCAAGCTCGGGTCGACGGCGCGTAGTGTTCCACGCGCGCCTCAAAGAGATGTCAGCAGCAGTGAAGGGGTCTACTAGGACCGATGCCTGCCGGGGTCGCGTGATTGTTCGAAAGAGATACAGTGACCCTGGCACATGGGCAACTGATGGAACACGGGTGGGTTTTAGTCAGTAAAAGTCTGACTAGCCCTTCTGCTCCGCCCAGAGCGGGAGAAGTCATTTGATGATTTCCCATCCAGAAAAAATAAAAAAACAGCTGGCGAGTAGTGGTATAGGAATTAGTGCGAGGTAGATACCATAACTAAAAAGTTAAAAATAAAACTTTTTTACAAAAAAAAAACCGACTTCCTCAAAAACACTAAGTGAAAAATAACTTTAATTTCGGAAGTCAGTGGCAAAAAACTCAAATACAGATCCTAAGACACCGATACTTTTTTTTTTGTTAATAAGTTTTTATTGACCTTCTAATGAAGCATTTCTCATCATCAGCATCTTTAGTAAACACCACACCATTACTTAATTATAAATAACATCAACCATAAACAAGGACCTCAGTGTTGCCACACAAAATAAATTTCCTTGGGCCGGGGTTACCACTTTTCCCTGCAGCAATTCTCGGTACCAACAGAGCTTAGATCAAGAGATAGTGTGTTATCTTGTGATCGCAAATTTTGTTGCAAATTACACTTGGTGTAAGGAATTGTGTCCTTATTACGTGTAACGTTATCTTGATTCCAGTACAAGATACTTATTGTTGGTATGTCCTGAGGTTTTTGAAGATTCTTATCGGTACATTTTATTATACTGTACAAGATTCCCGGTCGCGACTGCCTGTCTGGCTTTGCTTGCCTTGCGGGATCTTTAGGAGGGATTTTTCGGACAGTTATTACGAAACTTTAAGCTGCTTTGGAGAAATTATGAAGCAAATTAATGGGGTGGATTTAAAAGACATCGCCAATTGTCTAGCGTTACTATTTTTAAAATAAATTTGCGGAAAAAAACCCAAAGTACAGGTACAGGTACAGGTATTGTTGTACTATTAAATTCCAAGCACGTTGTTAACTGACAACTAATAGTTAAATTATGTTTCTTTAAAATAATAGCCAAGTCGTATTTCTTCTCGAAATATTCTGTCTGTCAAAATCCCGTGTACCGTGCGTGACTAAAGGAGAAACAGACTCTTCATTTGCAAGTCGCACCTTCATTTGTTTTTATTTTTTCTGAATTCGGTCATAAAGAGGATTTGTCCAAGCAGTTTCTAGTGCAAACCAACCAGCAACTAAAGTCGACCAGATTGACACATCAAGTGTCGTCGGATCGGAAGTGAGCGGCGATTGTGCGCAGCGATTGAAGCGACCTTAGCATCATCTGATAGCTTTCAAAGTGTGGCCATTATTATCCTTTGCTTGATATTTTTATTAAGATTGTGGTGAATTATTTAATTTGGAGTTGTCAGACTTGAAATGGAGTTGGAAAAAAGCTTGATTAGGTATTAATGAATGTGCTAATTTTTGACCAAACATTTGCTGAGGAGAAAATCCAATGGTAAAAGGAATGTGAGAGAGAACGTCAGCAATATAAATACATACAGCAAAATCGAGAAACTGCTCCTTTTTTAATTCGGTAAATAAACATACTGAAACGTTTGTCTATGGGATTAAACCTGTACTAGGGCCCTACCTAGTGCAGTTTTAATCCCATAGACAAAATGGTTCAGTATTTTTAAAGGTATATAAATACATACAGAAAAATCGAGAAACTGCTCCTTTTTTAATTCGGTAAATAAACATACTGAAACGTTTGTCTATGGGATTAAAACTGTACTAGGGCCCTACCTAGTGCAGTTTTAATCCTATAGACAAAACGGTTCAGTATTTTTAAAGGTATTTGTCTATATAGTAGGTCCATTCTTTATAGACAAATACTTATGTATGCATGCAATGTCAAAACCATAAGCGTTGCAACACTAAAGATAAATAATGTGTGAAAGAGTAAATAAACACATATGATTTTTTTTTACCTTTTAATCCAGTTGTCGACAATCATTTTTGACTAAGATCAAAAATAAAGAATGACAAGTTGAATGAATTTTCCTTTATTTTTATAATACCTAAACAAATATTTACGTAGTTATGCCATCTAAATTAAAGGTTACAGTACGATTAAAAAAGCATTGGCTATGGTAAAAACCAAATCCGATATATTGCTCCATTATTTGTACAGGCATAAATTAGTGCCTTTTTAAATGCAAAACCTGCACATAATAAATATGCACAAACTGTTAAGAACCATGAATTCAGCACATGGTTCTAGGAAATATTCATTGGTAAAAAAAAAACCACTAGCTCACACAAAAGTGCAGTAATTTTCAACGTATGGTGAATTTAAGGGTTCAGAGTCATGTATTGAATTCAGTACTCGATGAAAATTTTCTACGGTCGGGGGTCTAGAATTATATCCTGAATTTCATGGTTACACTTTGAGTGTCGATGTCCGTACCATCCTGTATTGTTTATGTAAACTTTAGTTTTCCACCGACGAAAAAAAAACGGAGGAGGTTCTCAATTCGACGCGTATATTTATTATATTTTTTATGTATGACCACGCATAACTTTTTACATAGTGGTTCGATTGTGTCTTCTATTGGAAAGGGTATACTCCGAAGGTGGTCCCATATAAATTTGGAAAACAAAATCGAACCCTAAGGGTCGGAAAACAGGGGATAATTGATTCTTCACTCACTGATTATAATGTACTAGATTTTGCCCGCGGCTTCGCTCGCGTTAAATTCCACCCCCCCCCCCCCATTTTAGGGAAGTGGGGGGTTAGAAAGAGACAAAAAGTAGCCTATGTCACTCTCCATCCCTTCAACTATCTCCACTTAAAAAATCACGTCAATTCGTCGCTCCGTTTTGCCGTGAAAGACGGACAAACAGACACACACACTTTCCCATTTATAATATTAGTATATGGACCACGCATAACTTTATACAGAGTAGTTCGATTTTGATAATTCTTTTTTTATTGGATAGGGTATACCTTGCCAAGTATTATTAGTACATTAAAGCCATAAAAAATTATAAAATAAAACTTTTTTAACAAAAAATTAAACCGCTGAAAAAAAACTGAAAATCAAAAAATATAAACCTTAAAATTTTGAGTCGGCCCTGAAAAATCAATGAACAAAGATCACTCAAAGCACCGACTCATAATTTTAAGGTTTATTATTTTTTACTTTTCAGTTTTTTCGGCGGTTTAATTTTTTGTTATGGTTAAGTAATGTCGATAAAGTAAGGCAAAATTAGAAACAGTAGAAATGGGTCCTTCTATACGCCAATCAAGTTACACAGATTGGTAACACCTGTTGTGTGTTGCCAATAAACGAACCATTAAAAACCCATCTAATTATCATAACGATAAGTAAAACATTAATTAATTCGTGTGAACATTATGGTAATTTTCCCCCAAAGGAAATGTTAATGGTGATGGCACGATCAATCGCTATTCCTTAGAGAATTTTCAAGGAGAACTAGTTTCTTAAGTTCTTCATTAATTCTATAGACAAACAAATCTTTATATTATTACTTTCGTCCTAACCAGACTAGTCACAAACTCGATCACGACTTCCTTAAATCGTATCTCTTAAATATGCCAACATGCAAAACAACGAATTGAAACAGTACTTTCCAAAGCTTCATTAATTAAAAAACAAACAACACCAGAAAAAAATAAAAACCATAGATTAAAAATTTCCTTTTTGCCGCCAACAGAGCGAACCATAAACAAACAAAAAGTCTCTGAGGTCGACGTTCGCGCTCAGAAGGACAATGTCTTTTCTCAGAAACGGACGCCCGCCGCCGCGAAATATTAATAAAGCTCCGTTTGCGGCCGGGACATGTTTCCGCATTGGTTTGCGGACCGGTCCAGGACAGGTGAAAATAAAGCAATGGTTATTGTGGACGGTATGGGTAATTAAATCTTGTTTAGTCTATTATCTTGAAGATATAATTTCGTGAAATTAAATATAAAATATTGCATATGTATTTGTAACTTTTACTTTGAATTACGTTAATTTTCGGCTGGGTATCGGTTAGTTTTATTTTTCATATCTTGTTTTCAGTTTTGCTACGAACTTAACAATTTTTCTAAGAAATAGTTCCTTCTGCTGGGCAGGAATTCTAAAGATGAATGCGACAATTTTCAGCAAACAGAACAATGTCATACAAGTCCAGAACGAAGAAGTAGTATTTCAACTTGACGCCTTGCTCGGATCATAGAAAAAAGGGTCCCGTCTATACAACATTAATTTTTGTTTATGCGAAACCCGAAACACGGGTCTAGTATTTTTATGTAAAGAATCTATGAAAAAAATTTCAAAACTGTATCATTAATAATCACAAAGTTATAAGCTTGATAAGTTACCTGGTTGTCCACGCAAAAACATATGCACATCACCACAAACAGCTAGTGTACGTACCATCTCCGTGTAATGGACGTTTGAGTACGAGAAAGACATGATAATTTTAAAATCGAAACAAAACACTAAGGCCCCGCGACTTGGAAGCGTAATTAAATATTTTTGGTACAAAATATAACATGGTGTAAAAATTTTTGGAATCGATTCAGTTACTGATTCTGAACAAACTATATTCAGGTTTCGCATATACTAAAAATAATCTTGTATATGATGTCCTATATATACAAAATGTGCCTTTTAATTTATTTAATTTATTTATTCAATTTCGGACAACAATAAAATCCATCTTGTTAGTGAAAAAATAACTTATAACTAATGTTAGTAATACAACACACAATATCAGCAACAAATAATTAATTAAGTTTTCGAGGCAGGTTGCGCAGAGAATGATCAAGCAAGAGAACAGCTACCTAGTTGACCATCCTCTCCACAAAATGCCTCAGAACAGGGGAGTAAGGACTCTCCGCCACTGTTTTCAGGATACTATTGTTACTGACCCGCGTCCGATGCATCAGCGAAGCAACTTTTTTGCGTATCAGGGCGTGGAACCCGTCAGTTCGGTTTTGCGAAAACATCTCTGATGCACTACAAAAACGGGGCTGTCCCAACAGCATCCTAAAAACAATGTTATATTGGACGCGTAAGGCATCTAGCGATCTTTTGGCGTAGCTGACCCATAGACCTCCCGCGTATAAACCCTGACAGAAAGCCTTGAATAGTGTGATTTTGACTTGGTCGCTACAACGGGAGAATCTACGGGCCAACATATTACCTCGGACCGCTAGAGCCCTACGTTCCCTCTCAATGTCTACACTGTCCTTAAGATCGTCGGTAAGCATGTGCCCCAAGTATTTAAACTGTTCCACTTTGTTAATGCTCATGCCATTTAGGGTGAAATTAGGAGTATGGTTATGGCACTTGCCGGCGGCCTTAAAGACCATGTATTCGCATTTTTTGACATTGTAGACCAGACCATGCGTAGCGGCGTACTTCTCACACACCTTCAGCATATCTCTGATAGACCCCTTAGTCGGGCCCAGCAGTACCATGTCGTCCGCGTAGCTAATGTTGTTAACACTAACACCACCAACCCGGCAGCCGACACGCATACTGCTGAGCTCGGCTATAAGATCATCTACATACAGGTTGAAGAGCCTGGGAGACGTCAAACACCCCTGTCTCACACCGCACTCCAACCCGTACGACTCAGAAAACGTTCCGGACCACTTTACATGGTTGGTCTGGTTTGCATACCAATACCGCAGGATTTTCAGAACTTCCGCCAGTACATTCCTGTCCCCCAGCTTTCTCCACAGCACATCATATGACACAAGTTCGAAGGCTCTGGAGAGATCCAGGAAACAGGCATATAGGTACCGGCGTTTTGCGGTCAGTGTAATATTGAACAGTATTCTTTAAGCTCAGTATAGCACTTTCTGTCGATAATTCAGGTTGAAATCCGAATTGTGCGTCGTGCAAACACAGAATTTTTTTCAAAAATGAGTCAATAATACTGTCCAATATTTTAGCAAAGGTGGTCGCCAGAGAGATCGGTCGGTAGTTTCCACAGTCCGAGATATCCCCTGTCCTGTTTTTAACAATAGGTACAACTACAGTTCGCATCATCTCTGCTGGTAAATGAGAATGACTAATGCACATTGAATAAAACCAAGACAGGACCCTCGGCAGGTGAACCCCAGCATATTTAAAATGCTCAATGCTGAATAGCCCACAACTTTTGATAGCCTTTGATAGCCCACAACCCTAAGGTATTAATGAGACCATGACAAAGAATCAACTGGCATACATATTGTTTTTTTTTTGTTTTAATTTACGTGAAATACGATAACGTCGCATTTTCCTAGCTTTTTTTACCTGTATTCATGCGAAGATCATCGCTCCACCTAGCCTGAGGGCGTCCTTATGTTTGCCGATTCGCGGTCTCCACTCAAGAATACGTCTACCCCAACGATCGTCGGTTCTACGGCTAATGTGGCCGGCGCATTGCCACTTCAGCTTGCTAATTCTGTGAGCTAGGTCGATAACTTTGGTTCTCTGCCGGATCACCTCATTCCGGATTCCGTCCCTCAGACATACTCCAAGGATACCTCGTTCCATACCTCGCTGAGCGACATTAAATTTATAGATTAGCCGTACCGTGAGTGTCCACGTTTCGGCTCCGTAGGTCATAATAGGCAAGACGCACGGGGTCTCGATAATACCCTACAGTTATCGGAACACTTTGTATTAGGTGGAATTCCTAAATAATAATACAACAAATTTTAGCAGACAGTATGGTATCCACAGTATGATGTCACCCACACCCTAATTTAATCGTTTTTTAAAAAAGCACCTTTTTGAACTTGTTAATTAGTGTTAAAACCAATACTAAAGTTAAAAGCCACTTTTAATGAGCTGCAAGCATTAGCACTCTACCTAATTACGATGTTTTGTGCTCATTTGACTTAAGTTACATTTGAAATTAATGTAAAAGGGTTTCCTTGCTTCCCTCTCTTTATTGGTTGTTTTGTTGTTATCCTGCGTAATTGCTATCAAATTGCTGGGGAGTTTGTTACACCACTTCTTCCCACATAAAGCACTAGGAAGTGGTGAAGGGCGGGCGTTTGTTCGGGGTTGTCTTATGTAATTTCGACGTCCAAAAAGGGCTGATTCTCAGTCTGATTTAAATTTATGACTTTTAGTTTTATTAGACTTGATAATTTTATTGACATACAGACAATGTATAACCTGGATGTGTATATGAACTTTAGGAGCCATTTTTCTAAGAATAAAGTGGGATAGAGTAGTTTGTGCACACTAAGAAACGATATTTCTTTACTGAAACACTGAGCAGGGCAAAGGAGAAGGTTACACGCAAACAAAGTCGAGCAACTGCTACAAAAATATTAAGAAACTCTTCTTAAAAAGTACAATTTGGACTCTCCTTAAACCATCACGGATGACAACATCCCAGAAATATGGTCATTCATTTTAAAATGATTTACGTCACCGAGCTGGCCTTTTATCACATTCATTCGCCTTTATACATTTCACAAGAGTCGCTTTACCGAACACAAAAACTAAAATACTTTAATATGACATACGCACGTCGTAAATTAATATATAATGGCGTCTTTTATCATAAAAATCAGAGATCTAAATGGGTGTCAGGTGCTTGAGCAAAACATTTTTTTTTGTTTTTATTTTTACTAAGAAAAATTAGCTACTCTGCCTCTCTAAGTTTTTGATGTTATTACAGTTTTAAGTATGAAATCTTTTTTGCAAGCTGAATCTACTTAAACATCGCATTTAGGTACTGTATATTTTTTTAGAATTAGTCATAATGTTTTTTATCATCAGGGACTGCACAGAGCAGTGTCAAAATCATAATGTAAAAAATGGCAATATAACTCTATTTAGCAGTTTTTCCAATTTTCCACATTTGACCGAGAACAACCGTTATTTTTGACATGTCCTAACTAACGTAATCTGGGTATAACATTAAAAAAACCGGCCAAGTGCGAGTCGGACTCGCGCACCGAGGGTTCCGCACAAACCTGTAGGTATCCTCGGTTTATGTTTATGAACTTAAATGGTTTTTTTTAATTTTTATATTTAAGTTGATTGAATGAAAGGTAAATTGCGGTTTACGATTTATGACGTATTAAAAAAAAACTACTTACTGGATCTCGTTCAAACTAATTTTCGGTGGAAGTTTACATGGTTATGTACATCATATATTTTTTTTTCGTTTTATCATTCTCTTATGTTAGAAGTTACGGGGGGGGGGGGGGAACACACATTTTACCACTTTGGAAGTGTCTCTCGCGCAAACTATTCAGTTTAAAGAAAAATAATGCTGGAAACCTCAATACCATTTTTGAAGACCTATTCATAGATACCCCACACGTATGGGTTTGATTAAAAAATGTTTTTTGATTTTTAGTTCTAAGTATGGGGAACCCAAATTTTTTTTTTTTTTCTATTTTAGTGTGAAAATCTTAATGCGGTTCACACAATACATCTACTTACCAAGATTCAACAGCAATGCTCTTATAGTTTCGGAGAAAAGTGGCTGTGACATACGGACGGACAGACAGACAGACATGACGAATCTATAAGGGTTCCGTTTTTTGCCATTTGGCAACGGAACCCTAAAAAGGTTGTAATGAAAAATGACGTAAGGAAGAAGAAGCATCATAAATAAAAACAAAATGGCTGCCACAACTAAATAAATCATGCGAAGACCGTTTGTCCAATTACGTGCGTGTTTAGGACCGAAAAATATTGCATCAAGTTTCAATGGGCGTAAATTATTGAATTTTTATTGTATTCTCGTAATAACATTTATTAATGTGCAGTGCGAGTACCGATTCGGTTTATTTTTTCATGTTTATTAATTCAGAACGGTGTTTCGTTTGTTATGGAGTACTTATTGTGTTCTTTTTCGGACCGTTTTGTAGACTTTCTTTTCAATTTAAAGGGATCAAGATCATGTCTGGGCTTTTAAAGAGACTGTAACTTTTAATTGTTTCATCCATTCTTCTTTGTGTAGTCATAGAGCACAGAACTCATAAAATCATAATATACTTTTGACATGTAAAAGTGATTGTGTTTTATAGAAATAAAATCATTTATTATGTAGCTATATAATACGAAGCAAAAATAGACTCAAATTTATTTGTGTGTGATCCCTAAACTAGAGTTGGTATAGACTATCCAAAGACAACCCTATGCGAAACCAGTCTGTCATAGAAGAGGCGACCTACCTTCGCCCACGTTTACAATGTTACTATTACAACACATGCAAAACATAATCAATTTAAATTTATACACCAAGAAATTACTTTAAATCCAAACCCACAAGCACAAACCACTTACGTTTTATCGTAAAACAGTAACATTTTGACACAGATGTGTATGTGCAAGTAACAAGTAAGTAACCATCGAGTTTTATCGCCACGCTGCATTGTCTATGCCTTGCGAAACTTTAAGTGTTTACGGGTACTTACTACTCGCTAAGATTGTTCTGTGTTCAACATAGTAAATCGCGTGTGTTTTATGCAAGCGGCAAAGGTAAGTGCGTTCTGCCTATGGCCTGTGGAGGTTTGTTTTTGAAGAGATATTCGAATATTCTCTATTATTTTAGAAATAAAAGAGATAGCAGACTGATTCCGACCTGAAACCGAATCCCATCCAACTTTGGTAATGACCTCACATGGGAAACTAAAGCGATCAGCACTATTAAACCGCGTTGAAGAGTTGTCAGTGTCAATATTCCTCAAAAATTTTGGCACTATACCTAAACATGAAAATATTTCTACGCGGGGCAGTTCAGGATCATGTGCTGAAACATGATTCTGAACCGCCCTGCCCAGAAATGTTTCGATGACTATTAAAAAAAAATTGCTATTCCATACATTTTCACAGCGTATAATTATGTAAGAGATTTTTTTTTTTTATATCCGACAAAACAATTTAAAATTATGTGCTAAATTCATGGTAATCGTTTGTGCGTCGATGTATACGTATTCTATAAACTTTAGTAACATAACCTAGTCAGCTTTCTGGTAGAACTTGGGATCAGAATCTTATGGATACATACAAACATACACACACACACTTTACACTTTTTATTGATTTTCTTTTTTGTTAATTTATGTTTCTTTTTTTGCTGTATTATTTAGTGTGCATTTGAGTTTGTGCTAAATATATGTATTTTCTTTCTTTCTTTCTATATCCTGACGCCTTCTTCCCATGGGGGTAAACAGAAACTACAGAATGCCACCTACTACGATTCTTACATACTACTTTTGCCTCGTTTCATACATCTGGTCATACACGCACGCTGGTTACCAGTACTACGCACCTAACCCTTCTGAAGAACGTCACCAATAAGGCCACTACATCTTGTGGTTTTTTTTTTTAATAAGTATTTAATTTTTGTAGTTTCCCTCAGTCTCATTCAAATTGAGCAGGATATTGTAGTTGTCACAGTTTTTATGTTCATCCATTATTTACATATCAACGTGGCAATCTATTTGATTTATAGCATTTTATAATTTGTATTTTATTATATTTAAACATGCATACTTAGGACTATTATTAGCGACGGTTATTAATTTATATTTTATTACAAAATCAACGATGCTATGCAAATTTTAGACATGCGCATCTTTACTAATATTATAAAGCTGAAATGTATGTTTGTTTGAACGAGATAGTCTTCGGAACACATCATTATCTGCCTAGCCTTTTATATCCATGTTGGGGTCGACTTCCAATCTAACCGGATGCAGCTGAGTACCAGTATTTTACATAGAGTGCCTGCCTATCTGATCTCCACAACCCAATAACTGGATAAAACGATACCCCTTGACTAAACTGGTTGTCAGACTTTCAGGCTTCTGACGAACCGTAACGACTGTCAAAGATCATGACTGAATGACAGCCGACACCAAAGGCTCAGGGTAGGAGAAGCGACGATCTTCGCAGGGTGGCTGGTAGCAGCTGGATGAGAGTTGCAGAGAATCGGGCTGAATGGCGTGCAATTGGAGAAGCCTATGTCCAGCACTAGACTGCTATAGGCTGATGATGATGTCCAAAGGCTTAACGTGCTTTCCGAGGCACGGAGGGCACTTGGTATGTAAAGATGGTCACCCATCTACGAACCAAGTGCGGCAAATGTACAGACGCCAACACATCAAGCTACTACAATCTGTCAGATTTCTTTGATAGATTTTCGACTTTATTTCTAGAGCATTAGGTTCAAGGTTCATTGGGAAAAATTGACAGTTTCGGGTAGCTTGACCTGGTGGCATCTGTACATTAACCTAATCGATGGACCCGTGCGGCTATTTTAACTTAGCCACAAACTTTGAAACTATCAGCTGGTTTTCCATGTGATTAATAAAGATACTCTTTTACATTTAAAAACCTAATTCTTGAGGAAGGTTATAGGCTATTTTACATCATGCTATGACGCTTATGAGCCGAGCACAATGGACAAAATCAGAAAGATGGATAAGCGAAAACGAAATAATAGCGTGGGCAGGCGTCGCGATTTGACGTGTAGAGTCCGGGGAATAAGAAATTTGACGTAGACGAAGTCACGGGTATAAGCTTAGTCTAGAGTTACAACAATATGTTTTGTTACAGCAATCCCAAAATAAACCAGTTGCGTTTTAACGCAATCGCCATCAAGAATTGAGGAAATCGCCTCTGCGATAATTATATAATTATTTAATGTTTGTTTTGTTTTAATTAATTAACTGAACCGCCTTGAGGTTGTGGAGAGTTGAAATAATGTTAGATATTTATTGATATCGATATTTCTTATTACATGTTTCTACTAACTGCACTGTAGACTATCATGGTATGAGTTTGTGAGTAAATGAAATAAAAAACGAAATAGTAAAAACCAGTAATTATACATGGTTTTGAACCACTTCATTTCTTTTTTTAAATGACGAAAATATAATGTCTATGATATTATGAAAATAACTTTTAAAAAGCTAACACTCAAAATTATTGATAATGTACGTGTGTATAAAAAGGGATGAGAATTTATAAAAGACCCATAAAATTTAGAATAAAATAACGGGGTAATCTACGCCTTAAGCTCAACAGTGGGACAGTGTAGGCTAATAAAAAAAGACTACAAAGAAAAAATAATATCTGCTCAATGTCTATGCTTACCCAAATTCTCTTTGCAATTTGGCGAATATGTTTACTTTTTGCAGTACGTCTAACAAAATAATTTGTGTGGTATTAATATTGTGCAGTGGTGGCCTAGGACCACTGGTGGCTAACGTGACTAACGTGTTCGAACCCAAGTAGGCGCTATACTTCGTGTAAATTATTTCATCACCATTGCTGTCAAAACGGTGGACGAAAAAAACGAATGGAAACCGGCGGCATGTCTTAGAACTAAAGTTTTTTTTTTGTAAAACCTTTTTTTTTTATAATTGCTGAGCTGTCATGTGTTGACCAATGCTTTTGCTGTTTATGTTAGAATTGAAAAACAATATTAATTCTACAGTAATTAATGTTGAATTCCGCTTCCTAGATTTAAAATAAAATAATGTCATGCTTTAACGGCAATCAGATTTAATTCTAAATTAACAATGATACCCGCTAATGTTACGGATATACCCAAATAGTCTTATGACAAGTAGATTATCGACAACGTATTCCGGTTTGTGATTACTTAATTCTCATTCATAACAATACATTCATTCACTTACATGAGAATATTAATCATCATCGATTCATCATCGGCAGCCTATATGTTCCCACTGCTGGGATACAGGCCTCCTCTCGGTGAGAGGGAGTGGGCCATAATCCACCACGCGGGCCCAGTGCGGGTTGGTCGATGTCGAATGTCTTCGAATGTTTGGTTCTAAGACCTGCCGGTTTCTTCACGATGTTTTCCTTCACCGTTTTGAAAGCGGATGTGATAAAATAATTTACACAAACCAAAGTGCCTGTTTGGGTCCAAACCCACGGCCTGCAACTCGTATGTTGCGGCCATTACCACTGGGCCACAAATGACACGCTCTATAATACTTAAACTTAACCATTTAGTTACCCAAATCGTCGTTAAATTAGAGACCTACAAAAAAAGAAACCGCGTTATGATATTACAAAATATCATTGCATGGAGCGTGTGAACGGTAGTTTCGACATAACGCTCAAAATGTCCGATTTTACGAAATATCTCCAATTTGGTTGGAAGACGAGGCAATTGTGGCGACTTACATATATCATAGAAGCAATGAAATAATTACTTCAGGAAAACAAAAGATGTCGCATTAATACTTATACATACATAACAACTAGCTATTGCCTGCGGCTTCACCCGCGTGGACCGACGCACTTTCATACAAATCTCCACCCCCTATTTCACACCTTTACGGCGGGCATTTCCTAAAGTCCTTTATGAGTTGACGTCTCCAACTCATAATCTACTTCTGTACCAAATTTCATCTTTTTAGGTCCAGTCGTTTTTGAGATTTCGTGATTAATCAATGAGTGAATGAATGTATGAATGAGGGATCTTTCGTTTTACATGAAGCAAAAACGTTGTACCCCTTTTTACGAAAATTTTACGGACGGAAGACTGAATTTTGGCACAGTTAAAGTTTATATGGAAGGAGTACAGAAAGTTACTATTTTTATTTATGTATGCATTAGAAATATATTAAGTTTGAAATGAATTATGGTCGAATTTCGAACACCGGGCAACTTTAAGATTGAAAGAGTTATTCTCACTGCCCGAATTTGCGTGAACTTTGTGCATTTATAATTAAACTGTTTCCCTTGAAACATTCATAATTTTTCCTAAAGGCTTACTATTATGAAAATACACAAAATGTTAGACATGTCAGATAAGGAATGTTCTAACCTTTTCTCTGATGTCAAGAGAAGAATGTGTTTTATCGACCCCAACTAACACAGGACGGGCGAGGAAGGGCAAAATTGATTTATCATACTTTGAGCGATCTTTAAAAAAAGAAGTACAACATTACAATAATATTTATTTATATATTATCGTACATGGATTAATTTATAACTTGCTGGATCGTTTGGTAACCATGCAATATCCGATTGAAATAAAATAAATATTTACTAGTAGGTAGACAGCGTAGTTTACATAACACCTACGCGGACATTCGTATTTTTTTTTTTCAAACAATTTTTGCAACAAAAATAACTACAAATAATTAAAAAGCATGTATGGAATTGTGAAGTGTGTGAATTGTTTTAAGGAATGTTTTACACAAGGGGAAATATTTTAATTGCCGTAATTAAGCATAGTCGCCATTGCTAAGAAAGGTATTTTTTCTTGTAAGACTTGTTTTTTTAATACGGTACAGTTTGTAGCCAACAATATTTACCAAAAAATGAGCCTAAGTAAATAGATCTAAAAATAAATAGGAAAAAGAAAAAACCTTATTTATTTTTACGACATACTCTCTGCTTAGGTATAATAAGGAAAAGAAAAAAAAGAGTTCCTTTTGGTGCCGGACGTAAAGAATATCACCATTCCATTTCTCTTCATTCAGCGTTCTCTATGCATTTTACCACCATGCTGCGATCGTCAATCTGCCTGCCAAGCGTGGCAATTATGGCAAACCCCTCCAAATTTGTGGACGCTTTTGTCCAGCAGTGGACGTCTATGGCTGAAATGATGATGAATGAGGTATAATAAGGCCTATTTTCCTCTAAATCATTACCCCGACAAAATACGCCGTTTACTACGGTAATCCAGCAAAAAAAGAATCTCCTATTGTAACCAAATCAAACAAAAATAAAGACCACAAAAATAACCACACGTCATCGTCATGAGACTGCGCCCACGCATCAAACATTATGACACCTCCATGAAGTTAGCACATAGTGAACGGTCAACAGACCCGATGTATGGGTTCATAATATTTTGTAACAAGCTTATAAAATGTGAATGTGAGAGTCTTAAATAACTGACATTTACTTAGTTGCCTGTTACGTCGGTAAAGACTAATAAGGATTTAGCGTCTTACTTCATAAAAAAACGTAGTATCTAAGTTTTAGTAGTTGAACGAAAGAAATGAATCAATAGATGATGGAATGCAACGTCAGCCGCATCACCGCTAACTATCAGGTTAGTCATCTTTTTTTAAAATATAATATCTCGTAAGTCAACCTATGAGGTTATCGGCTGCTTAACCGGACTTGCTTTTGGCTACCTTAATAAAGTAAGGCCTCCAGCCAACTTTTGGCTACCTTAATAAAGTAAGGCCTCCAGCCAGGGCTTAAAAAAAGACTAGAGCGACTACTCGCTAAGGGCACCCCTTGTGGGGTACGAACCTCGGCTTAGGACATCGCTGGTAGAGGGCAGCAAGGAACGGGCTGTATCGGAATGAACATGTGAGTCAAGAGCTGAAGCCTATTTAAATCAGAATTAAAATAAACCTGGGGCTTACTCTTCAACCTAATTTTAATTCCAATCTAATGCCAATACGATTACAATGTTAATTTTGCATAACCGTAATTCGGTACTCTTAAAAACAATAGTGTCAACATTGGAACAATAACAACGCCCGATCTCGATTCCACTTAGTTCCAAAAAATTGACACCCAATTTAAACACATTTTGGTGCTAGCGTCGAACTCAAGAATACAGAAAGTTCCAATGTCAATCGATCGGAATTAAAATCAAGAGTAAGCACCCTGAGGTTCTCAGAGCATATGCTATAGGAAAAGTCATAAAAGACCAGAAAAAAACCGGGAGCCAACTCCTGAAGTAAATTAACTTGAATTCTTGAAGCAAGTATTGGTAATACTTCTTAAAGGAGGTGTTTTCCCAGCAGTTTTTAATACTATAAAAAAGACTAAGGTTTTATTTTATAGTTATTGTATCAACTCTTCTGGATTTAAAATCTTATTTCCTATAAAGTAAACGCTTCCTGCTTTTATCCGTTTATTGTTTTACTTTACGATAAAAACATCCTTTTCGGCATCCAAAAACGCCGTCATCTGATTAAGAATAAAACACATTGCAAAATAATCATCACCGGTACATTTCATGGTTCTCGCGCCGAAACATTTTCTGCTAATTGGACCCCAAGATAAAACTCTTTGGCGGTCAGCTGAACGACAGCCAGCGTTAAGTATATACTTTCCTTGTGACGATTATTTATTCGAGATTTAAAAAATACAGGACATTGAACTTTCAAGGAAGTCAAGTCCCGATATCCCGAGAAACGAATTTATTGCGATAAAAAGACGATGTCATTGTTTAAAGGCAATTAGCGATACATTTTATCGCTGCAGCGTGTGATTAAACGTTATTTCAACGCTATGGATACATGTTTTTTCAAAAGGGGTTTTGTAATGATTGTGTTTTTGGCAGTTTAACTACTTAAATTGACTCTTGATCTGTTGGCACAGAAACCTTAAATGTTATAGTATTTATGTCTCATGCCAGATTTATCGTGTACGCCCCCCCCCCCCTCTTTGTGGGTGGGTAATCATTAAATAAAGTCTCCCGCTCTGGGTGGAGCGGAAGGGCGTGTCAAACTTTTACTGACTAAAACCCACCCGTGTTCCTTCAGTTGCCTATGTCAGGGCCGGGCCCCCCTTTGTGTGGAATCTTACTGATGTACTTATTTTATATCTACAATACGTGAGAATTTTCTGATGATACATTAGAGAACCTCAAAATATAGAGATACATACCTACTATAATTTCAGATGAAATCGAAATCAGAAGCAACAATTACATTGAAGTAGTTGAAACCTAATCACTATATTTACTATCAAATCAAATAAGATATTGCAAATAGACCTACTCTCGTGATCTACCGTGATACGAAATAAAACGAACAGAAGGTTAACTTATGGCAACACGAAAATGTCTTTATTTCGGACTTATATCGGCATTAGGATGCCTCAAGGAAAGACTCCGTTATCATTCTCTTGCTCTTATCCCAAGTTATTAGGGATCGGATGTCTCTTCTTCCATATTCTCTATTCAGACAGTTCGTTCATTCAACGTTTCTTTTCTCTATCCGTAGTCTTGTAGCCATCCACATTCATACCCAAAACTTCCCTTACAATTTATTCCTCATTCCTCCGCATCATATGCCATGATAACCACCACAAAACTGTTTCAGTCTCCGGTGTCATGCAGTACGCATTCTAATAAGTACTTTTTATTCTATACTAGCCTTTGTGAGTGGCTTCGCTCGGCCCGCGCATTGTACATATAAACCTCCCTCTTGAATCACTCTATCTATTGCTGAAAACTGCATTAAAATCCGTTGAGTAGTTTAAAGGATCTAAGCGAGCAGACAGCGGAAGCGACGTCATTTTAAACTATGTAAAAATATTGGTGCAGATTCTTTTGTTTACCACCGAAATCAAAATAGGAGTACTGCTATCTCTTACTGACAGACCACGAAATAAAAGAGAAGTGACGTTTTAGAACTGTCAAACTAAATTACCTCTCGATTGCATGATGAATTTAATTGTTTTACGTCATATTTGATCTTATTTTAATTCAACAAAATTTAACAGCTCTACTTTATTACCGTCTCTTTCTTGTTTCATAAGAAGAAAAAAGATAGGAATATCCTAAATTATGTTTAGTTCGACAATAGAATATTCACCATCATCAAAAATTATATGAACCTTCTACAACTACCTATACCACGTCACGACCTCTGCCCTCTTGATCAACACAGAAAGACTTTTAGAAGTGATGGACGTCCGAGTTGATTAAGCTAGTAAATAATAAATAACTAACACTAATAAGTACAAACCTCAGCACATTAAGCTACTAAAATCTGTCAAATTTCTTTAATAGATTTTCAAATTTATCGCTAAAGCATTAGGTTCATAGTTAATTGGCAGATTTTGTCAGTTTCGGGTAGCTTGATGTGCTGGCGTTTGTACATTGCATTACGGCTTAGATAATCCGTAATAGATTCTGTTGATTGCGATTACACTTGCATAGTTTAGAACTGGTTCATTACCTTGATAGGAACTTGAAGAAAGCAGTCGCCTGGAGCGAGCGTGGTTTATGTCAGTGGCTTTGCATAGCAAGTAGGTACAGGATGGCAGTAATGTAGATGCCATATAAATGATACTAGTGGTCGCTTAGTGGTCGAAATTCTACCATATTTTTTATTCGTTTTTTGATATTTTGACGGCTTCCAGAAACAGGCGCGACGCTACAGCATGACGCGAGTCTCGTAGTAAAATTTCTGTAAACTTCATCGAAATTGTTTTACGAGAGCCTGAAAGAAGAGGCCTTAAAAGCCTCCCACAAACATGCACGACGCGACTGTCGTAGAACAATTTCTATGAAAACTTCATTGAAATAGTTCTACGAGAGCCGCGTGGTGCTGTTGCGTTGTGCCTGTCTGGAGAAGCCTTAATGCCTTGTTAGATAAAATATTAGCCTTTTGCACTCCTTTCCAAATACAACTTAAGTGTTATTTTTTTTTTTGTAAAAACATTTACAAAGTCTCTGCTTCACGTATTATATAGATAGATAGATACATAGATATTAACAAAATATAAGAGGGTGTTAGCTTATGACTACGCGAACTTAGAAGTCAAACTTACGACTGGACCCGAGTCTACGTGATTCAGCGTCACCGACCGACTTAAACCGAGTACCTATATTCGATACAGCGCCAATTTTTCTCGGTTGAAATTTAATTTGATGAATTGACTGTTGGTTTTCTACTAACTTTATTTTATTTTATTAGAAAACATCCATCGGTTTCTTACTCAACTTTTTTCTACGCACGACGCTGATTCATTAAATAGGTAATTATATAATTTGTATGATTGCGATATAATAATTTTAATCTATACAATATATGATGAGGCCTTAGCACATTACAACATGAAATCCCAGCACTTATCTCAGTCAGACTTCTCAGTCCTAGTTAAATGTTCATTTATCGAAATACCTACTGTATGACTAAACCGACGACCATAAAGCCCAAAAAGGAAATTCTGTGGAGCACTTTCACACAGATTCGAATCGGACTAAATAGACGACAAAAGTGGATGAAAGTGAACTTCTTACCAAATGGCTATTATGGATTCATCACACGGACATGTTTTCACATGTCCGAGCATCGAATATTATAAATTCTGTTGCCTTGCTCGCCTTGTGAGAGGAATCGAAAACGTTTGTGGCACTTTCTTTATTTTATTCTTCTATGAAAGTTTGTTTATTTGTAAACAACTTTTTCCTTGAGCAAATAGTTCAGAGGAAAAGCTTTGGTACCTTAACGGGATTTTTCAGCCATTGATTTTAAGTGATTAGTAATGACTTAAAATCAATGGCTGAGAAATCCCGTGAAACAGTTTGCATGCAAAAATAATAAATATTTTGAACCAAGTTACTTTTGTCGATGCAAGTAATCTTGGATAATACCCGATTGACTGCAAAAGCCGGCGTAACATCCAACAGTGAATGTAAGTCTCATAAAAAACATTATTATAAAAATATATTAACATATCCACAAGATAACGTTCCTCCTTCTACAAAATCCTCACCATTCAAGATAACAGTTTTAAAACGCGGCAACACTCGGTAATATCACCACACAGCATTACATTTTGTGTACCTACCAATCATAAATTCCTATCATCATATTGCTATAAAGTATCAAATTTAAATTAAGCTGTACGAGCGTTTGCCTTTGGCTCCTTTGCCGCTCAAAAAAAAGTTAAACCAAAATGGCGCGGAATAAAGTAAATATGGCGAAAGCGTTTAATGAATTTCGTGTCACCTCCATTATTGCATAACGGGATGAACAGTTTTCTGTTAAGCAAAGTCATTGGGGATTTTATCAAAGGGTCAAGAAACCTATAATGAATATCCGAACAGTGGGGGTCGTAAGAGTGTTGATTCGATTCGGTATTTTGACAGTAAAAAATGTGCGGGCCAACGGCCAGGGTCACGGTAGCTATGGCTATAATAACATCTGGGAGCTCGGATTTAGAATCGATAATCGGTATTAATCGAGCCGATCGAGCCGATTTTCATAAATCGACGTGCGTGACTCAGTTTGAAAAAGGAAATATTGAATTGAATTTATTTTGAAGAAATTGGGAGCTGCATTTATTTCGAACGATGTACGACGTATAGTACGTACAGTACGTAGGTACCTACTTACGTAAATTATTGAAAATAGTACTGTTTACAAAACATGAAAATGAAGTTTTAAGAGCACGCTTTGATTATGAAATTGTTCTAGAAAAGTACACTATAGTGTTTTTTGCAAAAGATATGTAACAATAGTAAGTACAGTATCTATTATGTATGTGGAAGCAATAAAGTTTAAATATGGAAAAACCAGAGCGAGTCAATGTGCAAGTGAAAGTCAACGTATCTACACGATTTAATACTAAAAGTTAACTATAATGACTTGGATTTAAGGTCACTATCGCATTCGACCTTCAGTTATTTAATTATACTGATTTTTACCTTTTATCTATCGTCACCATAACTTAGGACTGACGAAATATCTATTTATTTCAAGTGTTTTTTTAAACAACGAATAGACAACTGTTTGACATTTTCAAACGTGTTCCTCGAAGTGACATAATTTTACAGGAAGTAACGAAATTAAACACAACCAAACCGGCTATTGTAAAGCTTTTAGTTAATTTTAATCATAATAAACATATTGATTTCCTTAAATATGGCAAAAAAACACTATAAGAAATTTTCATTAAGTCGTTTTGTTGTAATAAATTTAAAGTAACCTTGAATGTTCCTATCAGCTGTTAAAATTGTCATGTGGATGTAAATGGCATATTGTCTATGTTGTAGACGAATGACGCGGAACAGAGTCGATGAGCCATAAACAAATCGAATGAAATGGGCCTTAAAGTGAATGAAATAAAGCGTGAATGAGAATGAAAGGAAAACGTATTGTCTGTTCCGCACGAATCTTAGCATTTATTGAGGGGAACGGTTACTTCATTTTGCTGTCGATGGATTGTAAACTGTTTTGAATTGGACATATTATTGTTATTCTAGATAATAATTTATAGCAATTTGTGTGAAACCCTTTTAATAATTACCTGAAAGAAATTTATTATAAATTATGGGTGGTCAAAGGTTTCGCAAAGAACATTGTCTTGAATAAATAAGCAAGGGAATTCTGTGGCTCATAAAATATGGGCTTACGACGGAATTGTTGATTCGCACATAAATAAATTACGATTGTACGAGTCGCCTATAGAAAATTATGATACAATTTAAAAGTCACCCGATTCGGGCGAGTAATTCATGCAGGTTGACTAATAAGCCAAATTATGACACATGTTTTTAAATTTTCATGGTTATGTTAGTATGACTTATTTTTACGCAATAAACTTATTTAAATTATATTATGCACTGCTTATGCATGCATTTTATGTGTTTATTTATATTACGTAAATTATTATATACATTTTACTGCAAAGTTGAACATACAAGCTAAAATGTACCTTTCGTAGTCGTATTTTATTTTCTTAGCTTATATATTTAGTATGTATGTATATAAGTATTTATTATACAGGATATATATGATTATATCTATGTATTTATTATAATAAATTGTATTTGTATTTTACACCAGTGACAACCCCATTTTTATATCCACGCAGTCACTGTCCATACCAAGGTTGCCTGGAAGAGATCGCAGAAAGCGATAAGGACGCCCATGGTATGTTTTTTTTTTGTTAAATGTTCTTGTTGTAATGTTTTTTTCTGGTGTACAATAAAGCATATATATATAAATAAATAAATAAATGTTTTACCTATTACTGTATGAATATATTGGACCTCAAAACGCGTAGGTACCTAATTACTGTAATTTTTTATATCCCGTATGGCATAAGATAGGTATTGATTAGTTACTCTCATTTCGACGATAGTAATTATTCAAAATTATTTCAATCGCTATGGCTTATATTATGAGGATTACCACTATCGTAGACAATGCACCAAAAAGCTGCCAGAGACAACAAAATTAATCACTGACAGGCTATTGTGATAAAGTTGCTAACCAATTTGTCATATATTTATTAAAGGTCTCACTTTTTTGCCCCAACTCGGATATAAGTTTTCGTATAACATTTAACAATTTACAAAAAAAAACGTTAAAGTCTCAAATTGAAAAACTCCTTATCTTTGACATTTTATCTTCAATATTAATGGCGGATAATTCTTATAATTGTGGACATTTTGACGTAACGTGAGAAGACGCCATTTATATAATAATGAAAATGAAATTCTGAGCGTCGGTAAGCGCAACACTTGGGAACTACAGATTTGGCTATATTTGTTTTAAAATGTTCTATTAAATATTCTAATAGTCAGAATCAGGTTCCAGGATAGAAAAATCTGGAAGGTTTCCTACAAAATTTTCAAAATCGGGAATACTGAACGTCCTTTTAAATTTGGACAAACCGTCCGACAGGTCATCTAAAATCGTGATTAACATGGCAGATGTCAGAAGGATTTGGCGCGTATTTTAGTTCCTGATACTCTTAGTTTCTGTAATTAAGTTTGAAAATGCGACTTGGTTTACCGGAAAAATAGTGTTGCAATTAGTGTTGGGATTTTATCCGGATAAATACTCAAAATGGATAAATACTCGATAAATATCCGTTTTTACTGAGTATTTATCCAAAACAGCGGATAAATACTATTTTATGTTTTCGTAACGTAAGTTTTGTCATTTTACTAACAAAAGGAATAAAATTAATGAAAAATAGACAATGCAGATTGGTATCGTACCTTATTAATCATTTTAACAATTACAAAACGCCGATATTGACAATAATTTCATTCAATTATGAATACAGTTAGTCAATCACTGTCAAAGTTAGATAAAAATATACATTTGTGCATTGGTTTTTCACATACATACATGAACTCATGCCTTTCTCCCATGGGGGTAGGCAGAAACTATTTAAGTAACGCTTAAATCATTGTAAAAATAAAACTACCTCGTGAAAGTCGAGAAAGATAAACAAATCAAATAACTTGACTTGGCTCGCGAGGTTGTCGACATTGTAGGATATGGATTCAGCGAGCAATGTGCAGTTTTGAGACCAGTGGTGATGTAATTATTTACCACAAGTAAAGCGCCTGCCTGAGTGCGAACCCACGACCTACAAGTTGTAAGTCGGGGCTGATACCACCGGGCCACCACTGCTATCGCCAATATGAAAGGCATGTCAGACTTTTACTGACTAAAACCCACCTGTGTTCCTTTAGTTGCCTGTGCCAGGGTAGGCTGTCTTTTAAACAGATCTGCAACCCTGGCAGGTATCGGTCCTCACGAACCCCTTCAATATGTTATGACATCTCTTTGAGGCGCGCGTGGAACACAATGCACCGTCGACACGGGCCTGTTCTTTACCGTGGCGAGCAATGGGTGGCTCGCCCCCGCAAGCCCGTGGCCACCGTGGCCGAGAGTCCACAATGAACTCCCGACGCCCAGGGCGTCTCTTCCTACGGTGGCTAGGGACATGAGGGCGCACAGACTGACTCTCCCTAACGCGCTCCACCTCCTCCTTCGCGAGCCTTACTTCTTCGCAGAAGGAGGTGACAACATCTTATGCCCTCTCGCTCCATACCATGGCCTGCATCAGGGCCGGACGCGAGAGATCGCCGCCGCCAATCGCCTCTACGAGGATACGGCGTTGCACCGCCCAAGCAGGGCAAACCTCCACTCTATGCTCCACCGTATCTTCCAGGCGATCTACACAGTGGTAAAATTTACTGAAACCTGCTTTTAGATTTTCTCAAATCCAATGACTCATTATCAGTATCTGTCTGTAAATATAACCCATTTTGTGTTGACTTCATTTCATATCCTTCAATATTATAAACACTAGAAGTGCATTGCATTTGTTGAACTCTTGTTGAAAGACAGGTTCTTTTATGGGTTCAAAAATAGATATGCAATGATATACCTAATCCCAAAAGTTATTTTCAAGTAAAGCTGCTTGTAGCATTTGACTTGACGATATATTTTTCTTTTGCGTACGCTGAGAGAGCGGCTTTTCTATTTTTCATACTCCTGATCGTAGATATTTGCCCTATTTTGTGTAGCATGGCAGGTTTAACTTTGCTCCCGTTACCTTTTGTTTTACGATTTGTTGTAGCTTCGATCGTGGTTTTTGGGTTTAGTTCTTGTGATTTTTTGACTGTCTTATAAATCGATGAACGCTGGCTGCACGCACGGAAAACTGAGCGTGAACCGAGCGTGTAAGCGAGAGCGCGAAACAAGCGATAGAGAGGCACGATCGGCCTTAGCGTTCAACTTGTGAAATCTATCTCTCTTCCACTCCATCGGCCAATACATCCGAGTAAAAGAGACTTAGAAATTATCACGTAAAATTATCGTCCGTATACCGACTTTACAGACAACCAATCGTTTTTTATTAAAGATTTTATCATATCTGCACAGTTTATAATTTTTTGAAACTACCGCATTTCAGTGCACCATGAGCCAGTAAATTCTAGTGTGTGCTGTGCAGTTTAAAGGCTCAACACCTTTAACTAATTGAAAAGCCCTTTGCATGTTTATAGCGTTGGCAAAGAACAACAACAACAAGCTTGTCTTCGCCGCATTTTTCTTGACTTTAAGAAGCTCTTCACAGAGATAATCAATTACGTGGCTATTCTCTACACTCTCAACAAAGAAAGATTCTAAATTTGTATCTAAAGACCATGCTCTATTAGAGACGTTTGGGCTTCTGACACAATTACAGCCCTGGCAATTGACATTAGAACTAAATAATGTAATAACGTAGTATTCTGAAAAGCCTAAATAACAATAAAAGTCATTAACATTTTAAAATAATCATCCGATGCGCAAAAAAGATATTTATCCATCATTTTGAGTATTTATCCGATAAAAATGAGTAAAAACGAGTATTTATCCGTTTCGGATAAAAACTCGAGTATTTATCCACTGCCCATCACTAGTTGCAATTAAAATTGTCCTTGCGCGCCTTTTACGTTTGAGTATGCAGCTGTTAAATAAATTATTTCGTTTAGAAACGCACACAGATAAAGACATAATCTGTGTAAGAACTTATCGTTTTTCCAACACGGACTTGAGCTCATAATTTGTCTACAATTTCCGTAAGCATTGTTTGACATTGAGCACACCTAGGTAAACACTAACTTGACAGAATAAGATCAACTTTTGACGTGAATAGGGCCAAGAGCAAGTCAAGAATGACCTCTCAACACGTCAAATGTTTCTAATCTCAAGCTATCATGGAAATTCTGACTCACTTACATACAATTATTTAAACTAAGGGCCCCCACACAGAAAGCGATAATAAGAATGCAACATATTCTAATTATTTAACAATCCAGTCGATAAATGCGTCCTACAGGATAAATTCAAGTAATTAAGAAAACTGAATTTGCATTTAGAGAATGATAAAATTCTCGACGACTTAATAAACTTGTAACGTAATAAGGAAGGACCTACAGCGAAGCGAACCCTTTGGATTTAAAACTCAAATCGGGTCCTTTTTGGAATGTCAGATGTTGCCCTGAAAAGGGTCGCAATTTTACCAAATAAATGTCTTTTACGATTAGGTCTGGGTTAAGACACTTTTTATAAGAAAAAAAAAAACAAAGTTTAACAAAAATTCAAATTGACACGTTCATTTTTGGCAGAGTTAAATTAGAGATGTAAGTCTGACCACACACTAAGGACACAAAAATGCATGTAGTGTGGGGCAGTGACAACTTTTAAAATATGGACTCCAATAAACTCAAAAAATCGTGCAATGTTGCATGATTTTTTTGAGTTTATTGGAGTTTACTCCTTAGAAATGGATTTTCATATACAAGCCTAAAAATTTATTGGGAATAAAATCAAATTTTCTCCATTACGTTACTTTAAGCGTTATATTTACTAATCTATATAATTTATAATTGTTCGTAAGGAGTAAACTCCAGTTGTGCGTCATATCTGACAAACACATTTTTTTTTAAGATCTGGAAAAATAAATTTTGTAACCAGCCAGCAAGTTATACCTACAACTTGCCAGGTTGATACCTATCATCAAGTTTCCTACGTTTTAAAATACCTATCTAGTCTTTAGCTTATCTACGAGTGCCACCCATCGTCCAACAACAAAAAGCAATCTATCTGTTAAGTCATGCAGATCACAGCATAAACTACTTCCTTATTGAATTTGTTCATTCTTGCTAGTGTTGCCACATGCAAGCTGCAATATTAATCGTTATTTTAAATTGAAAATAATAATTTATTGTCTATGTTTATTGATTTTGCACGTTCTATGCACAACAATGAGGCTGGATTAAAAATGAAACAAAAACTTAAAATATGTAATAATTGATTTTCCTGTATGACCATAACTTATTAAATGCTCTTGGGTATCAGAAGGCCAAATTAAACATAACTCCATGTGCAAGTAGCTAAAGAGCTTGATTTTATCCGATCAACTCCAATACTTCTTCATTCTCTGCCCTTGTCCCAATTTATTTGGGGTCGGCGCAACATGTCATTTTTCCACACTTCTCTATTAGGCGTCATCTCGGTAGTCATCCCTATTCTAGCAATTTCATCTTTCATGCAGTCCATCTATCGTTCCTTAGTTTTCCCCTACTTTTCGACACCAGCAAGTACCATACAAAAATTCAAAGCATTTCAAGTAACGACAACAATATACAAAACTGCTGAGCTGTATTTGATGGCTTCAATCGGATTAGCCAAATGAAATTACTTTGTAGGAACGTAAAATTGGAATTCAGATATTATAGAAAGACCATTTAAAGGAACTAACTTTGGAATGTCTTAATAAAATGCGAAAATAAACGCATATATATGTTTAGTGCATTTTGAAACCAAAATAAAGTTGTTGGTATTTATGGTATTAAAATAACTTGGTAGTCATGTCTACAATCATATGAAAAATATTTTATGTAAATCTTTACTTAGCCTGTAATTTTCTTCATATTGTCTGCTTTGGAAGCGATGAAGTTTGAAAATGTAGAGACGGAACTTACCTGGAAAAAAGAAAAGATTAATGAGTATGATATATCTTACTTATTCATTTTCAGTAGCAATAAAATGAAACATAGTGACAGAAAAATGTGGAAAAATCAAACTTCTTCACATAGAGGTAGGATAACTTAAATCATTATCATCACTGCGCAGTTTCAGCTAATAGCGCTTCCGTAATATTACAAAAGCTTTCCTCAGTAATCTCAAAGAGTTTATAAACCAGCTATATCTCTTTTCATCACTTAATTACAAAATATTCTAACGAAATGCATCGCGGAAGTCACACAGAACCACAGGGAATGGCAACATTTAATTATTTTAATTTCTCTAGTAATTAATTATCAGACATTATGAAATATCAGAATATTAATCTTATAATTGAAACTTAACACCAGTTATTTAATATGTATTTGTGGTTTAGGAGGTCATTGTCCTCTAAACATAGATAAAAAATATTAAGCGATTATGTCAGTAATTGTGCAAGGTAATTTTCTTGACCCAACTAATTGTTACTACAAATATTGTGGGGACATTAACGCCTTAGGCAGAATAGTAATATGCAATACATGATTAAAAATTGCGTCAGTTGTCTATGACTTTTCCTTTGTGCAAATGAGTGGACTGTCAAGCAGTGTGATTTTGCCCTACGGAACGCTTGTGTATTGGTCACGAAATGAATGACTACTAACCGAAATAGAAATTCATGGGATACGTCATCATTGTACCTATCTAAAGTTAATTCATGCGAATTCTGTGCTTTTCCAGACTCTGAAATATGCTCCTGAACTTTTCACAATAACTTATAATCAATTTTCTCAAACTTTCAAATCGATTGCCTTAAAATGCTAGCTTGTCTTGCCATATTTCAACTATGTTGAAGTCGGCTTCCAGTCTAACCGGATGCAGCTGAATTCCAACATTTAACATGAAGCGACACCCTATCTGACCTCCACAACCCAGTTACTGTGTAATACGATACCCTTTATTAAGACTGGTTATCAGAGTTTCGGGCTTCCGACGACCCGTAACAACTGTCAAGGTTCCATGAATGACACGGTTTAACGTGCTTTCCGAGGCATGGAGGAGATACGTGAAGATGGTCACTCATTCACGAATCAACAAGCGCAGCTTAAACCTGATCGATCGACCCGTGCAGCTGTTATAACTTAGCTACAAGCCCAATGTAAGTTACGAGTTTAAAATGTAAGCAATAATTCTACAATCTACAGTCCACTTCATTCACACGAAGACAAAGACAAACACCATAACAACCTAAATACTTACAAAGATTCTCAGAAAAACCTAGTCGTTCTTTAATACCTATCATAACATTATGATGACTTGCGTCAATCATAGACAAAACAATTATACTTCGGACCAAAACACGGTGACTGGTAACTCAATACGTCAATCAAATCCAAGCTAATGTTTTAGTTTGACAGGACAACAAACAAAGATTTGTAAGACAAACACTATAAGTCAACTTGTGTCAATTTTCTCAGAAAAGTTAGAACTTATGAATTTAGTACGTCACTGACTGTCAGGGATTCTGGCAAATCGTATGCCCAAAACCGTAGATACTGTTTTTAGAGAAAAAAAAACAGGTCGAACAAGAAAAACAATGTTTGACAAGAGTAAAAAGTTTTAGAGGAAAACTCTTGAGGACATACAACAAAAAAAAGTAAATTGTGATGCAAATCTTTGAGAGCTTATTTACTGAGATCAAGCTAAAACTTGAATCGCCTACAATATTAAACTGTTGACTGACAAACACTTAAATTTTAATAAAAAAATATACCGTCCTTATTGGTAGTCGGTTAAAAACAGTATCCTAAGATTAGAACTCGATTCGATTTTAAAACTCTGCAACGATTATATGACATCAAAAAGTAGGTACAAATCCTGACCCTATATGAAGGTAGGCAGGCAAATGGCATAAAAACAAAAAACATGTAAATAACAACGAAGGTTTTATATCAACACAATGGAACAGTTGCGTAAGTGCGTAAATAATTACCATAAACGCATAACAGATTTTGTATAGAGATGTTAAAAAAATTGGCGACCCTCTACCTTTGGACACGGTTTGAAAACACAATGCCTTGGACAAAAAACTGGCTGTCGATCTGATGTACAGACGCCAACACATCAAGCTGTACAATCTGTCTTTCTTTAATAGATTTTCAACTTTACTGCTATATTATTAGGTTCAAGATTGATTGGGAAAATTTTACAGTTTCGGGTACCTTGATGTGCTGGCATCTGTACCATAAGGTTAATTACAGTGATGTTATTTGATACTAGTTAGTTAGATTTCTTTACTGATAAAATTACTGGCCTGTTGTTCTACCGCTGTGTCTCGTATTCAGAGAATGAACATTGATCGTTACCTTTACCAACTTAACTCGATCTACTGCAAGGCTTAACTTTTACACTTATTATATTTCAGTTGTGACCATTGATCTCGTCCGTAAGCTGCGTTAAAGATTTTCGCTCCAAAAATTTCCAAAAATCAACCTCCGCACTGCAAATTTCAACCCCAAGGTGTCACCATCTATTTGTGTCATCAAAACTGATTGCTAACGTGCACTCTCAACAAACTTTGACGGGGAGTCATGGTTATTACAAACAGTTTAGGAACTCTATTCATTTTTGGCATTATGTGCAGCTTTTTTTAAATATAAAAACAGTATTAACAACAAGTTACTTAAAGTCTAGCCAAACTGTTTATCAGTTTCTCGGCAGTTGCTCTCGTCAAACAATAAGTAGGTGACATTTTTTTTAAATTCAAACAGTCAGTCAAAATCTTCCATTTTACAACTAAGTAGACATTTTCGCCAACGTGAGGTTTGTTACAAAACAACTACAACAATGAGAAATATTATTTTTGTAGAACTTTTTTAAATTGGTCCTTGCGAGTTCACTTTTGGGGATAGCTCATTCACTGACGTTGGCACCACGTACCTTTTTATACGCTTACCAAAATATGTTCTTACTTTTGGAAAAGCAACTGACTTCTTTTTTGATAAACGAGTTGGTTTCCAATACGTTCAACTTTGTGGTTTTGGTTGTTGAATAGTAGCCGCATTTCCAGTAAGGTACGTAATGCGCAGTGGCAATGGTCATAGCCACGAATCGCACCCATATGGTAATCTATCGAATGAACAACAAAAGAAACATCCATTTCCCTACTTAACAGAAGTCAGTGGCAAAATTTATTAGGGTTAGCAACGTTTAGAAAGCGCGCATAAACTAATTATAATGCAATTTCGCTTCACATTACACCGGCGCTTGGGCAACGGCGCGGGCGGCCATTTTACAAGATTTCGAATGTAACGCGCCGATTTGTTAACTGGGCTAATTGTCAAAACTGATTGACATTGATATTTCAGTTATTGTTTGAGTACTTAAATCATTTTGGATATTTAGGAAAAGATTGGTACCAGAAAGAGCAGCCGAGTTCTCTATGCATTTTACAACCATACTGTGATCATCAACCCCCGTTTTTTCGGTTGTTTTTTTTTTTGGGGAGGGTTATGTCCAGTAAAAGATGTCTTTCGGTAGGCATGCAGAAATGAAATCTAAACCACTTGCTTATTGAAATCAGAATTGTAGGTCTTGATTATTTAATTTAGATACTTTATCTGTTTTATTTTGCTGCCCGTAAAAAGTGTAACTCTTTCTTTTTACCATAGCTGGGTAAAAAAATGCGAAACTAAAAATGAAATTTAAGGTTACCCTTGATACAATTTGGTAAATCACGTTTAATGCAATGATTAACCTTTAATTACGCAAAAGTCAATCCACTTTTACCAGAAATATTTGCATGATTCGTATCAGACACTGAACAGAAATAATATGGCCGATCAAGTACGAACCGATTAATGTTTCCGGGATATTGTGCCGACAAACATCGGATATATTTTATGTGTTCCGTTCACATACAGTGTTGTTCCACGAAAAAAGTATCGAGGGCTTATTATAAGTGGGTGTTGTAAGGAAAGCGTTATGTCAACCGCCATAGGATTCTAATTCCAATGTAGGAATAAATTACGTTAAGTAACTAATTGTTTTTTCTTTCGTGGTTAGTATGAAAAAAAAAGAAATGAATGAATCCAGTAATTTTTCCTAATAATAATATGGTGATTTATATTAAGGAAGATAGCAATTCAACTGGGTTAAAAATGGGTATACACGATGATATATCACCGTATAGGTATTGCCAGTTCTAGCTGGCCTCGCATTGTATAGACTTTCGTACAATAAGAAGTCAGCTTATACTGAAATGGTATAAGCCTGATATGCCATCGTGCGTACCTCCAGCAAAAGCTGCCATAAGATATTTTGACGCCCGAGACACATTAGTGTAGTTGACAAACATTTGGAAACTGTCACAAAAATCGTATTTAGAACACCATAAGTGACGTTAGTTCCGATTTTGGCCACGCGTCAAAAAATATTTGAAGCGTTGAAGATATTAATGAAGCATACAAGCCAGCGAGCGGATAAATATGGGGTAGACCCTTAGCCCATTTGATGTTTTTTTTTTTTTGCCTGTGGATTGTTGTGCATTTTCAATTCTGAAATTTTCCTTCACTCTCTGATATAGATCACATTTACACGGATGTAAAAAATTGCAGCGGGATATTCAACTCTCAGTGTTGATCCGAGCATCGATAATCAAACGGAGTGCATTCCAGCGCGTTAAGAACAGGGTTGAAGATTTCGTCTCTGCGAAAGTGGACTTTATACAAGTGACCCAACTATCAATTACTTATTGCAACTTTTTACAACCACAAGTCCTTGTGAAGCCCAAATAAATTACCACCAGTTTAGTTTACGAACGCTCGTTAAAATGCATTAGACCATTCACAATTTCCTCTGTACACGAAATGTATGATTAAAAGGTAACCTTCGTGCTGCCATCGGTAGATGGTAGGTGGTAGGAGGTGGTAAGAGGTGGCAGGCCGACAGTGTGTCGTTTCTTACCCAACAGACGTAATTACAGGACAAACAATGAGTTTTGAAACCGCGCGGTACAGCCGGTGGTCGCACGATCTTGAGATCTGTCGGGGGCGCTAAAATGACGCTTCTATTTTTGTTTGAATTTTGTTTTTTGCCTAGTGGTCGCGAGCACTACTGCTATGAGGTTTTGGGGTAGATTCCCAGGTCGGGTAGTGTTATTGTGTTTTCCGTCAGAGATTTTTCAATAACAGCATGGACTTTGGATTTGTGCCGAGTTGATGGTAATAGGCTCGCCTCCTATAACATGGGACATTAAGCACATGTCGTGAAATGTGAGTGTATTATACACATCTGCTAAACCATTCGTGATGTTTATGTGTAATTTTTATGGTTATTAAAATGTGTCTCAAAAAATATCTTGTGAATTCTTCGAATACATTACATGACCGTCTATTATTTGGCTTAAGAAAATGTCCTTCGCTAGTTATAGATAAAATACATTGTTACTTTAGAATTTAACCTAATTATTACTATAAAAATTCGGATTGATAATTACTATTGGTAGTTACGAGTATAAAAACGTACATGGATATAATAAATATTATCCACACTTCCATCTCGATTAAAAACCTCGTTTAAATGCCAATTACGCCTAATAAATCAATAATAACAACATTTATAACTTCATGCAACACACACTACTTACAAAACTCACAGTCAAGCTCTACAAAGCAAGTGTAGAAACAATTTATCTATAAATAAATTGGCACTACAAATGAACAATGTACTTTATGACTGACTGATAATGAATGTTACGGCCTATCAATAGGGGCTTGTTATTATATCAACCTTTATTATATGAACTTGTCAAGTTATAACTTAATTATTGCAAGTAACTTAATAAATACGTGGTGGTAGGCTCTAGGCCTCGGAAGTAGGCCGGGTTGGGTTGAAAAATTTATTACGTTCGGATTGTTTTCTTCGTAACTGCCCGTACAGTCACTTGAAAAACACGACTATTTAAAGAAATTTACAGATTATTTGGATCAGCCTAATGTTAACATATCAGCTACTTAAAATGTATGCAAGAATATTACCATGTAAAACCCCCATAAACCCCATAAACCTCATAAACTAACCGCTTGATATGAGTTGATCCGATACTAAAGTACGCATAATACCTATAATGTGTGAAAAGAGGGTGTGTGCGTATGACCCCGGATTAAAGTGCAATCTTACGACTGGTACCGAGTATTCGCGATTCAAAATAGCTGTACGGCCGGAGCCGAGTATACCCGATTCAGCGTTACCAACCCGAACGTCACGATTAATTTTCATTCAATGTAGAAGAGCGCAAATTGCACGTAAAAAAGTTTTCAAGTAAAAATTTCATTAAAACACACAAATTACCTAATTGAGAAGCATCATCTTAGACACCCAGATGTAACGAAACATCGGGGGGGTAAAGGTTGTGACAGACAGCCGTGAAAAGCCTCTAGCTGCTGCACATTTTAGCGGCGCGGACTAGATTTCGCTTTTCGTAATTGATTTTCTGATCTTCATGCTTTTTAAAATTTTAGTCGGTCATGGCTTGACTAGTAATTAAAAAATTTGTTTAATTGTAATTCTGCACCCAATATAGTGTCATGAAAATTAATTTCTTTCTTATATGGATCAACGTTTGCCTTTTAATAATGGAGGTCCCCAAAAGAACAGTCATATAGTGACCTTATTGGTGATGTTCTTCAGAATGGTCAGGCGCGTAGTACTCGCAACAGCCGAGCCGTGCTGATAAAACGAGGCAAAAAGAGTATGAAAGAATTGTAGCTAGTGGTGTTTTTCTGCCTAACCCCATGGGAAGAAGGCGTGAGTTTATGAATGTTATTTACCTTTATTCTATAATCTGAGGTTATTTATATTCAAAATCAAAATATTTTTATTTCAAAAAACCCTACATGGAAACTTATGAAACGTTAGAAGCTAGGTGCACAGTTCCAATTTGTGGGTTCCTATAGAGAAGAGTCCGCAAGAATCTCAATAGTTACTCTTTTAAAAATAATTGGCTTTTACAATGGTTTCAAATTGCAGTGTAAATAGGTATGAGAGATATATTCCCGAGATACCCTGACTTTTAACTGGTACTATGCTTTGAGAACTTAAGGTTATATTGATCTCACTAGCTATATATGATGCTAGATCATACTGACTGCACAGCGTACACCGGAGTATAGTAACGTTCCTTGCTCTTTTGAAGAATCCATTTCAGATCTATAACTTGGTCACGATAGGTAAGAACTTTTAAGAAAATTGTAGACAAATTTACTTTACCCAAAGGGTTTCTGTAGATAAATATTCAATAAAGCCGTTCCTCCCTCAATTGTTGATTCATTTCGAAGCTGTTTAGTCATTCAAACTGTTAAAGGCTTGCTATTTTACAGTGTTTACAACGTACAAGACAACTGACATTGTCATTGTCAAAAGGTGTATATTTTTTTTTACAGAAGATAAAAAAACATCTATAGCGATCTTCTTTTTAGAAACTTCACTTTATGACATCCATAATTATTATAACTTATCCCTTGGAACCCATCATACCATCTGTTTATGCTTTTTTCTAAACTAGGACAGAAACCCTCGGGGCACCCTGATTTTACACGGATTTCTTAATAGATCAGGCGATGTAATCAACTTCTGGAGGGCGGTGGGCTGGTTGGAATAACCACCGACGGTCCCCATGGTCCACGCACAATGGTCCACCTGAGGACTAATTGCGGAAACCAAATCCTCTAATAGAGGACATGTGGCCTTTTAGATTAGTGCCTTAAATTTAAAAAAGTAAAATCCTCCATATTATGTAAGAGAGGTGAAATGTTGTTGAAGTATTTAATTCTTAAGCTTACAAGAACAAACATTTATACATATGGATATTTGTAACTAGCAGATTACCCCTATACATATAAGTTTGAATTAGTCTATAAGCTTTCTTCAACATAAAATCTATAAATAGACACAATATTGACATAATTTAGAAAACACGGAACACATGATTTTATGTGGAACTTAAACATAACCGACAAAATATACCACCAAATGTACCACCTCTACGTACCCATACAGGGAATACAATCCATTACAGAATGTTATGTTTGACAAAGTATATTTCCCAAAATGTACCGTATTTTTCTTCGTTTTAAATGTAGGTCAGTATTTAACAGTACAATGAAAATTAAATATTATTTTTATAAGGTCCAGATGACCCAACATGTACAGATTTCGGACGTAATTCGATTGTTAGCGCATCCTTCGTTTAATTTTATTGTATTGCCGCCTTCCACCGTTAACCGTTCAGTAAGTGAATACGTAACGATTTTTTTTTTTATGGGAAATCATCAAATGACTTCTCCCGCTCTGGGCGGAGCGGGAGGGCGTGTCAGACTTTTACT
The DNA here is from genome assembly GCA_932294355.1 of Aporophyla lueneburgensis. Lineage (NCBI taxonomy): Eukaryota > Metazoa > Arthropoda > Insecta > Lepidoptera > Noctuidae > Aporophyla > Aporophyla lueneburgensis. Next base: position 18,786,766 of record OW028735.1, read on the forward strand.
GACTAAAACCCACCCGTGTTCCTTCAGTTGCCCATGTGCCATGGTCACGGTATCTCTTTCGAACAATCTCGCAACCCTGGCAGGCATCGGTCCTAGTAGACCCCTTCAGTTTTGCTGACATCTCTTTGAGGCGCGCGTTGAACACTACGCGCCGTCGACCCGAGCTTGGTCCTTACCGAGCGGCGAGCTACTCATTGCTCGCCGCCCGCAAGCTCGCGCCTACGGAGGCCGGGAGTCAGCTATCGTCTCCTCCTGCGAAGGCTAGGGACGTGAGGGCGCAGAGACTGCCACTCCTTCACGCGCCCCGCCTCCTCCTTTGCGAGCATTACTGCTTCGAAGAAGGTGACGGCTTCCCATGCCCTCTCGCTCCGTACCATGGCTCGCACCAGGGCCGGGCGCGAGAGGTCTCCGCCGCCGATCGCCTCCACGAGGACACGGCGGTGCTCCGCCCAGACAGGGCACACTTCTACCGTATGCACCGTGTCCTCTAGACGATCCTCACAATGGAAACACCCGGGCGTATCCTCCCGCTTTATCCTGAACAGGAACCCACCGAAGCACCCATGCCCGGTGAGAACCTGCATCAGGCGGAAGGTGAAGACGCCGTGACGCCTCTTTATCCACTCCTCATAGAGGGGACTTACCGCCGCAATTGTGGCGTGCCCAGCGCTGGTTTGCGACAATCGTACCCGCCATGTCGCCATGGGATCCTGCCGGAGCTCTGTCCGCCGTGTCGCGATTTGTCGCGGCAGCAGAGTTTCGCCCCGATACGTAACGTTCACACATACATAATCAGACTATAATGTTCCCACTAATGAGACATAGGCCTCCTCTCTATCTTTGTGAGAGGAAGTGAGATATAATCCACCATGCTAGCCCAGTGCGGGTTGGTAGATGTTACATGTCTACGTATTTTTTTGGTTCTAAGTTATTCCGGTTTCCTCGCGATGTTTTCCGTCACCGTTTTGAGAGTAGTGGTGATGAAATTAAATATTAAAGTGCCTGCCTGGATTTCAACTCACGATCTATTTAACTCGTAAGTAAGGCCAATCAGTTACCCTGGCACATGGGCAACTGATGGAACACGGGTGGGTTTTAGTCAGTAAAAGTCTGACACGCCCTCCCGCTCCGCCCAGAGCGGGAGAAGTCATTCGATGATTTCCCAACCTGAAAAAAAAAAAAGTAAGGCCAATAGCACTCGGCTACGGCTATCACTTTCATGGGGTCATCACTGCAGGTGAATATTTATGATATTTTATTGTAAGGTTTGGGGCAGACATGATGTGTGTTACATCGTCGCATGACGTCAAATTACATACGTAACAAAAGCCCAATTTTAAAGGTGGAATTTCCCATGTTTTGCTTTTCTACACAAAAAATACTTTTGAACATTAGGATTAGTATCATCTCCCTAAGCCTTTCCCCAACCACTTTTGGATCGAATTCCCGTCTAACCGGATGCAGCTGAAAACCAGTAACTTACATGGGGTAACTGCCTATTTCTGCCAGGGTTGCGAAATTCGTTCGAAAGAGTTACCGTGGCAATGGCATATGGGCAACTGAAGGAACACGGGTGGGTTTTAGTCCGTAAAAGTCTGACACGCCCTTCCGCTCCACTCTAGAGCGGGAGACGTCATTTGATGAATTCCCAGCCAAAAAAAAATAATCTGCCTATCTGACCTCCACAATTCAGGGACATTGATGCACAACCTGTTACTAAGTTACAGCCAAATGATTTGATCGCGTAAGTATTGCACTTTTCAATGAAACAGCAGATGTAATTCCATCATTCCCTGAGGATTCTATCAAACATTCGCTTAGTCTTTATGAAATAGTTACTGGTACCATATATTTCTTTCACCCCGTTAAATCCATCTGGGTTTTCCAACTTTAAAAAGCTTTTTAATTATACTGTATGTCGACATTATCGACAAGTATTGCATTTATCAACCTTTAGATAAAAGTATCGCATGTGCAAAAGGCATGAACAAGATCTGATCTCGCAGTGCATTCATATTTGTGAAAAAAGAAGGTAGTTATAGTTAAAATTTATATAATTGTCACAGCTCGTGTGATAGCTTGTAAAAAGTTTACGTATTGACCCAGTGGTCTACATTGAGTAACGAAAGATTTTCTTCGTCACGATAGCAACTGAATTTATTTCTAAGTTACTGTTTACACTTGATTGTGGTGACCTTTATAGAAAAGGTTAGAAGGGTAATAGTAATAGTGTCCGAAAAGGCATTATTTATCAGCACCCTAATTGACCATACTAAATCACATTTTGAAGTATGTTACTAGTCCATTGCTTCATTTGTTCCGAAAATTTGTCGGCTCGCAACAAAAATAACGCAATGTATGATAAATGATAAATGACTTTATTTTTGCAAGTAGGTTTGTACAAACACTTTTACACGTCAATCATGTATTTTTTTAAACTAGATGAGGTCGGCATTTCCTATCTGACTACTCTGAGAAGAAACGCCGAAACAAACTCAGAGGTCACAGTCTCTTTTAAAGTCCAGACATAATCTTGATTAGATCATGTGAAGACCATGTGGATTGGTGTCTGACGTGGTCTTTTAAGGAAAGAACGCACAGCTTGACCAAGCCAGCCAGCCAATCCAATCAGCCTGTCCAATCAGTGCACGCATTTGTCAGTAATCATGCAGCTCCACTCAGAACTTAAGGAGGTCAATGATTCGACGAACAATACCAAAGAAAGGACATTTGTGTAGGTCGCACAAATTACTCAAACTGCCAGAAAATGTAAAAAATTAAATTAGAAGAAAAGGAAACCAAAAAAAGAACACCCACTTCGTCTTCACATTTACAATAATTAAAACAATATAATACTTTAAAAGTAAATATTCATGTCATTGTATAAGTAAAATTCATCAATGTCAATGTGTATATAAAATCAGGAAATAGTCCCGGTCTGATCATTTGAGGACCATGTACATGGGGGTGTCTGAAATGGTCTTTTGAGGAAGGAACCATACAGATTGAGTGGACCTGTCCTGTATGTTGTTGAACTGTCAAAATAAGAGCCTTTCCTAGTGTGAGTGTGTTACGGAATAACCACACAGATAGGTGGCAGATTAATATACTGGAAATTCTCATTTTTTAGGTTGTGAAGATATTTTTAATATGTCAAAATAGTAAGTCAGGATTATTAGCAAAAAGGGAACGCCTAAAACTTAAAAATCCTTGAACTCTTAAAAAATCTTTGTGCAACTGATTTGACCTTGCATCCTCTTTCAGAATACGCCGTTTGGTCTATTCTCGCACAGACACGCAAAATTCTTTAACTAAACTCGACCCTGATGGCTGTCAATGTTAAGACGAAGGTACTTCAAGTAGTTTATATAAACAATGGGCCTGCTAGGGGCATTAGCGTCATATAATTTTACAAATTCGCATTAAGACAACCTTGCATAGTTTGCGAATTATGTATGTACTCATTAATGCTTGAATTACGCACAGTCAACTGTTCATCATATAAACATAACGTCAGGTCTTGTTTCCCTGCCTGCCAGGGTCACGAGATTGTTCGAAAGAGTTACCATGGCCCTCGCATATAGGCAACTAAAGGAACACGGGTGGGTTTTAGTTAGTAAAAGTCTGACACGCCCTTCCGCTCCGTCCAAAGCGGGAGACGTCATTTGATGACTACCCAGTCACAAAAAAAGGTCTTCTTTCCCGAAATGGTTGGGCAGAGTTCACCCACATTTTGCTAGTTATGTTTAAGTCCCATGTAAGAGAAGGAGACCCTTTTGTTACATCGCATGACTGATCAGAGTTTCAGCTCATGGGGTTTAGTCTCTGGTTGAGCAGGGTTTCAAAATTCAGCTCTAAATACATTTGAATTTATCTAGCTGAACATTAAGGAACCCCCGGGAAAGACCGTTTAAGTAGTGACAGCCTTAACCAGTCAATTACCGTAATTACAGACACAATTAAAAACCATTGTGTCTATACCAAATGTGGTATCTCAGGGACTTAGAGGTTAATAGGCTAATTACGAGATGCCCTACAAAAAAAAAACTTGCTGAACCGGTCATCATATGCCTAGCCTTTTCCCAACTACATATGTTGGTGTCGCCTTCCAGTCTAACCGAATGCAGCTAAATACCAGTATTTTACATGAAACTACTGCCTATCTGACCCTACTACAACCCCGTTACTGGGTAACACGATGCCTCTTTGTAAGACTGGTTGTCAGTCTTTCGGACTATTGAGTAGTCGTAACGTCTGCCAAAGATCTACAAAAGACAGCTGGCAAAGAAAGATTCTATGCTGGATTATTCGCAGAGTCCTCTACCTTAATTACTTAATCGTGAGTACAGCGCTTCAGACTAATCTAGACTATTTAAAACCATGCCTAATTAACACGCCTCAAATAAAGGCATCAGCATCAGCACATAATAGTTGCGTCTATGAGAACCTTTTAACATTAAGACCAAACTAGAAATTATATTAACACTGGTATTACCTAATTAGCTATCACAAAGAGTCGTTAAAACTTCTCACATTGTAAAATGTTGCAGTTCCGTGATTTTGGTCGGCGAGTGTGTATGTAATTATTTTATACGATGAGAGTTTAAGATAATGGGTTGGGTTATGTTAGCTCATTTTGTTAAGTAACTTGGAAAGAAGATTCCGAATTAAGTGGCAAATACCTACGTAATTTACAGATCAATTAGCGTAAATTTTATTGTCTTCTCTAAGCGATTTAAGATAAGATTAAAGCCTGAAAGTAGCGATTTTCGACCTTTTTTTTTTTTTCAGGATGGGAAGTCATCAAATGACTTCTCCCGCTCTGGGCGGAGCGGGAGGGCGTGTCAGACTTTTACTAACTAAAACCCACCCGTGTTCCATCAGTTGCCCATGTGCCAGGGTCACGGTATCTCTTTCGAACAATCTCGCAACCCTGGCAGGCATCGGTCCTAGCAGACCCCTTCAGTTTTGCTGACATCTCTTTGAGGCGAGCGTGGAACACTACACGCCGTCGACCCGAGCTTGGTCCTTACCGGGCGGCGAGCTACCCATTGCTCGCCACCCGCAAGCTCGCGCCTACGGTGGCCGGGAGTCCGCTATGGACTCCCGACGCCCGGAGCGTCTCTTCCTGCGGCGGCTAGGGACGTGAGGGCGCAGTGACTGCCACTCCCTCACACGCCCCGCCTCCTCCTTCGCGAGCATTACTACTTCGCAGAAGGAGGTGACGGCTTCCCATTCCCTCTCGCTCCGTACCATGGCTCGCACAAGGGCCGGACGCGAGAGGTCGCCGCCGCCGATTGCCTCCACGAGGACACGGCGGTGCTCCGCCCAGGCAGGGCACACCTCCACCGTATGCTCCACCGTGTCCTCCAGACGATCCTCACAATGGAAACACCCGGGCGTATCCTCCCGCTACGTCCAACCGCTCCGTGTGGTGCCGGAAGTAATCAATAGCACCATCACATTTCTTCCCGTGGCTATTGTAAGAGGCGACTAAGAGACTTACTAGAGAATGAGCGTTCTCTATGCATTTAACCACCATACTGTGATCGCCAACCCGCCTGCCAAGCGTGGCGATTCTGACAAACCCCTCTAAATTAGCCTATGTCCAGCAGTGGACTTCGGTTGAAACGTCGGTTTCCAACAAACTCAATTAACTCTTATATTTACTTCTACGTGTTGACATTATAATAAATACGTATATATAATTGTTTAACTCAATGTTACTCATTGTGCGTTGGGAAAGTGGCTGACGTCTGGCGTCTGAACGTTTCATTGTGTTGCATTCACACATACGATTTGGCCACATCCTATTTGACAACTTCGAATAGATGCTATTGTATAAGTACAGTATATCGTATATGTACTGTATATTGCTTAAGTATTGAGGCTTCAAGGTTTGAAGGTTCTGGACTGAATTACATAATCACCGGGATAAAAGCGAATGCGTTTCTACTAGCATTATGATGAACACCAAAATTGTGTAACACTCTATAACAATCTTAATCATTTTGAAAAATATCTCTAATCTATACTTTAATACCTAATATTATATGTGAATACGAAAGTATCTCTACCTGTCTGTTACGCTTCTACGACTAAACCACTGAACCGATTTTGAAGAAATTTGATTCGGGGTAAGTTTGAACCCCAAGAAAGGACAATATTTTTATCCCGCGACTTCGTTTACGTCCGCGTTAACCGACATTTATGTGGACGAAGTCGCGGGCAAAAGCTAGTAACAAATATTGTATCTGAGGAAGTTTATCGGCTCTTGTAATCCATAAGCAATCAGTGTATATGTATTACAAAAGCCGATAAACTTTCTCATCTTTCACCCTGATAAGTTGAAAACTTCAAGCGATATATCCTACAGAGGAGTTGCTTCATTAGGAATTTAAATGAACTACAAACATGTGTATATAAGAAGATATTCTCCGGTACAAAACTGACCACACTCATCCTAGTGTTAGAATCAGTAATGTATGTTTAAAGCGTGGGCCAAACGCATTGTGAACAGTCTTTGTATGCGCGTACGCTGAATAGCACTGCATGTGGTATAGCAAGTATCTACCGTCAAAGAGGCGAAAGATTAATAGGTTGACGAAGTGAGTCTGTATTTCTTTGCTTACTAAATGGCCAGTATTATTTGGACTGCGGTTGACTATGGAGTTACTTAAAGACACTTCTATTTTATTTTATTGTTTAAAGGTATAATATTTACTAAATAATATGTACATGTTTAAAAAGAGGGAATAGAAGAGATCATCGAAAAATTCGTCGGCATCAACAGGAAAAGTGGTCTAAAAGCAACCAGCATTGCTACGTTATACATATGGAAATCTTGATTGTTTGAGGGGCTACATTAATTTCAATACTGGATTTGACAACTATTTGTTCGATCTGTGTGATAATTGGTTGTCATAGGCATGTGATGTAAAGAAATGACGAACATGCAGTGAGGAAAGTTTTGATTATGAATTGGGATAGCTCTAAGTGTATGGGAAGATTAAAGAACCGATGGAAGAAGTGTGTAAAAGATGACAGGGTTAGAAAGCAAACGAAGACCGTTAATAAAGATGTTTGGAGAAGAGCGACATGCTGTGCCGAACCCGAATTAAATTGGGATAAGGGAACCAACCCTTATAAGCTCCTGGTATAAGGTTTTGACATTTAGACTCGTTCCTTACCCTGAAAATTGTCGAATGCAAGGTCTGCATATGCTGGCTTTGAAAGAAATATAGTGGGTAGTATGACATTTATATCAACGGGACATTATACAGGGTGCATTATGAACTCCAGCAAGGTCGACGCGTCTTGCGTTGCGCCCACGCAGGCTTCATCTACAAAAGCTTTTTAACTTTGACCTCCTTACTGCTTAATAGAATATTATTTTTTCAGAGATCAGAGATAAGATACAAGATCATCTCGTTCATAAGATCTAACTGGGTCAGAATTTAAATGCATACATTATTTTTTGTTTTGGAAGTCTGGCCAGTACAAAATGTATGCCTTTAGGCATCTAGATACTAAGCATTCTCTGTAAATCATTGAGAGGTCTGTAAACTGCATATATTTTCACCATGTAATCATTTATGGTGAGATTATTATCCAAATAAATATTATAAATGCGAAAGGAAGTTTATTTGTTTGTCACGCTTAAACGGTTGAACGGGTTTGCATGAAGTATAGCACATATATAGGCCTACACACGTACATATGGATCTAGTAAAGATATAGGCTACTTTTCATCCCGGATTGCAAACGATGTCACGGTTAACAGGTAGTCTTCCATATAATAAAAAATGTAATGCTGTTCGTTGGTAAGCTCATCATTTGAGGTTGGTAAGTTTGAAATTTTTCAGTAAAGCCAAGTAGGCTTTACTGAAAAATTTCAATAATACCGTTGAAAAGTTCCTGGAATTTCTTCAAATTAGGGAAAAACTAAACGACTTTTCTGGCATGAATTATTAAAACTAAAACAGGATGACGTGAGTCGGGTGAACTAGTTATTCTATAAATCTTCATAAGCATATATAGTATGTACATATATATACTTACCGCCAAACAACAAAGTCGTCAGTAGGTAGTACTAGCGATCAATGTCACTTAAGTATTTAGACAATTACAATGGTTCCGCTCTGAATTGCCGAGATTTAAGACCGCTGTGCACTGAAGCGGAACGTGGTACAGTTCTATTATTAGTGTGGATGTAATCTCTTAGCTTTTGTGGATAAGAAAATGTATTAGTAATTCAGGTTTACGCTCAAAAGAGACTTTCTTGAATCACTTAGAAGCTAGGCTGGTGGATTTATCTTCATCCACAGCAGGACTTCAGCCACTGCTAAGCATAGGCCTCTCTTTTATTGTGCCAGTGTCGACGCTCCAATGCCAGCCTCATTCAGGTTTTGACAGACTGGTGGAGTAGCTTAAAAGAAAGAACAGGTGACCCCAAGAGGGTGTTGGGAAAGAGTATTGATATTATTTTAATGATAATAATTCAGTCAAGGCATATTTGTTACAGTCGCAATTTATATTTTGTTTAACATACAGCCTGACGCTGACCTGAAAATTGCAAATAATGTAAAAAAAATAATGGATTTCGTGGGCTACCCCTGAATTGCGATTATAATTTTGCAGTGCAATTGTGCATTATTTTAATTTTGCGGGATTTCTTAGCACCTTCTCCTTGGGTACTTCGTAGCGTTCATCAATTTAAAATACTCCAACTATACTTAAAAGTCAGAAGACATATTGAACAGTGCCTAAGATCAGCGAAAACCATCAAATAGTTACACCTCAGTATGCGCCTACGCTTCTTTACGAACAAGTTTCACACGGCGACGTAAGCGCTGCGTAACTGCGGCATGTTAATGTGTTTGAAATTAATTTATTGCCAGCAATAAGGGTAAGGTAGGGGGAATGCGGGGTAGGGTAGAGCAGTGGTGGCGCAGTGGTAACCGCCGCAACTTACGTGTAGTAGTAGGTCGTGAGTTCGAACCCAAGCAGGCGCTTTATTTTGCGTTAATTATTTCATCACCACTGCTTTCAAAACGGTGAAGATATGCCGATTTCCTCACGATGTTTTATCGTGAGGAAACCGGCATGTCATAGAACCAAAAATTCGAAGACATGTGACATCTACCAACACGCACTGGGCCCGCGTGGTGGATTATGGCTAGAGGATACAATCCCGGGATCCCGAATCTCGGGATCCCGGGATCCCGACCGTTTTCTGGCCCCGAAAATCCCGGGACAGTACTTGTCTAATCCCGGGATTTTCGGGATTGCCACAAACAAGTCTAATTTGTATTCCGTAGTCCGTTGCGCCTTGATGAACCTTGCCTAGATTATATGAATAGCAGTTATTACATAACGACAAAAAACAACCCTTAGATACGCCGTCGTAAGATACGTACCTACTATATAATATACAGTACACACTAAACAGGTACAGTCCTAATATATAATAATGTTTGCCGTAGAACTTAGACGGGACTTAAAGGAAAAGTTACAGCTGGAAATTAACAAGAGTATGAAATCCCCAGATCCTGAAGTACAAGTACAAAATGGATTGGGGTTTGGCAAATATTGTAGTATTAGACCTGAAATGAGCCTGTTCAAAAATGGAGGAGTTCCTGGATATCACTTAGAAACAGCATATAAGTATCTACACGTATTGTCTATTCCTCCAACCAGCGTAGAACCTGAGAGAGTGTTTTCAGCTGCTGCTTATGTAGACAGGCTTGGAAGTCAAAGATTGGTTGCTTTGATATTTTTCTGCGATTATATTTTCGAAATTTTAAATATTTTTTTTGTGTTGTTTTTTTATTTCATGCAAAAGTATAGTTTTTTTGTTTTGTCTTTATCTTTTCTTATTATATTGTGATTTTTGTTGTGCAAAGACATAAAAGATTTTTTTTTAAATTATTTAAGTGGTTTTTTTCATTTTAGCCCATTTAGAAACCACATAGTCTAATCCCGGGATAGGCCCGGGATCCCGGGATTACGCTTTGAAAATCCCGTAATCCCGGGATTGAAAAACATGCTCGGGATTGTATCCTCTAATTATGGCCCACTCCCTCTCACCGAGAGGAGGCCTGTGTCCCAGCAGTGTGAACATTATAGGCTGGTGATGATGCATAAGGGTACTATTAGACGTATTTATTCAATCAAATATATAGGAAATACAACTTGGATGATATGCTATTGAAACTAGGACTGCATTCCTAATTAGTGAATGTGGTTCTCTGCAAAGCTGAACCTGTTTCGAAGCCAGATGCCATGTGAAAGGACTCTTTTGCCAGATTCGTAGAATCTTCGAAGGCACAGTAAGTTTACACATCTCAATTGACACAAAAAATGTCAAATCATTGTACTTTGGTACGCATTTAGAATAATAGCCAAGATTAAAAGATATTCTTACAATGGTAAGTAAGTCAGATTTATAAAACTTATACTGAAGTATTAATCGACTCTCGTCTCTAAGTTTACCTACCTGAAGACCAATTCTCGTAATTGAAAAGAAATCGTTAAAAATCTAGTCGCAGTCTCATCTCGGCGACAGTCAAATGTCAAAGTTTTCCATAGGAACCTAATATCCTTAGGGGTGGGTTTGGCTTTTGTATTTGGCTTAATTAAACTAAACTCTTTGAATTTGAGTTTTTTTTATCTATTGTTTTTGCCATGCAGAATAGAGGACATACTCCACCGATTTTGTAACGTCCAAAAGTTTTCCAAAGACAAAACTGCTATTTTTCGAGGCAAAGGAAGCTAATTCCACATTATGTATATCATCGGAGTATATCTAAGTACATACACAAGACAAGTACATTATCACAACCATTCAATTACATACGTCCGTCACCTACTTGCTCACTAGTGTTGGAACATTAGGAAGTCACCGTGCGCGAAGGAAATAGTGTTGTGACACCGCCATTTTGTTGCAACTGTCAGATGATATCTGTCAACTGTGATTTTTGTTGCATGTTTTTGAGAAAATTAGTGGGTTTCTTAATTTGTATTCTGTTGATGCATATTAAGCGAATTACTTAACGTAGTAAGAGTGGATATAACCAGAGATATACTGGTAAATCAGATATGACCCAGTTTCAGCGTCAGAGATAGAAGAGTCTTTTTATACGTTTTTACTTTAAACAATTTATCATGCATGCAGCAATGCCAATTATTTTCAGGGCTTCATCATTATAATTTCAGCCCCAAAAATCTCTACTGCTGGACACTATTTTTTTCCTAATAGGCCTTCCTTGTCCCGCCTCTTCGGCTGGTTTTTTGCTTTATTTTAATGCCTTAATCTACCTTAAAATAATGACCTACTGCTCATGCATTAACCCCTTTATCTTCAATAATCTTTCATACAAATTATGTGTAAGAGATTCTGTATTTGATATTTCTACCAACAAATTTGATATTTATTACTACGTCTAGTACTGTCACTATTGTATTTAGCCGATTATTCTATTGATATTGAATTTACAGCCAATATTCACGCCGCTACTGTATTAAATCAGGCTGACTCATAGATCCTGTATGAAATTATGTTGTCTATACACGACAAACAACCTATTAAGAACGTACTGAATTTATAATCTGTACAGGGTTCGGTATGTTCTCTATTCAAAATGATTGTGACTGACTGAAAATACAGACTGTAAATAAAAAAGTATATCGGTCGGTTATTGTCCTATCGGACGGCAAAGATATGTAGAAATATTTTCTCAAGACGGGTTGGCGATTTAAAAAAAGAATGGATTTTCTAAATTGGTGTAGCCTTGCACCATGGTCGAATGATGTCTTAGAAGGTACAACCACTATTTCCCTACACAAGAGTTCCAGTAAGCAAGGCAACATCATATCAGTGCCTGAGGCCCACTTGCACCACAAATTACTAAATACACAACATAATATTATGCCTGTTATGCCCCAAGTGTTAGACAGCGGTATACCTTTAGTACAGCCACATTTCGCCAGTATGTTTAAGTCCCATGCAAGCCTATTGTCCTCAATCGGGCACGAATCAAAACTTCAGACAGCTACTTAGAAATTTTTGAATATTTATTAAATTCTTGTTATTGTGAAAAAACTCAATAATGCTTGGCCCGACCTGTCAATCGAATACAGGACTACATGCTCACCAGTAGCGCTTGTGACAACTAGACCAACGAGGCAGGAAAAAACATCGTTCTATTTCGGTTAATTGTTTGGACTTGGCAAAGACAGAACGATGTTTTAAAAGTTTTTTAGTGATTTGTTCTTCAATCATGTATAAGAAACTGCAATACATTTTCTTAGCATTCAGGCTACGGATACTTCAACCCGTAAAACCATTGCCAGGCATAATAAAACTATTAAATAGTCGATTCCGGAAAATTATCAGGAAATCATCTTTTTTGCGTTATTACTTCCGGATTTGAAAAGGAAAATGTATAAACAACACTATAGGATATTATGAGATGAACAGCTTAAGGAAATCAGTTTCATAATAGTAATTAAATCTTCGTTTGGCAGGCGTAACGGCAGAGTTAGTGATGGTGTTCGGAAAATTGGAAACCATTATTTAGAATGCCAAAGGTGCGTGTTATTTTGATATGCAATTTGGGAGCAGGTTTGGCAAATATTGATTAAATTAGAAATACTGGTTCAGAGGGGCTTGTGGCTACATAATAATAGGTTGGGTCGATCACGTTAAGCTACGCTGGCCGCGGTTGGTCCGTGGATGGGTGGCTATATTTTCATATCACGACCTCTCCGTGCCTCGGAAATCGCGTTGAGCTGTTCGTCCCTGTCCCGGTGATTAAAATACTTCATAGATTTTTTTTTTATATTCGGGGTTAGTAAGATGTAGAGTAGGAGTTCCCAAGAAGAAAAACCAAACACGAAAATTTAACTTGAAAAAAAAACATAAATCCTGGGTCAGAATCGTTTAAATTTGTTTGTTTTGTTAAAAAAACAACTTTACGAAATAAACTTCAAACAAATTTAATTCTTTTTCGTGACAAAAAGAGCACATTGTTTTCAACGTACTCATTTTTATCATGAAAAGAATTTGAGGCAATTAGAGCATGAAAATATTATTTATACAACATATACTATTTATTCAACAAACTAAAGTTTGGTAACCCCTAGTTTAGTCTCCCTATACAACATTAATTTTTGTTTATGCGAAACCCGAAACACGGGTCTAGTATTTTTATGTAAAGAATCTATGAAAAAAAATTCAAAACTGTATCATTAATAATCACAAAGTTATAAGCTTGATAAGTTACCTGGTTGTCCACGCAAAAACTTATGCAGATCATCACAAACAGCTAGTGTACGTACCATCTCCGTGTAATGGACGTTTGAGTACGAGAAAGACATGATAATTTTAAAATATACGTATTGTCGTTCGGTGTCCTACTTGGAAGCGTAATTAAATATTTTTGGTACAAAATATAACATGGTGTAAAAATTATTGGAATCGATTCAGTTACTGATTCTGAACAAACTGTATTCAGGTTTCGCATATACTAAAAATAATCTTGTATATCTAGCTCTATTCTCCTATCGCAGAGGCACTTTCTAGATTTACCATGGAAAATAACATGCATTTCATACACATGCTAAAGTATAGCAAACTATTTATAAAGCTGTCAATTTCTCCCATTTTTTCTGTAAGACGAAGAGAGCAATACACTACTTTTAAGTTTGGTTTTTTTTGGTGTAAAGAACCTACATATATACTTAAGTTATTATTTGTTCTCATTTCTACAACGTTCGCGATACATTCCTATGTACACCTACCGAGATCATGGATATACTTAGTTCAGATAGTATACACGCAAGTAACTATTGTTCTCCATTTTGTAACAATGTGCCCATGGCAACACTATTGTATGGCTTTGTTTACTAATAAATATCTATGAATAAACTGTTGAAATTCAATTTTGTTTCCTAAAGTAGTTGTTGTAGTTAAGTTAAATTTCGTGTGTTTTAGTGTATGTTTCATATTTTAGTTACAATCTCCGTAAATGTTATGCTGTTATGAAGGAAATGCCAACGGATTCGTGTATTGTTATGAGCAGTTCAATTAAGAATAGATATTGGTTGAGTTTATACTGCAATAACATTGTTTGGACGTAAAGAATACCTTTCTCCCCGTGCGTGTAGTAAAAGGCGACTAAGGGACTTACTAGAGAATGGGTAGCAGCGTTCTCTACGCCTTTGACCACTATACTGCGATCGCCAATCCACCTACCAAGCGTGGCAATTTTCTTGAATCTTGGAGAGCCCCCTAACCAATTTTTGTGTTGATTATCTTGTTCATTTTATACCACCCTTTAAATCATAGATGAGAGATCATAAACGAGAAATTAATTTGCACCTTGTGCACAAGGTGTAATTTGCAAATTAATTTCTTCTTCTTCTTCTTCTTTCGTGTCGATGGTACACGTACACTTTTTACTATATTGTTTGAGCCCAGTAGGTGGCCACGTTAATACACTCGTACTGCGACACTAAACGCCCGGCGCACCCTGGACAGCTAGCACTCGGTAACGCAGAGTCTAGCTGACTAATCCTTTCACCACGATGGTACACCGTAATTAATTTCTCATTTATTATATAAACCTGTCTTGTAAAACATAGACCAGAAATATGTAACACATACCAAAGATAAATAATTAAATCCTAGATTATCTGTGCTACATACAGAACATATTTAAATGTAGGAAACAGTAATAAAACACAGGTTTTTATGACAATACCAAGTAGCGCCATAATGGATCTAGGTTCAACGATTAAATTCTTTAAAATCATTTTAAAATACCAAGTGGGTATACGGCAATTAACTAAGATTTTAATTACTGTGTTATCTACTCTAGATAAATATTACATATTCATATTTATAAATCATTTATAACTTTTTTATGTGTCAGGTTAAAGAATGTTGATGTGCCTTGACCTATTGGGCAGAAAAATTCTCTTCTTAAATAGTGCAGGCTGAAAATAGATACTAGGTACACAGGGACTTAATAGGAAAGGATGGATGAAGGCAGAACAAGAATTCAAGAGAATAAGCAGCCGACAACCTCATAGGTTGACCTGCGAAATGTTATTCCTGACTGGCCTATTAGTCTAGTGGTTAGTGATCCTGACTGCTAAGAGTGAGGTCGAATCTTTGTGTGATGAGCACAATCATTTATTCTGTCTCGGTGTAATTTATATATAATATTTATGTATTTAGAAACATATAAGTATGTTTCCCAGTTGTCTGGTTGCCATAGTTCAGGCTCTGCCTAGTTTGGGATCAGATAACGGTGTGTTGGTTGCCCTAAGATTTTATTATTATCTATACTTATACTTACTTATAATAAAATTGTAGAGAGGTCAATTCTGTACATTGAATATACATTCAAAATTAATATTGGAGGATGAATGGTGATCGATACTGATGCCAAAAATACAATCAGTATTTTTTTTGTCTGTCTGTCTGTCTGTCCGTCTGTCTGTATGTGCACGCATGGGTCAAAAACTACTGAGGGGATTTTAACCAAACTTGGTACGATTATAGTCCATACTCCTGGGCAGGTTATAGGCTATATAACATAACGCTAAGACACATAGGAGCTGAGCAGTGATGATAAATTGGAAACAAGTCGGATAAAAATGCGATCATACACCAAAAGTGTGTATTACATCTATACTTATATGGTCTTCAAATGATCTACAAAAAAGTCCTCAATAATATATTTATCCTACTAAATTCGGAATACAGTTAGTTTATAACCTGGATTAACACATAGAGTACTTTTTATCCCGGTAGTATGTTCCCGCGGGATATTTTCCGACCTCCACGCGGGCGAAGCCGCTGGCAAAAGCTAGTTATTCCATAAATAAAAAAAAAATATGACAGTAACAAAATAAAATGACTAAAGGTTTTTCTTGTCTTTCGATACATCAAGGTATAGCAGTGGAGTTCTAAAGGGTCATGGGTGATAATATCTTTCTGCAAATACTTTAATAAAAAACCCGTTATTTACAAAAGGGCCCAGCAAACTTTATTAAAACAATGTTACTTAATCTTTCTTAACCAAAAGTTCAATATGCCAGTCATAAATCAAGTTAAATCATCTTACAAGCTGGCCCACGGTTATTAAGTCGAGACAAAAGTGATTATGTATGTATCTGCCCCGCCCACTGCTGGTTACAAGGCTGCCAGAATGTGGTACAGAGGTAAGGTTGTGCTTATCAGCTGTTTGGTCAAGGGTACCTAGAATATCATTTGTTGTACCTGCACCGAATATAACTTTATCTATATTATGTTCTTACTGCTGGACCCAGACCTCCTGTGTCTTCAAGAGGATGATTAAAGTGGGTACTTATCTGCCACGCGTTTATTCGCTGCGTATTCGCTGTGTATTCGCTATGTATTATTTTTGCTTTGCTTCCAGGACATGCCGGTTTTCTCACGCACCGTTTTGAGTAGGGAATGCAATGTCGATCTCACGAGATCTCGGCCTTTTTTAGCGAGATTGATCTCGGACGAAAAAAGGGCGAGATCTCGCGAGTTTAACGAGATTGTACTCGAGCATTAATTTTAAAAAAAGAAAGGGCCTTCTCAGCGGCTGGTTATCTGGCCAAAAAAAATAAGAAGCCGTTTAGCAGACGATTCTTTGGACATTTTGTGCTTCTTAAGGAGCTACTTTCAAAATAATTCGTAATAATGGCTTGAGATTTGAACTGAACAAATCCTTCATTTGATCGGTATATTTTGTTAATTAATCTGTAATTTGTAATAGTCTGACTAGTTGGTATCTACTGAGTAGATATAGGTTTATATAATTGATAATAATATCTCAGTGTAATAGTCAACTCAACTTAGAACATAAGTTTTTTTTGACTTCTCGTTGTTTTGTTTGTTATCAAAGAACTGTTTTATTACTAAAAGATATTTGTTTGATATTAGAAGAGAAGACTGGTTATTTCTTTCAAACTACATTTTTTTTCCTAATTTATTCAAATATTGTGATAATTTGCAAAAAAAAAATATACAAAACTGCCAATCTCGCGTGATCTCGAAATTGGCGAGATCTCGCAGTATTGTTATTCATAAACTCGCGAGATCTCGCTTGAGCCCCAATCTCGCGAGATTTGCATTCCCTAGTTTTGAGAGCAGTAATGAGAAAACAATATAATTACACAAAATAAAGCACCTGCCTGTGTTTGAATCCACGACCGACGACTGGTAAGTCGGGACCTTTACCACTGGGCCGACACTGTGGCTAGTCCTAGGACACATGGGCTTTATCCAGCTGGTGGAATTTGCTTGTTTTTGTTTGAACGCGTTATTCTCTAGAACCAACTGTCGGATTAAAAAAAAACTCATTTAGCATTTGATAGATCAATTCTCGAGGAAGGCTAAAGACTATTTCACTCACACTGTGATCTTAAAGAAACGAATAACTAGGAAAAAAGATAAACGCTAAGCTAAAACGTAGTATATGTATTCTGTTAGTCGGCGGCGGAACAAGAAAACCAATCCTGTTATAACTATTCTACGATTTCGTTAAAGTTAATAATTAATTTTATGTTTTCATTACATGTTAAATTCTATGCAAATACTTGTAGGCCAGTTACGACAGTTACTAATATTCATGTTAACCTTTAAAACTTAGTTCAACATGTTCAAACCTTTGTACGTTTCGTTACTTGGCTTACTGTCAGTTTTCTGTCGACAAACTGATTCCTGATAACTCGAGATTCTCGTCTCAGCGGTCACTTACCTGTAAAAAGGAAAATAAGAACATGAGTGGTGTGTTTTATATGAAAAATATACATATTTTATTATGTTTTAAACATTAAGTATGTAATAATAATGCCACTGTTTATCTTCTAACAGACTTTCACGAGTTTAACGTAGTTATGGATTAGCATCGTGTCAGTTTAGATATAAGTGCACTTTAACTATTATATAAAGAGTCTATTACATAATTCAGACCTTGAGAAAACCACTTTTATGGTTCCTGGATATGACATTACTTCTACGAACGATGTCACAAATTGTTCTTATTTTATTAACCGACTTCAAAAAAAGGAGGAGGTTATCAATTCGACTGTATTTTTTTTTGTTTGTTACCTCATTATTTTTGACTGGGTGAACCGATTTTGATTATTCTTTTTTTATTTGAAAGCTGGTGCTTTCCGAATAGTCCCATTTTAATTTGGTTCCATTTGGACAATGGGGTCTATGTGAAAACCATATAAGTCTTAAATTTGCATTACATATTTGCGCGACAAATGAACGAATAACACGATTAAATTAGTGCGGACTATCTACCATAACTAAAAAGTTAAAAAATAAAAACTTTTTACAAAAAAAAACAACCGACTTCCTTAAAAAAAACACTACAAAGTCAAAAATAACTTTAATTTCGGAAGTCGGTGGCAAAAACCTTAAACACCGACTTTCGAAATTTAAGTTATTTTTGACTTTGTAGTGTTTTTTTAAGGAAGTCGGTTGTTTTTTTTTTTGTAAAAATCTTTTTCCAGTAGAGTCGCACGATCTTTAACCCTTTAATTGACATAGAAATTTGATAACGACAGGACACTCGTAAAGCCGGAAGAATACATAGTTATTTAAATTAAGCAACAGATAAAATAATAATAAACAAATCAACGGAAGGAAAGTAAACATTTTTACTATAAAACATAACATAATACAATAATAAAATAAGAGCACAGTGGTGTATTATTAGTAGACGCGATTAGACTGCAGTCAATGATCGAAAGTGAACGTAGACACACACATGCGCACACCGCGTGTGTGTCTCGACACGTGTTGTGTCTTTTTGTTTGTATGTGAACACGTGTTGTATCTTTGTGTGTGTACGTGAACACGTGCTGTGTCTGTGTGTGCGTGTTGCGTTTGCGTCGCAAGGAAATCGCGTTGGCGCAGACACAGGGACGATGGAAGTGATCTTGTCACGTAGTGATTTCTCCCATTTATTTTATGATTTTAATGGCACTGTGAGGAGTTTATTTTGTCATTAAACTTAGGTTAATAATGTGTACATCGTCTTACTAGAGAATATATTTTTTACCAGAAGAAATCCAACTATTTATCTCGACGAATTGCGAATGTTATTCGTGTCTGCAATTAAGAAATATGCCTATTAATTTTGAGTTGAGTGAGTATTTCTTAATGTTTAATTATAATAGCTAAAATATGACTAACACATTTATTAAACTCATGCATGCTTAAAGATAAAATCATGTAAAAATTCTTAAATGATAAAATATCACTATCGCTTCCAGTGAATTTGATATCTATCGTAAAACCAAGTAGCAGATAGATCACGACCGACAAGTTACGGTGAAAATCTTAACACGAAACGAATTATATTACCGTTTCAATATCGATTTTATATCGATTACGTCCGCAGAAAATTGTCAAGGAAACCGCAATTCTGTTAATTTTTCATTATATTTTGAGGTACCGGGAAATGGTAAAAAGTTGCAGAATAACTCACAAAATTCGATCAATAGAATGTGGACTCTATTGTTAAACTTACTGTGTGTATTTTGAAATGAAGTTTTGAGAGAAATTTTAAGTGTAAATCTTTCATATGTATTATGCAAAACGTTAAAAGATTAATGTAACAAATAATGTTATTATTAGAATAAAATCTCGTCTCTCTCTTTTGGCCTTGAAGTCAGTCTAGTTCGCCGTGTTATTTATATAAAATTCTGACTATGATTAAATATTTATGCATGTCAAGCGATTGACCACCGTCAAGCATATTTGATTGGTCATTCTCGGTTCTAAAATAATTTGATGAATCAATTGACATGAAATTTCAAAATCAGAAAGTTTAATATCCAAAATTATATTTTCTTTAACTTCAGAAGTAAAAACTTAACTTAGCACTGATTAACACCCCATGATGCCGAGATATGTAAAAATATTTAAATCAGTAGATTACGTATCCAAGATTTTACTGCATATCCCATATGCAACCCTTAAAATAGTATCCAAACCCCCAACATTTTCAGACGACACTTATCTTTAAGATTATCTTAAAATTATTTCTGTCCCTACAATACTCCCTAAAACGACAGAGACAGCATCTTAAAACTGAGCTACAAAATGAGCCGCAACAATTTCAGTTACGTCATTCATCAAATCTACATCTCAAAAGTTATCAAGACTACACTTTAGATCAATCTTTCATAGAGTTGTCGACAGCTCAGGTCTTAGACCTACAGAATCAAGATCACCTGTTAGCTACAGTTGTTACTATTACAGGTAGAAAACAGTCAAGTATTTCTCGTATTTATAATAAACGGAGGCAGAGAGAAATGCTATATTGGACTTGTGTTTGTAGTTAGGCCTCCTACAGAGCAGTGAACTAAGTTGTGTTTCTTACAACAGCAAATAAAGACATAAGCTCCGGTCACAAGGCGATCATCATTATGATATTCTGCACCTACAATTTTGGGATCATATGGTGGTTTTAAATCGACTACTGAGATGACAACTAAAAGAGAGAATAGAAGAATCAAAACTTTAAAAAACTCTCGACACGAACAAAAACTAAACTAAAAACGAATATAAATAATAATAATATTATGATAAAAATGTTATCCTTCCTACAATAGGATATATCCATTATTGCTGGGCCTCTTCTGTTTTGTCTTTGGTCTCCAGTCCTCACATCAATAAGCAATGGACAAAATTCAAAAGCTTTTACTACTTGAATTCGGGGCTTTTGGCTACTTTATACGTGTGCATTTTATGTATCTTTTTTATAATGTGCGTTTTGTTTGTGTACAATAAACAATTTTTCTTTGTTTTTATGTTTTCATAGACTGTCGGAGAACGCGAAGACACTTTGATCGTAAGGTGGCTGGTAAGTATAACTATGATGAGAACGGACTAACGGGTGACCTCATTGGCATGTAATTAGAGAGGCATTTGTCAAGCAGAAGACTACTAAAGACTGAAGATAATTGCTTGCATCGCAATTTACATTCGATCGTTTCGTATCCGAGTTTTATAACCAAAATAAGCCTAATTTAATATTATATTTCAATAAATAATAACAACAATTTTACGGTCCATTAGCTCCATCAATATTATTAGTTGACCTATACATAATAGACAACCTATCAAAACCAAACTATGCCAGCAATATGTGGCACTATCAACACAGCGGTCAGATCTCATGCTCTGTTGAAACACTGCCGCGGGCGTATTTGTTCATTTGCAGCTAGTAACCTTTTGAACTGACTAGCCACCTGCTGCGTTAGTGTGGTCGCCTTGTCACAGGTATTTTATTAGTTAACTTGCTTTTGCCAGCGGCTTCGCCCGCGTGGAGGTCGGAAATTTATCAAGGGGAACATACTGCCGGGATAAAAAGTACCATATGAGTTAATCCAGGTTATAAACTACCCGCAGGCCAATTTTTATCAAAATCTGTTCGCCCGGTTTTGCATGATTGAGTAACAAACATCTAAAAATACATACTTTCACATTTATTAGTAAGAGTAGGATGCATTAGCGTCTGATTGTTTTGAAGTAACCCTTGCTCGATCTATTAGTCGCAAGCGCTACAACTGCTGAGCATGATTCCTGGGTCCAATTCCCACATCGGCCAACGTGATGTTATGTTTTGAAGTGAAGATGCCGTTGGCTTCAGAAACCATGCCTTTGGTTTCGATTCCTAGTTAGAATTCAAACTATTTCAAGATGTTTTCAGGGCGCTCTCTTTCTGTATTTGTTTCAACTGTTTTTGAGAAAGCGTCTCATCTAGAGACAACATTTTAATGACTTAGCAAGCATCAGTATCTACAAGTCGTCATGGTTAGATTTTAAAACAAAAGTTGATTTTATACAGTGCTTATATCCCTGCCTGCCCGATGACCACAGACGTATTTATGATAACACATAGCATTATTAACGTGGTACTTTGACATATCTTTCACTTCCAGTATGTCTTTCAAAATACTGAATTGAATCGTATGCAAGATTCGAAACATACGGATAGCTGCCAAAAATCTGCTCTTTTTTCCCCACCAACACAAGATATACGGATACACGAGACAAGGATCTACTCTCTACCAACTTTCTAAGCCAATTTATCAACCCTATTCTCAGTAAACCCGACAAAGAATCAAACAATGTGGCGGCAATATGCAAAAAGATACAAGATATAGTGCGATAGTCTAGGAAATACTTCTTACACGCGAAGTGAGCTTGTGTGTGTCAGCGTTTGTGTGTGTGTATGAGTTGTGACTGTGAGTATTTGTGTGTGCTTGCGAACAGCTGATCGACGAGTTTTATGTAGTAGAGAAAGATAGAAGTAAAACCGTGTGTTTCTTTAGAGTTACATTATTTACTTAAGCATTATCAGGATTTTTCCTTTGTGACGTTGTCTTTACTCTTTAAATTAATTTTTGTCGTCAGCTGTTGACGTTTTTCGAGGCCAAATTTATTTGAAATGTGTTCTTGCTAAACATTCGACTCTCCTCTCTACGTTACAATTACAATACAACCGAGTTGAAATGAAATTCAAGCATTCTTTCATAGTGGCTGGGGCAGCCTGAGGGAGGCCTATGTCCAGCAGTGGACTGTAATAAGCTATGTTGATTGATTAATACGTTCATTCGGTACTAACTGAATTTTGATGTAAAATTTATATCTACAGTAACTTATCCTAAGTTTTGACCTTGTTTCAAGTTCGATACGGCAAATATAAATGACTAGATTTCATTGAAATATCAAGTAGCGACCATATTTTTTACAGTAACAGTAGAGCTGGCAACCAAATACTAGAAAGTTGGCAACATTGCAAACTTGAACAACGGTATTCACTTATTTGGCACGTTGACATAACTTCTTAGCGATCCTACCTACGCGGCATTTAGCTTCGAATTAGATAAATATTGATATATTTTGTTTGATATTGGGTAATAAGTAAACAGACTTCGGACTGGAGTTGGTTGAGACAAGGAAAACCTGCTCAGCTTCTTAAACGATTCCAACTTGGAGTGGATATGTCGCAGTAAGATAGCTAAAGCCGTAATATAGTTATATCCCTAGGGATATAATTATATACCGTAACATAGTTATACGAAAGCGATTCTTTACTATCTCACTAGGAATATAGTTATAAAACGGTTCAAGTTTAGTGATATACTTATATTACTAGATTAAGTTTAGTGAAATAGCTTTGAACAAATTTTACTTTTATGTGTAGTTTGCGGCAAAGAATGTACAGGAGCACATTCATGCTACTCGTGTGCACGAAAGTCTCTCAGCCTAGTTTGAATAAATGACTTTTGGTTTTGATTTTGAAATGTTCACGTAATTTGTGGAATAACGTCATGTGATGAAGTTTACGGATTGCAGCTATTATGCTTTTTATGCAACAGCGAAAAAACATTCAAGATCAAAGAGACAAAGCTGCCGAAAACTTAGAAAAGCCGCACAAAAAATGAAAACCCACACAGAAATTGCCTGACATTGACGTGGGATCTTCAGTTCTTATAGAGATACCAAAGATAGATCGTGGACCATTGGATCAAAAAAATGTATTAGGAAAAGTTTTAGAAAAGCGAAATGAAAGCCATAAAATTGGAATATCCTGAAAGATTGGTTACCCAGAAATGCAATACAGCGTTCAAACATTACTTTGAATGATCCTATACCAAATGAAAACTTGTCACTGAGAGAAATATGCCAAAAATTGTCGCGCCTTGGTGGCCAAGGTTATTTAAAATGTTCCTGTAAAAAATCGAATATACAGTGTTCTACTAAAAGATGTGCCTGTAAAAAGCATTCATTGGTATGTAGTTCTAGATGTCATGATTCCTCTTCTTGTCTGAACAAAAATTAAAAAATACTTTTAAAGAAACCAAGATTTACTTGTTGATAAGAAATAAAGATATCTCAAAACTGTTTGGCTTTAAAAGATTTTTAATGTTTGATTAGTTTTAATTGTATTGTTAATGTTTAAATTCCAAAAAAAATGTTCGTTTTAATTATAATTACTTTAATACGTGTTAATGTCACAAAGTATTGTAACTAACTGCAGGATACATAAAGTTGATTTATTAATAAAGATAAAACCAATAAAATTTTGTTTTATTTAATTATATGTATATGGTAGATGTTTATTTCACTATGGGTCTGTCTCAAAAAAGTGGCACACTTTTGAAATTTTTTAAATTTTCAAAAATGCATTAATATACTACAGGGGCCGTTCAAGTATTACGTAAGCACTATAGGGGGGCGGGGGGGTCTTTGATTTGCTTATTTTTGATGACATGGGGGGTGGGGGAGTCTAGATGGTGATTACGTAAGCAGTAGTTATTCACTTTTTTACACTTATGGCAACAGACACATTGTCTTTGTGTGAAAATGAAACGCATTTTCGGGGATTCCCACAAATAATGTAGACGTCTAGGCTTAGAACCGAGTAGGGAAATTACCTACCGCGCTCTATTCATCATTCTCCCGCCCTTATTTATTTATTTACACAATTATTATTCCAATTTATTTGCGGTCGGCGCAACATGTCTTTTTCGTCCACACTAGTCGTCATCTCAGTAGTCACTCCCTTTCTATCCATATCATAATTCACACAGTTCATCCAGCGTTTCTTTGGTCATTCATACTCAATATTTTCCTCACGACATTTTTCTCATTCCTCCGTATCACGTGACCATACCATGACAATCGATTCCCACACAAAATTTCAATTATTGGTGTCACTTTCAGACTTCACCTTATGTCCTCATTTCTTAATGTATCTATTCGTGTAGCACCACACATCCCTCTTAACATTCTCATCTCAGCTACATGTAATTGCCTTTCATTCATCCCTTTTAAGGCCCATTATTCTGACCCTTACAAGACAGCAGGTCTGACCATGGTTTTATATATCATCCCCTTAAGTTTAAGGGGGATGTGGGAGTCGCAGATTGTTCCTGTGACCTGCCGCCATTTCATCCATCCAGTGTTTATTCTGTGCCCGATCTACTTCGCCATCGCTTTGCACGAGTAAACCGAGATACCAAAAGTCGGAGCAGACCGACAGAAGCACACTATCAAGCGCTATGGTTCCAGAGCTGGAGAGACCGCTGAAATCGCAGAACATATTCGGTTTTGGTTCTGTTGATTTTCAAGCCAACATTCTCCACCTTCTGTTGCCACTTCTCCAATCTGTTCTGGATCTCGGACACATCTTCACCGACAAGAACAATGTCATCGGCAAACAGCATGCACCAGGGTGCCTCTTCCTGTATGTTCGACGTCAGAGCGTCCATGATCAACAGGAAGAGGTAAGGACTTAGAGCCGACCCTGGTACAGCCACATTGAACTCGTCGGTATTGCCAACAGCCGACCGTACGTAGGTACGAGTTGACTGTACATAGCACGAATTAACTCTACATACTTCCCAGGCAACTCTTTCTCTTTCAGAGCCCACCACATCACATCCCGAGGTATCCTATCATACGCTTTCTCCAGATCAATGAACATCATATGCAAGTCTTTGCGTGCACGTCTGTACGTCTCGCACAATTGCCGGAGTGCAAAAGTGCCGTCCATTGTTCCTCGCCCTGGCATAAACTCAAACTGATTCGGGGTAATCTCACTCTCCTCTCGCAGTCTTTTCTCTATTACTTTTTCCCCATACCTTCATACTATGTGACATGAGCTTTATCCCTCGATCGTTGTTGCAGTCCTGTACAAAACCTTTATTCTTAAATATGGGCACTTGCGAACTATTGCACCATTCTTGTGGGATCCCTCCTTCATGCAACAACTTATTGAAGAATTATGTCAGCCACGTACATCCATCTTCTTTTAAACACTTTCATACTTCTACGGGTACTACGGGTATATTTTTTTATTACTGCGCTCTATTCACTTGACTAAATTTCTTCCGTCAACCTATTGTTTCGTTTCTATTGACGATTTGACGTATTTTAAATGAATATTATATGCGTTAAAGTCCCCTATCCTAAATCTATTTTTTTTATTTTTAACTGCTGCTCATGAGTTAATAAAAAAACAGAGTATATTAAAAGAAAAATGCATATAACAATGTTTTCAACACACTTGCTCGTAAAGTGAGCCTTATTATATCGTTCTTAGGGCCATAAACCGAACTATAACATACACGTGCATAATAATATTACACACTAGTGCATAATAGAATGATCCCTACAAAGTTAAGTTAGTACCTAACTGCAAATTATATGCGAGTAAACAGAGCATTTTCAATTTAACCGGGTAATACAGTTTTTTTTTTTTTTTTTGTAACAACAAAGAGGTTTTATGCCACCGAAAATCTATTTACATTTTTGAAATAAATAAATGTGTCCCTAATTAAGACGAAAAAACATTTATTATTATCAAATTATTTATAATTCACAATAATTTCTTATAAAATATTTGCATTTTATCACAAAAATTATCATTTTGAAGTAGGCTGTATGGCTGTAATCAATCAACTTACATTTGGCGCGTGCAAAAAAAAAAAAATTGCGCGCCATTTCCCAATTTTCCCCTAATTTTCATATTTTGTTTGTATCGCATTTGTTGCTGTGTGGTAAATAATTATTTCCTCGCAAGTGTGTTGAAAAACGTCGTATGATACACGTGTGTATTGATGATTACCGTCCTCGGCTCTCTTAAGA
Source organism: Aporophyla lueneburgensis (assembly GCA_932294355.1). NCBI lineage: Eukaryota > Metazoa > Arthropoda > Insecta > Lepidoptera > Noctuidae > Aporophyla > Aporophyla lueneburgensis. The sequence continues at coordinate 18,813,473 of OW028735.1, forward strand.
CCCTCACCTGACGGCTCGGGTCTCAATGGCGCCTCAGCGGTAATCACCAACATTACACACTTGTACCATAATGTACTATTACGTAACCATGGGCAGGGGGGGTAAGAGCTTTGCTTACTTTTGATGACAAGGGGGATGGGGGAGTAAAAAATTGTAATAAATGTGCTTACGTAATACTTGAACGGCCCCACAATATGATGACAATATGATACCATATGACTTTTTTGAGACAAACCCTAATATATTTATAACACTGAACTTAATCTAGTAATAAAGTATATCACTAAACTTGGACCGTATTATAACTATATTCCTAGTGAGATAGTGAAGAATCGCTTTCGTATAACTATGTTACGGTATATAATTATATCCCTAGGGATATAACTATATTACGGCTTTATCTATCTTACTGCGACAGATATACTGTTCCGTAAACGAGCATGTTCATAGGTTGCATACCGTCAAACGGAATGCAGAGGGGTGGATCAGGGCGATAGGTTAAGAAACCTTTTAACATTTAAATAATATAATTTGCTGCCAGAAAGGACTGTAATGTCTTTACTGTATTATAGTTAACGATTATGTGCCCTTGGCGGAAACAAAGTATATTATTTTAACGTTAAAATCCATTTTATAATTCCGTACCGATTCACCCCTGCGTCTCAATTCACCCCGTTTTTATTTACCATAATACCTAAAAGTTTACGAATCTTATGACCCTACTGATAATGCCTAGCTTGACAAATTTATATGATTGTCATCAACACAATAAGACAGATAAGTAGATAAGAAATAAAGACGTCGAGAAACGTGCTATATTTTCTTAAATCAGACTCACACTAATTGCAGTTTGTTTTAAACAATGGATTACCTTGGATTTTCAGATAAGATTTCTTAAGTTGTAAGTAATACGATTCAGAATCTAATACAGTTACACCTTATCTAAATCTAAATCTTTGTATGACTTAAAATTGTAAGAGCAAAGAAAACAATTGACAATCTAAATCATTTTGGAATTATCATCTAACCTTGAAAAACAAACTCGCATTCACATTAGAATGACAATAAATACACGAGAAATACACCACACCTACTCGCTCTGGGCGCGGGAGATAACAATCCAGTCCCAGAGCAGAGGAGGCCTGTGTCCCAGCAGTGGGAACATGAAAGACTGATTATGCATAAAGACAGCATTAGCAAACTGTCTAACTTAAATTTTCACAGAATGGATTTATAGAAAAGAATTGCTAGAAGAATTGGTGCTGTGAGTCTCAAATGTGGTGAATTCTTGGTTAGGCAACCAGGAATTCCGCAGATGATCCTAAACCCCAACGTAGAAATTTTTCACCCTTTATAAAAAAACTGCTCTTTCATAGAAAGGCGCAAAACCTACGCATCAAAATGTATGGCACAGGTTATTAAAAAAATATATCCTGTAATCCTATAGGTTGAAATTAGAGTCATAAACAACATCTTCTAAAAGGCACTAACAATAATCCAATTTTTTAACCAAAGAAAGAAGAAATCTATGCAGTTTTTGACGCGTATTTTCTAGGTATTCGTGCTATGCTACTGATATTTCATAATAATGTAGGTAATATTGACACTGCAAATTGAAAACGCGGTGATATAAGAATCAATTGTTGGCACTCTCAGTTGACTTATTGTCTGAATCCCGCTCTCTTGAAGATGTATTATATAATAGTAGTACAGATGGAGTATTGGACGTCAGGTAGAAGCGAATTTATGACTGTTTATTTGTTTATGTTATGTGTCACCAGTGTCACAGATTTGGCAATTGTTTGTTTTTGTTGACGAAAATATAAGTGGGAGTTGCCATGGCAACCGTATCAAACGTTTTGGAAAAGACAACGTATCCTCTCGGGAAGATCAGGAAGATCTTTCTAGAGTTTATGCTTCACATGACTGTATGCTTTCTTATTTTTCCTAAATAGGTAGTAAAGTTTATCCGTGTTGTGCCGGACGTAAAGAATAGCACCATCCCTTTTTTTCCTGTGGGTGTTGCATAAGGCGATTAAAGGACTTACTAGAGAATGGGCAGTAGCATTCTCTAAGCATTTTAACACCATACTGCGAGCGCTAACCCGCCTGCCAAGCGTTAATATTATGGAGGAGGCGTTTGTCCAGCAATGGATGTCTTACAGCTAAAATTATGATAATGATGATGAAAGATTGTCAATTTATATTTTAATCCTAAAAAAGTGACACAATAATACAGACAGTGAAACAAATAATGTTAAAAAAAAAATACATTCTAACTTATTTTTTTTTGCCATTTTAAATAGAGAACCCAGCGACAAACATCTTCTTTCATAACCTATCTTAGATCTAACTTTCAATTTATTGAAAGTCATTTCTCCTTGATCATGAGCGACCACGGTCGCCGGTGGTCGTCGCTAGCGACCACGTTGCGACATAGTGAGAGGTCACACTGTATCAGACTGATGGCCGCTTTCAAATGCTGGCTTTGTGCCGGGTTCTGACTGGGTGAGTATACTTGAACTTGTCTTAGAAATGCTGGTAAGTCAATGCTTGAACATGAACAAAAGGGTAGTGTAGAATGTTGTTGGCTTTCCTAAATTTAAACCACAGGATTTAGAGTTTTTAGAAAATAATTGCTGTTTCTTTGCGAGTTACAATTGAATGTTTACATTTTCTTTCTTTTTGGGCGTTTTAAAATTTGTGAACGACTATCGTGGTGTATACTATAGATAATCTGTTTATATTCTGTCGTCATCAATCAGCTCTAGATAAACGTATGATTTTCTCTCTAATACAATACGAAATCAAATACAAATTGTGATGTCTTTTCTCCAAACTTTTACCAATTTGTGCAAATTTAAACCAGACATATACGACAAAGCCTTGTCTGTACACGCCATTAACCACAGACCACAACTATCCTATTGTATCACTGAAAAAAAGCTTATTACCAACCAGTTAACGATTATGTAAACTAAATAGTGATGCACACTTTAGAGGTGGGCAAAAAGCGGTAACGTTACACGTAACAGGTAAAATAGCAGGTGAAATGTAACGCGTTATTGAGTAACGGTTACGGAGGACAGTGATTCGATCGTCACGGTTTGTTCTTGTTGCGTCATATATAATTAGATTACGAAGTGATCGGTATGCAGTTACCTACTAATAATTTTTGCTGTGTGCTGGATTATCCAGTGTAGATAATGGGCGTTTGACCACATTGATTCGCGGTATCGAGGTGTCAAATACGGCTGACACTGCCACATCTCTAGCTAGCCAAGTACCAACCTAAATCTTCACAAATAATTCAAAATTGGAACAGAAAACAAAACAAATAAATTGTACCTATTCTGTTTTTATAGCAATGGGCAATGGACAATTTAAATAGTTTTTTTGTGGTTGGTGATTATTTCACAATGCCTACTCTTAAACTGCCTATTTAATGATTTGTTACGCACATAAACAGCATTTAATGCACTTAATATAAAAAAATGACATTGAATTAGAAAAAAGCTAATTTTATGCTAATTTCGTCATGAAAAAATAATTCAAACTGCATTATGCAAACCTAACTTTCAAATACGTTTGTTATTTACTAGAGGGCATTTTATTGAAATGCAATTATTTTTCTTCCATTTAAATATTTATTCTGACTTCCTACCTTTGTCCAAAAAATAATCTAAAATCTATCCGTATGTTTTTATTTTATCTGACTCGTACATTTAGTTTCAAGTTTTCAATAAGAACCTTCATGTATATCATGTATATTATGGAACCTTCATGTATATTACTTCATGTATGTATAGAACACATACGCCACTTCATCATTCTCCTGCATAAGCATAATAAGCGTATACTGTTCCCACTGCTGGGATACAGGCTTGATTTCTATGAGAGAGGGGTCGAATCCACCACGCGGGCCGAGTGCGGGTAAGTATAAGGTTCTAAAACAGATTCTTCACGATGTTTTCCTTCACCGTTTTTAGAGCAGTGGTCATGAAATTAAATACAAGTAAATTACCTGCCCGGGTTCAAACTCACTTAGGTAGTGAGTAACTCGTAACTCGGGGCCATCAACACTTGGTAACCACTCACTCTCCTGCCCACATCCAAATTTATTAGGGGTCGCTACATTTTTGGACATAATTTGGTAATTCAAAGGCAGTTGTATTGCCGGTGTGGTTACAAGCACATTACATATTTCTGACTGTCTTTGGCAAGGCGACGCATAATATGTAAGATAAATCATAGGCATGGCTGGCAACTGCCTATGACTTATTCTACGTATTATGTCTATAGGTGCACCGACCCCGAATAAATTGTCCGTATTTATGCAAAATGGAACCACACGACAAATTTAGTTTTTTACTTTTTTTGAAGAATACTAAATTTAAATGTGATCTATCTAATGTTTTTGTAAATCCTTTGATATCTCAGAAGTGCGTGTTTGCTGGGTGGTTCCTTTTTGTATAAATACGGACACTTTTAAATTAGTATTCTTCAAAAAAAAGTAAAAACCTAAATTTGTCGTGTGGTTCCATTTTGCATAAATACGTACAATTGTGATGAGGAAGAAAGTAGAAAATATGGAAGGTTTTGTACAGTAACTATTTAATAGATATGTAAAAACTGTCTTATTCACTAAGAAGATATAGCTTCTGTCAGTTACGTGGAATGGCGGGAAATAGAGATAGTGAAACAGGTGTACACGGTAGCGCTTGGTGTGGTAGTGTACCAAGGTTTTTTTTTTGTAATGACATCTGGCAGGTCAGGCCGTCAGCCTATCGGCTGCTTAACCGGGCTTGAGTGAGCCAGTGGAGTCTTAGAATCAATTTAAATATAGAATCAATAGAACTCTACAGTTCTCATTTTGAAATCTTCGAACTACGACCTATTACCTCGGACCCTATAAACTAGTAGTGTTGACATACCTAGTAGGCCCATCTCGGACGAAACAAGCCAGTGGTCTGACCTTTCCTTCGGGTTACCTGAGGTTAATTGTAAATATTATAATCTACGCATTACGAACTATTGATATTATCATATAACATCCCGTAGATGTTAGTTGTAAAACGTTTAGTACTGTAGGAGTGAAGAATTAGATTAAATGAGAATGAACGTAAATATTGTAAATGATGCGATTTAAATCCGGTGTGCCGTTAATCCACAAGCAAAAAGGCAGACCTTTAAAAACATTCAATAATGCAGTGATTTCAAATCGCTTTTATTACTATTGCAACATTTTTATCTCTTGCAACACTAATGAATTGTAATTTAAGTTCACGGTCAATTGTTTTGCTTATTTTCAGCTTCTTTGCGAAATTTTGCATTCTTGCTACTCTACAAAAAAGTTTTGCTGTTCAATTAGTAAAATACAATTATTAGAAATATCTACCGGCAAAATCTGAATTTACCATTACCTTGTTAAAATTAAAGTAAACTTATAAAAAAATACATCAACGTAATCCATCAATGAACGTGAAGTGTGAACAACGTCAACTTTAAGAAAAAAAAATAATAAAAAAAAACATGTAAAGTTTATTTCGAACGTGACAACACCGAATCGGAACCGTCACCAAGAAAACAAACGACAGTGTCAAGACGGTGTGAATCCGACTGATTCGCAATACAATGCTGGTTGCGCAACATCGCAATTTACAACAAACTTGTTATGACTTGCATTGGAATTGCAACATATCGTTGTGCACATCTGCGATGCCCACGCTGCCCGCTCAACCGTACGATTGCACAAGAAGTATGATCAAAAAATGTATAACAATATGGACTTGGACATAAATTAATTCTTTTCACTATTGTTCTATCTATTTTTTCAATCAATTTGTTTCATAACTGTTTTAATCGAGTCCAGCAAATAACTATTGCTGGTAAATTGTTTTCAGTCAAACAATCGATAGTTTGCGTAATTTTCAAATAATTTTCTATTGTAATTCGGATGGTTAAAAACTAAAATTCAAACTTGATCTTGGAACGTTTGAAAGATTTCCGATTGATTGATTCAAAATCTCGATTACAAAAATGACCAACAAGGCCCCATCACTAAAATCAATTCAAACGTCAAAATTCTGTCAAACAACCATAGACCTCACAAAAAAATCAAAAGCTTCCAAATTTGAAACAAAAAATACTTGTTCTACCTACTCTACCGTAGATGACCTTAAGTTCGCCGGGGCTTTGTACTCTAAAGTGACTTATACATACAAGAAGACAGACGTGCATTACCGTATTCATATTATGAATATGTTCACAAAGAGTATGTAAAGTAAGTCTCAACTTGAAAGATAACATCGCTCAAACATGCTCGGAGCAATTCTTTCACTTTAGTGTTTATTTATTCCGGTTCGTTCAGGGTCTGTTTGGTAATAAAAATGTTGTAGTTGTGAAACTGATTTAAAAGTAAAAATGGTTATGAGATATCGTGGCAACTGTGTATTTGCGAATAAAATACTTCCAATCACAATTATTTTAAGGGATATTGCCTTCTATGTTCGAAATATTTGTCTGGTCAGCAATGTAAACAATGCAATGAATGTTGTCGAACTGTCAAAATGACAGCCATTGCTACTGGTAGTGTGATATGCAATTAACCCGCAGTTTTGCAAACAATATTGGTGTCATTTTACTAAAATCTGTGTGGTTTTCTCACCAAAAGACCATTTGACACACACAGTCCACATGGTCCTCATAGGATCTGACCAAGATTGCATCTGGACTTTAAAGAGAATGAATGTCTGAGTTTGTTTTGGTGTTTATTTTCAAAGTAGGCGAATAAAAACACCGACTTAATTTATTGCTTAAAATATTATTGACGTGAAATGACGTGTTAAAGTGTTTGCGTAAACCCACTGACAGAAATGAATTCATTTGACATTTTAATTCATAATATAATTATTAATTATTAGATTTTATCGGGTAAGTCCATCAGTGATCTACGAATACGATAAAGTAAATTAAATATAAAAAAAACAATATAGAAGCTTCATTGTTATCAAACAAAAAATTTACTAAAAAAAACATACGAAGTTTTGACGTAAAAAATGACATTGTACTCCCATTTGTCCAATTAACATTTAAAATATAATAATAAAGGCAAAGGTCAGGGGATCGGAAGTAGGGCCGGTTACGTCACTCAATGGCCAACTTTCGTCTTCGTGCGCCCGCGCAACCAGCGTTACACTTATTGAGATACGCCTGCTAGTTGGAATCGTGAGTGAATTTTATCGTAGTAGCTAATTCGTAATAGTGGAACTGATAAGTATTTTAGTAAGTTACATGTTGATATGTTTTGAGTATTTTAAAATAGGAAAAAATATCGTTTTTTTTTTGTTAGTTAGCCTTTCTGAAAGCCGTAATTAGGTACGATAATAGCGAGAGAAGAAGTGTTGCGAATTATAAATAAACAACAATACAGTTGGCTATAGAATTTAATTGACCTCATTATAATCATCATTAATCAGCCTATAATGTTCCCACTGCTGGAACCCGGGCCCAGTGCGGGTTGGTAGATGTCACATGTCTTAGAATTTTTCATCCTAGGACATGCTGATTTTCTGACTTATGTATTCCTCAATCGTTTTGAGAACAGTAGTGATGAAATAATTTACACAAAGTAAAGGGGGTTAACTAGGTTCGAACTTTTTTTTTTCGTTTGGAAATCATCAAATGATGTCTCCCGCTCTGGGTGGAGCGGAAGGGCGTGTCAGACTTTTACTGACTAAAACCCACCCGTGTTCCATCAGTTGCCGACCTACAACTCCGTAAGTTGCGGCCATGACCACTGGGGCACCACTGCTCTTATCCTTCTGATTTAAATGGTCTACATTATACTAACTTAAAACAGATGTCTATCAATTTTAACTCCATTTAGATTACAAACGAAAGCCAAAGTAGTTACAAATGCATTCAAAATCTTTTCGGCGATAGCCTAATAGATTTCATGCAGACCAAAGTACATTATGCAATAATATTCGTGCACTAACCTACATTTCAGTCACGAGAACAAACAGACAGACAAAAATGAACTTTAATGTTACCGGAAGTTGTACTGAATGACCGGAGAATGTCTCTTTGACCGGTAAATGCGATAAATGTAAAATTAGCTAGTTATACAACTGTTTTTGTAAAATTAATATAAAATTGTTGTGACCTTTAGGATATGTTATTATTGTACGAACTCTGTACGTAATATTGTAATCATATGAAATGTAATTCTGTGTAATCAGAATGGGGATAAAGTATGGAACTGATGTAATCAGTGACACGGAATATTTTTGATTTCGATCTTAATAGGGCTGGTATTTAGCCAACATTCACATGTGATATAAGTGATTTTTTTGGTCTTGAATACGGGGCTTTTGCCAAGTACGTGTGCATTTTTTTTGTATCTTTTTTTAAATATTTTTCATAATGTGCGTTTTGTTTGTGCAGAATAAATATTTTTTCTTCTTTCTTTCATGAAACTGCGGTGGGATTTTTTACGCACCGGATTTTCAACTTTCTGTGCTAAACCGAGCATTGAGAATTCAATAAAGTGCATCCTCATCGCAATGAAAATCCATCGCATTCCATCAGGTGTAATCAAAGTCAATAAGCAGGTGCACCAAACAAAAAGAAATATTGAAAATTTCCGGGAAAATTTAAAAATTCGGAAGAACTGAAACTTTATTTTGAATGTGCATTTTGTATGAATTGTTGTAATTTGGACAGGATAACGTGTGTCGGGTAATGTAGTAATGGTTTCTTTCCACACTCCCCGTTGATCGAATCAACCCGGGATGTTCCAAGCATGTCAACAACAAGTTCCGTGTCGTGCCGGACGTAAAGAATAGCACCATCCCATTTCTTCCCGTGGGTGTCGTAAAAGGCGACTAAGGGACTTACTAGAGAATGGGCAGCAGCGTTCGCCATGCATTGTACCACCATCCTGCCATCGCCAACCCGCCAAGCGTGGTGATTATGGCAAAGCCCTTCTGAGGGAGGTCTATGTCCAGTAGTGGACGTTTTTCGGCTGAAATGCTGATGAAGTCAACAATACTAATCGATAATTTATTTCAAAGTGATTAATTAATAAAATATCTCGTATAGTTGCATCGCTAACGAATAATTGACAAACATCTGCCTGGCGCCGCGACAACAATTTATTTATACTATCGAACGAATGTATTCATTGCTAGGCGATTACTTTAATTGATTCGATTCACTTTTGTTTTGCTGTATTAAAATATGAGATGTGTGTAGATTGATTACAGAGTCCTTGAAAAGGTTGGACACTTTGTAGAAGAAAGATCTTTCTAACCTTGATTTAACTGAAACTGAATGAAGGGTGAATTTCACCAATGTTTATCGCGATCAGCATATCTAAACCGGGTTTAAGAGTGTTACAATTGTTGTGGACTATTGACACTGACAGCTCTTATTCAGTACCATTGGTAAAATTCGCCCTAAGTTCGTGTCTGTTGATTTTACATAAATTTATCGATCGTTAGCATAATCAGCATAGACTGTTCCTAATACTGGAACACAGGCCTCCTCTCTGTGAGAAGGTGGGCCATAATCCACCACGCGGGCCCAGTGCGGGTTGGTAGATGTCACATGTTTTCGAATTTTTGGTTTTAGGACATGCCATGTTTCTTCGCCGATGTGTTTCTTCACCGTTTTGAGAGGAGTGGTGACGACATAATTAAGAAGAGCGCCTTTCTGTCCAACAATTCGATACCAATGGACCACCACTGTTTACTATCGAAGAGTTAGCTTTATTGCTACGATTTTTAGTTAAATTGCAGAAATGTATGTAGTAAAAGTAAAGAACAGAAGATTCCCCGAATCTATACTAATATTATCAAGCTGAAGAGTTTCTTTCTTTGTTTGTTTGATTGAACGCGCTAATCTCAGGAACTACTGATTCGAATTGAAAAAATATTTTTATGTGGAGTAGCCCATTTATTGAGAAAGGCTATAGGTTATATATCCTCACGCTACAACTAAAAGGAGCGGAGCATCAATGAAACATGTTGCAAAAACGAGGAAAATTTATTCCTTTGGAGTGTTTCCGTTGCGTGCGCTGCGTAAACGGTTAACGTAACGCAACAATCATGTATGACAGATTTGTTCCTCTTAAAAGTTCTAAAAAAAGTCCGCGAGAGTATATGTCTACCTTTTAAGGTTGGCGCACTATATTTAAATTTGACGCGGAGAAGTCGCGGGCAGAAGCTAGTATTTAAATAAATAGAGTTGGATGAAACCTCTGGCTCAACTAATGTCAATATATAGACGCATTTCAATGACAGAATATGTATTTTGGCTGTAACGAAAAGTTGTCTTTTAGTGTCATATAGTAATCTGACATTACAATTATTTTGGAGGAGTTTGACATGAGTTTGACATTACACCTGTCAAATTAGTATCCTATGTTTAAAAAAACGAACTTTAGTTTTCAGTAAGTAATAGAAACTTGTTGAAAATACTCCCCGTATCAAAACAGACGTCTAAGATTACAATTTTATAAATAGCTGCACAAATTATTCAGTCACGCCCATAACAATAAACTAAAACTAGTTTCAAAAACATATGTATGTACATTCATTTAAGGGTATCTCATTTAAAACCTGTATCACTCATATTACGTTACTTAATTTATGGACGTATAATTGCCATAATTTCTTTATGACGCCCATTTGCATATATGAGATACAATCATTAATATTGTTACAATAAAAATATATTTAGCTTGCTATGCTTGCTATGCTGATATAACTCATGAAAATGTGATGTATGACGGACGTTAGCTAATTGATTCGTTAAAAACCCATTGAAAAGCATAAAAAATCGGTCGTGACGTCAAATATACTTATCGGTGATTAGTAAATAAACGGTAAAACAAATGCTTTACATTACAGATTAAAAGACGCATGTCGTAGTATGCATTGATCGATTACAATCTTTATTATTTACCTATATCCTAATAATAACGGTGAAGGGTATGGTCTGTTTAAACGCGTTAACCTCTGGAACTACATCGGATTAAAAAATTCTTATTGTATTTGACAGCCCAGTTTTTGAGAAAAGTTTTAGGTTATTAAACATCGTGAGCTATAGTGACGGTTGTAAAGAATAGCACCACCACATTTCTTCCCGTGAGTGGCGTGAAAAGCGACTATGGGAATTACTAGAGAATGGGCAGCAGCGTTCTCTATGTATTTTACCACCATACTGCGATCGCCAACCCACCTTGCAAGCGTGGCGATTTTGGCAAAACCCCCCAAATTGCGGGAGACCTATGTCCAGCAGTGGACGTCTTTCAGCTGAAATGATAATGATGATAATGAACATCATGCTAAGACTCTAAGGAGCCGCGCAACAAGAAGAATAAGTAAAAAATAACACTAAGTAAAAACGAAATATCAGCATGGACAGGCAAAGCGATGCAACGGGGTGAATCAGGAGAACAAACGATGTTATAAATGTAATTAAAATAAATCTTATACCTTTAAACGAGCAATTCTTGTATATATATATATATATATATAATCTGAATCTCGGAAACGGCTCCAACGATTTTCATGAAATTTAGTATACAGGGGGTTTCGGGGGCGATAAATCGATCTAGCTAGGATTCATTTTTATAAAATGTCGTTTTATTCGTATTTTCAATGATCAACTTTATCGATAATCAACTTGAACATTAACCTGCGGGTTCCCAACTCACGGTGGGAGGGGTTCACATCGGCGTCGAGTCGACGATGAAGTACCTGGGACTTGTCCTCGACAGCCGGTGGAACTTCGTCGAGCACTTCCGACGTTTGGCTCCCAGACTGGAGCGGGCTGGGGCTGCATTAAAACGGCTCCTGCCCAATCTGGGGGGTCCAAACGCCTCCTGCCGGAGGCTCTACACGGGGGTCGTGCGGTCCATGGCCCTCTACGGGGCACCGGTGTGGGCGCCCTCATTGAGGCTGCGCCCAGCGCGCCGGTTGAGTGCGGCCCAGAGGGTCATGGCCATCCGGTTAATCCGGGGATACCGCACGGTCTCCTGCGAGGTGGCGAGCCTCCTTGCCGGAGTGCCGGGATCTGGAGGCAAAGGTCCTCGCCCACATGTGGGAGTGGCGAGAGGAGGCGAAACGCCGGGGCGAAACTCCGCTGCCGCGACAAATCGCGGCACGGCGGACAGAGCTCCGGTGTGATCTCATGGCGACATGGCGGGTACGATTGTTGCAACCCAGTGCTGGGCACGCCACAATTGCGGCGGTAAGTCCCCTCTTTGAGGAGTGGATAGAGAGGCGCCACGGCGTCCTCACCTTCCGCCTGACGCAGGTTCTCACCGGGCATGGGTGCTTCGGTGGGTTCCTGTTCAGGATAAAGCGGGAGGATACGTCCGGGTGTTTCCATTGCGAGGATCGTCTGGAGGACACGGTGGAACATACGGTGGAGGTGTGCCCTGCCTGGGCGGAGCACCGCCGTGTCCTCGTGGAGGCGATCGGCGGCGGCGACCTCTCGCGTCCAGCCCTGGTGCGAGCCATGGTACGGAGCGAGAGGGAATGGGAAGCCGTCACCTCCTTCTGCGAAGCAGTAATGCTCGCGAAGGAGGAGGCGGGGCGCGTGAGGGAGTGGCAGTCTCTGCGCCCTCACGTCCCTAGCCGCCGCAGGAGGAGACGCCCCGGGCGTCGGGAGTCGATTGCGGACTCCCGGCCACCGTAGGCGCGAGCTTGCGGGTGGTGAGCAATGGGTAGCTCGCCGCCCGGTAAGGACCAAGCTCGGGTCGACGGAGCGTAGTGTTCCACGCGCGCCTCAAAGAGATGTCATCAAAACTGAAGGGATCTGCTAGGACCGATGCCTGCCGGCCGGGGTCGCGTGATTGTTCGAAAGAGATACCGTGACCCTGGCACATGGGCAATTGAAGGAACACGGGTGGGTTTTAGTCAGTAAAAGTCTGACATGCCCTCCCGCTCCGCCCAGAGCGGGAGAAGTCATTTGATGATTTCCCATCCAAAAAAAAAAAAAAAAACTTGAACATTAACGTATTACCTACTTTAAACACAATTTACCAAAAAATACCGAGCAAAGCTTGGTCATCCAGATATTTATAATAATAACAAAAAAATTAACGAACATGAAATAACGGGCTGAAGCTAATTCTGTTATAAGTATTATACATATTCCATATTTCTTATTATCATCTTAATCAGCCTATATTGTTCCCACTGCTGGGACACAGGCCTTCTCTCAGTAAAAGGGACTGGGCCGTAATCTACCACACGGTCCCAGTGCAGATTGGTAAATGTCACATGTCTTCGAATTTTTGGTTCTACGATATGGATATTTTCCGATGTCTTTTAATATAGTTAACAATGAATATTATACAGATGCTACTGGCAAGTAACGACAGTTACTAATATTCATGTTATCCTTTGAAACTCGGTTCAACATATTCAAACCTTCGTACAGATCGTCACTCGGCTTACCGTTAATTTTCTGTCATCAAACTATTCCTGATTAGTTGAGATTCTCGTCTCAGCGGTCTCTTACCTGTGAAAAGGAAAATAAGAACATTAATGGTGAGTAAAAAAATACATATTTTTATGTATTAACTGTAAGTATGGTGCCAGATGTAAAGAATAGCATGACCCATTTCATCCTGTGGACTAAGGTACTAACTAGAGAATGGGCAGCAGCGTCCTCTATACATTTTACCACGATACTGCGATCGCCCACACGTATGCCAAGCGCGGCGATTATGGCGAACCCGTCCCTTTGGGGGAGAACCTATTTTCAGCAGTGGACATTTTTTGACCGAAATGATAGTGGAAAACTCTAATTACACGATAGTACCCTTCATCATATAAAAGGCTACATTCCAGAATTAAAAGAGTGCACCGGAGCAACAAAACTCCCAAACACCAACCCATTTCGTGACAGAACGTAAGTATATTCTTTCTTAATTAAAACAACGTCACAGCAGTTAAGAACCGTACTAATTATACATATGAATAACACAATATGCCACAACAAGGAAGTCAGCCGACTGATTCATGGCTGTATTATCGAAATAGCCGTTTTTTCGCTCAACGACAACGTTCGACCAGTCTGATATGAGTGCGTTGAAAACCATTACGAATGACCGTAGAAAAAGGTTATACAATTATTATTTATTAATTTTTAAAAGAGTTATAATAAAACTGCTGTAATGGAATATTTTAATCTATGAATTTTTGTGATGTTTTGGTCGAAATTGCTATATCTGTAAACAATAAAATATTGACGTTTAAGGCTATAAATTCGACACACAATAATCTTTAATTAAACAAGACAAGATTTAATTAAACAAGCTTTTGGGTGTTTTGATCAACTATGTATAAATCACACACACACACACACACACCGTCACATCAGCCGAAAGACCACTGCTGGACATAATCTTCTCCCAAACCTTATGTATATCAATTGCGGACACCCGGCCACCGTAGGTACTGGCTTTTGGTAAGGACCAGGCCTGTTTCGACGGCGCGTAGTGTTCCTCGCGCGCCTCTAAGAGATGTCAGCAACAACTGAAGGGTTCCGCTAGGACCGATGCCTGCCAGGGTCGCGAGATTTGTTCGAAAGAGTTACCGTGGTTCTGGCATATGGGCAACTGAAGGAACACGAGTGGGTTCTAGTCAGTAAAAGTCTGACACGCCCTTCCACTCCACCCAGAGCGTCAGACGTAATTGGATGATTTCCCACCCAGAAAAAAACCCTATGTATAAATGCATGATCAAAATATTTACATTTTGAATTCGTTATGGAATAACAGTAATCATTTATATAACCTCTATATACAAGCACTAACACAGATATTAAGTATAAATAATTATAATGTCAATGAGTAAAGTTCAGAAATGACAATAAACCAAGTCCCGTTACAGGTTACCACAGTCCATTGTACTACCTAAATATAAGGTTATAAATATATTCGGAGGCACAGATAATGCATGGTAGGCAGAAGTGCGAAAACCAACACATCTCTATTTATGGTACCGTTAAGTACACCCAAAGAAACACTGGGAGAGTAAAGAAATTCCTAATATTTACTTATGTTAATTTTACGTAATAACGGCTTTGTAAATAGTTGTGAGAATTCCATCTCATTATCCACATCCACACTATCCACACTAATATTATAAATACAAAAGTAACTCTGTCTGTCTGTCGGTCTGTCTGTCTGTCTTCTGTCTCGCTTTCCTGCTAAAAGTACTGAACCGATTTAAATGAAATTTGGTACATAAATAGTTTAGAGCCTGAGAAAGGACATAGGCTACTTTTTATCCCGGTAGTATGTTCCCGCGGGATAATTTCGGACCTCCACGCGGGCGAAGCCGCTGGCAAAAGTTGGTTGAAAATAATTCTAAAACTGCACTTTTTTATCCTCTGCATCTTAAAACCAACCTTTATGATTGCCAGTAATTTTACTTGTAGGTAACCTAATCTCTTTTTTCATCATTCATCCGTGTGGTACCGGATGTAAAGAATAGCACCATCCCATTCCTCCCGTGGGTGTCGTACAAGGTGACTAAGGGACTTACTAGAGAATGGGCAGCGGCGTTCTCTATGCATTTTACCACTATACTGCGATCACTAGAGTCCGTCCAACGAAAGAAGTCCAATAATCGCGGCGCCACATGCATGCGACGGAGACGAAGACGTTTAACTTTATTGATATATTTATCTCAATATCATATTACAGGCACTGGTTAATAAAATGCACAACCTGAAATAGGGAAAACTGTGTGAAGTAGGGGTGTTGTTTTAGCGATGTTGCTAACTTGATGTATAATAAAATTAGTTCCATTTATTCCCGCTGGACTTCTTTCGTTGGTCGGACTCTAATACGCCTTCCAAGCGTGGCAAAGCCCTCCAAATTTGGGGGAGATCTATGTCCAGCAGTGAACGTCTTTCGCCTGAATTGATGATTATGATGAGACAAATAAACATGCATTTGGTCAAACCCGCTCACAAGATCCACTTTGCATAAAATGGACAAATTCAAAGTTTCTAGACAAACAATTGAATGCTGCTAGCTATCCTCTTAGAATTACTAATCCTCTTCAACCCTTCTTATGACAT
The DNA here is from genome assembly GCA_932294355.1 of Aporophyla lueneburgensis. NCBI lineage: Eukaryota > Metazoa > Arthropoda > Insecta > Lepidoptera > Noctuidae > Aporophyla > Aporophyla lueneburgensis. The sequence continues at coordinate 18,829,586 of OW028735.1, forward strand.
CCACGGAAATACTCGTGACGTTAACTCCGAAACCATGTAAATACTGTTTAAGGAACGAATATTTAAATTAAGACAAACATTTTCATCTAGTTCTGGAACTCAAGTCGGAAACTGTTCCAGACTCTTGACTACAATAGAAGCATTATTTACAAATACTGCAAGATCTGTTATATGTAAGAACAGGCTATATAGCGCTAAAATATAATCGTGATTAAAATTAATATCGATTGTTTGTGTAAAAGACTCGTGGAATCATCTTAGTCACCAAATTTTAAATCAATCATAATTTGCCTAGTCTTATAGTCTTTTCAGATGCGGGTGACTACCAGTATTTCAACCGACGAAAAAAAAAAAACGGAGGTTCTCAATTCGACGCGTATATTTTTTATTTTTATGTTTTGTTTTTTTTGTTATGACCACGCATAACTTTTTACATAGTGGTCCGATTGTGACAATTCTTCTTCTATTGGAAAGGGTATACTTCCAAGGTGGTCCCATATAAATTTGGAAAACAAAATCGAACCCTAAAGGTCGGAAAACAGGGGATGATTGATTGTTCACTCACTGATTGTAATGTATAAACACGCTTAGCTTTATACAGAGTAGTCCGATTTTGATAATTATTTTTGTGTTGGATAGGGTATACCTTGCCTTGTAGGGTATTAGTACATTAAAGCCACAAGAAAATATAAAATAAAAACTTTTTAACAAAAAATTAAACCTTAAAATTTTGAGTCGGCGCTGAAAAATCAATGAACAAGGATCACTCAAAGCGCCGACTCTTAATTTTAAGCTTTATTATTTTATGCTTTTCAGTTTTTCGGTGGTTTAATTTTTTGTTAAAAAGTTTTTTACATAGAGCGACTGCCTCCACAACCCAGTTATTGGGTAATACGCTACCCTTGATAAGACTGGTTGTCAGATTTTTGGCCACAAATCACAGCCAAGACCAATGGCCTAAAATGCTTTTTTAGTTGACTCACCAAAAATCCCAAAATTTCGATGACTCCATCTTCTAATTTTATTTACCGTGCATATTTTTCTTCACAAATTTTATTTTTCTTTCTTCTTCTATTACTTGAACACCTTACAAGTTTTTATTTGACGCGTGTGTATATTCTTACCACCGTTAGAGTACTTATTTGGAAATAAGTCTCTTGACATGGATTTTACCAGCTAGTGTACTTAAGTGCAACGGTTTGTCTATGATCATCACTGGTTTGTTTAAAAACTTGTAGTTAAATATGAAAATTTGCATATACACAACCCATTGTGGTATTTCGTAGTATTGGTCTTAGTATAAGATTTACTCTATGAGCAACTGCAAAAATAATGCAGATTCGCCACTATCGAAACAATTCATAAATTATCCGTATCAAAAAGATTACTCTTGGGCAATATAGTTTTAACCACTCAGGATGACTACGTTAATCTACAAATTGTCCAATAAATTCAATCATTATTCTTAATCACTATGTCTATAATCTATATATTCATAGATGAAGTGAAAACTTCGTTCCCCTTTTTACAAAAAATTCGCGGATTATAAAATTTGGCAAATAAAGTAGGACAAGGAAGCTAACATTTTTTTAAAGTCGAATTTCGATCACTGGGCGACCACTAGTACTGTAAATCTTGCCCTTTTCACTTGTATTATCTTATCTGACGCCACTTTTTTTTCTGGTATTGTTTTTCAAAACTAGTCTTTATCTCGTAATTCTTGCCAATCTTTTAACGCAAACTCTCTGGTTGTAAGCACCAAATACTAACAGTAAACTGTCTGCCTATCGTGCATTAGTCGTTATCCTGCGTTTATCCCAATTTAGTGGTTTATCTTAATACATTTACATGTCAATAATTTTTCACCCAATGTACTCATCTATACTATATGGGCCTATCGTGTGATTGCATTCTATTCAAGTACACTCTTTTAATTACTTATTTGCTGAATCGATGTATCAGTTTCCGCCTGTTCCACAACTTAACAGTTAATCTTATTTAACAGCTACACGTCAAGCAAGCTAACGTGAAAATATGCCCGTCTGAACTGCTCTACTTAGTCCCTTTAGCACTTCTATTGTTGTCCTTAACCCGTTATAGTCCGAGAGCTTCAATATTAGGGACTCACGACACGTCTACAGACATACATACATATATGTTTATATTGTGTTGACGAGTGAACTCAGGTCGATGACCTAAGTACAGTTATCTTACGTTATAATGTCCTTACGGTTTGGTACAATTTTATTTACATTTTGGTTACATTTGTGGATGGTGTCATCAGTGTTAAGTTGGTAGTTGATAGAGTTGAATAGTTAAGGAGCTTTGTACTTGTGTCTAATTCAAGACAAACGGTAGTTATAAGTGCGTACTTTTTGTATGTAACTGTTATTTTTTAAACTATTCGTTAAGTAATCTTTGCTGTATTGGAATATTTTAATCTTTGCGTTTATGTGACGTTTTGTTCAAAATTGCTATATTTGTAAACTATAAAATATTGACGTTTAGGACCCGCCTTTTTGGTCTAGTGGTCGATAACGCATGAGGTCCTGGGTTAGATTCCCAGGTCCGGCAATGTGTATCTAGAATTTCTCAGCAGCAGCTCGGAGTCTGGATCTGTACCCGGTTGAAGGCAATAGACTCGCTCCCTATTACATGGGACTTAAACATAATTGCCAAAACTAAAGGTACACCTCAGCCCAACCCTTTGGGCAAACAAGGCCTGATGTTATGTTATGATATAACTTAAGTTAGTTGCACTTGACTTTTACAAACAGTAACTGTTCCTATTATTTGATACAATCTATTTCTTAACAAACATCTCTTTGTCAATATCTCAAACCATTAGTAAAGATCAGATTGCAACGAGCGACATTAAAAATTAAACGAGACAAAGATTACAAGACAGAAAATTGCCCCAATCATACACCAACTAAAAAACCTTTCTACCCAAAACTAGGTATGAAATAAACATTTCCGTAATTTACATAACATATCTAGATCTTCTGCTAAACCTATTTTGTAATACAGCACAAAATTGCACATATAACAAATCACTTCAATTCTTTTGACGGAAACTTACGTAAATGTTGCTAAAAAATGATCAAGAAATTCCCACAGTCATCGTAAGACGTACGTAGAGTAAATAAATGTATAGAGAGGTCAGACCCACCGTGTCAAGAGGTCGAGTAGTCGGCGAAAGCATTGCAACATCGATTATAGCTTTTAAGAAGCGACCATTGCTTAATAACACTTAAAAGGTTAGATATTATGTAAGGTCTGTATGTGCATAGGTCTGTGGTGTGTATGAGGTAATTTTGTAGCCAGCACATCGAGCTACTACATTCTGTCAAATTTCTTTAATAGATTTTCAACTTTATCGCTAAAGCATTAGGTTCAAAGTTTATTGGGAGAATTTGACAGTTTCGGCTATTTTGATGTGCTGGCGTCTGTACATTTGTAACATTTTAGGATTTACGCTGTCTCTACGTAGTGTGATCTTTATTACTTTAAAGGTTAGAGATGGTTTGTCTGTGCTATTAAGTTTTAGTAAGAGTAGGATATGAAGTAATAATGACCTAGTCGTCGGTTTAAACGATGTAAAGGAAGATGATATGTACAATTAATCAAATTTTTATGTATTTCACTGTTAGAATGTAACTACAGTGTGAATTTGCCTATTCAAAATATTGCACAAGTCTTTTGATATTTAGGTTTTGGATACCATTCTAATTTTCGATCTGCCTCTTGAAGTTTCTTAAAACTTTGCCTCACCTAAGAATCGAATTTAAAGCGCCAATTTTTTACTGTCCCATCGTCGCTATAGTTAATAGTGTAATTTTGTCTTGCTATGTGAAATATGTTCACTGCTGGACACAGACCTCCCCCACTTAGCAGGCGGGTTGGCGATCGCAGTATGGTGGTAAAATGCATAGAGACCGTTGCTCCCCGTTCTCTAGTAAGTCCCTCAGTCGCATCTTACGACACCCACGAGAAGAATTGGTTGGTGCTATTCTTTACGTCCGACACCAGATGGAACAACTAGACCAGTCAGCAATTATTTATATTGTAATAAATACAGTTTAGTATATTTTACCTACAAGTAACGTTTTATGCCTATTTACGCAAGAGTGGTACGATTCTATTAGTACTTTCACTTTCGGATGGAAACATAATAAGATCATTTAGGAAGTAGAATACAGTTACAGAACGCCAATTTTCGTCATTAAAAACGTTCAAAATGTTGTCGCAGTATCATCTCGGCGACAATGAAATGTCAAACACTTGTCAAATATCTATGGAAACTCGAGGTATTTTTGACAGATTGAGAATGAGATAACACTGTGAACGTTCTTAAAATTACGAAAATTTCACCTCAGATTTAATTAGGTAATACTATAATAATGAACCCATCAAGTTAGTATCCCATTTCTTCCCGTGGGTGTCGTAAAAGGCGACTAAGGGACTTATCAGAGAATGAGCAGCAACGTTCTCTATGCATTTTACCACCATACTGCGATCGCCAACCCGCCTGCCAAGCGTGGCGATTATGGCAAAGCCCCCTAAATTGGGGGAGGCCTATATCCAGCAGTGGATGTCTTGCAGCTGAAATGATGATGATGATGAAGTTAGTATTGGAATAAGAACTGTCTCACTGATCAAGAGATTGTGAACTAAGCTATCGCTTTATGGTATAAAGTTACGTTTTCTTAAAAGAAAGTTTTGAAATATTATTGTAACAAATAATACTAGTTGTATACCTTAGGCCTAGCGCACACCGCTGGAGGCGCAGCGGAGCGCAATTGAAGACAACAGTTTAATATAAACCTTAACTACCTTGACATACGGTCTATAAAAGAATAAATTGCATGCGGGGGTCGGAGCGCCTTCAAGCTACTACAAGAGCATGCGCGCGACTGCTCCAGTCGCCACCGTGCTGCTCTGCGCTCCGCCGCACTACGATTCTCGAGGGCACTCAAGGGATCTTGGCGCCGCTCGGGGCCCGCAGAATCCGCCCGCGCGTTTCAAGAAAATGCGCTCCGCCGCGCCTCCAGCGGTGTGCGCTGAGCCTTATTTGGAACTGACACATACTTCAGTTTAACGAAAACTATCAGAAGGTCAAATCACATAATTAAAAATTTTCACAATTTAGTCGCAGTCTCACCTCGGCGACAACCAAATGTCAGAAACTTGTAATGAGGTATTTTTGACAGATTGAGACAACGTTCTTAAAATTACGAGAATTGCTTCTCTAAACACAAAATGAACGTGCATACTTCTGAAACAAAAACCTATCGGTTTTCCACTCCACCAACAGAATAAATACTTAATTGATTACTGTAACACCGTTAACAAAGTGCGTATTCACGAAATATGCGGGCGTTTATTGCTATCTAATAAAACGGTAACATTATTACGTCAATCAATTTGTAAAGTTGTCAGGTGAAAACTGTTGAACCAAATCGATACTATCGAGCCATTGCAATTGAAATATTTTTTCATTCAGCCATTATTTCGCCATAAACGGCCTACAATATTTAATGCAAGATTTGGGAGCTTCAGGTTCCCTATGTTTTAGGTAAGACACTTTTAGTCAAAACGAAATTTTCTTTCCAGCCAAATGCATACACGCTTTGTGGTATCTATATTGTCTCTGAATATTGCTACATTAACAAAACATAATTTTCATAAGGGGCCATCCATAAATTACGTCACACGTTAAAGGGGGGAGGGGGTCGATGAATTGTGACATTGTGTGACAAGGGGGTGGGAGGGGCCCTAAATTTTGTGACGTCACATTTCAAAATTGAATATACATATTTAAAGTAGGTACTATTAAAACACAAAATTTGAACTAGGGACGAAAAATTAAAAAAAAAATTCTATGTCTAGATTTGAAATTGCAAAATATGTGACGTCACACTAGGGAGGGGGGGGCCTTACAAATGTGACCAGCTGTGACAAGGACGGGGAGGGGGTCAAAAAATCATGAAATATGTGTGACGTAATTTATGGATGGCCCCTAAATCATTATAGTCTATTCTTCTCCATGCGAATCTACGTTCAATACTTAACACTCAATATCTGAGTATTGAGTATTGAACGTGAACGTTGACGTTGACGTTTTGGAACGGGCGACTAGAATCAATTCTAATTTAATTTTAATGTTGACGTTCAAAAGTGCTAATATGTGCCTGTTTGAAACAAATCCTTTGACATTGATTACTTAAGTTTTTTTTTTTTTCAGAAAATTATGACATTTTTGTTTTTGTTGTTTTCTGAGGTTACTCTATCTGGAATTTCTCACTAGCATCCCGGAGTCTGTAATTGTACCAGATTGATTGCCATAGGTTTACCCTCTACGTGGGAATCAAACATAACAGGCGAAATGTGGGCGTACTATAGGTACACCTCTGCTCCAGCATTCGGGGAAACAAAACTTGCTGTTACGTTACGACATATTTCAGAACTTTTCAAATATACTCTGTGGTATGCCACCGATGATAGTTGTAAGAGATAAAATACTACGCAACAAAGACAAACAAACGAACTAACATTTTAAAACAATACAACGTCGCTAACAAATCATAATAGAGTGTATTTTCTCAAGAGTAACGTACTAAGCGCTCAGGATTGGTCAACCATTACCACGGAGGTACGTTCTCTTCGGATCCAAATGCTATATTTTGCAACTTGAAAAAATAACCCAAACTTTAGTAATGCAGACTAAATGAACTGACATTTGAGAAAAAAACGTATTGAAATGCGTGAAGATGGCGCGTTTTTATTAAACGACTTTATTACCTAGACAGACAATCATTAGCCAACATAAAACTGCTTATTTCACATCTTCTACTAAGAAAATGTTCATCTAGACACTGCGTGTCAAGCCAAGTTCAAGTAGCAGAACTGGCGAGCAGCACCGTGTGTAATATTACACGAACCATTTTGAGCCACTTTTGACCCCCTCATAACTCAAAAACTATTTCACATAAACGTGTCAAATTTGGCTCATATAGTGAGACTTGCGAGATACATATGTGCTCCAAATTTCATAAACACATCTCAAACAGTTATTTAGACATTAACGTCCAAAAATCGACATTTTTATCACTGACTGACCTATAGATCAAAACTCTAACCCAGTTCCAGATGACTTAGAAAGTTCAAATTTGGCATGCAGATAGGTAATTAGGTGAATACAAAGGAATAAATCAGTTCTTATTTTATTAGTCGGTTCTTATTTTATTATTCCGAAAATTTGGCTTGATGGTAGAAACTAGCCATCGAACATAATAATTCGTATATGAGAACTAGCCAAGTCAGACCTTAGGCTACAATATATTATCCGAAGTTATAAGAAGAAATGATATTTTATGTAGTTATAAATAAATTTCAGGTCTGACCATTGAACTTGGCACTCATTTAGATCTCACTTCTTTTGTCGTTGAAGTCAACAACCAAGGCATATATCATAATATTGAACTTGGCTCTCATTTCACATTTATGTTTTTTGATTTGATTTGATTTGATTCGAATTACAGAAAAGGTGTTCTTTAAGTGACTAAACTTATACGTAGTTAATTTGTTATTCCTAACAGCTTTTCATCATAGAAGAATTATTACTGCTAGGAAATTATTTCACATAATGACTGATTTGATCCGCGAAGGATGAGACAGAGGTGTACCTGTACTGGGAACATCCACATTTTTCCAGTTAAGATTAAAAAACTCATGTAATAAGGGCGAATTATTGGCAACTGGGCAAAGATCCGAAACCGCGATTGAGAAATTCCTGATAGAAAAACTCAATAGTAAGTGATGAATTTCACATACACCGTCATTTGTTTTATAGTGAGCTCCACAACCAAATCTAATCTATAATTCCTTTATCAAAATTCAAGACCGACAATTTTGTAATTGCTTCCGAATACTATGATTTATTTTAAATCCATGTTATTATACATTTCTACTAGCTCTGTTTATTTATTGCAACTTCCATATTATTAAAGATTGTTACAGTCTTTCGCAGACAAAATTTAATTCAAGGTTCAGAAATCAAACAAATAATTTGGGCGATTTCTCTTTACTTCTTTTGCATCGCTGATCTTTCGCGTCTCACCAATAACGATCGATTCTTTCACCGGACCCTCACGATTTCCTCGGAATTGATAATTATTATCATGATGAACTGTTTTTGCACCGATATATGAACTGAACCATGTCATGCAGTTAGCGTTATCCTAATTCCTTAAACCTCGGTTAAACAGAATCTACTGAAAAATCACTGATCTATTAAAATTCAGCGCGTCCCATAAGGAAAATTTACAGTCTTCCAGAAATAAAATTCACCATGTCTCAGATAGAAAATTCACTGTGTCCCAAAAAGAAAATTCACCGTGTCGCAGAACGAAAATTCACTATGTCCCAAAAAGAAAATTCACCGTGTCCTAGAAGGAAAATTTAGCTTGTAACAGAAAGAAAATTCAAAGTGTCCCAGAAGGAAATAGTGCTTATCCCAGAAAGAAAATTCAACGTGTCCCGGAAAGAAAATTCATCATGTCCCAGAAAGGAAATTCAATGTGTCTCAGACAGAAAATACTGCGTAACCAAAGGATAAAGTTACGTTTTTGACTATTGTCGACTTAGTCTAGCTACCTAGCCAACACATCACACTACCTATGCTGATTTTTTACGTATAATAAAAATAATCTAGGTAATTTCGTATGAAGCCAGCTAGTGGATAGTATTGTCATAATATATCGTCACGCATGTGGTACTCGAATCATTGGGCCTTATTAGAGCCGATGACAATAATATTTTTGTACTCGAAAAATAAAATGGTTCAAGACCTATTTGTGTCCTCCGTAATTTTATTATATTTTGTTTTACTTCCATTAAAATAACAAAATGCGCTACAAAGTTATTTCAAGAGCAGTGGTGCCCAGTGGTAACGGCAGGTTCTTGCAAGTTGTAAAGGAAATCATCGTGAGGAATCCGAAGAATCCTAGAACGAAAGATTCGAAGATATGTGACATCTATAAACCCGTACTGGACCCGCGTAGATTACAGCCCACTCCTCACGGAGAGGCCTGTGTCTCAGCAGTGGGAACATTAGAGGCTGATTATGCTGCTAAGCTATACCATACCTTATTGCTGTGCTATTCGTACAAAGTAACTTGGATTTGGACATTTTCCTCTCATAACGAGAAAAGAAGAAATTTCTATACCAATTTTTCCGAACAAAAAATGTAGAATTTTCCAGACCGAAATAATTTCAAACCTAAAACAGATTTAACAACAACAGACTCATCGGAGCACTGACCTCGCTAACAATCTGCCTCTACTTATAAAGAAATGATAGCATGGATAATGTCCCCTAATTTCCTTCAGGGTTGCCAGTTTCTCAAGCCAACCGAGTTAGCCAACGCGCGGCGCGGGCGGATTGCGGAATGCAACGCTCTACTGAACAGGCTCGGGCTATACTTTTTTATACAAGATTAGGGTTGACCTACATAACTCGTTTTACTTTTTTCGCTGCAATAAAATATTTAATAATGTTTTTAATAATCATTTTGCTGTAGGTGCGTTTGTGCTTTCTTTAGAAGATATGATTCAATATGTAGGTGATGAACCAAAATTGTCACCATAGCTCACCGAATAAGCAAGCTGAAGTGGCAATGGGCCGCCCATTTTAGCCGTAAAACCGATAACCGTTGGAGAAGACGTGTTCTTGAGTGGCGACCACGAATTGGCAAACTTAAGGTAGGACGCCCTCAGGCTAGGTGGAGCGACGATCTTCGCAAGGTGGCTGGTAGCAGCTGGAAGAGAGTTGTCGAAAATCGAGCTGTGCGGCGTGAAATTGGAGAGGCTTATAGCTGTGGATTATATAATATGATGTGATGTGATAAGTGCATTGTATGCAGTAGTTAGTTCTGAACAGAACCACTGTAGCTATACCCAAAAACGAGCCACGACCAAAAATTTATTAGAATCCAAAATGAATCAGAATGTAGGTAATGAGTTACTTAATAAATGGTTCCGGACATTAAATTAAATATTTCATTCTCTCTGACAGAATTAAATATTTAAGTTAAGTAAAATATGAGCTCATTTTAAAACTATGCATTTAAATAATGCATCCGTAATTTAAATGTTTCTTATTGTTCTTATCTCGAGATAAATAGAACTTTATAATGAATTTATGTGGATGCTCAGATATGCAAGGACGAAGCAAAAGGAGTGGTTTAAATTGGTTTTTATATTTTATTTATCTAGTATTTTGGTAATTTAATTATATTCTTATATTTATTTATTTGTGAATGTGACGTTGTAGGCTTTCTAGACTATACCTAATATATAAAATCGTTCATTAACCATTGTTAATCATTGTTGTTTAAATGTTTGTTTCTCAGTCATGCAAAAACAGCCGTACAGATTTGGATAAAATTTGGTACACAGGTATTGTATAACCTGGAATAACAGACAAGATACTTTTTAACCCGATAATACGTGCCCGTGGGCCGAGGGTGGTCAGACGTCAGGATCAAAAACTATATCAAATTCCATTCATAACAATAAATTATAATTCTACACCCACGAAAGGATATTCAATATATTCAGCACCTTACATTCAAATCGATAATGAACCACAAAATTTCTAAAACTCAAACAATATCACGTAATAACATAGGTACGTAATTTGAGCAAAAAAGTGTTAAAACCCGCCATTTTGTTTGACAGTTGACACGTTCGAACTTCAAACGTCAGAGTAATGATTTTAACACCTGAAGTGTGATGGAAACGCCTCGCTAATTACTTACAAGTCAAGTTAAAAAAGGAAGTGTGATCAGAAGAATATGTAGAAATACTAATTACAGTTAATGAACACTCAAAATATCACCTGGTATTCACGGCTACATAGCTATATATGTCCAGTATAAACTGATCTCACATTGTTTGGGTTTTCCGTATAGTGAGAGGTCAGCTTAAACTGGAAAATTATAGCTTGGTACCTAGCCGTGTGTACACAGAACAAGTTTTCTTTATTCCGTGCGTGTGTACGTCTCAACGTGGGGTGCTGGGTTCCCTAGATCGGCCAAAGTGTTATTGGATTTTTCAAGGGTTACATAGATAGATACACTTATACACACTCATCCTTTTCTATATACACACTAGCTGACTCAGCAAACGTTGTTTTGCCGGGTGAAAATTTATAGATGTATGTATTTTTGTATGTTATATCATAAAAAAATAGAAATTAAAAATTTTGTCTAAAAAATAAATTTAGGGGTGAACTACCCCTAACATTTAGGGGGATGAAAAATAGATGTTGGCCGATTCTCATAGATACCGGATAAGCACAAAAAATTTCATCAAAATCCGTCAAGCCGTTTCGGAGGAGTATGGCAACGAAAACTGTGACACGAGAATTTTATATATTAGACTAGCTGACCCGACAAACTTTGTTTTGCCGGGTGAAAAAGTGTGAAAATTTAGAGTTGTATGTATTTTTGTATGTTGTATCATAAAAAAATAGAAATTAAAAATTTTGTCTAAAAAATAAAAAATAAAATTTATGGGTGGACTACCCCTAACATTTAGGGGGATGAAAAATAGATGTTGGCCGATTCTCATAGATACCGGATAAGCACAAAAAAAATCATCAAAATCGGTCAAGCCGTTTCGGAGGAGTATGGCAACGAAAACTGTGACACGAGAATTTTATATATTAGATATAACATACATACATAAGCGGCCTATAACGCTACCACTGCTCGGACACAGACTTCCTCTTCGTGAGAGGGTTTGGGATTTTTTTGGTTTTAGGACAAAAATTATATCATCACCACTGATCTCAAAACGGTGACGTTTTGAGATCAGAGGTGATGATATAATTTTTACAAAGTTGAGCGTCTGTCAGAGTTCGAACCTACGACTAATTGGATTTTTATTCACTTGGATATATAAATTTGTAAGACTTAGTTTTTAAATTATTCATATAGGCTACATGGGCCACGTTGGAGTAATCTTTTGTAACCTACACACTTCAGCAAAAGAAAAAAATCATCGCACCCGAAATCGACGTGGGAAGTATTGATTAAATGGGTTTTCCTACGACTGATCGATGGTTCCCGGTTATCGGTACATGGGATGAGACTGACGAAATCTGGGGGTGCATCTCTCCCAACCTCCCTCGCGAATAAATGTATTATTATCTTATATTTCAACGAAAGTCTACGTGCTATATCTCAAAAACCACAATATAGGTTACGATAAGCGCGTGTCAGATATATGTTTAAATATGAACATTTTATGTTTTGTATCGCTCTTGGAGATAACCCTCGATCTCTAATTGAAGCGATTGATTGTACTTTATCTGTATTTGAATTTATAAACGTGCTTAACGGAACAATGGTTTATGTTGTTGAATTACGAAGTACCTTTATCTAAAGAGAGATAAAAAAATGTGTCACAAATATGGCTGAATCTGTCATTTCCATTCAATAAACGGTTTGTTTTAAGGGACTTCCTAAAGTTTTATTGCTGTTAGTGATGGAAATAATTTTTTCCGTCATTCACGCAGGATTTAACACAGATACCGGTATAGCTTTATATTGAAAACTGGACCTACGGTATATTTCAAAAACGTCTATTGCATAATGTCACAAAAAATACATTCTGCATTCGACTCTAATTACGAAACCAGCCCTAAATAATGATATCAATAGCATGCAACTATTACTTAGCATTTCGTGTAAAAGTTTACTTGTATCTCAACATTTTTTGTGCAAATCGCAAAGATAACCCGTTTCCACGATGTTTTGCACAAGTCGGATCACGCGCAGACTTTTGGTATTGTCATTAACTTGCTTTCGCATTTCCTTATTCGGACATTTGTTATGTTTGCATTTTAGGTACATATTTGTAATGTAACGAACTTACAATATCGTTCGAATAATAATGTTATTTATAATCTCACCTGTAAATTGTGATAGGTAAACTTCTTGGAAAAAAGGTAACTAGTCTCGCCGCTAATAACCACCAAACGGACTACAATAATCATTACAAAATTCTGCAAAGCAGATAATAATTACTAATATATAAGGTGTATCTATTCATACACGAAATATTTTAAGAGGGACACCTGTAGGTGGTAAAGAAGCTATAAAAGCAAAAAGGTTTTTTTTTATCTAAGCGTTTTTGAATTTTCGTAATTATTATAATTTTAAAACTGCTTGAGACGTTTTGCATAAACCCTTTACTCCAAATTCTATTAATGGCCCGCCTGACGATGCGAGGGCGGCGACCGGACGGCACGAGCATGGCCGCGGTGTTTCGGGCCGTAAAAAATAAGAAGGAGCCAGTATTTCTTATGTGCGTCAAATAATTTATAAATATTAACACTTTCCGGGACAGACCGCCTCTTGACGTTATGTCGGTATATCGTTACGTGACAGTACGGCTAAGGGCGGTGAACTTTATTTCATGTAATTTGGCAAACCGTCGATAGCCGTTGCTTGCCCATAGTATTCCTAAGAAGCACATGATCTAGTGTCACATCACGTGACTTCATTTGTTCGTGGGTGTCACGGCAAACTCTTTTCGAGTCATTTTTCAACACACACATACGCAGTGCTTATGCACCAAAACAACACATGCACACCGCCGACAGGCGTAGACTGAGCCATACAAGTACAGTAGGCGTCAACGTCTGTGGCCGTATTTGTCATATCAAAAAATTAAAAATGTATGTAATGAGGTAGTACGGCTGTAGACGGTATGACAAAATGTATGGGATTTTGAAGTGTCATATCATTACATTTGCAAATAGTCAAGTGTCCCGGAACGTGTTAAATTTTGAAAAAAATACATTAAGAAAAATTTTTTTTCGTTGCTGTAGCTTCTTTACCAACTACAGGTGTATCTCTTAAAATATTTAGTGTATGAATAGATACACCTTATATACTTCATCATCATCATTTCAGCCGAAAGAGGTCCACTGCTGGACATAGACCTCCCCTAATTTTTCGGGATTTGACATAATCGCCACGCTTGGCAGGCGGGTTGGCGATTGCAGTATGCTGTTAAAATGCATAGAGAAGGATGCCGCCCATTCTCTAGTAAATCCCTTAGTCGCCTCTAACGATAACCACGGGAAGAAATGGGAACCACTGGAAATATATACCTACATATTATAAATTATATTCCTTTCAAGTATATTTCTGTGTGACTGCCTTATTCTTTTAAAAGAGAGAAATATATTGAGAATATATTTCGGAAGGTGTATGTGTATTACAGAATAATATTAAACTTATATACAATAAAAAAATCTGTGTGAAACAGGGTCGGGTCACTAATTTTTAATAAAGGAAACTGTCAGTTGATAAAGACACATAGCATTGAATAGCAAGAACGTAAATTACCTACAATAAATAACACAGAACGTGTGAGAGAGCTAGGCTAATAGTTCTAGCCCATATGAGAAACCTAATGATTTCCCATTTCCTTGTGAGTTTTTTTTCCTTTCCAATTGCCACATCTTCCGTTAGTACTGTCATTCGCATTAGGAACTATTTGGACACTAAAGAGAAAACATAGAATTTTAGACGGTTACGTAAAATATAGAAAGATGTTTCGGCATTCTGCTTAGTGAATGAACGGCTCTAAATTTTTAAATTTGGAATTCAATGTTGCGGAAAGTTTTTACGAGACTTCAAAGGAAGTTCATAGTTCGTCTTTTTAGGGTTCCGTTGCCAAATGGCAAAAAACGGAACCCTTATAGATTCGTCATGTCTGTCTGTCTGTCTGTCTGTCTGTCTGTCTGTCTGTCTGTCTGTCTGTCCGTCCGTCCGTATGTCACAGCCATTTTATTCCGAAACTATAAGAGCTATGCTGTTGAAACTTGGTAAGTAGATGTATTCTGTGAACCGCATTAAGATTTTCACACTAAAGTAGAAAAAAAAACAATAAATTTTGGGGTTCCCCATACATAGAACTGAAACTCAAAAATGTTTTTTTTCATCAAACCCATACGTGTGGGGTATCTATGAATAGGTCTTCAAAAATGGTAATGAGGTTTCTAATATCATTTTTTTCTAAACTGAATAGTTTGCGCGAGAGACACTTCCAAAGTGGTAAAATGTGTCCCCCCCCCCCGTAACTTCTAAAATAAGAGAATGATAAAACTAAAAAAAATATATGATGTACATTACCATGTAAACTACCACCGAAAATTGGTTTGAACGAGATCGAGTGAGTAGTTTTTTTTTAAAACGTCATAAATCGTAAACCGCAATTTACCTTACATTCAATCAACTAAAATATAAAAAATTAAAAAAAATATATTTTTAAACCGAGAATACCTACAGGTTTGTACGGAACCCTCGGTGCGCGAGTCCGACTCGCACTTGGCCGGTTTTTTTTGTGATCGATTTGGAATAATATTGTTTCTCTTATTTAATGAATATACATATGCTCCCATATAAATTGTATTAACTGTGCTTGGATAACACGTATTTAATCTATTTTGTGTGTCTTGATGATGTTTCAATACTTCTTGTCATATTGTTTACATATTAAGTAGTGGTAAACGATATGATGTGTGTGGGGTAGGTACAGACGCCAGCACATCGAACTACCACAACTGCCAAATTTCTTTAATAGATTTTCAACTTTAGTGCTAAAGCATTAGGTTCAAAAGTTGATTGGGAGAATTTGACAGTTTCAGGTACCTTGATGAGCTGGCGTCTGCACCATAACTAAAACATGAGAAATTAAAAACTTTTACAGTATTTTTTGGAAGTCGGTTGTTTTTTTAGAGAAACATTTTATTAATAATTGTATTATTTCCCTGCCAAAATGTATGTTTGTTGCACCCTGCTCAACAGTCAACTCCGCTACCCTAGTTGGCTTATATTTTAAGACCACGGCATAAACTATTCTTGTACGTGTAGTTCAGCCAGTTTGAGAAAACAAGAATTATTTTTCCTTTCTTATCAAACATTTTCATCGAATCTGTTATTCTGCTTAACTAAAATAAATAAATAAATATTTATTTCAGAGTATCTTCCAAAGAGAGATCTGAGATCTTCTTGATTCTTTTTCTACTAACAATAAAGAGTAGTAAATGATCAGTTGCTACATTCTGCAGGTGTGGGGCACACAGGATATAATAATACCATTTTAATAATAATTAAAAAAATAAACAACGTCTTAATGTATCTGGTCAGTCGTAATAATTATAACTAATTAATTCAGTATACCTGCTCTTCCAACATTAATACTAGAACTGCCAGTTTTAGCGCCATTATCTTAAAATGGATATTATGTATTTTCTATGTTGACATCAGAATTCACCTATCTCACCTTGTGACCTCAACATAAGGTTAAGATCACACTGCCGCATGCCGAGATTATTATTTTT
Organism: Aporophyla lueneburgensis; assembly: GCA_932294355.1. Lineage (NCBI taxonomy): Eukaryota > Metazoa > Arthropoda > Insecta > Lepidoptera > Noctuidae > Aporophyla > Aporophyla lueneburgensis. The sequence continues at coordinate 18,846,012 of OW028735.1, forward strand.
ATTTTTTACTTTTCGCATATCTATCGACGATCGCAGGTGAGTGAGAGTTGTCGAGACTTAAAATAATAAATACAATAAAACATTTATTGTTCACTAAAAGAAATACATTAAAATATGACAGACACAATCTTACATTTGATGGATAAAAAAATGACTCCCAAACTAATATTAGTATATATCTATACTAATATTATAAAGCTGAAGAGTTTGTTTGTTTGTTTGGTTGAACGCGGTAATCTCAGGAACTACTGGTCCGAATCAAAAAAATCTTTTTATGTTGAGTATCATATTCTATCCTATTAATTGAGGAAGGCTTTATAACATCACGCTACGATTAAAAGCAGCAGAGCAATAACGAAAAATGGACGAAAATTGGCAGGCAATTCGATGCGACAGGAAGGGTCAGGGAAGCAAAAATTTGACGCGGACGAAGTTGCGGGTAGAAGCTATTTTAAAGGATAAACAAATGACTCTCAATCTAGGCCTGTTTTTTTTCTATTACTGTATGGGCCTGCTCTTGACCTCAATCATGCCTGATGGAAAGCGATTGATGAGGTCTATGATGGAAGAGCGTACTCAGAAGATGTCTTTTCACTCTTGCTTTTGGTATGACACTATTTGGTTCAGTGTACAACCATGGGGTCTCTTAACACAAGACAGCATTTCAGAATCAAACTGAATGACTTGCAATTGGACAAGCCCTTGTGCAGTAGTAGACTGCTGTAAGCTCATGATGATCATGATGGTATCTCGAGACGAGATGATCTCGAATCTTTGGTAGGTATACGAGGGCCGAAGCCAACTCGCAGGGGCCTATTAGACTCTATAAGTAACGGCAATAAAGTACATATAATTATGTGACGGTTTTAAAGAACACTATGTATTCAAAATATAAACAGGATTGGCCTTGAATGCTGCCGTTTGTACTGCACGTTGTCGTCTCAGCACATTTTATGCAAATCTTGATATACGCGACCGAACTGAAGTTTCTCTGACAGCATAAAAAATATAAAAGTGTTCTTATTTTAAACGCTCAATACCATTTCTTCAAGTCACCAGATCGCTCGGCCTCTTTAAATTACGTTGTACAGCGCCCGTCTGAACTTAGCCTAAAATTAAGATTATTTAAATAAAAAACTGGTTTCGAATGTTCAACACTATGAATAATTCATTATTTATAATACGATTATTAAAAATTAATTGAATCTATTAATTCTGCAGAACGAAATATTTTTTGGAATAGTTTGCCTTTTTGTCTTTTAAATTGTGCTTTTTTTTAGCCTTTTTGTGACTCGATCTTGTTTGTTCTTAAAATATGCAAATAGAAATAGTTACACAATAATTATCGAGTCGGCTACATCGTTTTGTTTGTATTAAAATTAAAAACAGCATAACTTGAATAAGAATATACAATATACATCGATATTAATAAAAAGATGTACAAGTAGGTATTTGGGTAATTATTTAAACAATTTATGTTAAGAATAAGTTAGAAAAAATACTGAATGAAGCAACATTTTTTGGTTTCGAAGCTGAAATCTAAAAAACGGTATCTTATTATTTAGTAATGGGAAACTTTTGCAAATATCCTGAATATATTGTCCATGGAAAATCTCCAATAATATTGTGCTAGCTAATTGCTACAAACATTAATAAAAACTTGGACGCTGCATAAACACTTGACCAAAACCGGCTGTCATACATTAAAGTAAATTATTAACTTTTGATGACACGTGAACTGACACCATTAAAGATTATCGCCGAAAGGACATGTTTATAGATGATTTTGTGAAAATTACTTGTCTATGAATTGATCAATGACCGATCGTAGGCATGAACTGTTAAAAGTAAAACAAACTGTCAAATGTTTTGATTCAAAAACAGAACATAATGTTTTTATTTGTGGACAGAACGTCAGTGTATCTATTCAAAATGAAGCCTGTATTATTCAAAATAAGAACTTTGTTTTCACTAACAGATTATGGTCAGACTTGTAGGTATCTTTATTTTTTATTTTAACCGATTCAATATTGGATAAACGTCATTTCTATAGGTATTTTTAATCATCACCCACTCGAAATTTTGATTTTTCTTCAAAGGATAGGACCAAGTTTGACATGATTGCAACATATAACTCTTACATAAGTTTTCAATTATTTTATAAAGCTAGAGAGTTCTTAAGCTGGGTCTGTTAACGACGGAAATATCGTATATTGCCCTATTAATGATGATGTAACGCGAATTGTCCAAACAACCGAATCCGCTTGACACCACAGGTCCTTAAATATTTATACAAGACAGACGGAGTCAACACTATGGAGCCAAACGATGCCGGCATAAGGACTCATTCATAATAAAAAATAAATTTATAATTTTATAAAAGATTATAAAATATTTAAATAGAGAATTCTTTCATTCATAAAAATCTTAAATGTAAGAAGAGAGACAAGGATAAAAGTGAGACATTTTTGAAAAACTTATTAGGGTACTCGTACTTATGCCGTAGTTAACAAAATATCTAAATACTAATAAAAAAGCATCAAAAAACTTAAAACAGATGAACAAATCTTTGCAAATGTTTTCTTGGTTAGTTTGTTCTCTCAAAAACTCACGGTCGTACCACTTACCAGTGCTTAATTTAAGTACGGGTTTCCCCCTTTTTTTAATCACTCAAATTTTTAAAACAACATTAAAATCGTATTTCCAAACATGACTAGCATCGTCACAAAGTTACGTCGCATTAAAGAAATCTTTTTGATTGTTTGTAAACGAAATAATAGTTTTTATTTTATTTTATTAGTACCATAACTACTTGAACTTCACTGACCATTTATTTACTAAATTTATGGGGACAGCCTGTCTCAAGAATATTTTTAATCTGTCAAAATGATTCATACGTCAGATGACAGCTGTTCAGTGAGTTGCCTATTTCGCTAATACATTATCAATGTAATGTTTAATTCTTCATACATAGACGTGAACAGTATAATTATGATAACGAAACTTCTTTATTTTGGGTCACCAACACTAATTTAAGACGATAACCTTTAAATTCGAACAAATATTTTATTTAAACAACGTTCTAATAAAAAATTTAGGGAATTCCGTATTTTTTTTAAATTCGTTACAAAGGTTTTTTTTCTAAGATAAGGAACAATTCCCAAGCACTCCCGACTTATATATGAAAATGCTGCCCATTTCCTCAATAAAGAACTGAAAGATATTGTATTCGCAAATAATTTCGCGAATTCGCACATGATAGAGGCACCTTTATAGTTCAAAGGTTGTCATACAGGTTCTACAAGTGACCGGATTATGGAATCAATAAAATATTTAAAATTACATTAAAAGCGATAGATTTTTTTTCGATAAAAGGTATATATTATTATTTTGTTTTTTATTCGAAACGCCATGTAGCGATCGATATTTTTCTCTGAGTTATAGGTGCCTACTATTGTAACTCGATTGGTATTTGCAAAACGAAGAATCTATACATATTATAAAATAATTAAAGTCCGCGTTGTTCTTCTAAAATCGGAATTGATTTTAATGCGAGAGTCACCATCACTTAGGGAACTTATTCCGAAAGATTTATGTGTTTAATAAATTAATATTAAATTTAATTTTAAAAAATCTGGATGTTGTTTGAAGTCTTAAAACCCGTGCAAATATTAAATTTTGATTTTGCAAAGATGACGCTCTAAGAGGAAAACTTAACTTGTTGTACAGACGCCACCAGGTCAAGCTACCCGAAACTGTCAATTTTTCCCAATGAACCCTGAACCTAATGCTCTAGAAATAAAGTCGAAAATCTATCAAAGAAATCTGACAGATTGTAGTAGCTTGATGTGTTGGCGTCTGTACCTGTGTATATGACGTGAATGGTTCACTAATACTACTACAATATGCTTCATTATACCTAAGGTGTTATGTATTTTTGCGACCAGATAACCTATACTAATATTGAGAGTTAAAATATGTGCTTTATATGCAGTGGGTAATCTTCGTAACTATTGATCAGATTCCGAAAATTATTTCACTAATGTGAAGCTACCGAATTGACGATTGTCATAGTATATATGTTATGTTAAAACAAGAAATTTGTTGCATATTTTAATATAATTAATAAAATAATAATTTAAAGTTTTTCTAATTAATTTTATATTTTATTGTCTACACAATTAATAAAATATGTATTTATAATACAGGAGTTCCAAGTGACTAGTATCAATTGCAAATCTTTGCAAGATAATCTAAGATAACGCTAAGTAAGTGATTCTTACATAAACATTGAATAATAATAATATGTTTTCATATATCATTATCACTTAGCTACCTCATTTTTACCTATTTGTCATCTCCTCCTTTTTATTTTATAAATTCTTAATCAAAATTCTAAGTAATTTTTTTTAGGGGTCGACACTAAAAGGAATCGGTACCTTGATAAGATCACCTTTTAATCCAGCTGTCACAGAGGACTTTCTCGAGACCTTAACAACTTAAGAATTTGAATTTTGGCAAATGGTAAGGTGTCAATGACGTGCACATAGATCGTCAACCAAGAACAAAAAATGCGGTTTTTTATGCGATTTCATGTCATACAAATCAAACACTTGTCTGTTAAAAATACTTATTATTTCCCTGAATTTTTACAAGCTTTTATCACTGAAATGAAATTACTGCGACTTTTAGAATATTTTAATTACGGGATTTGCCCTTCAAATAATTGTTCAGAGTTAGGCACTTAGAGTAACATACACTTCGTGCATAATTAGTCATTCTTATGACCTAAAATAAAGAGTAGTCAGACGGTTAAATTGCATGAGATATATATGTTATATATACATACCTACTGCAATGTATACCACGTACCTATATCAAGTTTTTGCCACTAAATATCGAAGTTGAAATGTTGAACACTTAACAACGGAGTTATTACCGATTGCGTTTTTATTTACAAACACTGTTTAATTAAGTAATTGCTCAACTATCTTGTTGGGTAAGCGACTATTAACTATGTATGTTCATATATAATCGTTTTACGTTCGAGCGAGTATTAAGTGTGTTTCGATAGTAGTACCTAAGGGTGTCAGGTTTCACGTCCTTTTGTTCATAAATTAAAATGTAAATGTTTGTAACACCTGATTTTATTAGCATTTAAATGTTTGTTTTGCCATTTGGGCTCATCGATTCTTCGATATTTTTTTTCGCAATTTTACGATTTTTGCGGGTTATATATTTTGGTGGAAAATACGCTATTATACAATATATACTTACTAGTTTGTATAAAACTTTAGGCAACATTGACGTTTCTATGACCTTCCCAGTCAGACGTGAAACCTATTAAAATAAAGTTATATATCGAAAAAAACCGGATTGGTATCGGACAGTCATTTGATACAAATTCATAAGTGGTCAGACGTACGTTGCATTTTATTAAAGTATATTCTAATAAGGCGTCCATTAGCGCCCCGGGCGGATATTTCAACAAAAATCCTTTCGCAACTTTCAGTAACAGTTCCGAGTTGCATAATATCTTATACTCACCGTGTGAGGGTAACGTAGGAAGGGAGGGCCTGGGGCACTGACGTAGAGGAAATCACAGTTGAAGCACTTGTCAGCCATGCACATAATCCTTCATTGGGTGAATGGGCACAGGGTCTTTTTTTAAGGTTCAAACGCACTCGCGACACAATTTTTCCGTGTGTGGGGGGAAAACTAATGCCGCGCGGCGCGTACGGCGCTTGCGACGGCGAGCGGGTGACTGGCGAGCGCGCGCGCCTCCCCACGTAATAAAACCTTCGCTTTTCAAGAGTGGGGCGCGACGGCTTTTTGAAAATGGAACCTGAACCTTACCTGCTGGATCGGGTCCCGTTTCCCGTTAATCTGGGCTTTTCATTCTGAGGTTCTCGGAACTTGGCACTGTTACATTTCTATTTTTAGATTCTGTTATTTATTTGTCTTATGAATGATTGGATCATTAGATGTTCCTGTTAACTCACAGGTACATTTTTTGCATCTAGTTCCATCTGTTTCTGCAAAAATGTACTTTGGAAAAGGCTTGGGTCATTAATGATCATACAATGCAGCTTCCATTATATCAAGAAACAATAATTATAGAAAAATAGAAATCATTAATTATAAATTCTTGTATGTACAGATATTTTTCAAACATTTATTATTTGAAAAATATCTGTAAAAAACCGGATCGGTATCGACAGTCATTTCATACATAAGTTAACAAATACATTTCAAACAATAAAAATCGTAATGTTTTGGAATACCTCTTTTAACGACAATGGTATCTTAGAATTCGTTTGGCTATAATAATACTTAAATAGTTAAGATATAAGACTCCGGGCTGCTACTGAGAAATTCCAGATGGAAAAACCCAATAACGCTGTGCCCGACCTGGGAACTGAATTGTAGGTGTACTATAGGTACACCTCTGCCCAACCCTTCAGGGAAACAAGACATGATGTTATGTTATGTAGTTAAGATATATTTTTAAAAGGTCAGTTAATGCAATATTATAATTAAATATAGAGCATACGTGATAAAATAATCGTAAACCTAGGTCTCCTGCCAGGGTCGCAAGATTGTTCAAACGAGATACCGTGACCCTGGCACATGGGCAACTGAAGGAACACGGGTGGGTTTTAGTCAGTAAAAGTCTGACACGCCCTCCCGCTCCGCCCAGAGCGGGAGAAGTCATTTGATGATTTACTATCCAAAAAAAAAGCCTAGGTCTTGTTTTGTATATTAATGAATTAAATTAATTTATATTTAATAGCACAGAATTTTATCTTTAAATTATTGCAACGGATACGAATGACTTATTTTTATAGCCAAAAAATATATCACGGGGAAGTACTCACCAAAAAACTAAAAGTTAGTATAGAGTCATTTAGTGTAGAGTCCGACCGAAATTCGTTTTTACTTTTCGGCAAGTTTCGGCCATAATCGTTATTCGGCGAATCATGCTTTCAATTAATTATATTATATTATTATATTCTCTGAATAAATAATTATTTATTCAGAGAATATAAGTCAAAGTCATAATTCAAAAACGTTTATTGCTAACTAAGTGCACAATATTGGTGTTGTTACCTATGACGTAGCAGGTTTTTACAACCATTGCAATTATGATTCGCCTGCCCGTATAATATAAGGATGCATTAAACATTATCAGTACTTAATTATTTTATTTTATATTAGTATAATCAAATTGAGAAATATATATAGATTTTTCTGTATATCATATCAGATCTTTCCTCAAACTCATTACAATTTAATAACGAAACGATTTATTTTTAATTAAACATCTTTGAGTATAGTTAAAGTTTCGACTGATTTTTGTTTAAACACTTAAAATTAAAAAACCTTCGTTTTATGCACAACCTTAAAAAAATTGACCGTTTTCGGTCTTCGGACGAAACTCCAAATCAGACTGAATGTCGTTATCGTCATTGGGTGAAAAAGTAATCCCTTTTTGGGACAACTCTATTCTTTTTTAAGAATCCTTCAAATTATCCGTTAAAGATTTCGTTATGTTTTCCTTCACACATCCTCTGAATTTTAAAAAATTACTTGGAACTAATGAATAAAAAACAATAAAAAACACTAATAAACTAATTTAAACATGCAAAAAACCAATTAACATATTTTAATGGACATAAAATGTTGAAAACAGCGTGCCAAATACCATAATAACAAAAATCTGGATTTTGTTCAAGTCGTCCCTATAAAAGACATCAACGGGGTATACAAGACTTTATTATGTGAAGACTTTTTTTTTGCTAAATTTGTGGTGTCATGATAAATACAATAAAATGTATATTTTAATATACTATATTTGTTTACATTAAATTATTCGTTATAATAATCGTTTTTAATGGTCATTAGTGCTGATTCTTTTGTTCTTGACTGAACTGCATAAATACTTTTCAAAGGGAGAAAAAGCGCATTATGTTGGCATTTACAATGAAGACTAATTCCCAGACAAATATCCTACACATCTTTTATCGTTTAATGTCCTGCAGATTTGATATCGTCTCAAAAGGGGTCGTTGAGCTCTCTAAAATTTGATCGAGCTTCTATATGGATGACTGATAGGGCATGTCCTACCGTCTGTTTGGACAAATCAGTTCAAAGCTGCAATGGCTCTTTCTTCAAAAGGCCCTTCCAGACATGGCCCTGCATTGTTAGACTCTCATAAATATTTATTAGTATAATGTTGGCACTTTAAGAGAGACCAAAACCCCTTTTTTTGGGAGGGAGATCATCAAATGATTTCTCCCGCTCTGGGCGGAGCAGAAAGGAAGAGGTCTCAGACTTTTACTGACTAAAACCCACCCGTGTTACTTCAGTTGCCTGTGTCAGGACTATGGTAACTCTTTCGAACAAATCCAGGACGCTGGCAGAGACGATGACCCCTGAGTTTGTTTCGGCATTTCTTCTCAGGCAAAAAGTTTTTATTTTTCACTTCTTACTTATAGTATGTATCTATCTACCCTGCACTTATTCGCATACCACTACTGGCTAAGTAAGCAGCAGTGACAGGACGTATTAAAACATAATCCATAAAATTAACATGGGACCACTTCTGCAGCATGACCTATCCATTAAGAATTTTAGAAAAATCAACCTACTATTGCCGGAGATATCGCGGAACATATGTACATGCAAAAAAAAACCACGAATTTAGAATCTCATCCTTTTTGAAGTCGGTTAAAAATTAAGCTGTTTGATATAGAAATATTCTGCGAAAAATAACTGATTTCTACATATAATTACAATTATTGGTTATTCGGCAATAATATAGTCTTTAATAACACATAATTATATCATATGTCTATTGTTTGTATATCACGTTACTGCTGAAACGCATCGGAAATAAGTATTTACTTCAATATTTTCTTATTGCGAGTGATCAGTCATTGTTTGGAATGCCAACCTTGTCCCTAAATCGTATTATTGGATAATTTTTAACGGATATTTTATAATTTGTTTATAAGAGCAAGTGGTGCTTAAGGGGAGGAATGTGGTAAGGTAACCCGCGACATTTATTGAAAATTGTATTTAAACGAAAATATCTGGATGACCGAGCTTTTCTCGGTATGTTTTGGTAAATTGTGTTTAAAATAATAAGTTTATGTTCATGTTAATTATCGATAAAGTTGGTCATTGAAAACACGAATAAAATGACATTTTATAAAAATGAATCCTAGCTAGATCGATTTATCGTCCCCAAAACTCCCTGTATACTAAATTTCATGAAAATCGTTGGAGCCGTTTCCAAGAATTGCTCGTTTAAAGATATAAGATTTTCATCCGTTTTTCAATTTCAGTGTCTGATTATGTTTTGATCAAAATATTAGAAAAGGAAGCATAAAATTGTTTAATGTGCTCAAACAAAACACACATTACGAAAAAAAAAATTCATAAAATGTTTTATCTTTACATAGTATAAAACAAAGTCTCTTCCCGCGTCCGTCCGCATAAATCTTTTAAACTACGCTACGGATTTTGATGTGGTTATCGTCAATAAATAAAGTGATTTAAGAGGAAGGTTTTATGTAAAATATGTGGGCGAAGCCACTGGCAAAAGCTAGTAAAATATAAATGTATTTGGGTAAGTAATTTAACCATCATTGCTCTCAAAACGGTGAAGAAAAACATCGTGACGGAACCGGCATATCCTAGAACCAAAAATTCTTAAACATGTGGCGTCTACCATCCCGCATTGGGCCCGCGTGGTGAATTACAGCACAGTCCCTCTCACAGAGAGGAGGCCTGAGGCCCAGCAATGAGAACACTATAGGCTGATGCTACCAGTAGAATAGTCAAAAGGTGCCCACTGCTCCAGCCAAAAGGTGTCCACTGCTGCACATATGCCTCTCTCAAAAAAGGGGTTTGCCACTATCACCAAGCTTGGCAGGCGGATTGACGATCGCAGTATTGTGATAAAATTGTCTAATAATTCACTTCATCGCCTTTAACGACACCCACGGGAAGTGTATCTGCCTGGAAGTAATATACTAAGTGGACAAACAATAAACATTAAGAAAACAAAACAAACAAAAAAAAACATTTTTCTTTCTTTCTTTTCTTCTTTCTATATAGAGCGCTGTATTCTACATATAGCGATCTCCCTCTCATAGAGAGAAGGCCTGAAGCCCGGCAATGAAAACACTCTTGGCTGATGCTACCAGTAACGTAGGACCAGTTCTAAGCTGTCCATGTTTATGCCCAAAAACAGAAGTCCAGTTAGTCACCGATACTCCAGCGACTCCTTAACCACGTAACTACCACACCCAGTCAAACAAAGAACGTTCACAGTGATGCGTGCGCGCAACCGGTCAGGGGTAGCTATTCAGGCCGCTACGATCGGCCGAACGAAATAATGCACGCGATAATTACCTTTAGTTAAATAATCGAGGTGTTTCCACTGTACCAGGTCTTTATTAGACGTTTAGGGTGATTATTGCATAATTTTTGTACGCACCACCGCATTCGTTGTTAGAGCAAAATCTCCCAAAGTTGGTAGAGAACATGGGAAGGTTAAAATCATTCGGCTTTTTTTTGGGTGGGATATCATCAAATGACGTCTCCCGCGCTGGGCGGAGCGAGAGGGCGTGTCAGACTTTTACTGCCTAAACCCGTGTTCCTTCAGTTATATGCCAGGGCCACAGTAACTCTTTCGAACAAATCTCGCGATCCTGGCAGGAGATCATTCAGCTTGGTATTGGCATGTGATGAGGAGGACACAAACACAGGTGTCTAAAAAAGTACGTTCAGAAACTTAAATCCGACTACTGAAAAATAAAGCTCTAAAAAGAGCGAAACAAATATATATTTTTTTAGTTAAATTTTCATTTTTTTTTATGTTTTAGGGTGTTTCGAATTTTGTGACGTATGTCAGCGTAGTTTCATAAAACAGATTTTTGATATCCTGGTTACCCCGGCAAGGATAATGGTACAAATTATTGTATTGTCAACGGTTCTTGATAATTATGCCAAATTTCGAGTTAATCCGACGTTTTGAAGGGGGTCAAAATCATGTTGAAAGTTTCCGTTACATAGGCACATACTAACATACGTATGAAGCTAGTAAAAACATTTCAGTCAAAAGGTGTCCCCTGCTGGACAAAGGCCTCCCTCAAAAAAGAGGCTTTGGCACTATCGCCACTGGCAGGTGGACTGACGATAGCAGTATGAAGGTAAAATGCATAGAGAACGCTCCTGCCCATTGTCCCTTAGTCGCCTTTTACGACACCCACGGGAAGAAATGGGACTTACTGTATCTGCCTAGAAGTAATTCACTAAACGGAAACCCAATAAAATATAGAAATAATGAAAGACGTGGTGTCTTTCGATATCAAGCTGTGACGAAGAAATTATTTTATCATAAACATTAAACGAAACGTCACCAGTAACTCAAAACAACTACCGATTTCTTTATAAAGACAATAAAAAGGAACAACAAAATTAAATTTTAACCGTTTCCGGAGGTAAAATTCTTTTTTCGAAATGAAGTAGTTACCGGAAGTCAGTTTGACATCTTTCTCGCTTCCGTTCAGTCTTCCCCTTTATTGTGAGTGAGCCTTGATTGTTTTCGGACAGCCTTCGTTTAATCAATCAGCTTTTCCTATAAAATCTCTAATTTCATGGTGATACTTCCTACTTGACTAAATTAGCTGTTTGTTTGTTTCAATGGCCAAGTAATCACAGCCGCACAAATTGATCGATCAGGCTAAGCTGCGCTCGCCGCGGTCAGTCCGTGGATGGGTGACCATCTTTACGAACCAAGACTCTTCCGTGGTTCGTAAAGCACGTTCAGTCATTGGTCCCGACTGTCATTTGTAGATCTTCGACAGTCGTTACGGGTCGTCAGAAACTCGAAAGTCTGACAACCAGTCTTACCAAGGGGTATCGTATTACCAATTACTGGGTTGTGGAGGACAGATAGGCAGTCGCTCCATGTAAAATACTGGCATTCAACTGCAACCAGGTACACTGGAAGCCGACCCTAAAATAGTTGGGAAAACGCTAGGCAGATGAGGAAAAAAGCTGCATCATAGAAAATTGCAATACTTATACGGTCAAAATGCACGAAACAGCAAATCTTTTCTTTATAACCGCTGAAGAAATGCATAGAAAGTGGATTCAGAATCATGTACTAAATCCATAGTTTGCAAACAAGTTTCGCACCAATTTTCATTACCATTCTGTATGCACACGTCGCTGTCATCTGGATACTAGATACTGGATACTACTCCATCTTATTTATAATTTGATATAGGATGTATTTTAATAGTATTTTTCAATAACTGTTCCTCTCAATCAAAGCACCTGCCATGTAATCTCTTCACCGCCCTTGGTTGACTGGTAGAAAATGCCTAAGGCATTAAGTCCGCCTTTGTACCCTTTTTTGTGTGCGAGAAGTTTAAATTAATACATAAATAAATACTAGGAAGCATAGATCACCGTCAGCAAGCAAACCAGAAGACTGGCAGCATGGCCATGTTCTTCTTTTGTGTTTTGACATTTGCTATTCCAATAATCGTGCCTCGGAAAGCACGTTAAGCCGTTGGTCCCGGCTGTCATTTGTAGATCTTCGACAGTCGATACGGATTGTCAGAAACCCGAAAGTCTGACTACCAGTCTTACCAAGATGTATCGTATTACCAAGTTACTGGATTGTGGAGATCAAATAGACAGTCGCTTCAAGTAAAATACTGGTACTCAGCCACATCCCGTTTGACTGGAAACCGACCCCAACATAGTTGGAAAAAGGCTCGGCAGATGATAATGATTCCAATAATATCGCAGATGTGTCAAATAGTAGCACTTCCATATTTCTTCAAACCTTGTGGCACCATTTCTTAGAACATGATGCGGTATTTCTGGTCACGCAGATGTTCGTATACTTTTTTTTGGGTTGACATCATTTTGCGGTTATCGCATGTATGTTGATATACCTACCTACTAAATTTCGCCCAACTCAATGGTCATGTCATGTTTCTCAAAATTAATTATATTTTACTGCCAGCGCGATGACTTTGGAACCTGGAACTTACAAAGTGATAATATGTGCCTAGAGTATCAAGGTTAACAACAAAATTGAATATTGCATTTTATTAATAATATTTTATTAGGTATAACTAGGATAAAAACAAAAACGTTGTCTCGTGGTTTTCTAGTATAAGAATGAATATTCTTGTGGGGAATCCAACGAAGAAGCTCGTCAGATTCCGATTATCAGCAAACTGTTTGCTATAATCTCTATTGCTCCCAAACCATGAACTTGACTTAACTACGACCAGGAAACCCAAAGCTGCCCAAACTGTATGATGATGAAATTATATTTCTTTTGGAGTTGCATACGAAAAGTTCCGTACCACCGTGCGAAATTTAAAACTTTTAAAAGAAACACGTTTCTTGTATGGGGACCTCCTTTAATTTTTCATGCTTTGTGAAAATGTAAACTGTCAACTCATTACGGTTCAAAAGAAACAGCCCGCGGACAGACAGACGGACGGACGTTGGAGTCTTAGTAATAGGCCTAAAACACACTTTTACATGTGAAAATGTTCATTTTTATTATAACTAGATGAATAAAGTATTATCTATCTGACTACTCTGAAACAAAGTCGGCGACCACAGCCAACCTTTTAACTATTCCTGCCGGTCTCTTCTATAGAAAACAAATCGTGAAAACGTAGTTGAAGTAAGCTTGTAGTGAGCTGTCAATGTCATCATGTGGAATGACAGATCACTTCAGCTAATTGTAACGATGACGTTTTTTAAAAACTGCCTCGTTGGTCTAATGGTAGCAAGCGCTACTGCTGAGCATGAGATCCTGGGTTCGATACCCGGGTCGGGCAAAGTGTTATTGGGTTTTTCCGAAATTTCTCGATAGCTACCCGGAGTCTGGATTTGTGCCTGATTTATGGCAATAGGCTGGCCCCCAACTACATGGGACTTAAACATAAGAGGCGAAATGTGGGTGTACTATAAGTAAACCTCTGCCCAACCCTTCGGGGAAACAAGGCGTGATGTTATGAAAGGTATGTTTAAAAAAATGGGTGAATCGTTATGACTTGTATTCGATTAATTCGAAACAAATCTATCTGCTAATTTAATACTAAAAGAAAAAGAAAGAAAGAAAATACGTTTATTTGCGGCAAACATTACACACGGAAATACCAGAAACATACAGAAATAAAAAAATAAGGTGTGGGCAAATATGCGTCACATCCACGCAAAACGGCCATCACTCAGTATAATGCTGTGACTCTATGCGAGACAGAGACCCAGCGCTGGTTTTCAGTGAGAGCCGGCGCTAACGTGATGACGTCGACCGATGCAGCAACAATCATTACATAAATACTAAAACATAATTAAGCATAACATAACAATATAATCTAGCTAACTTAACAGGCAAAGTCTTTAACTAAAACAATAATAGTTAAACAAACAGACATAAACCACAGCTCTTATAACATTAAAAACAAACATGTTTAAACAAATACACCACGTGTACCAGTGTTCAGGAAGATATGATATTTAATTTACGACTCAACATAATTATGATGCGAACATAATTATGATATTTCTCCAAGGAGTTCCGTGCGCCATTTGTCTTTTTGATAGAGTTTACTTATAAATATCAATATTATTCTTATTAATCGCCTTTACCTACAATAATGATCGATTGGATGAGAATATACAAGTTCATCATTTGGATCAGATATTAGCCAGCCAGGCAAAAAATAAAGAAATTAAATCATGCATATTTTCCAAAAAAGGCAAAAACCCAGACTCCGACGGTTGCAACTCCGGAGAATATCTTTATAGCTATTAAGAATTTCGGATCTAACTTCTAAAGCAGTTTGCAAAAGGGAGTGAAATTGTAGAAATCGTCACATAACAAAAACGTATTATACACCCTCCACGTGACAATAGCAAGAGACAGAGAGGAAGTGAGCGAGTTTTCATGTTTTTCGAAAGGACTGAAGCCAATAATAGTTAGGGAGGTGGCGAGCAAAATTTCGATATGATCAGCACACAAGGCAAACGTTATTAATAGTGATAATTATACCCTAAGAAACATCAAGGACCTCGTCTGCCACCATAGTGACGCTGCGTTGTAAATTTACAGCGTTTTTTTGAAACGCTGTAAATTCACAACGCAGCGTCACTATGGTGGCAGACGAGGTCCTTGATGTTTCTTCGTGTTTAAAAAAAAAGGTGTGCTATATTATGCGCACACGTCTGCCGCTGGGGCTGATGATCACAGTCATCCTGGAAACACAAAGAATCGAAAAGGCAGACATACAGGGCTCTGACTTTTGTAGTATTCAATTTTTTATTTATTTTTATGATTTAAAAAACTGTATATGAAGTGCACACTTGGCAGATTTGAATTGTTCGATTATTAACAATGAGAAGAACCACAGAAAAATAGTCTGCCAATATGTTGCCTCTGCGTTGTCTATTGACAGTGTTCCAAAAATGTAAAAAAAGGAAGGTATGCTATATTATGCGCACACGCCTGCCTCTTGGACAGATGTTTGAATTACTTATGAAAACCAAGAAAACCGACGAGGCAGACGTTCAGGCCTCTGATATTCCAAAGGCAGACCATTTGATGTACTTTTTTCAACCCGACGCTCGCGCCAAACCAAGCAGGTATAAAATATCCCCATAGATCCTTTCGTGGTGTCTCTCTTTTCTTTGGGAATATGAGTGAGAACGGTATAACTCAGTTCCGACCTTTTCCGTATTGTGAAACTAAATGTATAGAGCGTATATCTATATACAGCTTATATCTATATCTATACGTATTTTACACAAATAAAACGTGATTTAAAAGTTAAAGACTGTTCCTATCCAGATCCTAATCCTATTCAGATTACATTCAAGCATGCAATTAAAAAAAAAATACTTTCTAATTAGAGTTCCAAGCGCATTTCGTTTCTGCTTGGCATTGAGAAAAAATATGATTGCATAGATTTCAGCTCCAGAAGTTTAATCGTTACCGTGAGTTTAGAGGATAATATTAAACAAAATTATACGAATAAAACTATAATCAATAACAATAATCCCATGCAATACTCGCTGTCCCTTGATTCCGTGAATTTCAAACAGTTATACAGCTGAAAATCAGTGAGCAAAGTGCCTGCCACATGTTTTTTCGAATCCACAGAGTCATAGTGAATCAAATGGGCGCAATGAGAACCGCGTGCAAATGACTTAGTAAAGCTTTTTTTTTTTGACATTTTTTTCAACTCCGTCCGATGATAATGCAGAGTCCTGAATGTCTGCCTCTTCGATTTTCTTCGTTTCCAAGATGATTGTGACCATGTAATCCAGAGGCATACATGTGCAAATGATTTAATACCCCGATTTTTTTAAGCAACTTCAATCCGCTGTAACGCGAAAACGCAGCGTTATAGAACCTTAATTGATTAGACCAAATCGATTCGTAATGATTTAAACTGCAATCCACCTCGACGTCAAACGTGTGCAAATCATATAACAAAATGCTCGCTACCTCCCTAACTATAAGTAAGATCAAAATGAATGCGGTTGCGAAGAATTTTTTTTGTAATTTTTTTTTTGGTGCTGTTTTCATGGTTTTGGAGTAAAGTATTAATAATATTAAGTTTTAAAGAGTGTTGAAGCCTATCATCAGCCCATAATGTGCCCACTGCTGGGACGCAGGCCTCCTCTCGATGAGAGGGAATGGGCCATATTCCACCACGCGGGCCCAGTGCGGGTTGATAGCTGTCACATGTCTTCAAATTTTTAGTTCTAAGACATGCCGGTTTCCTCACGATGTTTTCCTTCACCGTTTTGAGACCAGTGGTGTTGAAATAATTTACACAAAGTAAAGCGCCGACTTGGGTTCGAACTCACGACCTACTACTCGTAAGTCGCGGCCGTTACCACTGGGCCACCACTGCTCAGCCTAGAGTGAAATCAAAATGAAAATCCGAAATGGCGCCTACGAAAATGTTCAAAGTTTTCATCATGGGTGTCGTTTTATGGGTTTCAAGTGTGAGTGCAGAAGCCGATATTGAATTCAAAATACAGATTAAGGATTTTTAAGATAGAGTAAGCGACGTTACATTCGTAGTTGAAGAAAAAGCGTAAGAAACGTCGATCCTTACAGGGTCCACCTACATTAAACGTTAAAATAATAATAAATGAAAACCCGGTTTTCAAACCTTACTGCAAGCCCTTCCACACGTGCAGCTTATGGGTCAACTTCAGTTAGTGGGTATACAGCGAGCTACGCGTTCAATATAATAAATAATGCACTGAGAGTACTGCTGCACTGTAGTGCCACATGAGTAGATTTCCGTTTATCTACTCATGTGGTAGTGCGTCAAAGATGTTTGCAGATAATAATATTAATGGTTATATCGTCATTATTAGAAATAGATGTGCATCCCTGATGACTCGTGTTTGCGGCAACAGGACACTAACAGTATTCTCAGTGTATTCTCAGATCGGTGAGATTCCCTGATGTTGTGTAGAAATATATATATAGATTGTGTATAAATTATAATTGTATTATGTTTATCTTTGACCTACTAACACTAGAAGATAAGTAAAATTGTTGCTAACCCTATGGACTCCCGTCTGAAATTAAAGTTTCCCGTTCTATTTTCATAACACGACTTAAAGACTGAATCCCGGACTCCTAGTTTAGTAGCTTTGCTTGCGACAACTAGGTTAAAGAGGAACTGCAAGTTAATTAATTGAACTTGCAACGCATTGTGAAAAGGTGAGTTCTGAAACTTCCGTTTGTAATGTTTTTAAATATACAGGATAAAATTTATCCTAGCGCCAACACGAAATAGGAGGATAACAGTTAGAATTATATGTTTGACTAGCTTCTGTCCGCGACTTCGTCCGAGTCAAATTTTTGCTCCCGTAACCCTTCCCATCGCATCGAATTGCCTGCCAGTTTTCGTCCATTTTTCTTTGCTGCTCCGCTCCTTTTGATCGTAACGTGATGTTATATAGCCTACAGCCTTCCTCAATAAATAGGCTGCCCAACACAATATTTTATCAATTCGGATCAGTAGTTTCGGAGCCTATTCAATACAAACAAACAATCAAATTTTTCCTCTTTATAATATTATTGCGATTATAAATTGTGATGTAAGCTATCCTATCTTTCAAGTTGGATCAAATTGCACACGGTGTGCAAATTTTATTAAAATCGGTTAAGTAGTTTAAGAGTCCATCCCGGACAAACAACGTGACGCGTAATTTATAATTAACATTTGGCGCACCTATTCAATTTCATCCTGTATGCAAATCAAAGTTCAACGAAAGAAATCTTACACTCTCATCATTTAAATTAAAAAGTGAAATCAATTATTAAGTGTACTAGAGACATGACTGTTTCAAATGTCAAATTCTAATACAATGGATTTGTTAGGATATTAAATTACTCGAACAATGGTACAATACATTTGGGTTTTGACTGCAAATTATGAGCATAGTTCCTATCTATAATGTTTAACTATTCGTCTTATACGTATGTCTTTCTCCATTAATGTATACTCAATATTTTAAGATATTAAGATAATATTTGGAGAGCTTTATTTTTTTCGTTGGTTGAACGCGCTAATTTCAGGAACCAGTGGTTCTAATTGAAAATTATTTTAGTGCTGGCTAGCCCAGTTATTGAGGAAGGCTATACATGACTCTACAAGAAGGCTATATATATAACATCACGCTACAACTAAAAGGTGCGGAGAAAAATGTCGCAAATACGGGGAAATTTTATTCCTTTTTAGAGCTTCCGTTGCGTGCGCTGAGTCCACGAGAGAATAATGTCTACCTTTAGAGGTTGGCTGACTATAGCTTTTTTAATTGTAATCAAATCTAAATTGATACTATAAAATAATAAAGCTGATGAAGAGTTCGTTTTGTTGAACGTACGTATAATCACGCTGGGACCCTTATGAGCCGAGGAAAAGAAAAAAACACGAATACGAAGACCTCGCACGTGCAGGCGATGCGAAGGGGCGGGTCGGGGGACCAAGAAATTCTCGATGGACGAAGTCGCGGGCAGAAGCTAGTAATAAATAAAAAATCGCTTCACCCGCTCGTTCTTTTTGCCTTTTGTTTCCTTTGTGCTCGGTTTTTAAGGATGTGATTTTAAATAGCGTATTTTGACTGGTAGCTCCCGAGATTGGCGCGTTTAAACAATCAAACTCTTCAGCTTTAGTATATTATAAGCATAGGTGTTTTACTATGGATAAAGGACGGTTGCAATATCAAAATAAAAAAGTCGTCTATTAAAATTAGACTGAGAATCAGCACTTTTCGAACGTCAAAACCGTCCACCAAAACGCCCATCCTTCACCATTTTACTAGCTTTAGCTGGAAAGAAGAAGTGGCTCAACAACCCTTTTTTTTTTTTTTCTTTTAGGATGGGAAATCATCAAATGACTTCTCCCGCTCTGGGCGGAGCGGGAGGGCGTGTCAGACTTTTGCTGACTAAAACCCACCCATGTTCCATCAGTTGCCCACGTGCCAGGGTCACGGTATATCTTTCGAACAATCACGCGACCCTGGCAGGCATCGGTCCTAGTAGACCCCTACACTGCTGCTGACATCTCTTTGAAGCGCGCGTGGAACACTACGCGCCGTCGACCCGAGCCTGGTCCTTACCGGGCGACGAGCTACCCATTGCTCGCCACCCGCAAGCTCGCGCCTACGGTGGCCGGGAGTCGGCTATGGACTCCCGACGCCCGGGGCGTCTCCTCCTGCGGCGGCTAGGGACGTGAGGGCGCAGAGACTGCCTCTCCCTCACGCGCCCCGCCTCCTCCTTCACGAGCATTACTGCTTCGCAGAAGGAGGTGACGGCTTCCCATTCCCTCTCGCTCCGTACCATGGCTCGCACCAGGGCCGGACGCGAGAGGTCGCCGCAGCCGACCGCCTCCACGAGGACACGGCGGTGCTCCGCCCAGGCAGGGCACACCTCCACCGTATGCTCCACCATGTCCTCCAGACGATCCTCGCAATGGAAACACCCGGACGTATCCTCCCGCTTTATCCTGAACAGGAACCCACCGAAGCACCCATGCCCGGTGAGAACCTGCGTCAGGCGGAAGGCGAGGACGCCGTGACGCCTCTCTATCCACTCTTCAAAGAGGGGACTTACCACCGCAATTGTGGCGTGCCCAGCACTGGGTTGCGACAATCGTACCCGCCATGTCGCCATGAGATCACACCGGAGCTCTGTCCGCCGTGCCGCGATTTGTCGCGGCAGCGGAGTTTCGCCCCGGCGTTTCGCCTCCTAGCGCCACTCCCACATGTGCGCGAGGACCTTTGCCTCCAGATCCCATGGTGGCACTCCGGCAAGGAGGCTCGCCGCCTTGCACGAGATCGTGCGGTATCCTCGGATTAACCGGATGGCCATGACCCTCTGAGCCGCACTCAACCGGTGCGCTGGGCGCAGCCTCATTGAGGGCGCCCACACCGGTGCCCCGTAGAGGGCCATGGACCGCACGATCCCCGTGTAGAGCCTCCGGCAGGAGGACAACGACCTACCCTTCTGTTATGCTTCTGCACAACTATGTGTTCAAAGAGTTTCTGAAAGCAAAAAATACCCACTAGCGCGCTCATCAAATTTTAGCTTAAAATTTTGTTTGGTCAACCCCTACCAATTTTCCCTTAACTAAAAAAAAATACATTACTTTTTAACCATCGAAAACTTGTGCAGCTCTGGCCGGTAACAAATTCTAGAAAACCACTGCTGACTTACATCAAATTACTCAAATTTAACCGCCACTTCGACAGCCATATCCAAGCAATAATAATTGCAGTGCATCAAATTATAATAATGATGCGAACGTACCAACAATTACGGATCGTTATAATGTTGTTACAATGCGCGTTTAGCCTTAGGCGTCGGAAACACGACGGAAGTGACTTGCTTGGAATTATGACCGCAAGCTTGTAAGGCGCGTTCAGACTGGTCCAGAAGCATACGGTCCACAATATTGAACTAAGTTGAAACTTTCTGCCACTCTGTTTAAAAACCCCACATAGATTCACGGCCGTACCCATTCTTCGAAGGGTTAGGCAGAAGCGCTATCTAGTTTTAAAAATATTGGCTAGTAAAAGATTTCATTTCATTTCAGAAGTGTACTTATATAGTACCTACCTCACATTTCACCAGTTATGTTTAAGTCCCATGTAAAAGGACTAGTAATTTAGCCAGCACCCCTAGCCAAGTTGATAATCTGCAATCGTTAACGCTAGTCGCTCAACGTTAACTCACGTGGTTAGAACAAACGAACAGAAAATTCGCAGCCAAATTCACATCGTTCAAAATGATAGAATGATTTTTTATCGTTTCTTTAACGTTCAACGCTAAATCCTTTGTTATAATGTGTCGTTTTTCTAAAGACATTGTAGAACGAGCGGCCGACTCAGGCGCTTCAACATGGCTACCAACTTATCGTTTTCTACAATCGCTGACACTGAGGCGTTAGCGATTGTAGAACGGTAAACGTTTGTGACTTGGCTAGGGGGGCAGGGCTAGTTATCTCCTTACAACCCCGCATAACTTTTTTTTTTACGAAGTCGGTTGTTATATTTTGGAAAAAGTTTTTTTATTTTTAACTTTTTAGCTATGGTAGATACCCCGCATTAATCTAATCGCGTTATTCGTTCATTTGTCGCGCAAATACTTAATGCAAAGTTAAGACGTATATGGTTTTCACATGGATCTCATTGTTCGAATGGAATCAAATTGAAATGGGACCATTGGGAAAACACCAGCTTTCAAATAAAAAAAAATCATCAAAATCGGTTCACCCAGTCAAAAGTTATGAGGTAGCAAACATTAAAAAAAATATAGTCGAATTGATAACCTCCTCCTTTTTTTGAAGTCAATTAAAAATCTGTCGATACAGAAGAATGAGTTCCACATTCATGTTTTTTTTATTTCCAAAATATTTATTCCATATTACATTGTTTTTGCCATACAACGAAAACCTCTCAGGGTTTATCTGTGTGCTGGCCGAACCGTTTACATTTTTACAATAGTTAAAATAATTTTAAATCAAAATTATTTAACCTCTAAGTCCCTGAGATACCACATTTGGTATGTAAACAATCGTTTTTTAATTGTGTCTATAATTACGGTAATTAACCGGTTAAAAAAAAAACATTTTTAAAATAATATCATGTGTTCGTGTAATACCATTTCCGAATTTACATTAAGCTTAGTTATAGATATCGAAGTACCTTTTAAAATAGAATTTACTCGAACAATGTGAAAGCTTCCTAAAGGATTCACCTATTTGTATAAAACGGTGCGTAGGAGTGGTTGTTTGTTTTCACAATAGGTACGAGTTTCGTGAACTGGTGACGTCAGAAAATGATTAACAGGTTTTAAAATCTAAGCCTACTTTCAATACTTCTATTACTAAATACCTAGGTATTATAATACAGTAATCTATACTAATATTATAAAGCAGAAGAGTTTGTTTGTTTGGTTGAACGCGGTAATCTCATGAACTACCGGTCCGAATTGAAAAAATCTTTTTGTGTTGGGTGGCCTATTTATTGAGGAAGACTATAGGCTATATAACATAACGCTATAATAAAAAAAAAGCAGCAACGAAAAGTGGACGAAAACTGGCAGGCAATTCGATGCGACGGGAAGGGTCAGGGGAGCAAAAATTTGACACGGACGAAGTCGCGGGCAGAAGCTAGTGAATGATATAACTACACAGGATGGATCGACATGGCATTGCCATGGATTCATTACGTGATTCTGAACCCCACTGCGTTGAAAAGTTAAACGGTTAATAAAAAAAAAGAAATTGCTGTTCCATACATTTTGATCGCGTAGGTATTGCACTTTTCTACGAAAAAGTAGATTATTTTTAAAACCACTGAAAAATTTCTACGCTAAGGGATGGATTCATTACGTGATTCTGAACCCTGAAAAATTCAACTATTAATAATAAAAGAAACTGCTGTTCCATACATATTGACCGCGTAGATATTGCACTTTTCTATGAAATAGTATATATTATTTATAACCCCTGAAAAAAATAATATGCCAAGGGTTCCATAATCCTGCCGGGGTCGCGTGATTGTTCGAAAGAAATACCGTGACCCTGGCACATGGGCAACTGATGGAACACGGGTCTGTTTTAGTCACTAAAAGACTGACACGCCCTCCCGCTCCGCCCAGAGCGGGAGAAGTCATTCGATGATTTCCCATCCTGAAAATAAAAAAGGGTCCCATTATCAGCGTTCTCGATGCAATCATAAAATACATCGAGAACGGTGTTACCCATTCTCTAATGAGTCCCTTAGTCGCCTCTTATAAGCCTCCGGGAAGAAATGGGAAGTGCTATTCTTTACGTCCGGCACCACAGAAAATCATGCGTACATACAAGATTTACACTTCGTTTCATTCTATGTGAACTTTACACTCTGTTTCTCATCCCTCATACCACGACATCGAGTTAATGAGATAGCTATCGCGATCGCGAATATCTTCGGCATATAATTACCCTTCTTCTTCTTCTTCGTAACACTCTTGTCAGAGCGGTCGTGGTCATCATGTTTCTTGTCTAGGGGCTAATGTGATTCGCCTCACGATTTCTCGCCATCCAATACGATTTTTGTATGTGCACTTACGCATTGAATTACCCACTGCGGATTTAAGTTGGTCCTTATTTTATTACCCTTACAACGTCCTTTAAACATAAAAAGTCATAATATGACAGTAGGTATACCTCTGCTTGACCCTTCAGAGGTTACAAGCGTAACGATCAAGTTATAGTTAGACAAAAATCAAAACAACTATGATTAATAATGTTTTGCTTCACAAACCGTGGAATATTCTAAAATGGTATTATAATGATTAATCATTGAAATAGAAATTAATTAGGGTACATTAAGTTAATTTAATGTACCCTAATTAATTTCTATTTATTGTATCCTTTTGAAGAACACATAGAGTCATGAATCCCAGTATAACTTGGACTGTTGGCATGACGTTGCCAAAAAAGAAATAGTTAATTATTATATCAAATCATCATCTTTATTTTATTCGAGATGTCAGACATAAGCCTTACTTAAGCACCGCCGTTTCGGACGGTTCCATGCTTCTCTTTCACATCCAGCGTATTCTTGCGAACTTCACTAGGTTATCGGTCCACCTTGTGGTAGGCCTTACAACGCCAACCGGGATGGCAGCGCGTAGGGTTCCACGCCCGCCTCTCTGAGATGTACGGGAGGAAGTTTAACACCTCACTCCCCCCTAACGTGAGAAGGCCCGCAGATGCGGGCTGGCATCAGTCGGGGATCGCGAAAGACGCATTAGTTCCCGTGGTCCTCGACGTACATAGGTGTGGAACGGTACACCGGGATGGTTCTAGTCAGTAAGAGTCTGACAGACCCCTCCGCCCACCGCAGGGCGGAGGACATCCATGAGGATTTTCAACTCGATATAAAAAAGGCCTTCCAACGCCACGTCATCCAGTGCGCGGTCGCTACTCCAGAATCTCTCAGCCCCATCAGTCATACGTTTTGCGAGCAATGTGCCCTGCCCACTGCCACTTAAGTTTGGCAATTCTTCGAGCTATATGGGTTATTTTGGTTCTCCTCCTATCTCTTTATTCCTGATTCAATCACGTAGGGAAACTTCAAACATAGCTCACATTGAAAATGAAGTAAAAACAGAGGTGGGCGATGCGATGCGACATGAAAATCGCGAGCAGACGCTAGTTCAAAATATGTTCATGATCCATAATAATCCACACGAGCTGAATACAGCTCGTATCATAATAAATTGGGCACTAGAACGTTATTTTAATCCTTGAATGACAATAAGCGTAAATGAATGACATACACACGATAAAAATGGCTCGATTACAGCAAAAAACGTTGTTTTTAGTCCTTCAGTAAAGAGGATCACTTGATTTTCTTTAGTACTTCTATTATTTCGTCGTTAACAAGCCATCCTAATGAGGTTCAAAAACCATTCGACAACATATTAATTACAGCAGAACGAATATCGAATGAATCGTTAAACCATACTCTAAAAAAAATCGGTCACTCTGTTTATAAGTCGGTACATCACTAATGGGTTCAAAGACATTGAATAAAAAGAAAAAATGACCTAGAGTCACTATGACACTATAGGATGAAGACCAATCGTCTTTGCTCCATCTGTCAAATATATGAAACCAACATGGCGGCTTATGGCGGTAAATAATGGTCTTGTCATTCCTGGATGACGTCATAGATGGTTAGACTTCCTATTCCTATGAGTGATGTAGACGATAGAAATGTTATTCGGAATGATATATGTGTGAATAGCCTGGAGCTACCAAATAGCTAATGCTAGTTATAATTAATTTTAAATGTTACACTAATTTGGGGTTATCCATCATTGTTGGTACTAATAGATAAAGGTCTGTTTTCCACAAGAAGTCTGCCTTTCATTATCTGCCTAGCCTTTTCTCAACTATGTTGGGGTCGGCTTCCAGTCTAACCGGATGGTTAGACAAGAAGTCTGCCTTTGTACAGTATTAAAAATAAATAAAAAATAAAAATCGTTTATTCTCAGGCATCGAAGGCCCATAGCGTGTTAGACTGTTAGTATTACCAAAAAACTTACAAACTATATTAGTAAGAACATAAACTAGAACAAAACAAAACAAAAACACAGCATTAAATTAGAGGAAGATCTATTAAGCCCCGTGTCTGACATGTAGCTTGATAAATCTATCCATTGTAGGCCCTTCTAACCTATTTGAAAACACCTTCAGAATGCTATTGCTGCTCTCCCTCACCCTGCGCATCAGTGATGCCACTTTCTTGCACATGATCGCGAAATAATCGTCAGTATGCGCATCAGCGAACATCCGTGATGCACTACAGTAACGCGGGAGCCACAACAGCGCCCTGAAGGCATTGTTATATTGAATGCACAGTGTGTTGTCTGCTTATTGGGTATGATTAGCCCACAGACTGCTGGTGTAAAATATTTGAGAAAACGCCTTAAAAAGTGTTATTTTTACCGGTACTGAACAACCAGCAAACCTGCAAGCCAACATATTTCCCCTCGCAGCCATCGCTCTGCGCTCTCTTTCCATATCTGAGTCATCTTTAAGATCTTCCGTAACAATATGGCCCAAATATTTAAATTCTGTTACCCTCTGCAAATGTGTCCCGTTTAGATCTACAGGAGGAACATTTGAGGGGCTTTTATTTTTCCTGTGAACACCAATAGCTCACTTTTACTAGGATTATATTTTAGCCCATGCTGTATTAACTTGAGATTTTTTTGTGTAAAAATGTCCGTCAAAGCTCTATCGGCACTTCTAACCAAGCTAATTAGTAATTATTTCATGTAATTGGTAATCCAAAATCCTTAAAAAACTCAGGAAGATCAGGTTCCGTACCAGGGGTTTTCCATTTTAAAGCTGTGAGAAAACACCAAATTAATTTGAAAAAGTTAACATAAGTACATTACGACGCGCTTTACTGTGTGTAAATTATTTGATTACAACTGCTCTCAAAACGGTGAAGGAAAACATCGTCAAGAAACCGCCATGTCCGAGAATCAAAAATTGGGAGACATATGACATCTACCAACCCGCACTAGGTCTTCGTAGTGCGGGTTGTTTGCCCAAACCTGATCCCAGAGAGGAGGTCTGGGTCCCAGCAACAATATGGCCTGATTATGCTAATGCTAGTCACCAAAGTACTTTGAAACAATTCACAAAAAGCCCATTTCGTGAAACTAAATTCTTTACCACCACTAAATTAAAAAATGCCTATTGCTGGCGATAACAACTAACTGTTGGGTTAATGCATTATTCATGAACCGTCGGCATATGTCATTAACCACGGGTTAAGGACGATACACAATGGGTGCTTATGCGACGGTGTTGCTGAATGAAAATCTGCAGTTATGTTGTACTAGCTTCTGCAAGCGACTTCGCCCGCATCAAACTTTTGCTCCCCTGACCCTTCCCGTCGCATCGAATTGCCTGCCAGTTTTCCTCCATTTTTCGTTGCTGCTCCGCTCCTTTTAATTGTAGCGTGATATTATATAGCCTATAGCCTTTCGCAACAAAAAGGCTACATAACACAAAAAAAAAATTCAATTCGGACCAGTAGTTCCATAGATTACCGCGTTCAACCACACAAAAAAACTCTTCAGCTTTATAATATTATATAGATTCTTTGCACGTAGGAAATCAATTGAGAAATTAGTTTGTTGATTGGTTTAATTATAGTTACAGTAATAATTAAATATGTGACTGGAGATTCAGTACGTGTGATCTCATAGTTTCAAAAAGTAGCGCTCCTGGATACCACCTTGCTGCCTGCTTAATATCTCTTATGTCTCCATTCTGAACCTCTTTGCGTTGCAGTATTTTCTCAGTAATTTACAGAATGTCTCTTAGATCAGTATGATAACTTCCACTGAGTCCTATCTCTGGCAACTCTTCTCCAATTTTGACCGCCCTTTTTTGTCTTGGTGGGAAATCATCAAAGGACTTCTCCCGCTCTTCGTGACAGACTTATACTGACTAAAACCCACCCGTGTTCCTTCAGTTGCCTGTGCCAGGGTCACGGTAATTCTTTCGAACAAATCTGCGACTCTGACAGGAATTTCGACCCCTATGAGCTTAAATCTTCCCATCTTTAATATTGTCTTCCCCTGTTCCCTTTACCATCTCTGAGGTATCATTCTGTGATGTCACAACTTTACTCCACTTATCTTGAATGCCTCATGACTTATAGCCTGTCCATCTCCAATTTGGTTGGTATATTTTGGTAGAACATCAATAAATTTTGTATTCGAATAAGTACAGACCAAAAATTATTTACATTCATACCACATGCAGACAAGTGACGCTATCAATTTATTAGAAGAATACGGGACTTAGGTTACATGCAGAATAACCAAATTTTTCTTAAAGAAACTTAAGCTATACTTACTAAACATAAATACGTACCTATGAACATACGCTCACGCATTCTTTTAATGGGGGTAGGCAGAAACTACTGAATACTGCCACGATCCTGGTTACATATTCATTTTGCCCCTTTTATGTTCATATCTGTTCATGCATGCACGCCGATGACCGGTACTACGCATCTGATATTTCTGAAGAATATCACCAAAAAGGTCACTATATGTTTTCACAAAATGGAAGTATCGCTGGTCCCAAAGTAATCACAGCCTGTATCTTGGGCACCATTGAATAGGTACAAAATTGTGGTAATCTAATATATACAATTCTCGTGTCTCAGTGTTGTGTTGTTACCAAACTCCTCCGAAACGGCTGGACCAATTTTTATGAAATTTTGTGTGCATATCGGGTAGATCTGAGAATCGGACAACATCTATTTTATACCCCTAAATGATAAGGATGACCCAACCGAAAATATTTTTTTAAATTTTTTGTCAATTTTTTCTATTTTTATTTTATTATGATTTGGCTTTGAAAAACACTCTAAACTTTCACTCTTTTTTACCCGGCAAAACAACGTTTGTCGGGTCAGATAGTTTTTAAATAAAAATAATGTATGTTCTCTTAGGGCAGCCCTAATCACATCTGCCTTGTATAAGCTTATGTTAGTCACCTTTCATTCCTCCTCATAACATGACCAAACCATCTAAGCGCTAAAGAAAACGATTACTGGCTTCGTGAACTCAAATCAAACCAAGGGCAAGCCGTAAGCATAATAATTCTATTATCTGTACTGCTGGGACACAGGCCTCCTGTCGCAGAGGGAGTGGGCCATAATCCACCACGTGGGCCCAGTGCGGGTTGGTAGATGTTACATGATTTCGAATTTTTGGTCCTAGGTCATGCCGGTTTCCTCACGATGTTTTCCTTCACCGTTTTGAGAGCAGTGGTGATGAATTTTTTTTGACAAAGTAAAAAGCCTGCCTGGGTTCGAACTTACGACCTACAACTTGTAAGTCGGGGTCTTTATCTCTGGGCCACCACAGCTCTAACCAACTCAATTAAAGGCAAAAAATCCGCAATTTTTAAAAAAAAACTTACGACCGGCGTCCTGTTTTCAGAAAAGCAATGGGCTGCAAAAGGCATTTTCACTAAAGACAATCCTCCGCCTTATTGCATATCCAATAAACCTACATGAGTCATCAAACATCCACGATATAGTATCGCAATCCTAGCCTTGATCTTAGTTGTGTCGTACGAGTGGAGGTTAAGGGCACAGCTATACGCAAATACGCATAATTACAGAAATAAATTATATAAATAAATAATGCCTGATCATGTCCTGTTATTGTATTTCCATATTACGATGTGTTATTTCTATGACAGCTATTCTTGGAGTGCTTCTTCCGTGATTTGTTGTTGGTTTATTTATAACAATTTGTTTATACCTACATAAATGTTTAGACAAGCAGGAGTAGTAGTGGCCCAGTGGTAACGGCTGCAATTTACGAGTCGGCGGGTCGTAGGTTCGAACCCAGTCAACCACTTTACTTTGTGTAAATAAGTTCATCACCACTGCTCTCAAAACAGTGAAGGAAAACCTCGTGAGGTCTACCAACCCGCATTGGGCCCGCGTGGTGGATTACGTTTTTTTTTGTTTTTCGTTCGTTGTAGCAGTCATTAAAACACCTAATTCCGTCATTAGTCCTTTACAAGTTAATAAAAAATAACATTCAACCTTTTCCATCATTAAGAGGGGAAAAACCCTTTTATATTTGATATTCTTTAAGATAAATGTTTCAGAGGTTGGCTGAGGAAAACTCAAGGCATCGGAAGAGTATTACTCCTACATAAAAGTAATTATCGGGCGATGCGTAATGGTAAGAATAATTGTTTGCACATCGATAATGTTAATTACACTACGTTCTCAAGAACTGCAAAATAATATGATTCGCCATACCATAATTAGGTATAGGACTCCTCCAAGCGTCACCACGTCGACCGGTCCTGTGCTTCTGGCATCTAGCTGAATCCTGTGGCTAGTGTAATTCGCCCTATCATCATCACCATTATATCAGCTGAAAGATGCCCACTGGACATAGGAGAGTTCACCAAGAGTCACTACATTTACCGGTCCTGTCCTTCTCGCATCCAGCTGATTCCCAGGGTCCTAAGGTGATCATCGGTTCACGTTGTCAACCCTGCGCCTGCCGGTACGCGGTTGCCACTCCAGCACCTTGCGGCCTCATCGTCAACGACCATTTGTACTGTAATAATTTGCTGTGCCCATTGCCACGCAAGTTTGGCAATTCAATGTGGGTACCGTGAATATGCAAGTATATGAAAGTTAAAGTTGTACGAGCTATGCGGAAATGTCGTGTTAGAAAGATTAAAACAGCCACTCGACAAGGTAGGTAATCGGGTCTTACTAAGGCCGATGTCTGCCAGGGTTGCGGATTTGTTTAAAATAGTTACCGTGGCCCTGGCATATAGGGAACTGCAGGAACACGGGTGGGTTTTAGTCAGTAAAAGTCTGACACGCCCTCCCGCTCCACCCAGAGCGGGAGACGTTATGTGGTGATTTCGCACCCACAAAAAACAAAAGGTGCTACTCTGTAAATCTCGCACATTTATGGATTTTAAATTTAGTTCTGTAGTCTATTCTGTCTTTCTTTTTCTGAGTGGGAAATCATCAAACGACTTCTCCCGCTGTGGGAGAAGCGGGAGGGCGTGTCAGACTTTTACTGACTAAAACCCACCCGTGTTCCTTCAGCTGCCTGTGCCAGGGCCACGGTAACTCTTTCAGACAAATCCGCGACCCTGGTAGCTGTCTGTCTATGAATAAAATTGACCTTAATTGGCAAATCAAAGACATCCTTAGGGGTATTTAAAATTACAATTTTAGGTTTTCAAATAACCAAAAAGCTTTCAATTTGTAAGTCGTACTACACTACTTTGTTAACATTTAAATCAAATACTTTTGGAACAAACTATACACATTATAGCTATGCTTGCTCCGTATGGTGCCGGAAGTAAAAAATAGCACCATCCCATTTCCTCCCATGGGTGTCGTAAAAGGCGTAAGGGAGTTACTGGAGAATGGACAGCAGCATTCTCTTTGCATTTTACTACCATACTGCGATCATCAACACGCCTGCCAAGCGTGGCGATTATGGTAACCCCCCAAAAATGCTTGAGGCAGCTATGTCTAGCAGTGGACGTCAATCAGCTAAAATGTTGATGATGATACATATTATTAACCGACTTCAAAAAAAAGAGGAGGTTATCAATTCGACTGTATTTTTTTTATTTTTTTCTATGTTTGTTACCTCATAACTTTTGACTAGATGAACCGATTTTGATGATTCTTTTTTATTTGAAAGCTGGTGCTTTCCGAATAGTCCCATTTTAATTTGGTTCTATTTGGACAATGGGGTCCATGTGAAAATCATATAAGTCTTAAATTTTCATTACGTATTTACGCGACAAATGAACGAATAACGCGATTTGATTAGTGCGGAGTATCTACCACAACTAAAAAATTAAAAATAACTTAAATTTCGGAAGTCGGTGGCAAAAACCTTAAATACAGAGCCTAAGACACCGACTTTCGAAATTAAAGTTATTTTTGACTTTGTAGTGTTTTTTTTTAAGGAAGTCGGTTTTTTTTTTTTGTAAAAAGTTTTTTTGTGTCTAACCGAGCTCGTTAGGCAATCAGAGCCACAGTATTAAACTAAACGTATAGATACCAGCACATCAAGCTACACTCACTGATAGATTTTCAACTTTATCACTAAAGCATTAGGTTCAAGGTTGATTGGCAGGACTTGTCAGTTTCGGGTTTTCTGTACCAACAGAAAATTAATTCAATCACATAACTAATTAACATTCAATCCTAATTAGCGTAAAATAATTCAGTAGCTCCAATTATGTCGGTGTGCAGATCCTCGATTTTCGGTACTTTAGTACACATGGCTACGCATCATGCTATACATTTCCAGTTTTAGCGAACACCATGTCATCACGTCAGCGCTGGCTGTCACTGAAAATCAGCGCCTCAGGCTCTGCCTCGCATTGTGCTGAGTGATGGCCGTTTTGCGTTGATGTGACGTACGTTTTCGCGCATCGATTTTTTTATTTTTGTATGTTTGTACAATAGTTACGACCTAGACGCGTACTCCAAGGGTTGAATCGAGGTGGCCCTGGAAAAGGATACCTGGAGGGATTCGGGGGAGGCCTTTACTCAACAGTGGGACAAAGTAGGCTAAAAAAAAAAAAATATTTCTGGTCTTTCTGTCCGTCATGTTTGCCGCAAATAAACGTATTTTCTTTCTTTTCCTTTTTTTTTAGCTGAGTTCGCATTGTGTAGATTTTTCGTGCGATGAGAAGTCAGATTTGACTGGAAATGCATAGCTTGATTTGTAGCCGTGCGTACCTATAAACCTGCACTTGCGCAACACAGCTGATCCAATGAGGTTACATCAGCATTAGTGTTCGCTCTACTTGCGTCGTCTGTATGTACCCTGTCTAATGTTTAGTGTGACGCCTGTCTGTCTCTGTGTTTGAAGTAGACTGTTTTTTATGATAATTATGCTGATTAAAATCTGAATAATTAGCGATAAGACCGTCTATTATGTCACAGTATGTAAAATTTCTACATTCGTGGAAGGGTACGCTTTAGAACGCTCTGAAGCTCAATGTGGCGAAGACCTGTACTTGGCCTGCAATACGGCAGATCTCACATCTGTCCGTAAATACTTGGGATCTGTA
This sequence comes from Aporophyla lueneburgensis, assembly GCA_932294355.1. Taxonomy (NCBI): domain Eukaryota; kingdom Metazoa; phylum Arthropoda; class Insecta; order Lepidoptera; family Noctuidae; genus Aporophyla; species Aporophyla lueneburgensis. The sequence goes on from OW028735.1 coordinate 18,878,780, forward strand.
CTCCACGCGTCTGGTGCTATCGACTACGGCGGCAAGGCACGCATTGCTGAAGCGTTAGGCCAATTGGCATGAGGTGTCGGATATCATTTTTGACCCCAAGATACCGGTTAAGCTGAAGGGACAATTCTATAAATCCATCATTAGGCCTCAACACTGCCAGGGTCGCAACAAGTCGGGCAACTGAAGGAACATGGGTGGGTTTTAGTCAGTAAAAGTCTGACATGCCCTCCCGCTCCGCCCAAGAGCGGGAGACGTCATTTAATGATTTCCCATCCACAAAAAAAGGCCTGAACAGGATGATAGATGTCAACTTAACTTCAGTTTTTTTCTCTCTCTCTCTATCTGTCACCTTTTATTATATACGAGTATGTGTTCATGCGAGTATCCCGTAAGGAACCTCGGTCCTGACGGAAGTCCCCCTACACCACACGTTCATTTTTTCCAGAAAGTACTTTTACTATTGCTTACATACAGTGGCTCATTAAGTTAAGCTGTGTTTAGCTAATAGTCATAATGAGGTTACTTCAACGTACAAGTGTATGCATCACTAGTTCCGTCTGTACGCTGTCTATTGCGACGCTCGTCTGTCTGTATGTTGTAGTAATAGTAGTTACATTGAATAGAACAGGTTTTTTTTGTAGGTTGGAAATCAACAAATGACGTCTCCCGCTCTTGGCGAAGCGGGAGGGCGTGTCAGACTTTTACTGACTAAAACCCACCCGTGTTCCATCAGTTGCCCATATGCCAGGGCCACGGTAACTCTTTCGAACATATCTCGCGACCCTGGCAAGAGGACAGGTTTTACTTTGAATATTATGCTAAATAATCACTTACTTAGTAGCGATTTTTAAGATTTTTCATAAAAAAAATTGGGTCAAATTTGATTAGCTAGCGAAACTTACTCATGTATTGGTTTTTAACAGCCATTCAGTTGACTGAATTTACATGTGATAGTGTCATTTAAAAGTTTTCAACAAAGTTCGAATGATGAAATTAACATGTTTTTTTTTTCGATATTAATACCCAACACTTGGGTAAAGTTTCGATAGCTAATTTAATTTGAACCCGTGTAGCAGCGTAGATAAAGTATTTATGTCCGTTTCCACCGCGCGGCCAACTCTTCAAATTTGATGAAATTTTGCCAGGAATTCGTTGTAATTTGTTACAAAACACACCTCTTTTCCTGAATTTGTTACAAAAAAAACTAAGACGCTACGACCAAAAACAGTTGGCCGCTAGAACCGCCACTTGCCGTAGTGATCGCCCGTGATTACACAGAAACTAAATAATGCAGATAGGCGAATGATACATCAAAAGAAAGGTCTTAATTTGTTGTATTTGTTACAAAAATAAAAATCATCAAAACTTAAATATTCAAAAAGTTATGCTATATTTAGTTTTCAGGTTAAGTGTAGGTACGTATCTCACCATAAAATCAAATTAATAGAGGCTAATGTGTATGGACAATTAGTTGCTAATTGTTGCAGCAAATAAACAAGAAAAATACTAGAAAATAGGTTCAATATTTTTTTTACAGTCGATTTTAGTTGGCCGCGCGAACGCAATATGCCTAAAATACAATGGCGTTTATTTCGTTATTAATAGTAGGTTCAAGCTTAGTTCTAGTACTAATCGACAGGTATCGTAGCCAAGATATTCACTAAAATATAGTAGTATGAAACTGTATTAGAGTAGAGTGACCATAAATTTTCATAATAAAGTGAGACTGAATCGCCATTATTGGAATGTTCGGTAGTCATATCTTATTTTTTTAGGGTGAAACTCTTTAAGACATCCTATAGCATACTTTATAAAAGTCAAATTCACAAATCGATAAAAATTTATTTATTCAAAATCAGCATACAGGCAAAAATCAAGTAATACAAGTCAACAAAACATTTTTTTTTTTTTATAAATTACCATAACATTTATAAATTAACTGAAACTAATGTAAGACATAGAATGTAGACACATTCTCTTACAGGTCCTTATTTCAATTTTAGAATAATTTTAAAAACATAGTAATTTTATTTACGCCACATTTATCCAAACAAGGGTACGTTACAGTGGCGAAGGGTGATTTTATTAGAGAGGTAAGCCTGAGCAAAAAAAGTGCTTACCTAGGCCGGACGTGGCGCACGTAGTCCAGTTACTTAAAATCTGTGACTGACTTCCTGGCTTCAGTCTTCTATAAGCAGATGTCTTCAGTCCACCTTTACTATACGTGTAAGCACTGGTGATTGAAACAGTGTCTTGCAAATATAATAAAAATGGCTTTGAAAAAAGCCGTTTGTGGTGTGATCAGTGTGATGACGTTGACGTATGATGTCTACTAGAAAAAAACTACTTAACTACAAGACTACTGACTTATTCTATTTATAATACTACTTATACTCTAAAGCTATTTGTCTTTTCTTTAGTGCGCTAAGACATTATCATAAAAGCCGAGATGATTCTTAATTTTTAGCAATAAATGTTTTTCTATAGAAAAAATGGCTAGATCAGATAATCGTTCTTGTTTTTGAGAATTTTGCATGTACGTATGAATTCGCTTCAAAGCCGAAAACGACCTCTCCGCGGATGCAACTGTAACGGGAAGTGTCAAAAATATACTACACTAGCTTCTGCCCACAACTTCGTCCACGTTAAATTTCTTGTTCCCCCGACCCTTCCCATCGCGTCGAATCGCCTACCCGTGCGATTTTCTCCGTTTTTACAACATTTTTCATTACTGCACCGCTCCTCTTGGTTGCAGCGTAGTGTTATATAACCTATAGCCTTTCTCGATAAATAAGCCACCCAACACAAAAATAATTTTTCAATTCGGACAAGTAGTTCCTGAGATTAGCGCGTTCAATCAAACAAACAAACAAAGTCTTCAGCTCTATAATATTAGTATAGATAATGTTGTAATTTGTGGAAAAGTGTCACACAATTATGAATTATGACCTTACCTAATTACGTGTTTCTTATTTTCAAAACTTAACCTTGAAAAGCATGTTTCCTCACGAAGCAAATAATCTGTCACACAACAATCTAAAACTATTAATACCGCCATCCTACTAATAACTGTTCAAATCTACTCTAAAAAAATAATTTCAACTTGCTAATCTATCGACTTACCGTATATAATCAAAGGACTTACCACAAATTCCTAATTGCGAACGCACAATTTCACAACAAACTCACAATTATCAAATTCTAATTGTTACACTAGTACTAAACTAATAACTTATATGAATACAACGAAATAAATGCTAATTAACCACAAGTATCAACAAAATTAAAGGTTTGTTTTAAGGTTATAATTCTATTTACGTCAATGGTCAAACAAACATTTAAAATGACAAAAGTACTCTCGCGTCGAGCGGGGGCTCAAGGGGGCGGGGGAAGGGCCCGAACACTTACGAAATTCAACGAAAGGACGATATTGCTACTCAGTTCGTTCGAATAGCCCGACGTATTGCGGCTTCCCAAGGCCTCAAAAAAATGCGTGTCACATGACCTGAAGTGACGTCATGACGAGATGATTTTGTATAGAAATTGATTTACTTCATAACCCGGCGTTGTCGGCGTGTTATACTGCAGAAAAATGTTCACACGCGGTGCCGCGCGAAATTCGCGCGCACTTTAAATGTTTTGTTTTCGTTGGAATATAAAGACAAATATTTTTTTATGTAGGTTGGGGTTTTGTAATACTTTAATTTTATGGTGTAAGATTAAATACATTCAGTGTGATTATTAAACACTGCTGAGAACTACTGACTGCATAATTTCGTAAGGGAAGCCGACAGGAATCGGCTTATTAGTTACCTGCGCCACTTGTACGTTACATGTCGATTAGTACTAGAACTAAGCTTGAACGTACTTTTAATAACGAAATAAACTCCATTGTAATTTAGGCATATTGCCGTCCGAGCGGCCAACTAAAATCGACTCTAAAATAAATTATTGAACCTATTTTCTAGTATTTTTCTTGTTTATTTGCTGCAACAAATTAGCAACTTATTGTACATACACATTGGCCTTGTTACTCCAAAAAACTTCAAAACATCAAAGTTAATTAAAATCTAAACAACGCCGGACTAGGCTCCTGACTAAAAATATTTATAGAAAAGAAAAAGGTAAATTCTAAACTGTAGAACTGAAATAACAATTTTTTTTTTTCTAAAATAAAGACTGCAATTGCAATGTAGCGCACTCAGTTTTACTCACTGAATTACCGATTAGTATTAACATTAAAGATTTTTTCTTAGTTAGTGCTATAGAATTTATACCAGGCACAAAAATAGATAACTATGTCATTTTTAAAATAAAATTACAATATTTTTAAAATTATTCTAAAATTGAAATAAGTACCTGTAAGAAAATGTGTCTACATTCTGTGTCTTACATTAGTTTCAGTTAATTTATAAATGTTATGGTAATTTATAAAAAAAAAAATATTTTGTTGACTTGTATTACTTGATTTTTGCCTGTATGCCGATTTTGAATAAAGAAATTTTTATCGATTTGTGAATTTGACTTATATAAAGTATGCTATAGGATGTCTTAAAGAGTTTCACCCTAAAAAAATAAGATATGACTACCGAACATTCCAATAATGGCGATTTAGTCTCACTTTATTATGAAAATTTATGGTCACTCTACTCTAATACAGTTTCATACTACTATATTTTAGTGAATATCTTGGCTACGATACCTGTCGATTAGTACTAGAACTAAGCTTGAACCTACTATTAATAACGAAATAAACGCCATTGTATTTTAGGCATGTTGCGTTCGCGCGGCCAACTAAAATCGACTGTAAAAAAAATATTGAACCTATTTTCTAGTATTTTTCTTGTTTATTTGCTGCAACAAATTAGCAACTAATTGTCCATACACATTAGCCTCTATTAATTTGATTTTATGGTGAGATACGTACCTACACTTAACCTGAAAACTAAATATAGCATAACTTTTTGAATATTTAAGTTTTGATGATTTTTATTTTTGTAACAAATACAACAAATTAAGACCTTTCTTTTGATGTATCATTCGCCTATCTGCATTATTTAGTTTCTGTGTAATCACGGGCGATCACTATGGCAAGTGGCGGTTCTAGCGGCCAACTGTTTTTGGTCGTAGCGTCTTAGTTTTTTTTGTAACAAATTCAGGAAAAGAGGTGTGTTTTGTAACAAATTACAACGAATTCCTGGCAAAATTGCATCAAATTTGAAGGGTTGGCCGCGCGGTGGAAACGGACATAAGTATTTTAAAGCTACAAGAGACACCATTTCTTTAAACTGCTGTGAAGATAAAGTAGGACGTTGGTCGACTCTCTTTTCATGAAAAGTAAATTTGATGACCACTAGCATATCAGTCGAAAGACGTCCACTGCTGGACATAGACCTCCCCCACTTTGGGGGGCTTTGCCATAATCGTCACGCTTGGCAGGCGGGTTGGCGATCGCAGTATGGTGGTAAAATGCTTAGAGAACGCTGCTGCCCATTCTCTAGTAAGTCCCTTGGTCTCTTTTTACGACACCAACGGGAAGAAATGGGGTGACCAAAAGCTCCAACTGAATTCAGGTCAGCTGAATGTCATCATCATTCTCCTGCCCTTACCCCAATTTATTCAAGGTCGGCGCAACATATGGCATTTTCATCAATTCTTCTCTATTAGTCGACATCTCGGTAGCAGAGATGTTAAGGAGCTCCGTAACCGTAACCGAAACTATCGGATATCCGATATAAAAATTTATCCATAACCGTAACCGAATCCGAAATAAAAGTTTCGAATAATATCGGATTTGTTATTACATTTTTATTTTAGGTAGATTAGATAACACTCAATATACAACATTAATTTTTGTTTATGCGAAACCCGAAACACGGGTCTAATATTTTTATGTAAAGAATCTATGAAAAAAAATTCAAAACTGTATCATTAATACTCACAAAGTTATAAGCTTGATAAGTTACCTGGCTGTCCACGCAAAAACATATGCAGATCACCACAAACAGCTAGTGTACGTACCATCTCCGTGTTATGGACGTTTGAATACGAGAAAGACGTGATAAATTTAAAATCGAAACAAAACAATAAGGCCCGCGACTTGGAAGCGTAATTTAATATTTTTGGTACAAAATATAACATGGTGTAAAAATTATTGGAATCGATTCAGTTACTGATTCTGAACAAACTATATTCAGGTTTCGCATATACTAAAAATAATCTTGTATATTTATAATCATTTTTATTTTAAATCACTGTAATAATTACTCACACACTGATTGTAATTCCTACCAAATGGTGACATACAAATAAAACCATTTTATTAGCTATTTGTATTTTACTTTTGAAATTCCTTAAAAGTTTAATATCCGTAACCGAAATTATCTGAAACTATCGGATAATCCGAAATAATTTCATATCCGTATCCGGTATAATAATCATTCCTACATCCGTAACCAATCCGTATCCGAAATTTCATATCCATAACATCCCTACTCGGTAGTCACCCTTTTTCTACCCATATCATCTTTGACAAAGCCATCCATCGTGTTTTGGTCTCCGCCTACTCTTATAGCTATCTACATTCATACTCAAAACTTGAATAACTACAATTCCCTCATTCTTCCGCATCACATACCCATACCATGGTAATCGATTTTCACATAACATTTCAGTTAGTGGTGTCACTTTCAGAGTTCCTCTTATCACTCACACTTTATTCATTACTAGCTTCTGCCCGCGACTTCGTCCGCGTCAAATATTTGCTCCCCTGACCCTTCCCGTCGCATCGCAGCATGCCAGTTTTCGTCCATTTTTTTGTTGCCTTTCTCAATAAATAGGCTACCCGACTCAAAAATAATTTTTCAATTCGGACCAGTAGTTCCTGCGATTAGCGCGGTGCACCCCCCATTTTAGGAAAGTGGGGGGCTAGAAAGAGACAAAAAGTAGCCTATGTATCCTTTCAACTATCTCCACTTAAAAAAATCACGTCAATTTGTCGCTCCGTTTTGCCGTGAAAGACGGACAAACAGACACACACACTTTCCCATTTATAATATTAGTATGGAGTCTATCCATTCGCGTAACACCACACATTCCTCTTAACATTCTCATCTCATATCATAATCATTTCATATTTGACTTGAAGTAAATACCCTTTGCAGATAGAACAGTAGTGGTTCAGTGGTAACGGCTGCGACTTGTTGGTCGTAGGTTCGAACCCAGACAGGCGCTTTACGTTGTGTAAATTATTTCATCATCACTGCTCTCAAAACGATGAAGGAAAACATCGTGAAGAAACCGGCATGTCCAAGATACAAACATTTCGAGACATGTGACATCTACCAACCCGCACTGGGCCTGCGTGGTGGATAACATCCTCCTCCATCTCACCGAGAGCGGAGGCCTGTGTCCCAACAGAAGGAGCAATAAGGGTGGATTATGTAAGTCCCATTTGACCATTGGATCCTAATTGGACAATACTATATACTAGTGATCGCCCACTGGTCGAAATTCGACCGTACTTCATTTGACAAATATTCTCCACATGATCATAGATTTTAAAAATGAAGTAGGTTATATATCTATAAAATTAATTTATTACCTATGGTTATACTTGACATTCAGTAAGACTATAGACACAAAATATTAATGACAGATGTTCTCGATTGGACCACAGATTTGGACCATAAACAAAAGAATATCTATGCATGTGTATATTAAATACACGGTAATGAATAGTAGTGTGTGTAATGTGTTATTTATTGAAAATAATGTATTTTTACGCATAATTTAAGAAAATATTAGCATTCGTCACTTCTTCTCTTTATAAACTACTAGCTTTTGCCAGCGGCTTCGCCCGCGTGGAGGTCGGAAATTATCCCGCGGGAACTGACTACCGGGATAAAAAGTAACCTATGTCCTTTTTCAGGCTCTAAACTATCTGTGTACCAAATTTCATTTAAATCGGTTCAGTAGTTTTAGCAGGAAAGCGGGACAGACAGACAGACAGACAGACAGACAGACAGACAGACAGACAGAGTTACCTTCGCATTTATAATATTAGTGTAGAAGTGTAGATAAGTGTGCGAAATTTCATACTCCTCCGTCCTTCCAATTTTCGTAAAAAGGGATCCAAAGTTTTCGCTTCACGTATTAATATATAGATATACCAACGTATGAAGGACCAACACCCTATCTAATTGCTAATAGGTAAACATATTACCAACACTAGGAGGTCTGTCTACCCTAGATATAGGAAAGACATGTTGAACATACAAAGTGTCAATCTGCCGTGCTAAGGGTAAGAGCAGTAAGTCGGAAATTTCAAAGTTGAGAAAATGGCGGTCAAAGTTATCGATTAAATTTTTACTTACTTCTACTTTAACTTACAAGTTTTAGTAGGTCTGATTTTTGCAATATATAGCTTGAATGGAGTTCTTTCATGATACCAAGTTAATAATTGCTATTTATTTATTATAACATACTTTATTGACGAAAACTCCTATTATGTCTAGTACGAGTTAACTCTATTTATACTGATTGCTTAAAATAACCGCAGTAAGTACCCTAGTTGCTGCTTTAATGCTAAGTATTCCATACATACGATATCTACATTTTGTATGAAATTACGTGTCACTTTGGGGTCAAAAAAAGATAAGATGTTAGCTAAATAGTATGATTGTTTATATATCATTTAAAAGATCATTTATTGAGAAATCTATGCATACCTTGAAATGTAGTGAATTACGTACAGGTTTTTTCGTACAAGGCTCTGAAAGTATGTAATTAAAGTCAATACCGTTTAATTTCTAAAGCATTTTTGTTTTGGTTTTTGTAAGTAACTTACTATATTTTATACCTAAATCTGTTTATTTATTACTAGCTTCTGCCCGCGACTTCGTCCGCGTCAAGTTTTTGCTCCCCTGACCCTTCCCGTCGCATCGATTTGCCTGCTCGTTGCTGCTCGCTCCTTTTGAGTAATAGTGAGTCAACCTTAAAAGATAGACATATGCTCTCGCGGACTTTTTTTTTAGAACTTTTTAAAAGGAACAATTCCGTCTTACATGATTTTTGCGTTACTTTAACCGTTTACGCAGCGCACGCAACGGAAACTCTCAAAAGGAATAAATTTTCCCCGTTTTTGCAACATTTTTCATTACTGCTCCGCTCCTCTTAATTTTAGCGTGATGTTATATAGCCTATAGCCTCCGTCGATAAATAGGCTACCCAACACAAAAATTATTTTTCAATTCGGACCAGTAGTTCCTGAGATTAGCGCGTTCAATCAAACAAACAAACAAACAAACTCTTCAGCTTTATAATATTAGTACAGATTTTTGTTTAATATGAAGTGAAACGACTGAGTTAATGAGTGTTTGTACTTGTTGAAATGGTAGCAATCAGTAATAAATAAAAGAATATGTTTAATTACAACAATCAAAACTTTAATTGTTTAAAACTTCTTATCAAAATTACAGACACAATAAACTTAGACTATTTTAAACAATACTTAGAGCCAATAGGTACCTCCTGTACCTATTCCTGAAATATTATAATCAGTCTTGTAATAAAATCTGCAACTATAAATGCTCTTATGGAGTTTTATCTTATACCTTTAAACGAGCAATTCTTGTATATATATATATATAATCTGAATCTCGGAAACTCCAACGATTTTCATGAAATTTAGTATACAGGGGGTTTCGGGGGCGATAAATCGATCTAGCTAGGATTCATTTTAGGAACTTTATCGATAAATCAATTTGAACTTAAACTTATTATTTTAAACACAATTTACCAAAAATTACCGAGCAAAGCTCGGTCATCCAGATATTGTTAATAATTCAAGAAAAAAATACCAAAACTAGCTAATATATTAGCATTATTTTAAATGCAGAGAGTTAGCATTAATTATTTATTAAAAAATACTTTAAAACTAAATCATATGAACACAATTTGAGATCAAAGACACATTATTATAAAATCACAAAAGTGTTATACTTATTCTAAGATTTTTGAACAGTTGTACTTACAGTACAATAATTGCGTAGGTAACAGTATATTATAAACACTTTAAAAAAATAAACTATTCGATGTTAGTGACGTGTTCTGACACCGGCAAGTTTAACCAAAACCCTTTTCTGTTATTTGGCATTAAGCTCAATAGTTTACTTATAATCTCATCTTTGGTCGACTTTGGTATTCCTCTAGCAGATATTTTTTTTTATATTCCGGGAACTGTTGATGTTTAAAAATTTTTGTTTGTAAAAAGTCCAAACATTGTTCTTCTTCCGCGTCATGATTGAGCTTATATTTGAGCTGATAGTCGCCCCGATTTGCTATTATCACCATGATATTTTTAAGGTAAACTCTTGGTTCAATTCGACGTATCTTGTGTTGCGAAGATAAGTCTGTGTAATTGGAAAAATCTCCGACTTCCATTGATTTTACAAAACACTTTTTAGAATTCGCTTGCTGTACAGAATCAACAAAATCTGAGAAATCATACAGTTTTTGTTTCCTTTGCATAGCTTGTTCAACCTGGTGGTGGAAGCTGTCGGCTGACATGAAAGTGTGACCAGGCTCAAAGTATTTTAGTGTAATTTTTATTGCATTTATATGCTGGCTATTGAAATTGGGCTCTTTTCAGTTTCTTGGTGTACATTAGTACACCAAGAAACTGAAAAGAGCCCGATTGTTGTTTTGGGCGCAACAATTATCCATCCATATTACTATTTGCTCAGCATCACGTTTATGTAACAGAAATGCATTAATTGTGGATATAATGTCTTCCTTCTTCCTACCGGAAACACTTTCGTTCCAAACAGCCGCAAATGGTATATTGTTACCTTTTTTAGAACTACCTAAAGGTACGAAACTTTCGTTGAGTACAATAATACGTGGAAAAAATATTGCACGTTTAAATTGATCCATCCCAGGTAGCATGATTATTTTTTGCAGGTCGACCGAATAGTAAATTGTATTTGTGCTGTTTTCAGATTTACTGACGTCTGTTTTGTACGCTTTACGTGCTGCCTTGGCTTTATGAAGTATATACTGCTGGCACAAATCACAGTCTTTTTCTGTATCTGCATGATTTTCATGGTGTCCTTTGTACTCAGCACAAACTTCGCATTCCTCGTTCCCGAGGTGAGCAAAAGATCATTTCATCTCGAACGACTTTTCTATAGACCTCGAAAGAAGCAACCTCTTGTGGATAGCTATCACAAAAACCTTAATGCATTAAAGTTATCGTTATATCGCTCGGCAAATACAAGCGATTGGGGGCATGTTCACGCCTGTAATGTGAAATTACAGGGTTATATTTCATAACATGTCCTTTTATTAATTCTCTGTCACATTTAAGTATTCTATCGTGTTGTCCTCTTTGATCATTTTGTTTGTCTATAGGTCTCTTTAAAGCTAACATCAGTCTTTTGTCGTGTTTGGCGTTGTATCCTAAAGTCGTTAAAAAAAAAGTTCTGCACACCTCTACTTGGGTCTGGTCCTTATAAAAAGTATAAATATAGTTTATGGTGCGTTTCAGGTTTTCAGCGTTTGTAACTTTTCTGCATTTAACTTCTTTAGCCGTGACAAGAGATTTAATATAATGTCCCTTAGATTCCCAACTCAAAGAGATGTATTCATTATTAATTTCTTTTCTATCTTTTTCACAAAAATTTTTCGTACATTTTTTTTGCATGTTTCTGTACATGGGTCTTTAACGGTAAGTTTTTCAGTTTCGGCTTTAATCTTTTTATTTTTCCTTTCAGTTATTGACTCTTCTATCTTCCTTCTTTTTCTTGGGTTCCCTTTTTTTGTCCATCCTTTGTTTGAGTGGGCTTTAGTTGTGTCTGTTTGCAATGTATGTTTGTCTGTCTGTAATAGATCTATGTCTCTATCTGTCTGTGTTAAGTTTTTGTCTGTCAGTGTTGTATCTCCATCAATCTGTGTTGTATCTTCTTCTGCCAGTGTTGTGATTTTATTAATCAGTGGGGTATCTTCGTTTACTTTTTTGTTACCGGTCTTTAGTACATTCTTTTTTATCGTATTTTGTGTTTGGTTTGTCTTTCTTCCAATTTTTTGGACTAAAGTGTGATTCTTACAATCATTATAAGTTGTTTCTGAAATGAAATGTTTGTAACAAAGATAACAAAGACATTTTCCGCAAGCCTTAAAAATCTCTTCTTTGCAATTCTTATACTCACAGCTATCTGTGTACTCTATTTCATTTTTATTGTTGATTGGCGATAAATTTATGTAATTTTTGTTATTTACTTTTTCTATAAATGATGTATCATAGTCTATAGTAGCATATGGCTGGTGCTTTTCACAAGTGTTGAATTGCTGAGTATCAAAATGGTCTAAGCAAAGGAGACAAGAACACTTAATACAGCTGTTACATGCTATTGAAAAACACTGAAAGAACTCGCAATGTTGACGAGGATTTTTGACTTGCATAAGTTTCAGGATCCTGATTTCGGTTTCTTGCTTGTCTTCTAGGCATATTGTTTCGTCAGATGTAGCGCTACAGTTCAAGTCTTCTTCTGGGTCGTAATCTTTATCATTGTCGTCATCAGAATTTGCGTAAGGGTCAATAGATTCTGGAATATCGGATTGCGTATTCACTTGAGATAAATGTTGATCTAGAAGAGAACTTGGGATATTATTGCAAGGATCGATAGGTACCTTCGAATCATTTTTTTCCAGGTCAACGAGCAGTGCAAGGTTTTCATCGCGACATAAATATTTTTTACATGCAGCATCGTCAGTTTCCTGATCAACGGATGGGGGAATCTCCTCATTGCAATACAAATCGTCTGGATTTAAAATGTTGAAATTAGATTCTTCTTCTTCAAATCCTACGTTTACTAATTGACGCTTTTTTGAGGTAGGTAATGGCATTTTAGGCCATCTGTACATTGGGTCATTCTTAGATTTTTCGTCATTTTTATCTAGCATTAATTCTATTTGTTGAAAGAACCAAGATGACTGTGCTGCGACTCTATAGTTGTTTAAGTACTGATTTTGGGAATAATATATATCTTTATGCTTGCTAAAATCACACCAGCGTTCAAAAATGTTGTCTATATCAGTAACAACATATCTTTTTCTTTTTGATGCTTTCTCACAATTTTTCATGATTGTATCCCTTCTGGAATGCATAATCTGAAACTAGCAATAATAAATTCGTAAAACTCTTTCTGTAAGACAGTAGTACGTATCACCTACCTACAAGTTTAAAAAATACTATAAGAATCATAACTGCAGCAACATGGGAGACACGGACGCGACTTTCTTACAATTGCCAAAGGAATTACATAACTTAATACTTTGGCGCTAACTAATACATTTATATGACGGCTCTTACACTCTATTTCCTAGCAAGATGTTGGCTCGGCGTAAGAGCCGTCATACAAAAATAAGTGTGATCGCCAAAGAATTACATTTTATAATTTATTTGCAATCGTAGAAAAGTCGCGTCTTTTCCGACCACCGAAGAATTATATTATATTATAAAGATATACCTAAAGCGTACTTTCAGCATATGACACATTAATCATATTAAACTAAGAAATATCGGAGAAAAATACTTACGTAAAATTATGGCGCCAAATCGGGAGCACGCAACGACACGTCTCATGTCACCCACAGGATTTACCGCACTTGCGAAAGGGAGGCGAGCGCGAGCGCCGTTTGACTTCCAGCTCCTCTCTAACCCACCCTCTTGCCCTGAACGTCTATATTGTCTTCGTAAAAATAAATACCCAGTGCAACTTTCTGCAGTTATTTAACAATATGTATTAATGGATACTAGATATGACCGCAGTAGACTGAGTTATTGTTATTTTGTTTTGTCAATAAATGAACTAATTAATTAACTTCGCTAGTTATAAGTGTAGTTTCTGTACTTACTGCTGATATTATTAGTGAGATAGTGAAAAAATGCCTATCGTTACAGCAGTACGTGGGGCTACTGCTTATATACTTAGAGATAAGGTAAATCAGCTTACAAAGTATGCTTGACATAAAAGCAGTAAGTGTGATTACTGCTGATATTCTAAGTATCCAATACTTAAAAGTTTTTGATTACGCTCATTTACACAACAGTATGTTCACTTACTGTTTTCATTATTAGCAAAATAGAATAAAAATGTCGGAGGTACACTAATTACCGTGAAGTAAGTATATTTCCTGCTTTTATGCTAAGTAAAGAAAATAATTTCATTGACTTACTGCTGTTATGCTTAATGATATTTTTAGGTTCCAGTTAATATAGAAAAACGGGAGTAAGACCAGTTTATAGAGCATTACGTGGCGATCCAGGATAGGTACTTAACTCATTTTTGAAAAAAATCGACTTACTGCCCTTACTGTTAGCGCGGCAGCAATTCAGTGCGGTTATTACCATGCAAATGTGGAGCGTTGCTCAAGCGCAGCGCATCTTGCACCAGTCTGTTACCTCACTGGTTCATGTAAGACGTGGAACATGGTGTGCAAGGAGTAGAGTGTAGATAGGACAGGGTCCTGATAATGATTCTTACGATGGTTTTTAATGTGACATCTAAATTGTAGTTGAAGGTTGGCTATAACTGAAGGCTCTCTTCATTGATAGCGCTTATTGCTGCCAAATATGATACCTGCAATTGCAAGGACGAAGTAAAACAGTCCCATATATATATATTTTTTTTTTTACAAACTTGCCTGTCAAGGTAAAAAAGTACCTATCAAGCTAAATGTTAGTAGAAAACAGCTCGGATTTCTGGCAATAAACAAAATGGGATGACTATGGTAATACTTTTGGAACGAAATAAATATTCAGTACAAAGTTACTGCTTATATCTTAAGTTTCTTCCAACATATTTGCGAAAGGAGAAATGAAAAACAAATATAGACAACAGTGTGACAGAACAAGAAGGAACACACAACAACATCTTATGTTGCGAGCTACCGTAATCGGCCACATAAAATCGCAGCGGGATTTCTTCGTGCACTGCTTCTTCAAACCATTGCTTAGCGTCGAGGGTGGCAAATCGAACACTGTATTTTTTCGACGTGCTGGATTCTAAATGCTCAGATCAACACAGAAACTTGAAAATCCAGCACGTTGTCTTAGATAACTTGAAGTGTTCTTAGAATTTGAATCCTAAGTTTTAACGTTTATCATTAACATCATCATTTCAGTCGAAAGACGTCCACTGCTGGGCGTAAGCTTCCCAGCACCACAAATTCGACCAGTAAATTTTTGGGGGGGTTTGCCATAATCGTCACGCTCGGCAGGCGGGTTGGCGATCATAGTATGGTGATAAAATGCATAGAGAAAGTTGCTGCCAATTTTCTAGTGAGTTCCTTAGTCGCCTTTTACGACACGGGAAGAATGGGATAGTGCTATTCTTTACGTCCGGCACCAAACGGAACGTGATTATTCGACGCATGAACTAAATTGGAATAATTTTTAAACCCTCAGTACACTTTATTGAAACAAAATGTTGGTTGCTTCATAATTTTCGCCTTCTCCAATATCCTGTTCGCACTTTCGCTGCCCAGCATATAAATAAGTATGAAGGAAAAAACTGAGTATTACTCATCGTGACGATATGGCGTATGGCGACAACAATTTTAACAATGCCTTCGATGTCCTTTGTGGTTTTGTAACTTATAAATGTATCATATTTCAATAGATCTACTGTGATTTAAAAATTGCCGAGTCTTCTACAAAACAATAAGGCTAGAGAAGTATGTGAGGAATCTAGGATACCATAGGAATGTCATTCACTCATTTTTTTAGCGTTACACAGATATAAAAATTCTCAAAGAACAACGGGGTAATTGCGTAACACAGTAGGAATGGCTTTCGTTTTGATAGTTCATCAACATACATTGTTTACTAACATATGAAGCAATAGAATATCATTCAACATGGTTCAGATTCTCATTTAGAGTGTGTTCAACAAATAGGGTTCTGCTCTACATGAATTTCTGAAGTGAAGGCACGTGAGCATCTGCCAGGGTCGCGAGATTGTTCGAAAGAGATACCGTGACCTTGGCACATGGGCAACTGAAGGAACACGGGTGGGTTTTAGTCAGTAAAAGTCTGACACACCCTCCCGCTCCGCCCAGAGCGGGAGAAGTCATTTGATAATTTCTCATCCAAAAAAAAAAGGCACGTGAGCATATTTGTAAGAAGTTGGCAGAATCATCCCAGCGCTGATTTGCTGGATTCGTTTTCTCCTCTACCTATCGTTATTTCTCCAGACAATGTTTATTTTCGTTATATATTTGTATGTATCATTTTCCGAATTATCTATTCCTATGTTGCACCTGCCATGTTTTGTCTGTGCATCACCCTAAGGTTGCCTGGTAGAAAATGCCTCAGGCATTAAGTCCGCCGTTGTACATTATTTTTTACTTGTGCATAAAGTTTTAATAAATAAATAAATATTTTTTCTTTTTTCCACGCGCCTCTCAAAGAGTTGTCAGCACACATTGAAGGCCTGCCAAGCTCGCAGAATTATTCGAAATAGTTACCGCGGCCCTCGCATAAGCAACTGAAGGAACACGGGTGGGTTTTAGTCAGTAAAAGTCTGAGATACCCTCCCGGTCCACCCAGAGCGGGAGACGTCATTTGATGACTTCTCCTACCTACACAAAAAAAGTATATTTCTAAGAATTCTTGTATTTGTAACAGGCAGATATTGAGTTATTACGGTTTCAAAATCAATGAGGTTTCGATACCTTAAGACCTATAAAAAAAAACATTTCCTTTTAACACAAACAAAACCTAATTCCTTACCAAATATGGAATACAGTGATAAATTACTAGCGTATAGGAAAATACCTTCATTCAATCATTGCTACATTTTGATTTTCCACAAAAACTTGCTCTCTGCTCGAGTTACCCATATCGTATCTTAGGTCGTGTCCAGGAAATGCAGGGTTATTACGAAATATAACACTTTATATGCATGCTTCGATAATACCCTGCATGCAAGGGTTATATGCTGATTACAGGCTTTTGACAGGCTAATGGTATGGAAGGGTTAGAAAATTACAATGTTCAAGTGAATTTCTGAAGCTTGTGAGGTAATTTATTAGGGCGAATTGTTTTCTGGTTTTGACTTGTGAAAGTAAGTAGTTCCTGATGTGTGGCCATTTTTTAATTGATTTCAGCCTCGTCAATGAGTTTGACGTTGCCCAAACTGTTTTGGTATTTTTACTCGTATTAATGAGGAAAAACCAAAAAAAAAACTTTATTGCTAAAACAAACACTATGTAGTGAAAATATTTTAATTTCGGAAGTCGGTGCCCTTGGATTTGTATTTTAGTGTTTTGCCTCTGACTTCCGAAATTAAAAACCTATCCATTAACAGAGTTTTGAAAATCACTTCACAATTGGCGGAGAAATCAGTGAACACACATAAAAATAAATATGAATAAATAAATATCGACTTTAAAAATCTCATCAAATTTTTAAAGTCGGTTTAAAATGATTTGATTCTCGTAAAAAGATACTTTAAAAAATAACAATAAATCTGCCTAGCCTTTTCCCAACTATGTTGCACTCGGGTTCCAGTCTTACTGAATGCAGCTGAGTACAAGTTTGGAGTAACTGCCTATCCAACTTCCACTACCCAGTAGTAAATACTCCTTGGTAAAACTGGTTGTCAGACTTTCGGGCTTCTGACGACCCATACCGACTGTCAATGATCCACGAATGACAGCCGGCACCAACGGCTTAACGTCCTTTCCGAGGAATGAAGGGGTCTTTGTATGTAAAGATGGTCACCCATCCACATAACAACTGCGGCAAGCGTAGGTTAACCTGATCGATCGCCCCGTGCTGTTGTTATTACGTGGCTACAAGCCCTACATTCGCATAATTATTAGTTAAAACGTTTTTTTTCTCATGGTTAAAGTTATTCTCACGCTCGCATTTATACATAGCTTGGTCAGCAGTTTGAAGAAAAACGTGTCTCTGGTAGCAATAAAATGGCTTACCTAAGATAATATATAATGAGTATGGTATATATCCCTTACTCATTATTGTTGATATTTTTTATGAGAAAGCTTAAAAATCGCTGCCAAATGATTCCTTAGCACAACATTGAAAATAAACAGCGAGAAAATTACGTAACACACTAACACAGTATGAATAGCTTTCATTTTTACAGTTTAACGGCATTCATTGCGTTATTTACGTTGCTTACCTGACAACTTTTTCTAACATTGGACGCAATGGATTAGCCTTATAGATTTCCTTCAAAATGATTCGAATTGTGATTGATAGTGTGTTAGGCATTAAGGGTGCAGCCCTATTCTACCTCCTGCCAGGGTCACGGATTTTTTCGAAAGAGTTACCGTGGCCCTGGCGCAGACAACTGAAGGAACACGGGTGGGTTTTAATCAGTGAAAGTCTGACAAGCCCTGCTTCTCCCACAGCGGGAGACGTCATTCGATGTTTTCTCAACCAGAAAAAAAAAAGCATATTCTACCTAATGACTGTAGTACAACAGAGAGAGGAGCGTTGCATTAAACATGGTACAGACGACGCAAATAAACCGAACACTCATGTTGAGGTAACCTCATTAGATCAGCTGTGATGGTCTGCAATTAGATAGGGTCCTTCTAATGTTAGAATATTGATATTGCCCAGTTGGATTCCAAAGTTCAGTGGTAACTTAGTCGTTAGCAAATGTGAAATGTTGAGAATATTTTACTATATCTGATTGAAATGCGACTACAATTTACGGCGACATTTAGCTACTTTTCATTTAAAGTGGGCCGATCAGCGCCCAGTTCGACTCGCTTTTTATGAAAAGTCGATAAATGTGCTGACAAATTTTTCCCTAACTAAATTGAAGCCGTTGAACGGAGTATTTTGGGTAATAAACTCGCGGACCGGGTTAAGAATACAACAATTTCATCACTGTTCCATCACGCGTTGTGACATCAGGGATATTCCTGATGTTACTCGGAAAGCTGCCACGCTTAAATGGAATTGGGCTGAACACAACTGCCGCATGCAAATTAGCCAAATGTACAACCCAGTGGGTCCCGCTTAATGGCAAACGACATCGTTGCAGGCTAAGACGGAGATGGCGGGTTGAACTGGAATCCTTAAATAAAGATTAATCCTTGGCAGCTTTTAACAGAGAGATGTGTAAAGAGATGAGAGAGGTCTTCGCCCAGTTGTGGGATAATAATCATCATTTCAGCCAAAAGACTTCCACTGCTGGACATAGGCCTCCCCCAAGCTCCGCCACTTCAACCGGTTTTGTGCTTCGCGCATCCAGCGGATTCCTGCGGCCTTCACAAGGTCATCGGTCCACCTTGTTGGAGGCCTTCCAACTCTACGTCTTCCGGTACGCGGTCGCCACTCCAGAACCTTTCGGCCCCATCGGCCATCTGTTCTACGAGCAATGTGCCCTGCCCACTGCCACTTCAGTTTAGCAATTCTTCGGGCTATGTCGGTAACCTTGGTTCTCCTACGGATCTCTTCATTTCTGATTCGATCGCGTAGGGAAACTCCAAGCATAGCCCTCTCCATCGCCCTTTGGGTGACTTTCAGCCTTCTATAAGGCCCATTGTGAGCGACCACGTTTCGGTTCCATAAGTCATCACTGGCAACACACAATGGTCAAAGACTTTTGTCTTGAGACACTGCGGTATGTGGGACGAGAAGATACTGTGTAGCTTCCCAAACGCTGCCCAGCCGAATCGGATTCGACGATTGACCTCTTTCTCGAAGTTGGACCTACCTAACTGGACAGTCTGTCCTAGGTACACATATTTGTCCACAACTTCGAGTGTATCGCCTCAAGTGAAGATCGGGGGACATTAATGGCTAGTAATAATTCCTTCCTACATTCAAATATTCACATTGCAAACGACGTTTCCGTAATAATTACCAAAACACTAATAACTACAACAAGTTATATCTTGTAACATTTCTAACTGATGCAAACCTAGTCTGTGCCATCTGTGAGACATCCTTTCGAAACCATCGTAATTCGATTATCGATACAACTATCGATTTACGTTAAGGTAGGGCGTCATTGGTATACAATTTAATTGATCAGGTCAGTCATTTGTTAGAGAATTAACATTTTGACTTCTAATGGATTTAGAATGGCGAAATAAGATGGACAAAGCGTCTTAGTATTTGCTAATAACAATAAACTGCGATCGACCGTCAGTGAATCTCTCAGAAAGGTGTGGAAATAATTATACTTTTGGTCCTTCGATCTTTTGGTCATAAGGAGGTGCAAGATTGGAACTGACTTCACGGAATTATGATCTGCCTAGCCTTTTCTTAATGGGTCGCTTCCAATCTAATCGGATAACTGGAAATGGCGTTTCGAAAAAAAAACAACTTAGTAAAAAAAAAAACTCTATGAAGTGAAAATAGTTATTTGTTATACAAGAGTGCAAAGTTGCTTTTTAACCGCGTGCTCAATTTTGATGACCGAGCAAGCGAAGGATTCTAAAATTTTTCAGATTCAAAATTAGAATCCTGAGCGTTAGCGAGGGAATCCAAAGAGCACGAGGTGAAAAATCTTTGCACTCGAGTGCAACACGTAACTTTTCATTCCACCTCAGCGAGGAAAGAGTATTTTTAATCTTCAATATCTGAGTGGAAAAGCCGTTTTTATTCTCTAGAGGATAAAGTAAATTGAATTTAGAACATCGTGTGCACTATCACCTTCACTATCACAAACTTAGTCCACTCAGATATTGAAGATTAAAAATACTCTTTCCGAGATGGTGGGATGAAAATTACTTTAATTTGTAACTCAAAACTACTCATCAGAACTTAACACACACGTCACACTAAGGGGCAGCGCAGACGACAGACTATCCGTGACGCACTTTTTTAAACGGTTTTATTTAGCTCACCCCGTTTGTTTTATTTATTATTCTTGGGTCAAATTTAGTAATTCAAATTTCACCCTCTTCCTGTCAACCGATTAATCTGAAATTTTGTATACACTTTGGATTTTGGTGACAATACAATTATGTTTATTCATTGTCATTATAAATTCAAGATGGCCGCCGCTACAAAATGGCGGATAATTTACGTTTTATTAATCCCATCAATATGGGTATCAAATGAAAGGGCTCAACAAGCAGAATACAATATACTATAAAAAATTGAAATCCAAGATGGCAGCCGCTACAAAATGGCGGATAACGTAGGTTTTATCAATCCCATCAATATGGGTATCAAATGAAAGGGCTCAACAAGCAGAATACAATATACTATAAAAAATTGGAATACAAGATGGCGGCCGCTACAAAATGGCGGATAACGTAGGTTTTATCGATCCCATCAATATGGGTATCAAATGAAAGTGCTCAACCAGTATAATACAATGTACTATATAAAATTAAAATCCAAGATGGCGGCCTCTACAAAATGGCGGATAACTTAGGTTTTATCAATCCCATCAACATGGGTATCAAATGAAAGGTCTCACCAAGTAGAATACAATTTACTATGCAAAATTGAAATCTAAGATGGCCGCCGCTACCAAATGGCTGATAACAATTTTTTATCAATCCCACCAATATGGGTATCAAATAAAAGGGCTTGACAAGAAGAATACAGTGCACTATACAACCTCAATATTTAAGATGGGCGCAGCCACCAAATGGCGTATAATAATAAGATTTAAATTTAGAAATTGAATCTGTAATTTAGGTATCTGATTAATCCAGCCTGAATCCACCACCCAAGTCAAGATTTTGTATCGTGTTGAGGACTGTGTGGCGTTAGGGTGGCTAAAAATGATACGTCGTTAGCGGTACACCACCCAAGTTAAGGTGAAAGGTTAAAACGCGCCGAGAACTGTATGGCATTAGGGTGGATAAAAATGATATGTCGTTAGCGTTTTCCCCTCAAGACTCAGGCGCATCTTGTTGTACATAGCCTTGCCCCTTTTTTTGGCTCTTAGTAGAGTATGATCTTTGCAGGGACTACGTATAGAGGAGTTGGACTGCAATAAACTAACGGGCAAGAAATGAATTAAACAGAATGCGAAATAAAAACTAAAAACTAGAAAATAAAAATAGGTAAAAAAACTTTTTAAGTTTAACGGTTTTATGTTAAACATACATTGCAATGTTTAAGATAAATGTACTAAGAACCAAAAAATAATAAAATAGATACAGTCGTGGGAATTATAAACATATGCATAGACTAGACTAAAATAAAACCGTGGGACACGTCAATTGTCTACAATCGTTGATTGTAGACAATTAAGTCGATAATTTGTAGACAATTGACGTGCCCCACGGTTTTATTTTAGTCTAGTCTATGCATATGTTTATAATTCCCACGACTGTATCTATTTTATTATTTTTTGGTTTTTAGTACATTTATCTTAAACATTGCAATGTATGTTTAACATAAAACCGTTTAACTTAAAAAGTTTTTTTACCTATTTTTATTGGTCTGTGAAAATAGAACCTATGCAGTTATATGCAGTAATGCACACGACGCGCTAAAAGTCCGGCGCTTTTAGCCTTAGACTTTTTGTGCGCCGCAGACTCGATCGCACAAAAAGTGTGCCGTCTGCCCTGCTCCTAACTGGGTTGCGGAGGTCTGATAAGCAGTCGTTCTATGTTAATGTCTGATATTCAGCTGCTTTCTGTTACCATAAACAGCCTATATTGGTCCCACTGCTGGGACACAGGCCTCCTCTCGGTGTTCAGCTGAGGCGGCAGGAACGGCGACACGCGCTCGAGCGGTGGCGTGAGCGGCTGCAACAGCCGCAATATTCATGTAAGCGTGTTGTCGAAGCCGTCCTACCGCACTTCGAAGCCTAGCTGAAGAGAGGGGATCGTATCTCATATAGGCTCACTCATGTGCTGACCGGGCACGGTTGCTTCGGTGAGTACCTGAACAGAATTGGGCGAGAGGCCACGGCAAATTGCCACCATTGCGGAGGCCGCTTGGATTCTGCACAACACGCTAGAGGAGTGCCCGGCGTGGGCTTCTGAAAGACAGGTCCTGATTGCCACGATCGGGCGAGATTTGTCTCTACCAGCAGTAGTTGGATCTATGCTGGCGGACTCGGAAAACTGGAGACACATGGTCTCCTTCTGCGACACTGTGATGGTCCAGAAGGAGGCAGCAGAGCGGGATCGTGAGAGAGCTGATCCCGCTCGGAGAAGAAGGCATCGGGGAAACAACCGACTCGACGCTTAAAATGCTGAAACCCGCCTGCATAATTTAAGGCAGGCGGGAATTTGGGGTCACGGGTGCTCAGAGTAGGGACTCTGTCTGCCCACTAAGTGACCTCAGGGATGAGGGCGCACAGTGGTTACGTGTTGCCTCGCACAACTGCTGAGTTAGGTTTCGGGGAGGCCCCGTTACAGTCTCCTCAGAGATGTGCCCTAACAGGCGTTACACAGAAGGGGTTCCGGATTGGTCTTTTGAGAGGTAACGGTACCCCTTCCATGTGTAGAAGGTGACCACCGGGGTGGTTTTAGTGAGGTAAAAATCCCACACTCCCCGGTCTTATCCCCGAAGACCGGGCGCCTTTTGAAGGTTTCCCATCGAAAACAAAAAAAAAGGCCTCCTCTCGGTGTAAGGACGTGTGCCGTAATCACGCGGGCTCAGTGCGGTTTGGAAGATGTCACATGTCTTAGAATTTTTGGTTCTAGGACAAGCCGGTTTCCTCACGATGTTTTCCCTCGCCGTTTTGAGAGTAATGGTGATGAAATTATTTACACAAATAAAGTGCTTACCTGGGTTTGAACCCATGGCCTACAACTCGTAAGTTGGGGCCGATATCACTGGGCCAACACTGCTCCTAGCTTCTGCTGACGGTTAAACTAGATCCTTTTCTTGTTGGAGTCGCCACTATAGCTGGAAAGGCGCTAGGCAGAATGGTTGACTTATCTATTAAAATGTCATGAGCCGGAAAGGACGGAAGAATTCGGTAAGCGGTCATTGATCTCATCTGAGATAAACTAAGGTACTAATCCTCACTGACCGATTGACCTGCTAAGCGTTGTTACTTCATATAGGTACCTAGGTATACTGCGACATAAGATTCTAGACGATCCTCAGTTTGTTAGACGACTATACTAATTGATAAGCAAAACTCCACACAGTAATGGGATCGATTTCGTTTGATAAAATAAAATACAGTAGAGCGTCGATTATCCGAACTAATTGGGGGACAGGATTGTTCGGAAAATCGGTTTTTTCGGATAATCGAACTGTATTGATTCAACCAAACAAACTAAATTTTACCGCGTGAAATAAGGTATTCATTCACCTATAGTGAACGCGGTAAAATTTAGTTTATCAACTAACGGCTACTTTAGAGTGACATGACATACGAGTACATAGAACTAATAGTTTGAGACAATTTCGCGTATATTGTAGCGCGGTGGGAGGATAGCAAGTGCGAGTGGGACGGGCATAGTAGTTCGGATAAGCGGTCGTTCGGTGATCGACGTTCGGATAATCGACGCTCTACTGTATATATTTTTTTTATGGGAGGGTAACGTGATACCGAGGAATGAGAAAAATATAGAGAGGAATGTTTTGTGTATGAATGTCTATAGCTATAAGAGTAAGGGGAAAATGTGTGTGAATATAGATTAGAAAGAGAAAGAGCGGTTAGAAAGAGCGTGACTACGAAGATGAATAAAAAAAATGGGATACTTAAGGGCAGTAGAATGATAATGAGGGTCAAGGAACGCTGTAAGTAATTATTACTTAAAATGTAAGTCTAGTAAATATTAAAGCTGTTGTGCCATCGATACCTATCACCAAATCTGTGAAGTTTACACAAAAAACAGATTCTTTATACTAATATTTCAAGTGACTATAATACTACCCGCGGTCGATGACCTCAAAAAAACAATCAAAGTAATTACTTTTTTGTTTTAATAATAGAGCAGTGGTGGCCCAGTGGTAACGGCCGCGACTTTCGACTTGTTGGTCCTGAGTTCGAACCCTGACAAGTGCTGTGCTTTGCGAAAATTATTTCATCACCACTGCTCTCAACACAAGTGACGAAAAACTTCATAAGGAAACCGTCTGTGAACCAAAAATTCGAAGACATGTGACATCTACAAAACCGCGAAATGAATTACCACCCACTCCCCCTCATCGTGCGCAGGCCGGTGTCCCAGTAATGGAAACATTATAGGCTGATTGTGCTATGTTTAGGTTGGATTTCGTACGATCACTTTTCCCTACACAGGAACATCTTCTGACCGATGCTGATCTTTACTAAACCAGTTCCTATTAATCTATCCATGTCACCAACTGACACTTGCTCTTTACAAACCTCGGGCCGCGGCAATCACTACGCATGCGCGTAAATACACACGGCTACATAACAAGCTATGCATTTCCAGTTTTAGCTGAGCTCGCGTTGGATACGGAATCAAAATCAAAAGTCATTTACTCAAACTAGGCTGAGAGTCAGCACTTTTTGAACGTCAAAGTTACAAAAGACAGTCCCCCCAAAACGCCCGCCCGTCACCACTTCCTAGTGCTTTACCTGGGAAGAAGAATTGGCGCAACAAACTCCCCAGCAGGCATACATTTTTCGTACAATAGGAGGTTAGCTTATACTGGAAATGTGTAGCTTGATTTGTCAGCGTGCGTACCTTGTACAGACACATCAAGCTACCCGAAACTGTCAAAATTTCCCAATCAATCTTGAACCTAATGCTGTAGCGATAAACTTGAAAATCTTTTAAAGAAATTTGACAGATTGTAGTAGCTGTACCTACAGTAGCGCTCAAAAGTATTTTGACAACAATAAATTATTAAAAATAAAAACAAAATAAAGAATATATTGAATTGAATCAAATTATTTATTAATAATAAAGATATATTTTACAAATTGGAACACTTTAATATTAGGAATTACTAAAGAATAAGACATATTAAATTTTTCTCTGATTGTTGTGGATCAAAAGTATTTTGACAGTGAAAAAAAATTTTTTTTAATATTTTTGACACTTAATAATCAATATTTAGCAGCATATCCATTTGCTTTTAAGACAGCTTCACATCGTTACGGCATTGAGTCTACTAATTTTTGCAAATTATTGATGGGGATTTTGCTCCATTCCTGGCATAGTGCTTCATATAAAGCCTTTTTATTTGAATAATTTCGAAATATCACGCGAAGATCCAGCTGCTCCCAGAGATGTTCTATCGGGTTTCAATCAGCACTTTGGCTTGGCCACTTCAATAGTTTGATTTTCTTGAGATCTATGAAGTTACTAACATGCTTAGATTTGTGTTTCGGGTCATTATCTTGTTGGAAGTACCAACCAGGAGGCATATTATCTCTAGTGTACGGTAGCATTTGCTTCTCTAATATCTCAGCATACTTAAAACGATCCATAGTCCTATCTATCTTAAGTAAAAGTCCAACTCCGTGACGAGAAAATCATCTCTAAACAATAACATTACCACCTCCATGTTTCACCGTGGGTATTTGGTATCGAACATATTTTTTTTATTTGTCGGACGGCGAACATATCTTATTCCATCAGATGACACCAAATTAAAGTTACTTTTATCACTCCACAACACCTTGGACCATTCTGAACTAGTCCAGGATCTATGCCGTTTTGCAAATGCGAGCCGCAGCTTCCTGTTCTTTTCAGAAATCAGAGGTTTCCGCCGAATCAGAGGCCGGACGTCGTCCATGTAGTTCGAAGTCTTTTAGCCAACGTTTCACAGTTGAAACATGTATATTCACGTTATAGTACTCTTGCAATTAATTTTTTATTTGCACAGCCAATTTTCGCACATCACTCGTCAATAACTTTTTTACTAAATTGTTTTCATGGGGAGTCGTTTTTTGGGGACGGCACTTCGAGGCTTATTTTCTACTGTCTTACGTTTAGTATAAACCTTATTCCACGCACTGACTAGCTGCCGAGACACATTAAAGTTTCAAGCAACTTCTGCTTGCGTCTTTCCACTTTTCAAAGCAGTTATCACAGCATTTTTAAAATCACTTGAATATTCTTTTGTCTTAGACATATTAAATAGATAATAACGATATTATGAAAATAAAAAAATACTAGCTAGGGCTAACTCTGTCAGCAAATAATGAGAACACAATATTTGTCAAAATACTTTTGAGCTGAATATGAACACATTTCTAAGAATATACGGAAAGTAAACAAACAAGTTACAACTTGTTTTCATTAATATTTGCAGGCTCTTTGGAAGGATTAGTGTAGAATACAATTTGTTTACCTAGGGGTACGCGACATTGAGATATTAAGGGAAATATGTTTGCCAAAATATTTTTGAGCGCTACTGTACGTATATGGCTCGTCCACAACCAAGCAGTCAGTCGGTAATTGACCACCGTGACATATACCGACCTATCGCCTTTCTCGGAGCTACATACACGTGTGGAATATATTATCAGTACCTACGTGGATTTCCTCACTGTTTTACGCAGTAGGGTAATCGTGAAGCCGGGTATGTTTTGGACTGTGTTGAAGTTTTCTATCACTTTTAAGAGGTTATTTCGCACAAAACAATGGAAGAAAGAAGTCTAAAGTTTCTGAAGAAAGAATTCTTAGATCGGTAATATAAATATAATTATGTCTATGAAGGAGGAAGACTCTCTCCATCATTATTAGCACTCAATGTTTTCTCTTAATCGTGGTCGTCGGTGGGTAGTGTTGGATAAACAAAAACAGATCCGTATGCTCAATCAAATTATAATTCCAATTTTACAGTTAAAACACAGAGGATAGCTAGGAACATATAGCTAGGTAGGTACGTATTGCAGAAAGCGCCATGGCCCGGTAATATCCTCACAAGCCGACCGCAAACAGAAAATTGACTCAAAACTTGCGTCTATCTTATAACCTTTTCATCACACAGAAAAACCTGCTAATGGTATCTTACGATGATTGATCAAATCCTACGAATATCGCTTACAAAATGATTAGTCGCCAGTTACATTGTGCAAACAGGTTTTAAAGTATAGACCGTAAAACGGCGAATGTAATGGAGGATGACCCCAAACAGATGAACCGGCGACCTGAAGATGGTTGAAATATACTGGATGCGGAAGGAGAACCAAGTGTTGTGGCACAACATAAGAGAGTCTAGACTAACGATTACGATAGTTACAAATTAAGAAATTATTATTAGTATTTTATGTTATTGCTAATTACTAAATGTGTACTGCCAAAACCGCCCAATTTCGTGTTGGACCCCGCACAATGAAGGGTTCCGTAATTGAGATGAATGTACCTATCCTAAGGTTAATCTTAACGTTGTAGTTGCAAAACATTACTTCCCTTACATTCAAACAGCAAATGTAAGGCGGTCGATTATTACTTTTTAACTGGTAAATCGACTTAGCTGTTATAGTTTTCCTTTTAACTTAGTTATATTACATACTCGTATAAAATGTAATGTAACCGGGATGACACTTGACTCTAATACTAATTTTTATTAGAGTCAAGTGTCATCCCGGTTACATTACATTTTACACTTTAAAGCTTAATATTTTTCGAACGGATTTAATCGAAAAATTGTCTTCACAAACCCACAATATTTTTGAAATACATATCCAATGACACCGAACACCACGAGAAAAAACACATCCCAACTTTTATACGTGTAGATGCGATACCTACCCTAAAATTTTATCACTTTGTCGGCGTGGCTAATATGCGGCGTGATTATACCCAGGCTTAGTTACAGCTTTCTAGTACTAAGAGTCTCTGAGGTAAGCTACGGACAGACATAGCAAAACTCTAATAGTTTCGCTATGTCCATCCATCTATCTGTCCGTAGCAGCGGTACCGTGTTGACTACTGAACAGGTAATTGACGTTGTATGGGTCTTCTTCTGCTTCTTTTCGAAACGACGCGATAGCGCCATAGCCGCATAGTTGTTTAGGTCTTCAGAAGAGCTGGTGTGTCACTTTGGACACTTCAACGTATGGATAATGGTTTGGTCAATTCTAGATGTGCTGGTGGCCTACCTAGGTCTGCAGTCATGTCTTTTCTTTTCACATAGGACATTGCAGATCACGTCCGGGTAGCATGTGCTCCTGAAGCTGGAAGTTGGATGGTGCCGGCTGATGTTTTCCCACAACTGTATTCTGACCTTCGGCGGTTAGTCTTGGATGACCTAGGTATAACAAAGAAAACTGTAAGAATTTTTGAAGATGGACATGTAATTAGTTTAAAACTAGGACGAATGATACAAAAAATGGTCGACGAGGAAGAATTATGAAAGAAGTTTTGCAAAACAGAAAGTAATAAAGAGTTCAAAACTGAAAGGTCATTTCGGTAGCCGAACATTCCATTAACTGCATTTTAGCACATCTTCAAAACGCTGAATCATTTCAGGTAAGTAGGTGCCCATTCTACAAACCGTAATACATAATCATGCAACAGTCGAATCCTCAAAAAAACCGGTACAAATCAACCTGAAACACTTAACCGTCGTATCTTCGCTTAAATATCAGAACAAGACTGTTACTAACATTAGCTGGCCCGCTAATTTTGCACTTTCGACTCGCAAGTAATTACAACTTGCAACTTGCGTAACTGAGGCTGAGAGTCGCTTCTGCAGTCACGACCAAACTGTAACACAAACTTACCTTTGCCAACGAAAAAAAACGGCACTTTCTAAATTCAACTCTACGTCATCGCAAAAAAGAAGATGGCGGAGTTTTTCCGCGCCAAAACTTTGCTTGTCAGAACACAAAGCAGTAAAAATTATATCAAAACTCCAAAGGCAGTGGTTGCATAACCTCGTGCCCAATAGAATAATAATAGATGTCGCAGAAAAAAAAAACGAAAGTGCATGAATTGGAGCGGGCAATGGATACAATGGCATAGTAAGCACGATTGTGTATCAAAAACTTATAACAATACTTGATAATAGTCTGTATGACCAGCAGAGGGTTACTAATGTGGTCTTCTGAAAGGAAGATGCCTGTTTTACGCAAGTATTTGAAACACATCTAGCTCAAACATGATTGCTGTGTTGAAATAAAGATGTCTACAGTGTAACTCTTGACCTACACAACCATATCCGAAATGTTAAATTAATCCAAGAGACAGACGTATTTCTAATGACTTGACAGGATTTAATCGGATTCTCATTGTCTATGCAAAATTTATTGATGAGAATAAAAGTGTTAACATTTTCAGAAATTATCAAAGCATTAAAAATTAAGCAAGAAACCTTTAAATCTGTATGGTACTGGTACATATTGACGATGATTAAATACTTATTATTGCAGCGTAAACTTTATAATTTATGCTATAATATATAAATGGCCACTATACATTTTGAGATAAAACATAGTCTCTAACAGTAGCGAAAGCACCATATAACACGATTCCTACCGGCTTGCCTTCGGGGATTCGCATTGGTAACTCTATCACTATTAAAAATACAGTAGTATGTAAATAGTGGCTACTATTGTCAATAAATATAGTTACACTACGGGTATTTAATTCACCATAACATTCAAACAACAAAAAAGGTTATTTATAGCTTTGTATTACAACAAAAGAGAAATGTTCTGAATTAACCCGGCGCCAAAACGTCATAATCGGGAACTAAAAATTCATACAACAGCGATCCCGTAATGATGTCACTTTAGGTCACGTGGCACCGCTTGATATGTACGAGAGCAAGCCGCTGTACAACGGGTTATGACAGAGACAGGTATAGAAAAATGCGTCAGCGAGAACGAGATAGAGGAATATTGCATATTTTATTCGGTTTTCAGCTGTTCAATTTAATTGTATTTAATTCATTATATTCCTATATTAATTTTAGAATGATAGTAAGTATTCTTTATTGATGAGTCAGTAAGTTAAAGCCAACTTCGCATCGGCTTCTCTTTTCGAAAAAATTACACCTCGCCACTGGTCTCTAACTCTAGTGCATAAGACAAGACATAGCGTTAGCTCTGCTTGAATTCACACACAGCAATGACTCGCCCAGTAGACTGATTGCTATTCTTGTATTGTGAGAACTAGAGAGTCTATCTTCTATGATATCCTTCATTATTGATACCTATCCTTTCTGCAGGTTAAGTAAAAAAATATGTACAAAGATTTAAACATAACTTTAGAGACAGATTATCAAACTGTACTTTTGCTGAAGGGCTAGGTAAAGTACGAAGTTTTAGCCAGAAAGTGACTGATAGATGTGCTCAGTACAGAGCGGGTGACATAGGTATCCATTATGATATCCAGACGAAAAGCAAAAACCGTAAATAACAGCATTTACTGGGTAGGTCAATCGTATGCGTTCTGTACAATGTGCACAGTGAATAGATTGAATACAAAGTGTTCAAACCAATCAAATAGGCAAAAAGTCTGGCATGGGCGTCTGCAGGAAACACGTTTCCCGTTCTCGTTTTTTTTGTAATAGGCATCTCGCTAGTCAACCTAGCTTGGAAGTTGTCAGCTGCTTAACCGGGCTTGCTTGTGGGTGCTTCAATTAACTAAGGCCTCAAGCCAGGGTTTAATAAAACTTTAAAACTATTGCGTTATAGTGAAGATGCCTATTTTATATTGTCTATCTATTTTGCAATGCACGCATCTTGCCTGCATTAACTCGACCGATGTTCAAATGGGTCTACTAGGACCGATGCCTGCCGGGGTCGCGTGATTGTTCGAAAGAGATACCGTGACCCTGGCACATGGGCAACTGATGGAACACGGGTGGGTTTAAGTCAGTAAAAGTCTGACACGCCCTCCCGCTCCGCCCAGAGAGGTTGAAGTCATTTGATGATTTCCCATCCAGAAAAAAAACCGATGTTCAAATCGGAAGCCATTTTTTTTATGTTAGGCAATTTATTATCCATGTGGTTATATCATAAAATAATTTATTACATCTAGTTACCTACCTAAAGACTTGACCAATAGGCTGTTATGTATTGATCTTTATTGATAAAAACATTTACGTAAATACATTCCGAACTATGTAACTAGGTGAAATCGACCTAGAGTTCAATAATAATAAAACGCATTGCAATTGATAAAAAAAATATTTCTTACGAATATTTTTTTTCTCTACCTCTTTAACGTAAAATTGACTTTGAACTTTATGAAGCAAGAAATAAGACGCAAAATAGCGACACATTTACTTTTCTTTCCTTTTATAATATTCGTTATTTCATTTTATTATTAGATACCAAATGTCATAAAGCACAATAAATTATGAAACTGTACCTAATCTTTTTGTTTACAAAGGGGGCAAGGCTCAAGTTTCATATCTATAGTAGGTAATACTAGAAACAAGTTTTTTTGTCTAGTCAAGTCATTCATTCCCAAAGTTGGCTGGACCGCGACCCACCTAACAAAAACTTTTAAATGAGGGACTCGGTCCACCTCTTGGCAGTCATGGTGAAAGAAGGTACAGATCTAGGACTGTTCAGACAAAAAAAGAAATATATCTAATACCTTATAATTGTTCCTAGCACGGTGGCCTGTGTTGGCGCTGCTGCTGTGGCTGCTGAGACCCTCAAGCGGCGCAAATACTGTAACCCTATAGGTAACTATAGTTTTGAGCCGTTTGGGTTTGAAACGCTTGGGTCATGGGCCCGAGTGCGCGTCTCTTTTTAAGGAAATTTCTCATCGACTAGTCGACACTTCAAGTGACCAGAACGCTGGGTCAATCTTTGGCCAAAAAAATTTGCATTGCCATTCAACGTGGCATGCCGCCAGTCTTCTGGGCACTTTTCCGGATGACAGTGATGCGGAAGAATACTTCACCGCCTAAGTGTCCTTTCGCTTTTGTATAGTTAGTCATTTATTTCTGTATATTGCCTGTAAAACTGTTAAAAATTAAATAATACCTTTATAATTAAATACAAGGAGTGATTTTCAATGAGAAGTATACATTTGTGTCATATTTTTTGTTATTTTATCTTTAGCATCAACTTTAATTTTAGGAAACAGAGAAGTTGTTAGCAACTGAGAGCCGGAATTTCGTTAACGGCTTGGGAATGAAACTACGTTTTAATGACGTAGGTGTCTTCTTAAATTAATGTGTTCTTCACTTGATGTCGCCCTATTTTCAAGGCCCACATAATACTCGCTCACGACCATAATTTGTGAAATGCTGGTCTAAGTTTCTTCTAAACGTAAGCCCCGAGTCCGCCTAATTTCCGTGATTTGAAACCAGGGCGGTGTGTCTAGTGCTCCTAACATGAAGACTACGGGGTCTTCATGTTAGGAGCATTGACGGACCTGTATCTTCGTTGATGGATTTATAAAGTAGGTTCCTGCCATAATCTGAAAGACTCAATTTTAATCAAGTCATTTATTACAAATAAGGCTGAGGCACTTTTCGAACGCCAAAATTACATAAGGCAGTCCGGCCACGCCCTTCACCACTTCCTAGTGCTATAGCTGGTTGGCCATACCTTTCTATAGTCTACCTCATCGCTTCTCCATTGAAGTCTGTGCAAGTAGAACCATTCTGTTTATTATATTCACACGTTCTATACGAGTGTTGGTTCTACTTTTGGTAGCATCCTAATTTTGGGCAAAAAATATTCGTTTTTAATTTCACGACAGCCATAATTTAGGTTCCATTTTTGGCTTCCATAACCTTTACAATTAAAGCCCATTTATGCAAGATTTTTTCATCAGAAATCCAAAATGTTTGATTATGCTGACCTTTTAGTACGGCTAAGTATTCTTTGCTAATAACTTTAATCGACGCAAACCAACAAAACTATAATTTGCCTCTTGCCAAATTTTCAGGTAGATCTTGACGTGACAAAAAAAAATATAAGCCATGTTATTTAAAACACACTTCCGTAACTCACATTTTATTTAGGTACTTTCATTCTCACTCCTTATTCCTGTTTATTTTTAATTATTTATAGTTAAAAAAAAAAAATTGTTTATTCATCATTTTTATTTTTTTTTTTACTATAAATAATGAAAAATAGATAATAATGAAATAAAAAATATATATATAAGCCATGTTATTTAAAACACACTTCCGTAACTCAAATTTTATTTAGGTGCTTTCATTTTCACTCCTTATTCCTGTTAAATTAAATCTAGTTAACTATAAATAATGAAAAATAGGGCGTACTATTTTTCATTATTTATAGTTAACTAGATTTTGCAAGATCATCTCGTGATGACGTCACTTCAGGTCACGTGCCACACATTTTTTAGAGGCCTTGGCAAGCCACTAGACGTCGGGTTATCCGAACGAACTGGAGTAGCAATATCGTCCTTTCGTTGAATTTCGTAAGTGTTCGGGCCCTTCCCCCGCCCCCTTGAGCCCCGCCCGCTCGACGCGACAGTACTTTGTCATTTTAAATGTTTGTTTGACCATTGACGTCAATAGAATTATAACCTTATAACAAACCTTTTATTTTGTTGATATTTGTGGTTAATTAGCATTTATTTCGTTGTATTCATATAAGTTATTAATGTAGTAACGCACGATAAGAATTTGATAATTGTGAGTTTGTTGTGAAATTGTGCGTTCGCAATTAGTAATTTGTGGTAAGTTCTAAGTTTTGAAAATAAGTAACACGTAATTAGGTTAGGTCATAATTCATTATTGTGTGATACTTTTCCACAAATTACAACATTATCTATACTAATATTATAAAGCTGAAGACTTTGTTTGTTTGTTTGTTTGATTGTACGCGCTAACCTTAGTAACTACTGGTCCGAATTGAAAAAATATTTTTGTGTTGGGTAGCTTATTTATCGAGGAAGGCTATAGGCTAAATAACACCACGCTGCAACCAAGAGGAGCGGAGCAGTAATGAAAAATGTTGCTAAACGGGGAAAATCGCACGGGTAGGCGATTCGACGCGACAGGAAGGGTCGGGGGAACAAGAAATTTAACGCGGACGAAGTCGCGGGCAGAAGCTAGTGTAGTATATTTTTGACACTTTCCGTTACAGTTGCATCCGCGGAGAGGTAGTTTTCGGCTTTGAAGCGAATTCATACGTACATGCGTAATTCTCAAAAACAAGAACGATTATCTGATCTAGCCATTTTTTCTATAGAAAAACATTTATTGTTAAAAATTAAGAATCATCTCGGCTTTTATGATAATGTCTTAGCGCACTTTGTACTAAAGAATAGACGAATAGCTTTAGAGTATAAGTAGTATTATAAGTAGAATAAGTCAGTAGTCTTGTAGTTAAGTAGTTTTTTCTAGTAGACATCATACGTCAACATCATCACACTGATCACACCACAAACGGCTTTTTTCAAAGCCGCTTTTATTATACTTGCAAGACACTGTTTCAATCACCAGTGCTTACACGTATAGTAAAGGTGGATTGAAGACATCTGCTTGTAGAAGACTGAAGCCAGGAAGTCAGTCACAGATTTTAAGTAACTGGACTACGTGCGCCACGTCCGGCCTAGGTAAGCATTTTTTTTGCTCCGGCTTACCTCTCTAATAAAATCACCCTTCGCCACTGTGTTTGTGTGATGTAATTTACTAATATGACCCCTAGCCAGAGATTTGACGGAACCAAGGCATTGGTTATGGTTAACGTTAGTTGGTGCAACTCACTCTTACAAACCTTCCTCTTGAATTACTCTGTCTATTAATGAAAACCACATTAGAATCCGTTTCGCAGTTCAAAAGATCTAAGCGTACACACGGCTACAAATCAGGCTATACCTTTTCAGATTTATTCGCAATATATACCTACACTTTTCGTACAATGAGATGTCATCTTATACTGGAAATGTATAGCGTAATTTGTGGCCGTGCCTACAGACACGGGATGTGACTTTGTTTTATACTACTTATGTGATGACTAGCTTCTGCCCGCGACTAAGGTTACTTTCCAACAACAAGAAACAGTGCTACATATTCTGCGTAACAAATCGATGGTAATGTACATCATATATTTTTTTTAGTTTTGTCATTCTCTTATTTTTACACTTTGGAAGTGTCTCTCGCGCAAACTATTCAGTTTAGAAAAAAATGATAATAGAAACCTCATTACCATTTTTGAAGACCTATTCATAGATACCCCACACGTATGGGTTTGATGAAAAAAAACATTTTTGAGTTTCAGTTCTATGTATGGGGAACCCCAAAATTTATTGTTTTTTTTCTATTTTAGTGTGAAAATCTTAATGCGGTTCACAGAATACACCTAATTACCAAGTTTCAACAGCATAGCTCTTATAGTTTCGGAATAAAATGGCTGTGACATACGGACGGACAGACAGACAGACAGACAGACAGACAGACAGACATGACGAATCTATAAGGGTTCCGTTTTTTGCCATTTGGCAACGGAACCCTAAAAAGCATAATTGACCATGCATGTACTAATATATGGAACGCTAAAGTACACATGGCAATAATTGAATCAACACTATCAGACCACAAACAAATCTACCTAGAACTCAAACAGTATAAACAGACCCTAAAACAAAAAGTTCAATATAATGCAATTGATTACACAGCTCTGTATGAGAACACACTAAAACACGACTCGACAGAAGCTGGAGACAACTATGCCATTCTTGAAAATTATATACTTAAGAATATAAATGACTCTAAAATAATAAAATACAAAATACTAAACCAGCCGCAAAAGGACTGGATCAATAAAACAGTAATTAATTATATCAATGAACGAAATCAATTATGGCATGGTTTTCTGACAAATCCAGAAAATTTACAAATGCAATCTAAATATAAAGCTGCTAGGAAAAGAGTAGAATGTAAAATAAACGAAGATAAAAAGAATTTCTATTATGACTCATTTTCAAGATGTAGTAGGAATCCCAAAAAAATGTGGAAATTGATAAATACCCTAGCTAAAAATAAGATAAACGATGTCTGTACTCTTCCGAAACTCACGCTTGATGGCAAAGAAATAACAAACGGTACAGACATCTGCAACGCGTTCAATAACTATTTTGCTACTATTGGCTCTTTGTTGGCCCAGAATATAATGCAAACTAATCCTAACCCGCAAATTACATTAAATACGCAAGATACAGACTTTCGACTTACTAATTTAGACCATTGTACTGAGGATGAGATATCCAAAATAATAGATCATTTGGATAATGATACCAGCTGTGGAATTGATGGAATAACAACAAAAGCTATTAAATGCATTAAGAACCTAATTGTAACTAACCTAACTAACTGCATAAACAGTTGCTTTGACAGTGGCGTGTTTCCGGACAGTCTTAAAATAGCTAAAGTAACCCCTTTATACAAGTCTGGAACTAGGGCTGACCCCGGAAATTACCGACCGATTTCAGTGTTGCCTGTTATTTCCAAAATATTTGAAAAAGTTTTATACACTCGCTTGTTTAAACATTTAATCAATACCAACTTTCTTTACTCACATCAATATGGCTTTCATCCACACTCGAATACACTATCAGCCACTGTTGATCTAATTACTAAAATAAAGGATAACATAGACAAAAAACAATTGGTCCTAGGTGTATTTATCGACCTAAAAAAAGCTTTTGATACTGTTAGCCATCGTATCCTTCTCAAAAAGCTAAAAATCATAGGAATTACTTCTACAGCCTACAAAATGTTCGAGTCATATCTCACTAACCGGAAACAGATCGTCAAACTTGATAAATTTGCAAGTGCACCGGCCAATATACAGTGCGGAGTACCTCAAGGATCGGTCTTGGGTCCTTTGCTTTTCCTCATATATATTAATGACATTAGTACCGCTGGACTAACTGGACACATATCACTGTATGCAGATGACACATGCCTTTTTTATTTTGGCGATTCCATCACTCATATTATCTCAGAAACACAGAAGGATCTTAATGTTTTGAATATATGGCTTAGTAATAACCTATTGACTATGAATGTCAATAAAACTGCTTACATAATTTTCGCAGCAAAGGATAAAAAAATACCATCTTTTCCAAATCTCTCAATAAATAACCAACCATTACGTAAATCAACGCATGAAAAGTATTTGGGCCTAGTTGTGGACAGTAAGTTGACATTTAGAGCACATATCGAATACGTGAGATCGCGAATACTCCCACTAACCGGAGCTATACGTAACATTGCTAAATGCGTACCTTACAAGCTTAGACATACTATTTACAACACATTAGTCAAGCCACATCTGGAATATCTGATCCAAGTATGGGGACAAGCTGCTAAAACTAACCAACAACATCTACAACGAACACAAAATAAAATCATCAAAGTCCTCTTCCATTACAACTACGATACTCCTACAGAATTACTCTACAAAAACACAAAATTATTTAACCTACAACAATTGTATACTTACCATACATGCATGACTATCCGAAAAATCCTTAAGACCAACATACACACAAACATTTCATTTACACAAAAGACTCACAGATATAATACCCGTAATCAGGATGAACTAGAAACACCAAGAGTGAGAACCCTGTACGGCAGGAAAACTATACAGTATGAGGGGATTCGGCTATACAATAAATTACCTAAAAATGTCAGAGAGTGTACAAGTATACCATCATTTAAAAAATGTCTAAGGAATTATATATTAGACACACAAGCTTAGCTATTATATTTTGGCTTGAACTGTTTTATTTTGCATATTTTTTTTTTAAATGTTTGTTTGCATTTAAGTCATTGCAATAATTCATAAGTGAAACTACGGTGTTCCAGTTTCTTCGATGGCTTGAACGTCGCAATGTAAACATAAACCTATTTTTAATTTAATTAAGTTTCTCTCTAAGTGAACTGTAATGTTCTTTGAGAAATAAATGTCTTTAAACCGGACTTCGTCCGCGTTAAATTCCTTGTTCCCCCGTCCCTTCCCGTCGCGTCGACTCTCATATCCGTGCGATTTTCCCCGTTTTTGCAACATTTTACATTCCTGCTCCGCTCCTCTTCGTTGTAGCGTAATGTTACATAGTCTATAGCCTTCCTCAATAAATAGGCTACCCAACATAAAAAGTTTTTTTCAATTCGGACCAGTAGTTCCCGAGATTAGCGCGTTCAATCAAACAAACAAATAAACAAACTCTTCAGCTTTATAATATTATACTAGCTCCCCTGACCCTTCCCGTCGCATCGATTTGCCTGCTAGTTTTCGTCCATTTTTCGTTGCTGCTCGCTCTTTTTGAGTTATAGTGAGTCAACCTTAAAAGATAGACATATGCTCTCGCGGACTTTTTTTTAGAACTTTTTAAAAGGAAAAATTCCGTCATACATGATTTTTGCGTTACTTTAACCGTTTACGCAGCGCACGCAACGGAAACTCTCAAAAGGAATAATTTTTTTATTACTGCTTCGCCCCTCTTAGTTGTAGCGTGATGTTATATAACCTATAGCCTCCCTCGATAAATAGGTTACCCAACACAAAAAGAATTTTTCAATTCGGACCAGTAGTTCCTGAGATTAGCGCGTTCAATCAAACAAACAAACAAAGTCTTCAGCTTTATAATATTATAGTATAGATATGTAGTATAGATTAACACGGTACAACGCCAATTACATTTCGACCCCTGTCATATAGGCTCTCCTAGTTCAGGATTCAGGAGACCTCACTGAGGTAACGTGTACCTAGGTACTGTAGTTGGGAAATAAATGACTATTACATAGAAACATAAAAGATACCTACATAATATTATCAATTTATTATGTTGTAGATATATCTATTAGGATCGCCATTCAACTTGCACTGACTTTGCAATGAAAACGTCTTAGAAAGAGTCCAACATAAGGATTGCTTAGAGAATTCAGTTTCTGGTCCAACATGCCTAGATACGTTGTCTACTAACACAACTAGACATACAAATCTAATAATAGCATTAAATTACAAATCTACGGCATAACGTAAATGCACCACGAGCCTACTAACAAAAGCCCACCTTAGCACTGAAACCATAAAATTCATAGTCCTATATCAGAATGGTATTAGCCGGAACAAAAGCTGTAATAATCCATTGGACTCAAACCTGCGGCTATCCTAGTACTTTCACTGGTCCCAATCGACGAGCAACATGGCTATCCACAACCATTCGACAAGCTATGGCATACAAAATTACACATTTCGATAACCTGATTTGTCTTGCCTCCGATAGCCGTTTGCTATCGGAGGCAAGGTCGTAGGTATATTTGATTTAGGGCTGATTTAACCAAAGATCCTACCTATTAGTCGTGGAATAAAATTGACGTCTGACAGTTCCACTATGGAAAACTGTCAAAAATAATTTATTCTCAGAATAAGACATATTCTAGGTATAAAATTTGGTGGTATTGGCTCTTACACTGACAACATTTTCCGGTTTCTATTAGCCATCATCATCATCATTTCAGCCGAAAGAAGTCCACTGCTGAACTTAGACCTCCTCCGATTTGGGGAAGTTTCCCATAATTGCCATGCTTGACAACCCGCCTGTCTGGCGATCGCACTACGGTGGTAAAATGCATAGTGAAAGCTGCTGCCCATTCTCTAGTAAGTCCCTTAGTCGCCTTTTACGACACACGGGAAAAACTGGGATTTCGATTAGTAAACAGTGTTTATAGAGTTCTATAATTATATTGATTGCTGTTTGATTCGGTACGGAAGCGTATCGAATGGTTGTGAATCGCTATGCAAGTCGGAGCACTACCTGAGACATATCTACTGGTCACGATCTAACTACAGACCTAATTGTCACAATTCTAGTACTAGGTACCTACACCTATTACGACCTACTTCCTAGGACGATTCACTGAATTAATTTGATGATTCGGACTAGGTTTAATAAGCGCACATGCGTCTGTGAGTCAGTGTGATTTAATTTATTCGTCTTCTTGAGTAAACTTTCAGACTTAGATCATTTTTCGCAGTAACTTAGTGATGAGGACACTAGACAGGGAACATACTCGAAAGCAATTCTGGAGAATCCGTGGCTGCAATCACCCATCGAAAGATCATTTGATGGAATAAGATAATTCCAATTAATTTTACATAATAGATTTATACACTGCCTCATACTCCTCCTTTGGTGATTTTAATACAACACAGAGGAAAAAGGCGACAAAACCCAAGCAAGGGATTTTCCATAATACCATAAAACGAATCGGTAAACCAAACTCCTAAATAATTTTGATAGCAATAAATAGCAGTCCTGCGAAAATATCAAGACAAAAAAATACGATGCAAAAGTATCATAAATTCACGTAAAAGGAATTTCAAGCTATATGTAAATTAATAAAGCTAAGTTATGAGAGGCTACAATTTTTTACTAGTTATCTTTCATGTTATTAAATATCAACATGATTGAACTAAAAGAGTAACTTATACTGAAAGCGCCACCTTCATCGTGAAAGGGATTCCGATTTTTTATTTAAAAATAAAGTATTACAAAGTATGATGCCTGTACTAGGATAAACCTCAGGCGGCATGAGGTATTAAATGGGTCACTCTGAAAGATTTTAGAAAAAAAAAACAGAATTTTGTAGAAGCCTGTTAATATTTTTATTGCTTTTCGAAGTACTCTCCGATACTTTCTAAGCACCGTCCCATGCGACGAAACCATTGACTGAAGCAGTGGGCCCACTCTTTTTTACGGATTTCTTCCACGCCTTTTTCAAACGCAGCCACGACATCATCAGGTATCATATAACGAATACCTCTTAATCTTTTATTTTTGGAAATAAATAAAAGTCA
The DNA here is from genome assembly GCA_932294355.1 of Aporophyla lueneburgensis. NCBI lineage: Eukaryota > Metazoa > Arthropoda > Insecta > Lepidoptera > Noctuidae > Aporophyla > Aporophyla lueneburgensis. The sequence continues at coordinate 18,920,446 of OW028735.1, forward strand.
TAAGGCGACATGTCGGGACTGTAAGGAGGATGACTCACTAACTCCACACCTTCGATATGCAAATATATGGCAGTCCGTCTGGAGCGGTGTCGTGGTGGAGCCTCGTGCACCACGACAACGCTGCAGCTCTCTCCCCACATCCTGCGTCCTGGGCGCTGCTGTCTAACATTTTCCAAGACAACTGGTAAACCATAACTAATATACCAATCTGCAGTAACAGTCCTTTTATCTTCTAGGACAATTTTTGCGAAATGTCGTCGGGGAATGGGTGACCATCTTTACACAACAAAACCTGTCCGTGCCTCGGAAAGCACGTTAAGCCGTTGGTCCCGGCTGGCTGTCATTTATGGCTTTTTGATAGTCGTTACAGGTAGTCAGAAGTCCGAAAGTCTGGCAGCCAGTCTTACCAAGGAGTATCATTTAAACCAGTGAATGGTAGTTGTGTAGGTTAAATAGGCAGTACTCCATGTAAAATACTGGTATTGAGCTGCATCCAATTTAACTGGAACCCGACCCCAATATAATCAGGAAAAGGCTAGGCTGTTTGTATTTACTTAAACACGGGCCCCGCGGGTCTTTACATTACGCGTCATAGAAGTCGAAAGTTTTCATACAAAAAAAACTTTATACTTTATAATTATAATTTATTTACATAAAAGTCTACAAGACCTACAGAGAAAATCAAGCCTTAATAAATTAACGTTGCCAACCTACAGTGAGTGGATCGTGATCAATTATAGTTTTGTTACAGATGATGCACACAGTCCCTATTGGGTCCAGCATGACAATGCTGAAATATTTGGCTGGACTCCAGTGCAACAGCTACATCCATAAGGGCATGCCAACCATTAACGGGTCACTTGTTACTGCCAGCCAATGTTCCAAAAACATGTGTGCACTTGAAATAGTGAGCGCATATAAAAAGAAATACCCTACCCAGTAGGCAGACGATAATGTATTTTTCTATCACAACATAATCCTACAATAATTATTAACTAGTGACAGCTCCATCATCTCTGCGTAGCCTGAGGAGCAGACATAGCAGTGACTTTTTCTCCAATCTCAGTGAGCAACTGAGCTGATTTCTGTATGTTCTCAAACTGATATCCCATATGGACTGCAATTAGCTGCATCTTTTTCAGATTCTCTTCACTGCTCTCTATTTGATGCTCAGCTGATGCCATGTCTCTGGCTGCTTTAGATAGTAGCTGGAAAATTAAAAAAAAAAAATGCATTAAGATCAAATATTTTAAAATAAGCAGCCTTGCAAGGAGTTCTGATAGGCTTTTGTCTTGCCACCATATAAAAACATTTAAAACAAAAAAAAATATAAATAATTGATAACTAAACTTATTTCATAACTATAGGGTACCTACTTACTCGTACCTACAAATAAGTAGGTTTTAAATGTTCCTGTAAAAAATACTGGGTTGTGCAAAAACAGAAAGGGGATAAACTTTTATAATTTCTCCATCAATAAAAAAATTGTAAATATACACATCCAATTGAGAACGTCCCCTTTTTTACGTCAGGTAAAACAGGCGTAAGTCTGACTTCTTACTTCTTTTCAGTTTTAATTGAGAAAGAATAGTTTTAAACCGCAAAAACGCGAAAAATAGATAATTTTTTAAGCATATTTTAATTTTTATAGATTTCCATATATGTTAAGACAAATAATACCTCATTAGACTTGGATCCTCTTTGTATCTGGCGCGCTAAAGATGAGATATTGTTCATATTGACTTGCACTCTTTCTGCTAACCGCTGTTTTGATTCCGCGAACAATGACCGGGCACTGCTCGACGATGCCGAAGTCATTGCGTGGCCACTGCAATTTTTTCCTGTTAATATTACGCTGCTATTGGTGCTCAATTAACCATTGAGGGGAGAATAGGTCTGTTTTTAATTTACAAAACTTTTCATTTGCCAAACAAAACAAACAATCGATCGCAGACAAGAAACACGGAACGGAATGTCAATGTCATTAACACTGACAGTTTCACAGACATAAAATTAACCGTTCGGAAAAGCTGGTCAGCTGGTTGGTTTATCGAAATTCGAAGCCTCACGTTTACGGCACACCCTATTTCAGACAGTTAATTTTCAACACAAAAGAGTTACGAATGTAAGTAAACAGACCAACCAATTGGTTGGTGTTTTATGTTCATAATAACTTCACTATGATGATATTATGATGCTTTTAAAGCACATAAAGTAACAGATACTCTAGCATACACTCTCATATATAAATACACTATGCACAGGTATTCATCCTCGAATCATACCAAATTAATTATGATGTAGTACTATGGAAGAGCGCAGTCACCTGATTGGCACTGTATGCATAAATCGAGGACCCAAACACTAAACTCTTTTTATAAACTGACGCTTATTTAAAAACTTACGATTATTTAAATTTCCAGCTTGGCAAAAAAGAGTATGGAAAAAATGAGGGCGCCTGCTTAGCAGGTATGGCCACCCTGTATACTAGGACTAAATAAAGTGATAAGATACTTGTTGTTTTAATGCACAAACACGAGATCCTGGAAATTCACATCAGTCAAGATTTCAAGAGAGGCACAGTTTTTTTACTTTCATTGTATTTAGTAGATTGCGCATTATTTCGCTGGAATAACCTTTTATCTAAAAGTGCCATCATAATAACATAATGAAAACTTATTCAGTTTAAAAATTAATTAAATTACACTCAGGGATTGCCGATTGAACCCGATACACAAGACATAATATTCAGCAATCGCATTTGCGGCCACCATCTAGGGTATTCACAACCATTCGATGGTTGGTATGCCTGTGTCTTTGACATGAATGATACTGAACGAATCCTGTTAATGCTGACAATTTATGGTCGACAAGAAGTGACTTACAGCTGCTTACTGTCGGAAACTAATCGGAAGTCAGAGAGTACCTATAACATGTCGCATTCGAAAGGTACGGGCAATATCGAATAAACTAAACTTGAACAGTTGACTAATGAAGGCGTCAGGTATGTATGTGGTGACATTATCACTATTCACATGACAATGAAAATGAAATAACGCTAAAATTTAGATTTTATTTAAAAAGAAAAACGTGACATAACATCATTCGTGTATTCCTTTTAGGTGCTATGATAGATTTTTTCCATTAACACTGATGTGTTAGTTTTACATTTCTTATTTATGAAATCTAAATAGTTTAAAAATCCTTCTTAGACGTTTACGGCTCCCATTACAACCCGTCTCCTCAAACTATAGGTAATATATTACGTAGAATAGGCATCTGAAAAATAATAAATATAAATTATACTTTTTTTACTGTGGTATGCCATAATAGCATTAACAAAAAAAAAATACTTGCCTGTTTCTTTATAGTCTTGAACTTTTTGTCTAATTGCACACAGATCAAAATCGTCTAATTCCTTCTTCCGCCAAATATTTTGGTGTTTCTCCAGGTATAGAAAAAATCCTTAATTTTTTTCACCTTCTTTAACAATTTCTCTAATTGTACTGTAAGATTTACCTTGAAAAAAATATAAAGACAATCATATTAATTACATGTAGGTACATTTTTCAATTTCAAGTATCAAACATCAAGAGTCAACGTACACGCGATTTATCAAACTAGAAAACATATCCTCAATAATCTATTATTAAATAAAACAATAAAATGGCTTGAAACTTATAATACAGATAAAACTTAGTATTAGAAAGGAAAAACAATTACTGGCATTGACTAAAAGATAAATTTCTTGGATAAATACCTGTCGTGTCGGCAGTTCCTTCGAAAACATTGTCAATCGGAGACAAAATTTGTTCCGCTTCAGATTCCGCCAAATTTCTTACGAAAACTTGGTATAACACAGCTCACACCACTACTCCTTTTTGTTTTATTCATTTTTTATATGTACAAAAATATTAATAATTTGATAGTTAATTAGAAATAAGTAAAATACAACTGGGAACATAACACAATGACAGATTAGCTACTTGTTGATGATAAACAAAGAAGTGCTGCCACCAAAAATATATTTTAGTTCCAATGGTTACCACGACAGACTCTTTTTTGCCAAGCTATAGTTACATGAAAATGTGAGAACATTAAACAAATTGGGTATTATTTTACCGATTTGCTCACGATGTTTTCCTTCAACGTTTTGAGAGCAGTGTTGATAAAATTATTTAGACAAAGTCATAGCTGGGCACCGTTAATCAAATAGTTAACTTCGTTAATCGTTATTCCGCTACAAAAAAAGTTAGCTTCGTTAAACGTTAAAGCGTTACATTTCGGAAGAATTAACGCAAGTTAACGTTAATATGTGTAAAATTGCATTTTTATATCGTTGCGTTAGTGAACTAATAAAACTTGTTGGTTTAGGTTCTGGAAGTCAACAGGTTAGGAACAAAACAAAATACTTGTATAATTCTAATGTGTGATGTAACCTTTTTTTTGGTGTCTTACGGCAAGCATCGCTTACACGCAAAAAGTATTTGCTGGCCCGATCTGGATATAAATTCCACATACTCAGTCAAATTTGGCCATGGATTCTCATCAGGACCGCTGGAATCCGATTCCATGTCTTCCATGACATGGTTTTAATTACTACCTATACTGCACAGTATACTTTACTACATAACTAAATTACACTGCACTCTTCTTTATCAACACGCAAATGATCGCTGATAGTAATTTATAATAACAACAAACAAAACACTCGTCACTCTAAGCACCGGCGCTGAACGATTAAACGAAACACATCTCTTTGCAGTTCGTTTCTCACTCACACGCGCATGCAAAATATATCTAGTTTTGTTTTTGTTTCACTCGCTGCCACGCGCCACCCGGCACTTGTCGTTTCATACTTGTCTGAACCTGTTTTTCGCGCCGCGCCGCGGTGCGGTGCGGTAAATAGTAGGCATTGGATTAACGATTAACGGACTTCTGCATATTAACGGAAGTTAACGTGTCCGTTAACATTTTTAAAAGTTAACTTAAAAGTTAATCCGTTAATCAAAATGTTAACTTCGTTAATTAACGATTAACGGATTAACGAGTTAATGCCCAGCTATGCACAAAGTAAAGCAGCTGCTTAGGTTCGATCTCACGACCTACTACTCGTAAGTCGCGGCCGTTACCACTGGGCCTCCAGTGCTCCCGGTCCAAATCCCCGGTTGGTGCAGCAATATTGCAGGGTTTAGAAAAAATAAAATTGAAGTATGGGTTTGGGTGGCTAAAGTGGACTATTATAGTTGATAAGAACTATGGAACTATGGAACGACTATTAGGTGTATGACCCCTGTCCAATCAGTGTTTTAAAAAAACATTTAAAATGGCAGGAGCTAACTTGCACATACTAACAAGTATATTTATTTTTTCTCCTTACAAATGTACAGTACTAGATTTGAGATTTTATTCGGATAAATGTTCCAAATGGATAAATATTCATAACTTGCCGTTTTTACTTATTCATTTAACCATTTATGCACACATATAAATAGACAAAATGAAAGGAACAGAAAAATATGTATAAAGGTAATGCTTATTTCTATTGAAATCTCTTCCAGCATACCTGCAATAGGAGAAAATATACAAAGAGATGTAGAAAACGTGTGTAATAGTAGAAGAAAAATAATACTATAATTTAAATATAAACATACAAAATAAAAATATACATACATACAAACATACATAAATACTTCTAAAATAAATCTCACTAAATACATAGACTAATAATGTATAGGTTGGCAAAAAAGAGTCTGTCGTGGTAACCATTGGAACTAAAATATTTTTTTGGTGGCAACACTGCTTTGTTTATCATCGACAAGTAGCTAATCTGTCATTGTGTTATGTTCCCAATTGTATTTTACTTATTTCTAATTAACTATCAATTATTAATGCTTTTGAACATATAAAAAATGAATAAAACAATAAGGAGTAGTGGTGTGAGCTGTGATATACTAAGTTTTCGTAAGAAATTTGGCGGAATCTGAAGCGGAACAAATTTTGTCTCCGACTGACAATGTTTACGAAAGAACTGCCGACACGACAGGTATTTATCCAAGAAATTTATCTTTTATTCAATGCCAGTCATTGTTTTTCCTTTCTAATACTAAGTTTTATCGGCATTATAAGTTTCAAGCCATTTTATTGTTTTATTTACTAATAGATTATTGAGGTTATGTTTTCTAGTTTGACAAATCGCGTGTACGTTAACTCTTGATGTTTGATACTTGAAATTGAAAAATGTACCTACATGGAATTAATATGATTGTCTTTATATTTTTTTCAAGGTAAATCTCACAGTACAATTAGAGAAATTGTTAATGAAGGAGAAAACAATTAAGGATTTTTTCTACACCTGGAGAAACACCAAAACAGTTGGCGGAAGAAAGAATTAGACGATTTTGATCTGTGTGCAATTAGACAAAAAGTTTAACACTATAACGAAACCGGCAAGTATTTTTTTTTTTTTTGTTAATCGCATGCCACAGTAATAAAAGTATAATTTATATTTATTATTTTTCAGGTGCCTATTCTACGTAATATATTACCTATAGTTTGAGGAGACGGATTGTAATGGGAGCCGTAAACGTGTAAGAAAGATTTTTACACTATTTTCATAAATAAGAAATGTAAAACTGACACATCAGTGTTAATGGAAAAAATCTATTATAGCACCGAAAAGGAATACAAGAATGATGTTACGTCACGTTTTCTTTCAAATAAAATCTAAACTTTAGCGTGTTATTTCATTTTCATTGTCATGTGAATAGTGATAATGTTATGTACCCCGCATAGACATACCTGACGCCTTCATTAGTCAACTGTTCAAGTTTATTCGATATTGCCCGTACCTTTCGAATGCGACATGCTATAGGTACTCTCTGACTTCCGATTAGTTTCCGACAGTAAGCAGCTGTAAGTCACCTTCTTGTCGACTTTAAACTGTCAGCATTAACAGGATTCGTTCAGTATCATTCATGTCAAATTTGATACAGGCATACCAACCATCGACTGGTTGTGAATACCCTAGATGGTGGCCGCAAATGCGATTGCTGAACATTATGTTTTGTGTATCGGGTTCAATCGGCAATCCCTGAGTGTAATTTAATTAATTTTTAAACTGAATAAGTTTGCATTATGTTATTACGATGGCACTCTTAGATAAAAAGTTATTCCAGCGAAATAATGCGCAATCTACTAAATACAATGAAAGTAAAAGACTGTGCCTATCAAGTCTTGAAATCTTGACTGATCAGAATTTCCGGGATCTCGTGTTTGTGGATTAAAACAACAAGTATCTTATCACTTTTAGTCCTAGTATACAGGGTGGCCATACCTGCTAAGCAGGCGCCCTCATTTTTTCCAGACTTTTTTTTGCCAAGCTGTAATAAAAATGAAAACATGCATGAGCAATTATGACAAAGTGGAGAGATAGTGTTCTTTCACTCTTCTTTTAAATACAGCAATAGTAGGGCAGTCCCTTATGTCAGGCGGAAATGCATTCCACAACCGAACCGCATGCACGGTAAAGGAGTAGGAGTAGAAGTCGGTTGAGTGGGGAGGGGACTTGAGGAGATTTCTAAGATGCGACCTGGCAAGGTGCATCAAAAGGACGGGCGTAGGAAAAGCGTTCCCGCAAATAGGATGGGGTCTTAGGGTTGTGGAGAATGTTAAATAGCAGACACAATATCCAAGAGTTCCTGCGAAGTCGAATAGGGAGCCACTTGAGAACCTTGCGAAAGTTAGAAACGTGATCATATTGTTTAAGATTAAAAACAAAACGAATGCAGATATTTTGCAAACGCTCAAGTTTATTTAACAGCTCCTCGGTGTCATCCAAATAACAGGCATCAGCGTAGTCAATAATGGGCTGAATAAGAGTTTGCGCAAGGGAAATTTTGGTGTTGAAGGGCAGAAAGCTCTGGAGGCATTTCAATGCATGAAACGTGAAGTTCACTCTGCGACTGACTTGAGCAATTTGGGCACTCCACCACTTTTTAGATATATACTCAATTACTTCAGTATACCTATATCTAAAAAGTGGTTATAACCTACGACACAATAAAATGAATTAAAATCAAAATAGGCATAAAGTTGAATTATATTGGAATGAGCTTGCAGAGAACTTACAATCATTATTTTAATAGGAATAAGAACATGATAATTCATGTTCTATTCTGTAATGTTTTTAAAATGGTTTTCTTTTTCACAACACCATCAGGCAATATGAAAAATTGATTATTTTCCATAAATAAAATGGCAACTCCAGAATTTAGTGGCATCCTATTCAAGATCGCGCACTTCAAAATGTCGATTTACGAAGTCGACTATCTTTTATTCATTCTAAGTTATGTAAATACGTGAGACAGCGTTACAGGAATCGAATGAAACATTCGAATTGAATACGATTGAATATTTCCAACTACGAGGGCTGACTTTTCGCTCGTCACGGAAGGTTTTGTGTTGTAGGAAATTTCTGTAATCTAATTCAATTATTAGCCCCTTTCCCGAAATGTTTCCATTTAAACTTATCCATTTCTTTTTAGTACCGCCTGCTGTAGTTTCTTTCTTGTTTTGTTTCGCCGTAATATAGAATAATGTCTATTTACAATCCTATTGTTAACAGTATACTCGTCTTCTTATTTACGTATAAAACTAGTGTAAACTAAAAATGGATAAAGGAGTGACATGTGAACATCTGAATAAAATAGCTGATATTCTGGGGAAGGAGCTGTGGCAGACAAAAGAGGTAAATATAAATAATTTTCATGATTATAACCTCAAATGTAATGTCATAGGTAATTAGCATTCTTAGTTCAGTCCTAGTTACCATTGTGTAATGCTCAGAGTACCGAGTATTACTCGGAAAAGGTCACAAACAGCACACAAGACTGACATGTTTATCTTTGGTTGTTACTTAATACCTCTTCACAGTAGTGTTTACATTTTTTCTTCATAATGGGAGGCTGAAGATCACCGTTGATGGTTTATTTATTATTGTATGCAACTTGAGAATTCTTTAAGTATTTTAAAAAATGTTCAAACATACCTTTGTTAGAAGAAATATAAAAATTATAAAGAAGTCTTTATGTCATAAAAGCATCAGATCAGCTGATGATGCCATTCTATATCTAAATATAACAATACATAATCTATACAAATGTATACAAATAAATAAAATTGGAGTGTCTGTTTTTAATATTAAAATAACCGCTTTTTACTAAGTGTATATGGATGTATACACGGTACATATACCAAAACAACATTTTTTACAATTTTTGTCTGTCTGTCTGTTTGTTCCGGCTAATCTCTGAAATGGCGGGACCGATTTTGACGGGACTTTTATTGGCAGGTAGCTAATGTAATAAGGAGTACTTAAGCTACTTTTATTTTAGAAAAATACCTGCGTTAATTTCCGACATTCACGCGGGCGAAGCCGCGGGCAAAAGCTATAAATAATATAAATTAAAGTTACTTTTTGTGTTTGCATTGTTCTATACAACAGATTTTAATACAGTTTTCAACTTCGTATAGAGAATTTATTGCGAAAAGATTTTGTGTTTAGTATATTAATGTTACACATAATAAAGAAATGCTTCGATGGTCTAGTGGTCGCAAGCGCTACTGCTGAACTGTTCTGGGTTCGATTCCCAGGTAGGAAAAGTCTTATTGGGTTTTTCTTTCTGGAATTTGTCAGTAGCAGCTCATAGTCTAGATTTCTGCTCCATTGCTGGCAATAGGCTCGCCCCCTTATTACATAGGACAGTAAAAACTGGTTACTTGTGGGTGTACTACAAGTAGACCAGTTAGGTAGAGCGCTACCCTATATAAGGAAAAAACTGGAATATTATATTAAATTGAGAAATGTAGATGTAAAAACTGTATGAAGAAGGAACAGCTCAATAGTTATTAATCAATGTACCAGATAGATTATAGGAAGACCACTCATCCCGTAGTGGGCAGCAGCATTCTCTATGCAGCCACCATATTTACTGCGATCGTCAACCCGCCTGCCAAGCTTGGCGATTATTGACAGGCCTGTTGGTCTAGTCGTTAGTGACCCTGACTGCTATGCCGGAGGTCGTGGGTTCGATTCCCACCCAGGACAAATGTTTGTGTGATGAGCATGATTATTTGTTCTGTGTCTCGGTGTAATTTATCTATAATATGTATGTATTTAGAAATATATAAGTATGTTTAACAGTTGTCTATTACCCATAACACAAGCTCTGCTTAGCTTGGGACTAGATGGCGTTGTGTGATAGTTGTGAAAAAAAAAAAAAAAAAAAAAAAAGGCAAACCCCCCGTTGGGGGAGGCCTATATCCAGCAGTGGTAGTTTTTGGGCTAAAATGATGATGAGTTGATGATGCATGCCATAAATGGTATTTTTTCTTCTGTTACACACCAAGCGTCTTATCTTTTATTATTAGAAAATAAATACATATCATCATGCCTTGACAGTTAATTAATTATTCAAGTACTACTAATGAGAATTTTAATTGCAATTATATCTGGCTCAAGGATATTTAGCCTCACAACAAACCTTTGTTAGCTGTTCAATGTACTTATCATACAGTGACTGTGAAATGAATGAATGGACATTAATGTTTGAGCAATTTAATTTCAACTGTAGAAATAAAATATAGAACAAGCATACTTACATAAACGTAAACTCGCCCCTTCTCCCCTAACCGGTTGGCAGAAACTACAGAATCCCACCTTCTACGATCTTTACACCATAATTTTGCTTTGTTTACGTTCATAAATCTACGTATCAAAAGCATTGACCTTTGTTTTGACAGTTTAAAAACAATCATTGCATTATTTACCTTGTTGAGCTGACAAATGCTTCGAATATATGAAGCAATGGATTAATAATATCCTTCAAATTCATACAGATTATGATTGATTGTGGGTTACGCACGGTTAAGGTCAGGTGCAAGCACTATGCACTTGACCTTTCAATATACAATATTTCATAGTAAAATTGTATTAGAGTTAACAGTCAAATCATTAGGTACTTTAATTTCTTGTGAGCAGTCAGCCACCAATATTTTCATGACATGACAATATTATTTTTGGCACATCAGCCCTGACATCCAGGTTCTCACCGGGCATGGGTGCTTCGGTGGGTTCCTGTTCAGGATAAAGCGGGAGGATACGTCCGGGTGTTTCCATTGCGAGGATCGTCTGGAGGACACGGTGGAGCATACTGTGGAAGTATGCCCTGCCTGGGCGGAGCACCGCCGTGTCCTCGTGGAGGCGATTGGCGGCGGCGACCTCTCGCGTCCGGCCCTGGTGCGAGCCATGGTACGGAGCGACAGGGAATGGGAAGCCGTCACCTCCTTCTGCGAAGCAGTAATGCTCGCGAAGGAGGAGGCGGGGCGCGTGAGGGAGTGGCAGTCTCTGCGCCCTCACGTCCCTAGCCGCCGCAGGAGGAGACGCCCCGGGCGTCGGGAGTCAATAGCGGACTCCCGGCCACCGTAGGCGCGAGCTTGCGGGTGGCGAGCAGTGGGTAGCTCGCCGCCCGGTAAGGACCAAGCTCGGGTCGACGGCGCGCAGTGTTCCACGCGCGCCTCAAAGAGATGTCAGCAGCAGTGTAGGGGTCTACTAGGACCGATGCCTGCCGGGGTCGCGTGATTGTTCGAAAGAGATACCGTGACCCTGGCACATGGGCAACTGATGGAACACGGGTGGGTTTTAGTCAGTAAAAGTCTGACACGCCCTCCCGCTCCGCCCAGAGCGGGAGAAGTCATTTGATGATTTCCCATCCTGAAAAAAAAAAAGCCCTGACATCCACCAAAAAATCATTGCAAACTAAATTAATTATAGCAGACTGGGGGAGAATAGATTGAATGAATCTAAAAACCATTTCCATTATAATCAATTTCAGATGATCAGTACATTATGTCTATCGTAGATACATACATTACCTACATCTTTAACACTAAATGTGTGGTTATCAAAAAAAATCTTTTGCAAATCCACGCAAAGGGGGAACCCTTTGCGTGAATTTGCAAAAGATTTTTTTACCATTGTACAGACGTCAGCACTTAAAGCTACTACAATCTGTTAAATTTCTTTAAAAGTATTTCAATTTTATCACTAAAGTACAAGGTTCAAGATTGATTGGAAAAAAATTGACAGTTTCGGTTAGCTTGATGCGCTGGCGTCTGTACAGTATGTCACACCACATATCTTTATAATTTTCCCTTATTTCAATATAGTAAACATATAAATTATATTTTGAAATATTGGAATATAAAAATTATCACTATGCTTGGTGATTCACTTATGACTCACAGATTCTTTAAGCGTCTTTGCCCTCCTATGCGTGGCGCAGTCGGGAGAAAATAATACCTCAACGGTATCGAACAGGGTCCTAGCCACCTGCGGGCAAGGACCCGCTGATCCCGTTCTTGACACGGCTCGCATCGCTAGGAGGTTTCCTCCTAATAATGCTAGCCGTGACCAGAACTACTGCTTTCTGAATCAACTCCTTAATACAGCAGCCAAACGCGAGTTTTCTGAGGTGTTAGTCGAGGGTCTTGCCTATTAAGCCATTAGCTGTTACGACTATGGGCACCATGATCGCTGAGTCCACATGCCACATGTCGAGAACCTCGCGACCCAAGTCAAGATACATCATTTACTTTATCTTTCTCGACTTTCACGAGGTTCCTGCCTTGCGAGTCCGTTATGCCAACAATCATTGCGCCCCGTTCTACTCGATCCACCACCACTATCAATCCTATTGGCAACAATAGTCCAGTCAGTGATGATGGATCGACATTCCCATTAGTATGCGATATTTCAATTTTCTAGAACTGGGTTAGGTACATACTTGTAGTAAGGCACTTTCGATTCCACAAGGCTGAAATCCAGAGCAAGTTGCAGATGGATAATCCTGGTTACAAGGTTGTGTCTATGAAATTACTCTTTTACCTAGACAAGAACCGGAGATAATCTGCCTGATTGATTCCCCCGGGCGGTGGCATTCCCGACAGATGTCAACCATCCCGATTTTCACAATAAATCTGCGGTAATTGTACGTCATCATAACTTTGTCCATACTTGCGCAGACAAAACCTTCGGTTTCAGCAAAGCGGACATGGAAACGCAGCTAGGCTACGGACGCCAGTAGATCTACATCGTGTCCATGTTAAGCCATGTTGAAAAAGCGTCCGTGAAGCTCCTTACTTCACAGTAGGGATGCCCGATCTGAATCGATCTTTCCGAAGATCAATTCATGGCCATACGATCTACCGATTTTTTTTATCGATTCAACAGGATACGATCTTCGCCCAGATCGAATCGTATACGCCCAGGCGTATACGATTCGATCATGAAGAAATCGTATCAACTAAACCCTAAATAGTACCAATATCTTAGCAATTAGCATTCCCTTCCGAACGTCTGTTTTCTCTATTAAATTATTAATTTTAAAAAGTAATAAAGATGTTTTGCACAAAACGGATTCCAGCTGTCTACAGTCGACCTTTTCAAAATTAATCATTTGGACAAACGCACTGGATCTAGCCTATTACGGATACCTGTCAGCTTTTCGTATTGTATTTACAGCTAAAAAAATAGACTTCCGGAAGGGAATGCTAACATACCCGACAAGTTGTAGTTGTACTGTTTAGGTTTTAGTTGATACGAGTCACTGTCTGAATCGCATATTACGGCTATCTGACATGACGGCGTTCGTGGAACACTTTGTAATAGATCTATAAAAAAGATTAAGTTAAAATCAATAATTTTGCAAGCATACTGTGCTTTTCATTATTATTATAAAATTACGATACGATCTTCTGAGATCGAGTAAGTCGATTCAATACAATACGATTAAGATCGAGAATCGATTCACGAAGTTACGATCCAGAAGATCGATTCAAAGCAAAGAATCGGGCATCCCTACTCTACAATACCACAAGTCCACAACACGATCATTAGTGTTGAGAACTGCAAGGAAACTGACCAGCTTTGCGGCGTGAGACCCCTGTCCACCGCGGTCACATCTCGATGTATACCCACGTCGATTTCTAGGAAATATTTCCCGAGTCAGCATATCTCGCGATCATGGAGGTCCTTAGCGTTAAAAACCCTCGACCTCCACGCTTCCGCGGGATATATAATTTTCATTACCGATGATCGTGGGTGATGCAGTCAGCAGCGTACGAGCCTCCTATCCTCCGTCAAGTTCGGTATAAATCTATTTGAGTATGCAGAAAGAGTACATCAAAACTGGCATGACCCTACCGTTGAAGGCGCGCACCTTGTTTCTGCCTGATAGAAATACTTTCATCAGACGGCCACAGAAGCGCTCCAACGTTCCAAGGTATATGGAATCTCTCGGATTCTCCCTGTCGCTTTACGTGCTACACTACAGTTTTTTTTTTTGTACATAATAAAGACCTTTATTGCCTCCAACTGCATGTGATTGCTCCTAGCATTAAGTTTCATCAGCCTCTAAAAAATAAAAATGTATTGTTTCCTTCTTTTTTAAAGTTCAGGTTTTATGCAATCAGGTTATTTCATTTATAAATTAACTTGTTTTTATTTATGTATAGTCTTTTTTCAGAGTGATAGTTGTAGTATAAAATATTTAATACCAGTTCCGAGTATCTGTGTGTTCTTTGGCAAAAGCCTTCTCCAACCGAATACAATTGTTAGTTAAAAAAGTGTATTTTAAGTTATCAAAAAGACTCCTCCATGACCTTTATGAAAATCTTTCATCAGTACACTACTTCAAGGATCTTTTGGCGATTGAATGACATTTATAAGGGGTGCTGTTGGTAAACATTTGTGAAATATTTGGCAAAATATCACTCGCCCAAAAGATCCTTGTCAAACTTTATTAAGAGCTTTACCAATAATAAAAAATCTCCATACAAAATAGGATAATTGTCACATTTGTTGCAGACACTAACATGTTTCGACTGCGGCTGCCCCGGCCCCAACCTCTGGATCTGCCTGCAGCCGGACTGCCATCACATCGGCTGCTCAGAAGTAAAAAATGACCATAGCACACTGCACCAAAAGGTATACATTTTTAAATTATCGTTTTTGTGTTTTATCAGGGCAATAGCGTTCATTGACTTACCTATATTTATTTATTGAAAGATTCTGGCATTCTTCATTTCAAGAACGGAAATAAACCCTGTGACTTTAGGAAAAAACTAAAATTGAAGTGTCTGTTTGTAATGTCACAACAACAGCTTTTTTATATGCATATTGACCACTCTTGCGATGCTAAAGCGAAAAAACCATAAACATACTGTATTCTTATTTTCAATGTTTATTTACATCCTTGGAGCAAACTTACTAGTCGACCTTATAAATCCCAAATCTGATGAAATGTACTTTAAACCCTACATCACCCTATTTATTTTTCTGTATCTTTACACCTGTACATGGTGTAAAATAAAATCGCTTCCCGTGTCATCGCTCAGATCTTTTAAACTACGCAACGGATCGCAGTGCGGTCATCAAGAGATAGAGTGATTCAAGAAGAAGGTATATACATATGTGTATAATACGAGGACGAAGCTGCTGGCAAAAGTTATATTATATTAGACAAGTAAATTAAGAAATTAATGCATAGTCTGCAGATACTCAGTCAATAAAGTACACTGATTTAGGTATCTTTATCAAGAATTTCATTTGTGTTAATCTTTATAGCTTGGAAACATTTGAAATGTAGGTATTTGACTTTATGATTGATAATTGCCACATAAAACAGTCATAAAAAAGAACAATAGAAGTGTATGAAATTGTTTTTTTATTACTTGTGTAGTAAAGTTAATATTTTGCTCATTTTTTACGAGCAACAGCATTTTGTTGTGGCTGGTCTCCTTGGGTTGCCAACTGTCATGAAGCTTAGAATTGCACCATATTAGGGGTGCCACACACATGTCCGCCCGTCATGTTTTTTTTTTTTATTCAATTAAAAGATGAAAGAAAGGAAAATAATTTTACAGGCACTCAAAGGAGACCTCCAATGGGTAGTATGTTGTTTTGTTTTGAAGGGAACTTACACATCCAACGTACGCCACCATTAGCGAGAAATTTGAGTGTGCAAGTTACACTCTCAGCTGCTAGGGCACATTCAAATCAATGAAAGACGTACCCAGTAAATGGTAGCTTTATAGTAGGTACAGACACCACACATGTGCTATGCAATTATACAATCTAGACTAGCTTAGCCCACGTAGATGTCGGAAAGTATCCCACCGGAACGTGTTACCAAGAAAAAGATCATATAGTAGTCTTTTCTACTCTTTATCACATCAGCTATCTACCAGCTAAGCAGTTACGGAGATTCGCCAGAACAAATGGGAAGGCGTGTCAGACTTTTACTGACTAAAACCCAGCCGTGTTCCTTCAGTTGTCCATGTGCCAGGGACATAGTAGTTCCTTACATCCTAGCTCACTTAGATCCTGATAATTATACAGTTTTTCATTCATAAATATTATCTTGAGTTAAAAGGCGAAATATTGCAAAGTTCAAATCAATAGAATACTGCTTGGTTATCTTTATTAAAAGTACTTATAGCCAATGATTCGCTTCACTGACCATAATTTTTCCCTTTTTATTTATTTTTATAATGCGGGTATAGAGTGGAAGTTAATATGTACTTATTTTTAATTATTTCGTATAAAAGGAACATTATCTTTTGATAACCGAAAGTCGAAACTCTAGTACAGATGTTGTATTTCACGAATGCGCGCCAGTCATTCTAATTTACACCTTATGACAATGACAAAAGAATCATTTATCATTATATCTTATTCAGCCTTTATTGTTCCCACTGCTGGGACACATGCCTCCTCTCGATGAGAGGGAATGGGCTGTAATCTACCATGCGGGCCTAGTACTGGTTGGTAGAAATCACATGTCTTCGAATTTTTCGCTCTAGAACATGCCGGTTTCTTCACGATATTTTTCTTCACCGTTTTGAGAGCAGTGGTAATGAAGTTATTTACACAAATTAAAGCGCCTGTCTGGGTTCGAATCCACTACGTCACACTCGTAAGTCGGAGCGTAGTGTGTACTATGATGGACTCTTTAAAACCAAAGGAAATAAAGTTAATATCGAATGGGCCTCAGACAAGAAAAGTGTTTAAAAAAATGTACGGGTTGTCGTGTGCAAATTGGAAGGTAAATGTGTCGGTTGATGAACCTTCATTTCTTGAGGCGACCTAGCTCAGACCGTTAACACAGTTCCGCCAAATGATATAAGTGCAACATTGTATCGCCCCAACGCCGGACAAAGTGTAGAATCCGGCACAAACGGCCAGGAATTGCGTTATTACTGTTCTCAATCCGTCAGTAATTTGTCGCCAAATATACTGCAGATTCATGCATTGCTTTGGCTTTAGCACTTGTTATGTTTATTTTGTGCAAATTTTAAGAAATTGTATCTATACTAATATTATAAAGCTGAAGAGTTTGTTTGTTTGTTTGATTGAACGCGCTAATCTCAGGAACTACTGGTCCGAATTGAAAAATTTATTTTTGTGTTGGGTAGCCTATTTATCGAGGAAAGCTATAGGCTATATAAAATCACGCTACAACTAAGAGGAGCGGAGCAGTAATAAAAATGTTGCAAAAACGGGGAAAATCGCGGTCGGGGGAACAAGAAATTTAACACGGGTGAAGTCGCGGGCAGAAGCTAGTATGTGATAAAATGTCAGCATCTACGTCCAATGATGGACCTGGAAAAACTGGAATTGCAATTGCCTTAATTACAAATTATGCTAATTCGAGTAAAGGACTTCGGAGGACAATTTCTTCATAACATACTCAAGCTACAAAACAATTTTTTTAAATGCACGTATTCCTTCGACAAAATAACCTTTTTTTTCTTTGTGACCTGGTTCTATAAAAAATAAGCGTTTTGGAAGGTAATACTAAACTTGGTTATGCTTAATTATTATTAGTCCTTATAAAATAGAAAGTGACACCGGTAACTGAAAAGTTGTGTGGAGAATTGTTTGTCATGATATGGGAATGTAATGAGGAATGTCTTGAGGAAAGTTTTGTAGATGAATGTCGATGGCTAAAACAGTAGGGGAAGACCAAAGAAACGATGGATAGACTGTGTGAAAGATGGTATGGTCAGTTTAGGTTAGGTGAGTACCGAGAAGACGACTAATGAAGAAGTTATGAAGAAAAAGAAATGTTGCGCCGACCCCGAGTAAAGGTACAAGTTGGTAGCCGACTGCACGCAGCAGCAGCAGACTACGTGTCGCAGTGAAACTACTGGTTTCTACGTATTGCTATGAAATTCCTTCCGTAGTTAGCGACATGAAGCTAGCGACGCGTCGTCGAACGGCTGACGGCAGTGTCGTCCTACCGCAGATCAGTAGTGCCGCTGACGCCGGAGTAACGACACGTCGAGCGTGTTTCTTTTCAAAATGAATTTTTCCGATTCTGAAGAATCTTGTTTCACGGAGCACTCGGAACCAACTGGATGCCATCTGCTGTTGCCGTCTGCAGTCGGGTTTGAAATCATGACTGCAGCGACATGACGCAACGACGTGTCGTGACGACATGAAGCGACGACATGTCGTCTGCTGCTGCTGCGTGCAGTAGGCTACCAACTTGTACCTTAAATTGGGATACAGGCAGGAGAGTGATGAGGATAAAAATAACCAAAGCATCAGGCAACTTTCCCATAAGAATCGGGTTAAAGTCGCCTTTGGCACGCACGTGTATAGTTGTATGAACCATACAGCGAGTAATAAAGTTCGTAAACGTTACAATACAATGATCTGATGTCATTTGACCTCACAAAGCGCATTGTACACTATTCAAGAGTAAAATGAAAGCTAAGAATAGCTAACAAATATATCGGGCATCAAATCTTCTTTGTACGTGAGTTTATTTGTGCAAGTCATATTATGTGTGTGGAATCAGATATGGAGCAAATGAATCATTGATTGAAGCCGCTTTTGTTATGAGTATTTTTGATACGACAGTTATTAGGCTTCCGTACCCAAAGGGTGCTTACGGAACCTCCGTTTCCGTCCGTCCGTCTGTCTCTCTGTCTGTCTGTCAACAGGCTGCAAACAACTGCCTACCTATAACGAACCATGAGATACACTCGTGATTCGTAACAGGTAGGCAGTTGAAATTTTCACAAAGTGTATACCGCTACAGCTACAAATAAAACTGTTCTGTATCAAACATTTTTAATGCAAAAAAACTTCGAACGGTCTGTACACAAACGATCTCCGCTGATATTACGCCTAGTCTGAATGCACCAGTCAAAATACACGTGGCGGAACGTTGCCGCTCTTTACGTCGGCCGACAATGCGTTGACGGAAACGGAACAGACGCTGTACGCTCGACGCACTAACGCATCATCGGTTAAGTGTGAAAGGTTGAATGTTTTCTCATATAATTGTCTGTTCTGGCGTTACGCGACCGATGATACGCGACGCATCTTCCGTCAGATGTGAACCGACCCTTAGAAAGGTCATTTCTATCGAGGATACAACACAAATAGCTCTGGCATCATCATCATCATCATTTTAGTCGAAAAACGTCCACTGCTGGATATAGGCATCCCCCAAACATGTTTGACATAATCGCTTGTCAGCAGGGCAAGCGGTAAACAAACCCTTTTAATATAGCTTACTGATGACGTAAGCTATGTTACAGGGTTTGGTTTCCGCACTTAGTCCTTCAGGTGGACCATTGTGCGTAGCCCATAGCATACATCGGTTGTTTTTCCAACCAACCCACGTAGCTTCAGAAGTTGATTATATCTCCCGGTTTTTTTTAGGACATCTGTGTAAGATCTGGATGTCCCGACGTTTTCTGCCCTAATCTGGGTGAGGCCTGTACATTTAACAAGCAGATTCACAACGGTCTCCTCAGCCTCCATGCAAGCCCTGCATAGAGGACTGTCCGTTATTCGAGTCATCAGTAACCATTACCGTTCTCTAGAAAGTTCCTTTTAGTCGCCTTTTACGACACTTACGGGAAGAAATTGGATAGTGCTATTCTTTACGTCAAGGCACTACACGAAACCATCAGTATCCATGATGTCTAATTATCACGTTTGTTCCAGACCTTTCCGCTGCACTGCGTACACATGAACGTGTCTACGGAGCGGATATGGTGCTACCTGTGCGAGAAAGAGGTCCACTACAGAGCAGCCTTGGCTTATATGGTTGGTACAATAACATTACTGTGGAACTATTTTTTAAAATGTAATATGTTTGATGTAAAACTTGTAGAAATATGCAACTTTAAGGTGGATGCGTAGCCCGCGAAAATTCAAATTTGCTTACTTTTTTTTGCAATTTCCATGGGAGTCTCAGGCTGTATCTGCGCGAGATTTGTTCGAAAGAGTTCCGTGGCCCTGGCAACTGAAGAATCACGGGTGGGTTGTAGTCAGTAAACATCTGACATGCCCTTCCGCTCTACACAGAGCGGGAGACGTCATTTGATGAATTCCCACCCACAAAAAAAGATAGTGTCAGACTGTATATTGGTCAAACTATGGTTTGCGACCATAACAAGTATGTATTTACAAATTTATAGTAATTAAAACCATTAACCTCTAAGTCCCTGAGATACCACATTAGGTATGTAAACAATCGTTTTTAATTGTGTCTGTAATTACGGTAATTGACCGGTTAATACCGTCATATTCGTTCGTGTCTCAATGGATTTAATAATAAAAATTTTTTTTAATAAATAATAATAAATATTAATAATAATATTAAAATAATTTATTACTTACGTGATGGTATCCCATTGAATGACTATTCCATGAAATAGTTACACATTGAACTTCGAAGGTTGGTTTGATGATTTTAATGATGCTAATTCTGTAAAGCCATATTTGTTACGGTCGCGAATCATATTTTATTCAACGTACAACCTGACACTATACTGCAAATTGCAAGTCAGTGTCAGGTTTGTTGTCAATTAAATTTCGCGGCTCAAAGCATCAAGTTCTCTTAAGGAGTTTGCCGATAAATTGTATTTTTTTAGTATCTTCATCTTCTTATTTCGGTGCAATAAAAATGTCTTACGTGCACGAGGCACGAAATGAAAGAATTTTGATCAGCATCGAAACTGTAATTTTGAGATCCAATTTCTGCAAGGTAAGACGATATTGCTGTACGTTTGGATAGCTGTCGCTGAACGGTCCCGGCTTGGTAAACGCGAGTACAATCCAGGGACAATCAAAATGTAAATACCATATTAAAATAACATTATAATGTTCTTGCTTCTTCACCTTATCTTGTATATTTTGTTACCCAGGCTAGTCCAGATTCGACATGTGAGAGTCCAACACGTCTTGGTGCAGTGGCTCTGACCATGGCAGAGGACGAGCTGGACCCCGACATGCACGACGACCACTACGAACATGACGCACGTGCTATAGGTGAGATATATTACAACAAATACGTATACAAACAAGTCCACACTCTACATGTGAGAGTCCAATACGTCTGGGCGCCGTGGCTCTGACCATGGCAGAGGACGAGCTGGACCCGGACATGCACGACGACCACTACGAACATGACGCACGTGCTATAGGTGAGATATATTACAACAAATACGTATACAAACAAGTCCACACTCTACATGTGAGAGTCCAATACGTCTGGGCGCCGTGGCTCTGACCATGGCAGAGGACGAGCTGGACCCCGACATGCACGACGACCACTACGAACATGACGCACGTGCTATAGGTGAGATATATTACAACAAATACGTATACAAACAAGTCCACACTCTACATGTGAGAGTCCAATACGTCTGGGCGCCGTGGCTCTGACCATGGCAGAGGACGAGCTGGACCCCGACATGCACGACGACCACTACGAACATGACGCACGTGCTATAGGTGAGATATATTACAACAAATACGTATACAAACAAGTCCACACTCTACATGTGAGAGTCCAACACACCAAGGATTCTCCAAAAAGTCCCTTAATCGCCTTTAACGACACCAACGGGTTGAAAAGGCATAAGGAATTGATCAGATTTACTGAAAGTTATTAACATCTTATCGTTATGCTCTCAAAACGGTGACGGAAAACATCGTAAGGAAACTGATATTTTCAAGAACGAAAAATTCGAAGATCTGTAACATCCACCAACCTACACTGGGCCCGCGTGACCCGCGTGGGCCGCGTGGCCCACTTACCACCTTCTCCCAGAAAGGAGGTCTTTTTTTTGTGGGTTGAAAATCATGTAATTATGTCTCTCGCTCTGGGCGGAGGGCATGCCAGACTTTTACTGACTAAAACCCACCCGTGTTCCTTCAGTTGTTTTTATGCCAGGGCCACGGTAACTATTTCGAACAAGTCTCGCGATCCTGGCAGGACAGAAAAGAGGCCTGTGTTCTTACAAAAGGGTATATTATAGGCTGATTTTGATTTTATCATCAAGATAATTTTATCTCCTTGACCCTCGCTAGATCCGCACGCGTCAGGACTAGTGGGGCTGCAGAACATGGGCAACACGTGCTACATGAACGCGGCATTACAGGCCCTTAGCAACACGGCGCCGCTCACGTCTTACTTCCTTGAGTGCGCGGCCGCCGTCGCCGTTTTAGCGGCCGATAAGAAGCCTGGGATCAGCAGGTAAGGAACTTCTCTGACTTCTTAAACTGAATTTAAGGCCGTTTGCACCACAAAGCATTAAATGTTTTGCGTTAAACGTATTTAAAACATAATTCCGTCTCTGTCAAATTGAAGGAAACAGAATGATGTTTTAAATATATTTAAATACCCTGAGGCATTCCACATTGGCACTCTATACATTGAAAAAATATTTTCGAAATCAATCGACAATATTTTCGGAGATACCGCGAAACGAACAAAAAAAAAACAGACAAATTGAGAGGGCTTAGTTGCAAAACTTCTCTATCCCAAAATTTCTACTGGTCGTAGAATGTCTTTTTCTCATAATGTCGCTTTCGAAGAATATCGTTTTCTAAGAATTACTCTTAAAACTTACTACCTTTTTTATAAACCCGGAAAAATCTTATTGTAAGTTACTGACACGAATTTTTGGAATGAGACATGCTGCGAAGGTGATATGCCGCGAAAGCTACATTCTGAGAAAGAGGCATTTTACGACCTGTAGATATTTTGCGAAAGAGGCGTTTTGCGACAAAGCCATTAAGAAACTCCGCCTCATTTTTCAAGTCGATTTAAAATAGCTAACAAACTGTCAAAAGCTTGTAGACTTCTATGATTGGTTGACTGAATTAACAACAGCCAATGCGAACACATTGACTTGTTTTTGACTTCTACAAGCCGAATATTTTCGTCCCAGAAATTGGGTGTTAAGATTCTTACTCCGGTCTTCGATAGTCAAATCACCTAAAATCATTCATTTCTTTCCAGAGCATACCAAAAATTAGTAAAAGAGATGTGGAGTAGGAAGACAAGAGGCTACGTTGTACCTAACGGCATTCTGTATGGCATTCGTAATGTAAGTTACATTTATTTGCTTATGCAGAAAAGCTTAGTGAATATTGTGTTTTCTAGAAGCATGAAATATTGCACTAGAGTTCCTTGCAAAAAGAATTGTTATTTTCGTTAAAAGAAGGAAGAATTTTCTAAAAATCCTTATTAGAATACTAAAAACAAGGATATTGTTTGGCAGGTGCATCCGATGTTTCGTGGTTACCATCAACATGACACGCAGGAGTTCCTGCGGTGCTTCATGGATCAGCTGCACGAGGAGCTCAAAGAACCGGTAAATATATATACATCATACTTGCTATTATTAACAGTTCATAGTCCATTCCTCATGATCACAGCATAAAAAAATCATCATGTCTACTGCCCTTTACTACAAAGGTGGGGCAAAGTTCATAATGTGAATTGGCTTTTTTCTGGGTGGGAAGTCATCTGACTGACAAATGACTTCTCCCACTCTGGGCGGATCCTTTCGACGAGTTTCACAACCCCGCGTGTCATTATTTCAGCCGCCGCCTGATGTGACCTCCCCTGCGCTAGGAACAGCGTATCGTTAGCGTAGCAAACCACGTTGACGCCGCTAAAGAGGTCGGCGCGCAGCACCCAGTCGTACCCGATGTCCCACAGATGCGGTCCCAAGACCGATCCCTATAGGACACCGCACGACATCTTTCCCCCGTTCCACTCTCCCTGGTGTCCGGGATAGATTACGGCCCTGTCCGTCAGATACGCCTCGATCACCCAACAGAGGTCGGTTGTCATCCGGTGGTACCGGAATGCCTCCCTGATGCAACTCCAGGGTAGGGTATTGAAGGGTCGGCGATGTCTAGAGACACCGCCAAGATGAGTCCACCCCGGGCCACTACATCCCCCGTCGTGTGGGCTCGCACGCGCATGATGGCATCTAACGTGAGCGCCCTTTGCGGAAACCGAACTGGCTGTCCGCCAAATCCGACCCCACCCGCACCAGCCACCCGACGAGGCGGTCTGCAATGACTCTTTCAAAGAGTACAATGTATTTGTATCCGCAGGTGTGGGACAGCACATCGGAAGACAAGCTCGGCTCGGAGGCAGACGGCGACCACCAGGACACGCGCAACGTGCACATACGGCGACGCGCCGCCTCCTCCGGCGGTGAGTTGACGGCACACGTAGCATGTAGGTGTGGGACAGCACAGCGGGACACAAGCTGGGCTCGGAGGGACACGGTACCACCAGGACACGCGCAACGTGCACATACGGCGACGCGCCGCCTCCTCCGGCGGTGAGTTGACGGCACACGTAGCATGTAGGTGTGGGACAGCACAGCGGGACACAAGCTGGGCTCGGAGGGACACGGTACCACCAGGACACGCGCAACGTGCACATACGGCGACGCGCCGCCTCCTCCGGCGGTGAGTTGACGGCACACGTAGCATGTAGGTGTGGGACAGCACAGCGGGACACAAGCTGGGCTCGGAGGGACACGGTACCACCAGGACACGCGCAACGTGCACATACGGCGACGCGCCGCCTCCTCCGGCGGTGAGTTGACGGCACACGTAGCATGTAGGTGTGGGACAGCACAGCGGGACACAAGCTGGGCTCGGAGGGACACGGTACCACCAGGACACGCGCAACGTGCACATACGGCGACGCGCCGCCTCCTCCGGCGGTGAGTTGACGGCACACGTAGCATGTAGGTGTGGGACAGCACAGCGGGACACAAGCTGGGCTCGGAGGGACACGGTACCACCAGGACACGCGCAACGTGCACATACGGCGACGCGCCGCCTCCTCCGGCGGTGAGTTGACGGCACACGTAGCATGTAGGTGTGGGACAGCACAGCGGTACACAAGCTGGGCTCGGAGGGACACGGTACCACCAGGACACGCGCAACGTGCACATACGGTGACGCGCCGCCTCCTCCGGCGGTCAGTTGACGGCACACGTAGCATGTAGGTGTGGGACAGCACAGCGGGACACAAGCTGGACTCGGAGGGACACGGTGCCACCAGGACACGCGCAACGTGCACATACGGCGACGCGCCGCCTCCTCCGGCGGTGAGTTGACGGCACACGTAGCATGTAGGTGTGGGACAGCACAGCGGTACACAAGCTGGGCTCGGAGGGACACGGTACCACCAGGACACGCGCAACGTGCACATACGGCGACGCGCCGCCTCCTCCGACGGTGAGTTGACGGCACACGTAGCATGTAGGTGTGGGACAGCACAGCGGGACACAAGCTGGACTCGGAGGGACACGGTGCCACCAGGACACGCGCAACGTGCACATACGGCGACGCGCCGCCTCCTCCGGCGGTGAGTTGACGGCACACGTAGCATGTAGGTGTGGGACAGCACAGCGGTACACAAGCTGGGCTCGGAGGGACACGGTACCACCAGGACACGCGCAACGTGCACATACGGCGACGCGCCGCCTCCTCCGACGGTGAGTTGACGGCACACGTAGCATGTAGGTGTGGGACAGCACAGCGGTACACAAGCTGGGCTCGGAGGGACACGGTACCACCAGGACACGCGCAACGTGCACATACGGCGACGCGCCGCCTCCTCCGGCGGTGAGTTGACGGCACACGTAGCATGTAGGTGTGGGACAGCACAGCGGGACACAAGCTGGGCTCGGAGGGACACGGTACCACCAGGACACGCGCAACGTGCACATACGGCGACGCGCCGCCTCCTCCGGCGGTGAGTTGACGGCACACGTAGCATGTAGGTGTGGGACAGCACAGCGGGACACAAGCTGGGCTCGGAGGGACACGGTACCACCAGGACACGCGCAACGTGCACATACGGCGACGCGCCGCCTCCTCCGGCGGTGAGTTGACGGCACACGTAGCATGTAGGTGTGGGACAGCACAGCGGGACACAAGCTGGGCTCGGAGGGACACGGTACCACCAGGACACACGCAACGTGCCACGTGCTCTGGCTTCCTTATAGTCTATTACCCAGTTACTGGGTTGTAGAGATCAGATAGGCTCCATGTAAAATACTGAAGGTCCGCTACATCCGGGAAGACTGAAAGCTGACCCCAACACAGTTGGAAAAAGGTTAGGTAGATGATGATGACTCTATCCCAAAAAAAGCTTATTAAATTGTTAGTAAACTTTTTAATGATAGATTGATTAAAATGAAGGTTACAAAATTAACTTGTCAAATTAAAATTATCCTTCCTGAACTTACCCGATAACTGACTATACAAACACTATAATGTTTAAGAATAGACATACGTTAACCATAGTTGAAAGTTCGCAATCCGCAGAAAAAGAACTGAGTAAAATACTTGGTGAGCACCAAGAAAGGAATTTATTAAATTCTTTCCCTAAAGGGGTTACATACGCACTGTACATTTTACGAATGTGTCAAAAAAGGTCCGTAAAAAAAATGCTTTAAAAGTTAAGAGCCATTTTACATTTTTGCGCGAATATCTAAGATCTTAGTCGCCTTATTTACCTCTCATCTCATCATTATAAATACTCTGGCATTGAGGAATACATGTTAAAAATAGATCAATCTTTTGTTTTGTTACTTTGAGTAGCACATTTACAAAAACTTATTTGTTTACTTTGTAGTAATTAATCTCCCACAACTAGTTTTCTTAAAAATCAGCGCAGGGATTGACCCTATTTCTATCATAAATATGTAGAAATTTTAGTAAAAAAAATACACAAAACATCAGACATATAATCTAGTTGTTACATTTAGTACTAGAATATTGATTTTTAATAACAAAAATTAGTAAAAAAAAATAAGTCTTATTGCAATTTTTACGATTTATTCGCAATTTTATCGCGTTTTTTGGTTTGAATAAAGCATAATTACGTTAAAAAATTCATGTCAATATAAAGTATGCTCTATAACAAATCGAATTCTCAAGTTTTATTTAATTAGACATAAAATTTCGAAATCACTCTAAATTAGAATAAATTACGATGCACAAGCGGGCAGCGTTTAGTACGGCGCAAGCGCCCAACGAGGAAGGACCTGTGCCACTTTTTCCCGCGTCTCAGTTTTCGGGTACTCGTATCGTGAACGCAAAAATATACTACGACTACAACATTTTGCTACTCTTCACATTTTATTTTTTGTATAAGAGTTTCGTTTATTATCAAGTAAAGCATTATTTTAATAGATTTAAAAAAAAAAATTGACTAAAATAATTTATTTTAACTAAATCTGACTGTGGTCATGAACAAAAGTTCACACCAACGCCTCGCCTCACGTGCAATAAACACAGTAAAAAAGCAGTAAAGTATTTTTTTTTCATTTGCTTTTATCTCGAAAATGCCGTATCCTATCGCAAAAATAATGAAATTTTCGACCCCCTTTATAAAACCTCAACACGTGGGTAATATTTTTTTTAATAGAATTCAAACAAAAAATGAAAAATCTAAATATATAAAAGGCAAACCTGACTGACTCATCTATCAACGCACAGCCGAAACTACTGAACGGATTTCGCTGAAATTTGGCATACAGATAGTTATAATGACGTAGGCATCCGCTAAGAAAGGATTTTTGAAAATTCGCCCCCTAGGGGGTGAAAAATGGGTTAAAATATTGTATGGAAGTCCATCATTTTTAGAGTTACAAGCCTGAAACTTTGTTTTTAGGTTAACAAATAGAAATAAAACAATTACGTGTCGTAGGATTTTGAAAATTCAACCCCTAAGAGGGTGAAAAAGGTTTGAAAGTTTGTATGGGGAAACAAGATCAGTTAAACTATTTTATTCGAAACTTCACAGGAGTATTCCTATCAATAAATGAGTAAACACGTGTGTCAGAATCTTTCAGAATTCAACCCCTAAAAGGTAGAAAAGGGGTGACAAATTCTGAAAATCAACATGGGTATCATTTTTATGATTTATTGGCTCGCTGATTACGAAAACAACAACTATTTCACAAAAATTGCACAAAATTACACCTGAACTAAAATAATATAATTTAAAAATTAAAAAACAATGAAAATAAACAACCAAACCAATTTTTTTTTTTCAAATTAATAAAATGGCAAAACCAAAAGAAATACTACGGTGAGAAATACTAACCTATTTTGTATTGATCCTGAATGATCTTCCCTTTGAATTCAAACGAATACAGTTTCCCCTCAAACTGCTTTGCAATGACCAGAATCACAAGGGCTGACATTAAAATTTGTGGGTATAGACTTGAGAGAAAACTGTTTTTTACACGGGCAATTCTATGTGGCTTGCTCTCGCGTAAGCTCGCCCAGTAGTCTGATAATTTTGGCATACAGTAATAGATTAGCAAAAAATGTGGTGTATAAAGAAGTTTTGTAGTTTACTAGCTTTTGGCCGTGACTTCGTCCGTGCAATTCGACTTCCTTTCTTAGTGCTCGCTTACGCTACGTTACGCTACAAAGTCGCTGGCAAAA
Source organism: Aporophyla lueneburgensis (assembly GCA_932294355.1). NCBI lineage: Eukaryota > Metazoa > Arthropoda > Insecta > Lepidoptera > Noctuidae > Aporophyla > Aporophyla lueneburgensis. Next base: position 18,949,319 of record OW028735.1, read on the forward strand.
GCTAGTTCCATATAAAACACGTCCAGACTGCCCCCTTGCGCGCGCTTTCGTCTCTCAACAAGTTCATTGCGTAACGCACACAAGTACCAAGTTGCGAAGCCAAAAGAAAAAATAATACCACGTTGAGTCGCGATTGTCAAATTTGATTTTAGTCGTGTCAATTTTTAAATTTAGAGATTAATGCTTGCAGAATAGCGTAACAATTCTCATAGCTAAAAGTAAGGAATTTTAGAGATAGTTTAGCCACTCAACCGTCCAACCGCGCGGCGATTATCTCCCCAACTGTCCGGGTATCAAATTTCACTTTCTTTTTTACGACATTGCGAAACTTTCTCCACAAAAACGATTACGACTGAAAAACTACTATAGCTATATTCTAATAAGAAATACTCACGGAAAGCTAATAAGATATCGAATTCTAATTGGAAAAAACTAAATTAATCAAACAAAAAGCTAATAAAATATTGAATTCTAATTAGAAAATAAAGTCGGGGATTTCAAAAAAATATCGTATTTATTTTTTATTTCGTGTTTTACAAGAAAAGTATAATAGTTACTAGGCAAAAATATTTTTATTATAATAGAGAGTTTTACATAAAATAAAACTTACCTATTATTTTTTCATCAATATCCGGAATCCATCTTGAGTCAAGCACCCGTCTTTCAGGCTGTTGTCAGCATTTCCTTTGCCTCTCCGCTGGTGCCGCCCTCTATACTTACCGTTGGTACTAAGTATTTCAAGCGCGCCTCGGGTGATAGCCCGATTGACCGTCATTATGGAACTCATGATGCACCAGGTAGACCTTACCTGGATTCCGGATATTGATGAAAAAATAATAGGTAAGTTTTATTTTATGTAAAACTCTCTATTATTTGTTTTGTATCAATATCCGGAATCCATCTTGAGTGATGTGTTTGTTATCACCTGGTGCGCGTAACCCAAAGACGCTATAATGTGTATAGTATGGATGTAAAATAAAAATGGGTTATAATAAAAATAAAAAAAAATACTAATGTATAATTCAGTAATTGTATTTACAATACTGCTTGTAGTCTTACACGAGAAAACCAAATAAAACACAAGAAAACAAAAATAATGGTACCTCATCTTTCAATGTACAGGCTCAAAATAATTCGACAAAGATACAGAATGATTAGGAGTATTAGAATCATTTTGCAATTCCCTTTTATAATAATTTTGGAAAGTATGAATCATTTTCCAATTACCAGTTGCAAGAATTTGATCAATAGGAAAGTTTTCTACAAAATTGAGAGAAGCTACTGCAGATATTACTGATCCTGGAGTTGCATCAATACCACTAGCTTTTAAGAGAGACCTCACCCATCCGCCAATCACAGTTCTAGAGGCGGGTTTGATATCCCCCTTAACTGTAATAAACAAATGTTTAATACTTCCTCGACGGTTTATAGTAATATGCAATAGTTGTCTTAACCAAAATACCAAATTTAATTTTTTATCAGGATGTTCCTTAAGCCTCCATCCAGACTGCCTATGGTTATGGTTGTCTGTTTTAGAACCAAATGCTGGCCATAATACAATCGAGTTATCGTTATCAACTAGACTAGTGCTGTCAATTCGCAACAATGTAAGATCGTGAACCCTGCGGCCTGATGCTAACAGTAAAAGAGTAGCCACATGTCTCGATACATGAAATATATTATTTTCATCAAAATTATAAGTACTCATGTGTTGCAATAAAAGTTTAGGGTTCCAAATAGGTGGTTTAGCAGAATTTTCTCGTGCGACAGAAATAGCTTTTAATACGTGTTTTATAAAGAAATTTGACGACAAATCAATTTTTGATGTCAGGTGTGTGAAAGTTGAAATAACCGATTTATGTACCAAAATAGTTCTATAAGCAAGACCTATATCACAGTGCAGATGTGCTAAATATCGAGCTACTTGATCAGCAATAGGGTATTTGTAACTAATTGACTGCGACTCACACCATCGCTTCCATCTCCGCCACGCTGGTCTGTAGGTACTGATTGTGGAACTTCTCCAGCTTGACATGAGAAGTTTTTGTTCTTTATCTGTCCAGTCCGTCAATATATCTGACCACCCGAAATCAGCCAAGCCTCCAAGTGTAGGTCTTGCACCTGCGGCGGATGTGTCCCTGTTCTGGTATCTATCAGAGTGCGGGCTAGATCTGGAATCAGAAAAGGGGGATGCCGTGCCCGCCGCTGAACATCTGCCTGCCAGAATACCTTGTTCCACTTCGGGGCAATCAAAATGTAGTTTCCGCTGGCTTGGTTCAGGTGTCTCAGAACCCTGGGAATCAGGTTTGGTGGTGGAAACAACCAAGCTAGGACGTAGTGCCACTGATGACAAAATGCGTTGTGGTGTTCTGCTTCCTGATCGTCCACGTCCAATGATGCGTACCTTGGGACTGTGTGAGCTGTTCTCGATGCAAAAAGGTCTATTTCCGGCATGCCCCACATTCGAAATATTTGTGTCGTTGCTGTCTTCGTGAGATGCCACTCTGGGCAACCCTTCTGCCGAGAAAGAGCATCCACTTCTGCATTGTATCTGCCCGGAAAATAATATGCTGTCAGATAAATGTTCTGCTTGTCTAGAACAGCAAGTAGTTGTCGGGTCTGTTGGAGCAGTTTCTTGGATTTCGTGCCGCCTTCCTTGTTTATATACGAGACTACTGTCCGATTGTCGGTTTGCAGCAGTATCTGTGCATTTTGAAGTTGCTCTTGGTTTTGACCTATGGCTGCGTAAACAGCGAACATCTCTTTTTTGTTGGCATGCCATGTCCTCTGCGAATTTGTCCAGGTTCCCACAATATTTGTATCGCTGAGTTGTGCCCCCCAACCGATATCTGATGCGTCTGTAGTCAACAGATGTGTCACCGGGCTCAAGTGGATCGGCATCGACTTTCCTATAGCTTGACACCACCACTCCATCTCTGTCCGAGCTGGTTGAGGGATAGGTAGTAGCCGGTACGGGTGTTTCACCGAAAGCTGTCGACTGTAGTATTGCAGAGTGCGACAGTGAAGGCGGCCTCTCGGAGTCACGAATGTTGCGAAGTTGAGTCTCCCCATTAGAGTTTGGTACTGTTTGAGGGACCACTTGCTTCTCTGGAGTTGTTGGTGAAGTGCTGTGCGTAGCGATAGGCACTTCGGCTCCGACAGGGACTTTGCGTTGCGTTTTGTGTCCCATGTTATGCCGAGAAACTCGAGGCACTGTGTCGGAACCAGGACAGACTTTTCGGAGTTGATTGTCCAGCCCAGTAAATGTAGAATCTTTATCGTGAAAGCGATGTCGTCTTCCAACTGAGATTTTGACTGGTTTGCTAAAAGGAAATCGTCCAAGTATACGACGCACCTGATGTTGTGACTCCTCAGGAATTCTGCCACCCAATTGGTTATCGAGGCAAAAGTTCTGGGTGCCGATGAAAGGCCGAACGGCAAACAAGTCATTTGAAGTAGCTGATGCTGATGTGAATCTTGGTGATAATTTAATCTGAGAAACCTGCGATGCTGCTGTGCTATGGCCACGTGAAAATATGCTTGGCTCAGATCTAGTTTGATCATCCAATCTCGTTGTTGTAAAAAATTTGGAACACGGAAGTGACTGAATAGTTGAAATGGTTTGGCTACTACGAACTTGTTCAGTTGCTTCAGATTGAAGATAGGTCGGAAGGTCTGATCTGATTTCGGTACCAGAAAGAACGTGGAAAGGAAGCTGGGTGACCGTTCTGCAAGTTCTAGTACACCTGACTCTAACAAGGTTTGAATTTGTATCGTCATATTGGGTGATGTTTTGGTTCTGTAACATTTTAGAATCGTGGGACTCGGTAATATTAGCGGCGGTTTCAGTATAAAGGGTATCCGTGCACCGTTTAAAAGCCGGCATATTTTGTCTGGTGCTCCTAGATTGCTCCAAGCATACTGAAATTGCTTTAGACAACCGCCTTGAAATATCCGACAGTCATTCGGGACGCTTGTTTTTAGTGAAAGCCTGCGATTGCGATTTCCTTCCCCTAGGTTTTGCTCGCTGGTTACTTGCTCTGGTTTTGTTTTGTTGTGAAGCGTGTGGGCCATGTTTTTGTCTTTTATTGAAGTTGTCACGACGAAAAAATTTTTCATCAGCTTGCTTACTAGTGGATGGTTTTTGATTTTGATAAAAATTCTCTTTAGAATAAGTTTGAGGTACTGATTTTGTTGATATAGTTAATTTATCCACCCCCCCAATTTTTTGAAGGTAGGTTTGCACTGCCTCGTCATTAAAAAGTGATTCAGTACTGGGAGGAATTTTATGTAATACATCGCGATGAAAGCCTTCGGAAATCTGGCGCAACAAAGCCTCTCGACGTGTATTTATTAAATCAGCCCTACGGCCGCACACTATTTGTAACAAGTCATCAGTAACCTTACTATACGCGGATTCTTTCGAAAACAATGTCTCCAATTTTTCAAATAACGTGTTGGGTGTCAATGTTTCTCTAGACTCATTTGACCAATCCACCAATGATTGTAATGTTTTATGCAATTCGTCTTTTTGAGAAAGTAAAGCATTCGTTAATCCAGCAAAGGTTCGTTCCAATAAATATGAGCGTGAATCTTCTTTTAACATATCCGATTCAAAACGCTTTAATTCGTCGTTAACATTTAACTCGACAAAACCGGGGGTAGCTGAATATTTCTTTTGTGCCTCCGAAAACCGAACGGCATACCAATCGTCACATTTAAAACGCTGTAGTTCCGTTAATCTTTTAAGAAATAATTCATCCGCTCGCGGGTAAATCGGATCTTTTACCGTTGTACTGACTTCCGACAAAATCTGAAGTTTGTTATTTTCAGGTCGTCGTAAGTTTAAATCGTTTATGGTAACTGGTGTACTCTTTGTAGCACTCGAATTTATATTTTCAACGTTGGAGTTTTGCGAAATAAGATTCGTTAAATAGGCCACTTGTTGTGACAAGAACTCAAAATGTGCATAACTCACGGTTTGGGAGTCCCTTCTCACTCTGCGTTTCTCCGGGCTAGGTCCACTACTCGTAGAGGAATCACTATGACTATCCTTTGTACTGGGTGTCTGAGAACGAACCCGTTTACGCGATAATGAACCGCCATTAACACTTTCTGACTCTAAATTATTATTAGAATTTTCCATACTGACAACGGAGAGGTAAAATATAATCACGAATCTAAAACTTAAATAGTTTTACCAAATTTTTTAAATGAAGTAGTGTAGAATTTTTTCGCGAAGTTTAAATATTACTGACAACTAAACGGCGCGAAAAACGACGCTATAATGACGGTCAATCGGGCTATCACCCGAGGCGCGCTTGAAATACTTAGTACCAACGGTAAGTATAGAGGGCGGCACCAGCGGAGAGGCAAAGGAAATGCTGACAACAGCCTGAAAGACGGGTGCTTGACTCAAGATGGATTCCGGATATTGATACAAAACAAATAATAGTACATAATATACACTTCAAAATGACACCAATATCTAAATATAAGTATTTAGTTTTCTATCAAGAAAAAACAAATACTTCTCAAAAGGTCCCCGAGCCAACACTAAAATCATGAATTACGAGTTGCGTTTGAATAATTTGTAGACCCCATCTCAATATATTTCGTTTGTAAATAGCTGTTATAGTGTTAATAGTAAAGTATTCTCTTATATTTAAGCATTTATTTAACAAAAACAACTAATTCGAAAAATGGATCCACTACAACCAACGAACAATGTCCGCGCGGTCATCATAAAACTTTTCCAGCTATATTATTCCATGTAAACGTTTCGAAATTGGCGTAGTAATGCACATTTCGTAAAGGAAATATCTTCACGTTTAATTTGATGTACAATAACAACATAAATGTGGTATAAAAACAGAAAACATACCATATTTTAGTTGGAGATCCACACACAAACATAGTTGACTAGACAACAAGGATGAGCTGTCATTTTCTTTTTTTTTTCTAAATTTTATGTTGCCGGTCCATAGATGAAATTCACTCTCCTGGATGACAAATCTTATATAGCGACATCTAGTATTTCTCTAATGTACGACTATCAAAGGACTGTAGAGATAAACACGTTTCAAGTGGCGAATGACGCATAAAACGTCCATGGTTACAAAAGTAACCATGGACGTTTCGACGAAATTTTATTTGGTTACTTTTGTAACCATGGACGGTTGAGTGGTTAGTTAGTTTAGTTCGGTGTACAACAGAATCGGCACCAATATGTAATTGTTTGATTTTTTTTTTATTGTATACTTTACATAGCATATATTTGTAATTTTTTATTAGTCTAGAAATCTTTATTAGACTGACTGAATAAAAGTAAGTATTTTCATAAATCTCTAAATACCGCATTATAATTCTAACGGCTCAAGATTGTTTAGACCGGCTCGAAACTCGCGTTACACTGTTTGTATTGTGCATGTGTGGATAGCTACGCACACATACATAAGATTGCCGTCTTTTACCTAAACTCGAGCATTCAAATTTTGTGAGAGGGCTCTTAACATATTTTGATACGTTTTCTTTTCGTTTCCAACAGCAAGTGATGCTCCGTTCTTCGCAAGGATGAGGCGGAAATCTCCCGCGCCTTCTTCCTATAGCGAATCAAGAACGGAAGGCTATTTACGGTAACTACAAATGTATTCTTTAATAGCACAATTCTTTACAAGGTCGAGAGCAGTGGTATCGGCTCCAACTTACGACTGTAGGTCGTGGGTTCGAACCCAGGCAGGCGCTTTACTTTGTGTAAATAATTTCATCACTACTGCTCTCATAACAGTGAAGGAAAAATGAGAAGATATGTGACATGTACGTCTCCTTAGGGTCGTAGCGTGATGTTAATCACGCTACGACCCTAAGGAGACCCCCCATTGAGATTTTTAAATAAGAAAAATATAAATATACAGGGTTATTTATAAAACACCGGCAACCTCTCAGGACTATTATTACTAAAATCATAATCAACAACTTTTATTCTATGACTTTAAAAAAAATCATCATATTTTATTTCATAAAATTTTCATACAAAAATCAAAATATTTAAAATGAACGCTGTAAATGTTACGAAGTCTATGCGATGCAAAAGAAAGCGACTGTACATTAGCGAGGGGAGCCGGGTTAGGGCGGCAGGGGCGCTTGAACTTGACTTATTTACGGGCGGCCGATTTTTGTATGAACATCTGATGAACTAAAATATGATGATTTTTTAAAAGTCATAGAACAAAAGTTGTTGATTATGATGTTAGTAACATAGTCCTGAGAGGTTGCCGGTGTTTTACAAATAACCCTTCCATATTATAAATGAGAAAATTTGTATTCTGTTTGTTACTCAGTCACGCAAAAACGTCTGAACAGATTTAAATAAAATAAGACACACATATAGTTTATAACCGGGATTAAAAGATATACTCGTATACTCATCCCGGTAGTGTGTACCCGTTGAATAATTTCCGACGTCCACGCGGGCGATGCTGCTGGAAAGAGGTAGTGATTATAATAAACTAGCTTTAGCCAGCGGCTTCGCTCGCGTATTATACATGTGTATATACCTTCCTCTTCAATCACTCTGTCTATTGATGAATCATTGCGTAGTTTAAATGATCTGAGCGTAGATACGCGAGAAGCGCTTTTGCTTTATACTATGTAAAGAAGTAAAACGCTTTTATGTCTTGTATGAGATTTTGATTATCATATATTATTTGTAGAGTGCAAACACAGGAGCCCATGACGCCGCGACACCGGCGGTCGGCTAGCTTCGCAGGCACGCACCATCTGCAGTACAACATGCACCCACAACAACCCAATGGTAAGGAATGTATACCTTTTTTGTTTGTGGGTTGGAAATCATCAAAAATGATGTCTCCCGCTCTGGGCGGCGTGTCAGATTTGTACTGACTAAAGCCCACCCGTGTTCCTTCAGTTGCCTATATGCCAGGGCCACGGTAACTCTTTCGAACAAATTGCGCAACCCTGGCAGGATTGTATTATATCTGTAGCGGTATCTATATCGCCACACGCGAACTACAGTATCACACTGACGTCACGTAAAATCCTGCATCGCGCAAGCAGAGTTTACCGCGCAACTAGCAAATATACAAGGTCGCAACATAAATAGTCGGGCTCCCCTGGATGTAGGCTTAGTTGTTAGGTAGTCAAATACCCAATTCACAAAAAAATAAATAAAATACAAACGTCGGGCATTTGGCCACCAGACACAAACTTATCAGGTCGCGATCGCAGTCGCTATCTCAATCGATGTCAAGACTCGCTCTTACTTACTCTCACTCATCCTCTATAAACAAAGGAATATCCCTCACGATCAGACGGGGGTTGTGTCTAGTGGTCTTGCCTGACAATTGATGTCGGGACGTTCTTTGCGCGATGCTGAATTCTGTATGTCGTTAGTGCGCGTTTCTACATGGATCGTGAACACGTCGAACCGATGAACCAGATGAACAAGTGAACCGATTCAAACAATCACGAGTCATCACCCTCTAATTGCGTAACGGCCACAACCCTCTGATTGTAACTTTACATACTAATAATCAGAATCTGAACAGTTTTGAAGTTTGTTTCTAATCCATGGCGTCCTTTGTTCGAAAAAAATTTCTACTCAACAACGTAAATAACGCAATGAATGTTGTTGAACTGGTAAAACGCGAAACGCTGGTTAAAGTTTTACGCAATTACCCCTCTGATCACATCGATGCTTGCCGTCTACAGCAAAGTGAAAACAAAATATTTTGTTATCAAAACTTGTATAATATCAACCAATGCTTGCTGAATTCTATAAAAAAAAAGTTTTAAAATATTGCTGTAATCCAGGCTCAGAATTCATCCGGGGTCAAAACCAAGGGCTGTACGGGTCAGAATCGTCGCTGTCGTGGTCGAGCGAAGCGGAGGAGCGGTATGAGACGTGTTCGAGCGGAGCGAGCGATGCACCTGACACTAGGAGCGACCAGCAGTGAGTATACCTACTATATAGTTCAGATCCTTAAGTGTTCTTGTAGTGTTCTTGTAGTATAGACGTATATACTTGCCAAATTTCATAGTTTTAGGTCAACGGAAACTACGCTATGAATTTAGATTCCCTTAAAAGGATCTAAACTTAGGTTTTTTGCGGCATAAACCTCCGTATTTTTTTTTACGTAAACTTAGAAGTTTTTATTTACAGAAAGAAAGAAAAATATTTTATTTGCGACACATACAGGGCATAAAAACAATAAAAAAGAACATAGAAACTTTTAGGATAGATACATATAACAAATTGTAAAAGACATAAAATTCAAAGGGTAGTAAGACCTGTGCGAAGCCAAAAATAGGAGCCTTTTTGGCTTCGCACAGGTCTTACTACCCTCAGCATAATGCTGCGATATTTGTGAAAAAAAAAACTACAGTTCAGTTTATTGGTTCATAAAAGTTTACAATATTCACAGCAGCGCTGGTACAGCTTCAAGAGATTGTAGACCTGAATATACGGTTTTAATTTCAACTCTATATCTCCACGCGTTCCTGAGATAAAGAGTCTTGACAGACAGTAGGAGAAGAAAGATATCCTATAAGGGTTCCGTTTTTTTCCTTAAAGGTACGGAACCCTAAAAAACTTAAGAAGATAGTTCTTCGGGAGATATTTTATTTCTTTATTATTTGAACTTCTTCCCAGCTAAAACACTAGAAGTGGTGTAAGGCGGGCGTTTTGGGGGACCGTTTTGATCCTCAGCCTAATATGAATAAATAAATTTTGATTTTGAACATGTGAGTTGTTGCCTGTTCAGTAAGACCGTTGTCCCTATGGGCGGCGGGGACGGCACGTCGTCGGGCGGCGTGCGGTTCCGTAGCGTCATCTCCGACGTGTTCGACGGCAAACTGCTCTCGTCCGTGCAGTGCCTCATCTGTAACAGGGTATGTATCTCATCTGACATATCAACCTGTTGCCATGGAAACAGTATAGATGAACACATCTTTTTTTTTGTGGCTGGGTAATCATCAAATGATGTCTCCCGCTCTAGTCAGAGCGGTAATAATGCGGCATAAATTATTTTTGCAATTCTCAATTTTTAGATATTTTATAATCTCGTAAGATAGATTCTAATCTACCGGTATTTACTATTTTACGGTGACATGCATGTTGCCACCGTTCTGTGATCGCCAACCCGCTTGCCAAGCGTGGCGATTGTGGCAAACACCCCAAATAAGGGTAGGCAGGAACGTCCAGGAGTGGACGTGGAGTTGAAGTACTTTTCCCAAATGATTGTTCCAGAGATGAGAGCGTTCACACAAAAATAAACAAAACTGTTCAGTTTTATTATGAGTATAAAAAGATTGATAGAATTATAATAGAGTATGTTGCTTTTCGAAGCACAGAGGGGAATCCATGCTTAATGAACTTATCTAATTCTTCCCAGGTGTCAACGCGAGTGGAGACATTCCAAGACCTATCTCTGCCTATTCCGTCTCGTGAGCACCTGGCAGTGATCCGTTGTCAACAGCCTATCCTCAACCACCACGTGCCGCATGGGTCTCAGGAGTCATGGGTAAGTGCCATCAGATAGAGACAATCACCCACTCTAGCAAATGCCAAAAGAAAAAATCGCAAAGGTTTTTGATGTGAAACATCTATAGGCGAGGGAAAACCTAAATTTTGGCGTGGCGAGCGTGGCGACGCACAGTGGGCCCTTACTGAAAACTAGTGGACTTAGGCAACAAAGTTCCAATATCTTTATAAATATTATCTTTACAAAATATTTTTTTGTTATAAAAATTTAAGTTCTTTTTCAGATAAATGTGGAAAATCTAGAAGTTCAAGAGTATTTCGATTATGTAGATCCGACTTACTTCTATTCCATCGTTGTTTTTTAACTTCTTCAGCTAAACTGTTTACTTTTGATGTAGTAAATAGTTTAGCTGAAGAAGTTTCAACGCTATTGTTGTGACTGTCCCAATGGCAACCGTACTGTGGGTTGCTGCTCTCATGTACTTCATATATTACGAGTATTTATCATTTGCGAGATATTTGTCACGTATAATACGATCTGCGGAAATACTATCAACTATATTTGCCATGGACAATTAATTATTTATAATAAGCAATTAATTATAACAGTCATACGGATCAATTTATCATTTAAATAATCTTTCACGGAGTAATAACATTTGCCTAAAAGTATTGCAGTTACCTAGGTATTTATTATAACTGACAGGCCAGTGCACGATAAAATACCGCTGCGATATTTTTACGTCTATTTTAACATATTTTGCGCAATTCGCACTCTGAAATCTTGTAAGAAAGACACAAATAAAACTCAGTCCTTTGTATCAGGTGTGGTGGCTACTAAGTTGGCTGCGGTCGTGGTTCTACGGGCCGGTGGTGTCGCTACAAGACTGTCTCGCGGCCTTCTTCAGTGCCGACGAACTCAAAGGCGATAATATGTACAGGTAAGCAAATACATTATATTTTTATATGGTCTAAACTAGAACTGCAAAACAGCCTTAGTATTATCAACCTATAATGTTCCCACTACTGAGAGACAGGCCTCCTCTCCTGGGGGCTTACTCTTCAACCTAATTTGAATTCCAATCTAAACTAGTCAAATTCTGGACTGACTGTTTAAAGGGTCAAATTAAATTTGCCGTCAATACTTCACTCATTTGTTGGGTATCGATATCGAAAATTAAAGAAACAAAAATAAATTTGTGTTTACATCATTCGATGGGCTGAGGTCTGCCACGAACTGTGTTGGTCGCTCAGCTGTTTTAGTGCAATTTTTCGTGGATCAACTTACATATTTTTTTGCCAATTTCGAAAAAACATGATTTAACAGTCTTTTTTGTTGCCTTAATGTACATATCACAGAGGCATTTAAAAGTCTGAACAAAGGTCGAATGAGAATGAAAAATATCATGTTTCAGTAGTTTTAGATACTAAATATAATTTGAGTCTGTATACATAGATAGCTATTAAAACTATCATGACGTGTACCAAATCTGGCGAAAACGTGTACACCCCTTTGGGAAAAATGTTATTTAACCCCATTTTCTTCTGTGTCTGAACAAAGGTCGATTGAGAATGAAAAATATCATGTTTCAGTATTTTTAGATACCCAATACGTGGGGAAAGTAAAATCTGTCATTTAATTTGACTCTAACGCTAAAGCTAACATGACTTGTACCAAAACTGGCGAAAATGTGTACACCTCTATGAATCCATAGCGAAACGTGATATTTAACCGCATTTTCTTCTTTTGTCCAGTTGTTCCCGCTGCAATAAGCTCCGCAACGGCGTGAAGATGTCCGGCGTAGTTCGTCTACCAGAAGTGCTCTGTGTTCACCTGAAGCGGTTCCGGCACGAGCTCATGTTCAGTGCGAAGGTCGGCGCGCGAGTCTCCTTCCCCATCAACGACTTAAACATGGCGCCTTATACGCATAAAGGTAACTTTATAATAGTAATCTTCCTATCTTACTTCTTATAATTAGATTTTACTTAAACTTTAAACGCATTAGGAAAGTTAAAAAACCAAGAGCTAAAAGGTATCTTTTAGCTCTTCGTTTTTTTAACTTCCCTTTTTTGCTAGATTTTCATTTTATTTGTATACAGACCAGCAAATAAATTGTAAACCTTATGTAGCCGATGAAAGGAAGCACGTAGGTTGTCTTTATCTAAAAACAGTAATATTATGGATGTTACTGTTTTTAGTGTACAAGTGTATATTTTGGCTAATATATACGATGTTGATGTGATAACACCATGAGAAACATCAAAGTCTATGAAGAAATCTCTCAGAGAAATTCTAGCACCTTGCTGGTAACTTGCTCGAACAGTTAGTTTTTTTTATGGCATTCTGCTGACGGTTTAGGCGGCCAAACTGAGCTAGGCTCAGCCGCTTCCCACTAGGCTTGCCATGTGATTCCCACTGAAGTTTGGCATTCACTGTTATCCCCAGAAAAACTGCCAAGTCTGCAGTTTCAAGCAACTCATTATCCTAGACGATGTTGGGTCCTAGATTTCTAACATTTGGCAAGACGGCCTTGAAACGTTTCGTTTTCTTGGCATTAAGAACTAGGTTATTTGTGGTAAACCAATCCGTAACCAATGAGAGTGTATTGTTTACGTCGTCAAAATCTTCTCTATTCGTGTTTACTTTGAAGATCAGAGAGATATCATTAGCTAACAGTACAACGAACCAAGTGCCCTTTAAATTGAATGCTAAGTCATTAATATAGACTAAGAATAAGAACGGACCCAGTATTGAGCCTTGAGATACACCTAACTCAATTTGTAGCCCGGAAGATTTCACACCGTTAACATCTACACATTGGTGCTTATTTTGCAAATAAGAACTTATTACGTTGAGAGCTTCGTTTGAACACCGTAATGGTGTAGTTTACGCAAACGCGTGTCTTGTTGAACGCAATCAAAGCCTTTGGAGAAATCACAGAAAACCCCAAACTTTACATTACCGAGAGCCTTCGGCGTCTCGGGAATGTAACTTTTACCTCGGACAGCACGTTCAGCCCTAGATCCCGGCTATCAGTCTTGTATTTTTGACATTCGTTACGAGTCGTATCAAGCTCTAAACCACTCTTACCAAGGGGTATCGTATTTCCAAGTATCTGGATTGCGGAGATCAGATAGTTAGTCGCTCCATGTTAAAATACTAGTATTTGCTACATCCGATTTAACTGAAAGCTGACTCTAAAATAATTGGGAAAGCTCTAGGCAGATGATGATCTTGCACAAAATTCAATTTCCTAAACTAAACCATAATTCCTCAGACTGCACGTCAAAAATAACCCGCTACGAGCTGTGCGCGGTGATTTGTCACGCGGGTACGGCGGGCGGCGGGCATTATACATGCGTGGCGCGTAACGGTCGCTCGTGGTACACGTTCGACGACCACTGCGTGCAGCCGCTGCCCTACCAGCACCTGCCGCACTGCGAGGCCTACGTGCTGTTCTATAGGTAAGGAAAAAAAAGAAAATACGTTTATTTGTGGCGGACAGCTCCAAGAGTTAGGCGCTGTCCTAATGCCATCGCTCGCGCGATGGTGCGATGCGATTTCATCGTGCGATGAAACCGATCGCGCGATGAGAAAACGTATGTCCTATTGCCATCGCTCGTGTGATGGTGCGATGCGATTTCATCGTGCGATCAAACCGATGCGCGCGACGAGTTTTCTCCTCTGCGAACACTCTCGAAATGGCTCTTAGCAAAGATGCACAGTTTCTGCTGTAGAGCAATAAATCTTTAATTGTAAATAGTATTAAAAAAAGAAAGCGTAGACCACATAATATACTGTATAAAAACAGAAATCAGCGCGGTGAATTTCACAACCAGTATTTCGACGTACGGAAAAATGAAGAAGAATATTACGAATATTTGTCTATGTCAACAGACACATTTGATGGTACCCCCCACCAGTGGCGTGCGGTCCATATAGGCAAAAAGACACTGCAGACCCTAGACTTAGATCTAGACTAGTTACTAATATTTCAATAATAAAGAAAATATGCTAAGTAATAAAATTATTCAAAAAGTTTAAACGCCTAATATAAATGAGAAGCAACGTTCATACGGTTCTATTAATGTACTCGCGACGCAAGCAGGCAGCGATCGAAAGTGTCTTCTTTTCATTCATAAATGTACGCATGTAGTGGTAATTTTTTCTACATTTTCGTGTCTGCACATTTCACACAGAAGCGAGCTAATAAAGCGAACTCCTGCGGCAGGCTATCCAATCGCGGGCTTCCCTGCGCCAGGGTAACCAATCACGGGCGGGACGCCCATGGTTGGTTATTGGCGCGCTGTGAGTATTATGCGATCAAGTTGAATATTACGTAGCCTCAAGCAAATTCCTATTCGCAATGATACAATTTTATTTGTCAACGTTTTAGTTGTCAAAATTTAGAAATCGTTTGTTTACGAAAGGATCCATATTGATTTCTTAGTGGAGCGCGCAGTTTTATGTTTTTATTTTGACTGAGTTTTGTTGTGATTAATTCATTTACAAACGTTAATATTTAGGTCGATTTGTTGCTTATTTCAACTAGTTTTTTTTGAACTGTGTTAGTTTTTCGATTTACTTAAGTACTACGCTTCTTGTTAGTTTTTTTTTTCAAAATGGTGTGTGTTGAAAATGTGTGTTTGTTAAAAAGTGTATCTAAAGGGAAGTGTACGAGAATTAACCCAGCAAAGAGGTAATGCAACTCGTAAGTTTCATAGTAATAATTAAGAAACATAAAACCGGCTGTGTTTTTGTTTACACACATTTAAATTATTTTGTTTTCCTTGCTAGTTTAGTAGTTCGAATACAGTGTGGAATTGTTCGGGATTTGCAGATTTATATGATTTCTATCCCGCGGCTTGCTCAAACATAAATACATTTGGTAATATTCGTATTGAGAGAAGTGTTACGAAGAAGTTTTACGTTTAGCGAAGTTTATTGTTACTATCCAAGCAAGCAGCGCATCGACAGAACGTTCATTTTCATTAAAACGTATTCTCACGTACCTATTTAAGAAACACACAAAGTCAACAACGAGTACAACATCTTTCTGTGCTTTCGACGGAAAAAGAATTATCATCATCAGGAAATCGCCATTTCAACCTTTTAAACCACCTAGTGAATTTTTCTTCACTAACTTGAGCAATTACGAGACACGTTTTTTTTTTTGAATTGCCTACCCGGTCATAAAACCCTGTGCACGCCACTGCCCCCCACCCTTGCCGCCCCTCCGCTTAGTCGCGCTAGCCGGCGAGCGCCATTCGGACATTCAGTACTGTTCAGTATGTTTGATCGAATGATCGTACGATCAATACGATGCGTCGATGATCGCGCGACGAAAATCAAACAATTTGGTCGCATCGCATGATCGCACGACCATCAATAGGACATTCAGTAGATATCGGTATGTTTCAACGCACGGTCGCACGATCCTTTTCGTCGGAAGGACGCATGATCGCGCAAGCGATTGCAATAGGACAGCGCCTTAGAGGTCGTAAGACCCATATCGTCAGAAACGAAAAGATCCCTAGGAGAACCAAGGTAACCGACATAGCCGGAGGACTTGCCAAACCTGAAGTAAGGCAGTGGGCAGGGCACATTGCTCGCAGAACAGATGGCCGATGGAGCCGCAACGGAGACATGGCCAGGGCCATGTTTGACTCTGTCAGGTCATTGATCGACCCACATAAAATCCTACTAATATATAATGTTTGTAGTTTAAGAGAGACCACCTCTGAGTTTTTTCGGAGTGTCTACTCAGCTAGGAAATCCGGACGCCATCTCGTTTTAAAATATTGACGTGTAAAAGTGTCTTAACAGATCTACTAAACATTATCATTTCATCTCCAACTTTTATATTGAATGAAACGTAAATTAAGTTCATAAAATACTATTTATAGAATAAAATTATTTTTCGTACCACTTGCTCAAAAAAGTGACATTCTATGCCACAAAAAGCTAACATAACAATAGTCATTTTTAATCTGTTAAAAACAGGGAAAGAAAATTGTACTGAATTTCATTCATCCTCTAGGGGGAAAATGTGATTTAAATTTGGAATACTTACCGAAATTTATACTGAACTACATCTGTGTTTACACCATTGAGTTTGTATATAAAGCATTATACATCTTTTTGAAAAAGGAATACGCATTTATTATGCAGCTATGATTATTAAATAAAATTACGAAAACCGACGAGGCCGTATGAGCTTGATGCCTTTGCTTTTCCGACAAAAAAATATTAGTCTAGGAATTTGCCGCGTTTTTGTTTTCTTCAAATACATAAACGTTAATTGGACCAATGTTTCGAATGTTAACTTTTACTTTTAATTGTCATTATTTTTAATAAATGCTTATCTCATATTATTATTGTGTTATTTTTTTCGCAAATGGTACGAAAAGTAGAGTATTTTCCTCGGTGATAAAGCTGTCTTAGTCTTGGGTGAACTTAAATCCCTCGCTACACTCAGGACTCGTCTTAAATCCCTCGCTTCGCTCGTGATTTAAGTTTTTAACACCCTCGCTACGCTCGGGAGTAAACCTCGAGTCCTTCGTTACGCTCGCGATTTAAATCGTCACCCACGACAGAAGACACTGCTTTATCCCCTTGGTTAATAATCTACTATAATTTATCAAATGTTTTTCTCTCACAGGAAAGTGAACCCCCAAATGGTAACGTTACGGCAGAAGGCGGCTGAAATACTAGAGTCGTCGAGCGTCGAGTCTAACGATATCAAGTTCTACATTTCTAAGCAATGGATCAACAAGTGAGTGGAGGGATTCATTAAATTATTTGTGTAAATAATAATAATTATGTTTTTATAAGCGCCATCGGACGCATTCTGCTTGATACTTGCAGTCAGTCCGAGCTAGTGATTAAAACCGATACTCAGTTTCAGTTTCACGACTTTAACTAAACGTTAATAACGCAATGAATGTTGAACTGTCAAAATGAAAGCCATTCTTACTTGTAGCGCGTTACGCAAGTACACCTCTGGTACAGACGCCAGCACAAAAAGCTACTACAATCTGTAAAATTTCTTGAATGGGTATTCAACTTCATCGCTATAATATAAGGTTTAAGATTGATTGGAAAAATTTGACAGTTTCGGGTAGTTTGATGTGCTGGCGTCTGTATTTCCAAGGTAATTGGTCCCGCTAGGAATGTTTTTTTATTTTATTTATGGAATATCACAATTGTTGATACTTTATTCACATTACAATCTAGCCTATTAGCTAATAAGTAATTTAAATATAACTTAAACTGCTTAGTAACTTTTTAACTAAGAAATCGTCCTTAAACGTCTTTCTTATTCTCTGTAAGGGGAAGACACTTGATTCACGTGTTCTTTATAAAAGTTATCCCTTTCACAACAGTTTAAGTTCAGTTACACTGCACTAAACTAACTCGCACTCACACACTCTAAGCAGTTTTGCATCCAGGATCACGCCGAGATACTTAGCAATATTCGCGTATGGTGTTTATTAGTTATTCACGAATACCGGGAAGTATTGTGGCTTTTTATTCGTGAAGTCAATGTGGATACACTTACTTTCATAAAGTTTGATACGCTATGATGGCGTCCACTCCTAAACAGGATTTACAAACTTGAACCCTTGCCGCCATGATAGCTGTATCGTCAGCAAATGTTACAATGACACCATTTTCTAGCTCAAGAATATCACAGGTGTATAATAGATATAGGACCAGGCCTAGTACACTTCCTTCTGGTACTCCAGCTTTTATCTGCCTAGGGTTTTAATAGGCATTTCCTTGTCTTATTCAAAAAAATCTGATATATAAGACTCTATGAAATCTGAAAACTGTTGAGGCAGCATTGGTCTTTACTTATTACTTATAAATGAGGCCGTCGTGCCATACTTTATCGAAAGCCTGTGCAACATCAAGGGAAAACAGTGGAGCTCACCTTCTGCTCTTCCAGTTAGTGTCTTTTCAATAATATTAGTGATTCTGTGTCTTGATTAAGCGTAGAGTGTTGTTCTCTAAATCCGAACTGGTAATCGGGAAATATGACAAAGTGTTTTACCCGAATGCGCAACCCATAGGAGGGTAATGTGTTGATCACCCTATGTACATTTATGTATATGTATAACCAAATGCGTGTGCAGATTGTGATGACCTTGACAGGCATGACAGTAATAAAAATTCATAAAGCCATGTTGTGAAAAACAAAGTAATAAATGTCGACGAACTATGTCAAATTGGGTATCATTGCATAGGTCTTTGATAAAACACACACACAAGCTGTTTTAAATTTAAGAAAAACACCTTAATTGCCTTCAACTACATGAGATTGCTTACTCTCTTTTATCATTTACTAGCTTTTGCCAGCGGCTTTGCTCGCGTGGAGGTCGCAAAATATCCCGTGGGAACGTACTACCGGGATAAAAAGTTATAAACTAACTGTTCCAAATTTCATTCAAATCCGTTTAGTTGTTTCGCGTGAAAGAGTAACAAACATCCATACATACAAACTTTCGCATTTATAATATTAGTAGGATTAGTAATTGAAATATGCCTCTGTAAAATAATCTTGATACTTGTTTTTTTTAATAATCAGCCTATATTGTTGCTGCTAGGACACAGGCTTCCTCTCAGTGAAAGGGAAAGGGCCATAATCTACCACGCGGGCCCAGTACGGGTTAGTAAATGTCACGTCTTCGAATATTTATCACTTATCTTGTACTTATTAGGTTTAATACGTGGGCGGAACCGGGCCCTATCGACAATAGTGACTTCGTGTGCTGGCACGGCGGCGTGCGGCCTGACCGCGCGCCTCACCTGCATCTACTGGCCGCTCTCGTGCCTCAGCCTCTATGGGAGTTCCTGTATCTGCAGTGAGTATATGTCTAAATGCAGGGCCACCCAACGAACCTATATTGACAGGTACCGGATCACTGTCCGCCAATAACGCGCCTTCTGACGGGGACAACACTTAACGCGGGTCGGTGTATCCGCAGTAGAGCGCCTCATAGGCCACTGTTACGTGCAGGACTTCCGTCGTTGTCGCTCTGGGTCGCCATCCTACACTGATGTTCCATTCAAGTCTTTAAAGAATTCGTTTCCGAGCCCATAGCTTAACGTGGTGTGAATTTGTTAAATTCTGCTCGCACTAGTGTAGGTTTACAATTAACAATCACCTGCACTATCCCTTACCCTACGTTTGCTCGGACGGAAATATATTGCGCCGCGATTTTATCGCGCACTGGATTTTTAACTCTCGGTGCTAGGCCGAGCATCAAGAATCAGAATCGAACAGGGTGTTTTTAAATCTTAGCTCTAAACAGTGCTATAATAACTGGTGCGCGAAAATAATCACCGTGCGATTAACACGCCCGTTCGGAGCTGGGGTTAGTCGACTCCTTACGACACCCTGCACCCTACTCTTTTACTGTTTATTTTTTTTATAGTCTAAATGACGACAACAGCTTGAGCCTTAATATCAGACTAACATTCACAGCGCAACAGAAACTTATCGTGATCGTATCATTCTGCGCCGAAAAGAGATGAATACGTTTACCTATAGTCATATCTTGCTTCGGCACAAAACAATGTGGTTACAAACTTGTTTCCTAAAAGCAGTGGTGTCGGTGTTTTCCAGCTTCGGCGGCGGGCCGGCCGTGTCGCACGTGCACGAGTGCGGCGTGTGCGCGCGCGCGGCACAGCGTCTGCGCACACGCCGAGCACGGGAACTCGCCGCCTTCTGCGACCTGCACGCTAGCTTCCAGGTAAACCTATTACAGGCACTTTTGAATTGGCTTTTGTTGGTGGTGAGTCAGAAAAATGAAGCTAGTTGCCCATTCCAAAGCGAAGGTACCTATGGACTGCCAGGGTCGTGAGATTTTGAAAGAGATACCGTGGCCCTGGCATATGGGCAACTGAACACGGGTGGGTTTTAGTCAGTAAACGTCTGACACGCCCTTTCGCTCCACTCAGAGCGGGAGACGACATTTAATGGTTTCCCACCCACAAAAAAAATGGTGAGTCAGAAAAATGAAGCTAGTTGCCCATTCCCAAGGATAATGGAGAAAAACGGGCAAGAAACTTCCTGGACTCTCTTTTCAATCAATAATTTTGTTAAAAAATGTTGATTACATCATTTGTTGAAATTATCAATATGAGAACGATGTAAAAATACGTGCACATTAAAAGCGTCCACGATCAAACAAAAAGGGTACGTGTGCTCATTAGTTGCTTTGATCATCTGTTTTGATATTGATATAACTTTTCTATACAAGGTGTTTGGTCCATGGACCGACAAAAGCTTTTTAGGGGATTTAGACTCCTAAGTATCGCAATGTAATTCATAGTTTTTTTTTTTATCGTATCTCGATTACACTTATCATAATTGACATACAATTTATATTTTTTGGTGAGTTCTATTTGCACCAAATAACTTTTATTGCATTTTCGAATGTATGATTATTGATTACTCTAAATAAAACATACATTCTTAGCATAAATTGCAAAAAAATACTTGACGAGTTTTAAAACTGTTAAAAAACAATTAATCTATGAAAAACAACGACACTTAGGTGTCTATAGTCTGCGCCAGATGTGAAAAAAATAAAAGTCGTTGACACCTGACTACCAATGTATTCAAATTACCATTTTGACCGTGCTAGCGACACTTTCTTTACATTTTTTCGTATCGTTTTGAAATATTTGAATACATTGGAAGGTGGGTGTCAACCAACGACTTTTATTTTTTCACATCTGGCACAGACTAACACTATAAGTGACACTTAGGAAATGGTGTCTATGGGTGAAAGACAGCATATGGCCCACCCAATCCTCCAAAAAGATTTTTCGGTCTATGCGCCAAACACCTTGTATACAATTTCGTTTAACCATTCGACCATCTGAATCATATATTATAATATATTTTGTATAATTATTCACATTTTTCATTGTTGTTCTTATACACGCCTGCATGGTCGTCCATGGATGTGGACTGGATTGAATGTCACCTGTGCCGCTTATTACTTGCTCATTCAGATACATCTCTGCCTAACCTTTCTGGGAACACAGGTGTGATGTTATACATTATTATGTTAATGTGTGAGGCAGTTTGTGTATGGGTATGTCTGTGTGTGAGAAAGAGAGAGAGAGATAGGGTGTGCGTGTGTGTGTGTGTGTGTGGGTGTGAGGCTATGTGTATGTGAGGGAAAGAGAGAGGGTGTGTGTGTGTGTGTGGGGGTGTGTGAGTCTATGCGAGAGAGTGAGAGAGCGTGTGTGTGTCTGTGTTATTGTGTTGTATAAATTACTCATTATTAACTTTTACTCGCGACTTCGCACGTATGTAATTCAGAAGTTATCCCATGGAAAAGTTCTTCCGGAATAAAAAGTATCCAATGTCATAGGTCATTTTAAGAGATCTTTTAAAGGAAACTATTTCGTAATACATTGTTTTCATATAACTATTGATTTAAGCTGCACACGCCAGATTCTTTTTGACGTCTTCAACACTCATGTCATATTTTAGCTAATTTACACAAAATCTTGATGAATTATACATCTAATTAAACCTTCATCCATTGGTGAAAACCGTATGGAAATCTGTTCGATAATTTTCGAGTTTATCGCAGAATTTGTTTTATGTTACACTAGCTTTTGCCAGGGGCTTCGCTCGCGTATTATACTTATAAACCTTCCAATTAAATCACTCTGTCTATTGATGAAAACCGCACTGACATCCGTTGCATAGTCATATTTTAAAAGATCTAAGCGTAAATACACGGGAACGACTTGTTATATACTATGTAAAGATAAAATGACTATGCAAAGATATGTGGAGAAGAGAAGGAGAAGAAGAGAGATATGTAATCAACTAAAGCGCGTTTCGTTTGCATCATGATGATGATGATGAAAGATAAAATGACTATGCTAAGATATGTGGAGAAGAGAAAGAGAAGAAGAGATATAGGTAATCAACTAAAGCGCGTTTCGTTTGCATCATGATGATGATGATGATGATGAAAGATAAAATGACTATGCAAAGATATGTGGAGAAGAGAAGGAGAAGAAGAGAGATATGTAATCAACTAAAGCGCGTTTCGTTTGCATCATGATGATGATGATGAAAGATAAAATGACTATGCTAAGATATGTGGAGAAGAGAAAGAGAAGAAGAGATATAGGTAATCAACTAAAGCGCGTTTCGTTTGCATCATGATGATGATGATGATGAAAGATAAAATGACTATGCAAAGATATGTGGAGAAGAGAAGGAGAAGAAGAGAGATATGTAATCAACTAAAGCGCGTTTCGTTTGCATCATGATGATGATGATGAAAGATAAAATGACTATGCTAAGATATGTGGAGAAGAGAAAGAGAAGAAGAGATATAGGTAATCAACTAAAGCGCGTTTCGTTTGCATCATGATGATGATGATGATGAAAGATAAAATGACTATGCTAAGATATGTGGAGAAGAGAAAGAGAAGAAGAGATATAGGTAATCAACTAAAGCGCGTTTCGTTTGCATCATGATGATGATGATGAAAGATAAAATGACTATGCAAAGATATATGGAGAAGAGAAAGAGAAGAAGAGATATAGGTAATCAACTAATGCGCGTTTCGTTTGATACATCGACATTGTTTATGTGTTGTTCTATGATACCACCTGCCGTCATCTCTCATCCATCATAAGAGGCAAAAAATTAAACTTTAAGAATGGAAGGAATTATGCTCATATTATTCTTAGTAGAGACGTCTAAAAATACATTTCCAGTATAAACTGATCTCACGTTGCATGGTGTTTCCGTATAATGAGAGGTCAGCTTAAACTGGAAATTTATAGCATGAAGTGTAGCCATGTGTACGTACCAAAGTCAGAGAAGAGTGATCGCTTTTTCCTTTTTTTTTTTTGCTACCATTTAACCAACCTCCAACCCACAGGAACAAGAACGACCCCACGCAATCTACGGTATCAGCATGCACTGGTTTCGGCAGTGGCAGGCCTTCGTACGAAACAAGACACAACAGCCGCCTCCGCCCGTCGACAACTCTGGAATCGTCAGCAAACAGGTATCCCTAATTCACTGTATTTCTGCCAATTCTCGTAATTAAAAACTTTAAAAATCTAGTCGCAGTCTCATCTCGGCGACAAGCAAATGCCAAAAACATATTAAAACTCGAGGTATTTTTGACATATTGAGACTGAGATCGGAATGTGAACGTTCATTTAATTACAAGAAGTGGCCCTCAGACTATGATCGTTCTTTTAATTCCGAGAATTGCCCATCTGGTCATTTTTGAAACGAAACAGAAGGGTTTGGAAAGAACAAGGGAACCCCTTACCCAGTGTTTTAAAAGGCCATAAAGGAATAAAGCAAAAGAGAATGAGCCATATTCCGCTTAAAAAATATTGAACAGAAGTATCATTACCAGCATAGCTATTCAAAACCTTTTGATACACTTCCGTGCTAAATCAAGCAGCAATCAATGTTATCAATCCTTTAAAGGCTGTTCAAAAATCCTAAACTTGAAAATTTGGTCAGTTTAAAAGCAAGAAGACCAACATTCTTCCGACTGCTATTTGCAGTGGGGGGCAACGCAAATCTATATCTATACTTATAATAAAACTGTAGAGAGGTCAATTCTGTACATTGAAAATACATTCAAAATTAATATTGGAGGATGAATGGTGATCGATACTGATGCCAAAAATGCAATCAGTAAATTTTTTGTCTGTCTGTCTGTCTGTCCGTCTGTCTGTATGTGCACGCTTGGGTCAAAAACTATTGAAGGGATTTTAACCAAACTTGGTAAGATTGTAGTCCATATTCCTGGGCAGGTTATAGGCTATATAATTTAACGCTAAGATACATAGGAGCCGAGCAGTGACGATAAATTTGAAGCAAGTCAGATGAAAATGCGCTTTCGAGCTCTTATCCTCGCAAAATTAACCTGGATTAACACATAGGCTACTTTTTATCCCGGTAGTACGTTCACGCGGGATATTTTCCGACTTCCACGCGGGCGAAGCCGCTGGCAAAAGCTAGTAAGTAAATAAAATTTATGCGGCCTACACAAATGACCTTTTTTGGTATTGTTTGTTGAATCGTTGAGCTCCTAAAGTTCTCGATTAGTAACAAATGCGTGCACCGATTGGACAGGTCCACTCAATCTGTGTGGTTCTTTTCTCAAAAGACCATTTCAGACACCTATCTACATGGTTTTCAGATGATGTGACCAAGGTCTTAATCTTTTTTTTCTGTTTGGGAAATCATCAAATGACGTCTCCCGCGGTAGGGCGTGTCAGACTTTAACTGACTAAAACCCACCTGTGTTCCTTCATTTGCCTGTGCCAACGCTACGATAACTCTTTCAAAGAAATCTGCAACCCTGGTAGGATTATATTTATTTACTAGCGACAATCGCCAAACGATTATGTCTAGACTTTAAAAGAGACTGTGACCTCTGAGTTTGTTTCGGCCTTTCTTCTCGGGAGTAGTCAGATGGGAAAAGCCGACCTCATCTAGTTTTAAAATTTGATTGATGTGTAAAAGCGTTGCTACAAACCTACTTACAGAAATAAAATCATTCATCCTTCAAGGACTTCTAGTTCTATCATATCAACAAGAGCTAAATTTTAGGAATTTTTCAAAATATAGCTTGCATCAAATTCTCATTACATGTTCTTAATATGCCAATATACAATTCCAGGAAATCGACGGCACCACAGTCCTCACGATCAAACCAGGCTCCGACCACGCACAGCTCAGCGAGGAACTGTGGCGGTTCTTCACCGGCATCTACGGCGGAGGGCCCGAAGTGCGCCTCAAGTCGCCCACCAACACCGCGCCCGTCACTCTCACAGACAAGGACAAGACACTCGACGCGCGCCGCCTGTCCCGCAAATACTCCGAGTCGGACAAGGAGGAGTACTGCACCAAATCCACCTCAGAAATGAACATCCGAGACAGTATACACGGCGAACTGCAGAAGAACCAATCCCTCCAAAACATCAACCGACGGTACAAAGTGAAATCAGCCGCGGAATCCGACGAAGATGTCACGTACAGGCGGACGAGCTTCCAGTACAAGCGGACCGAGACCAACGGGAACTACCAGGACTCGGACGACGACGACATGGACGTGAGCCCGCCACACAACTCTGTGTACGTGAACACAGTGCGCATGGAGAATGGCGTCGACAGTTCCGACCACGACGCCAACGACAACCCCGTGCTACACAAGAAAAACGCTGACAAACTTACCGACACCGATCTACCAAATCTAGATAGTATATCGCTTAAAAGTAAACCCTCTAAAAGCGGTAAAGTGAGAAAAATTAAAAGACGGACAGTGAAATGATTATTTCTCGCTTGCCAGTTTGTTCACAGGCTGAGGCGACGGGTCGCGTCAGCACGCAAAGACTACGTTTAGAAACGTTTGATAGAACATTCCTTTTTTTTTCGGTGACTGGTGTTTAAAATACGTGCATTTAAAGGTTGGACGAACCTTAAATCTGGGACTCTTTGGTCTCTATCTGTTTCGTAAAAACGATATTTTTCTAAAGCATTATAATATTTAAATCTGCGGCCTCCGCGCCCGGCTATCGGGAGGGTGTTAGTATTTTTAGTACAATTTTAATTTAGTTCAAATTCAGGTATAGAAAAATTAGATACTTGAATAAGAATGATGTTATATATGGAATAATCATCGAACTTGTATATTTACAATAATGAATGTATAATCTGTGTAAAATTCAATTGAAGTTAACCATAACACCTGTAAGTGTATAGAAATTTCGTGTTTATAGATAGACTAATATCCTGACTGCATTTCTTGCGTTTCCTCTTGTTTACCGTGGATTAGGTATTTATTTTGTTATTTCTGGTTCTAAGTCTATGTGTTATTTGTTAAAGAGTTGATCAGCAATAAAATATATTTCATCGATATTGGCTGCATACTTTTGTTTTATTATTTTGAGGTTATACTGCCATTCAATTATATGTATAAGCAAATTCTTGGTTTCAGTGTAGTATCGTATGTATAGACTAAATTCTGTCGCATCGACGCGCCGCGAAATTTCAATCGTCTATGAGAAATCGCCAAAAACAAGACATTGAAAGGTCGTTGGCCCGCGAAGTAGCGACGTCATTGATAAATAATTATCCGCGTAACTACGTAGAGTTGACGCGCGCATAGTTTTCCTTATTTCCTCTGGATGGTAAATAATATCCGTTTAATACCGACAATTGAGTAATAATTTCTTGTCATAAATGTGCGTAAAATCAGACTAATGATACAATGACAGGATGATTTATTGCTAACAAGTGTTTAGCGTCAATATATATTCTTATTATATTGTCCACCATTATTTTTTCTATATTTTAAAATAACTGTCGAAAGTAATTGTGATTGGTGAGAATGATAATAAAAATATCTTTGCTCCGGAAACATAACTTAAAAAAAAACCATAGAAAACAGACAATTCTGAAAAAAAAAATCGGTGGGCGGGAAAACAAAACAAAATGGATGTTCCAAATATTTATTACAATGAAGACCATTACATCATTTACATCATGTTATTATAAACCAGGTACAATGTTTATAATTTATTATCATTAATCCTGAGAGGAAAATTGTTTGAGTTAGTAGATACTGTCAATATACGGCTTTGTTAGCTGAAAATCAAGATTTACATTATTTAGAACCGAAAAGGGGTTTAAAGCAGAAAATACGCCAGCAAAGTATTGATCACTAGTTTTGTCGATTTCGCAGTTGACCGTCAAAATTGGAATAGTGTCAAGAATTTGAACTAAGTACAAAATATTCTAGGATCGTTTTTAGGGTTCCGTAACCAAAGGCTGACAACGGAACCCCATTACTTAGGCTCCGCTGTCCGTCTGTCTGTCAGCGGGCGTATCTCATGAACATAGGTAGACAGTTGAAATTTTCACAGCTATAAAGTTCAAAATTTAAGGGACTACAAGAAACATATGTTTTTTTTTAATGTAATATGTAGTGTTCCATATTGTAAATCTTAATTTTCAACATAATATTTTAAATCTGAAACGTTAAATTCTTTTTTA
This sequence comes from Aporophyla lueneburgensis, assembly GCA_932294355.1. NCBI lineage: Eukaryota > Metazoa > Arthropoda > Insecta > Lepidoptera > Noctuidae > Aporophyla > Aporophyla lueneburgensis. The sequence goes on from OW028735.1 coordinate 18,976,899, forward strand.
AACATTCATTATGTATTACTCCATAAAAGCGTAACAAAAATAGATCATTTCTATTAAAATATCATATCTTTCTAAAAATATTTTTTCCATTTTAAATCAAGAAATCTTCTACTTACATTTTTTTTTCATTTATTATAAGGCCCCTATGTATTTACCAAAATTACGTATATCGTATATCTATTGATCATTTTTTTATTAATTTTATTTTTGCTACGAGTAAGAGAATACTACTAGAAAAATTGTTTTGTGCTGCTTTTACCACCTTTTGAGGTGTTTACAGGTAAAAATTTAAGATAACATGCTACTGCAAGATTCTCATGCAATTATAGAACATCTTTCAGCGAAAAAATATATTTCAAAATGCAGTTTTAATAAAGGCATTGTAAATTAAATTCAACATGATTTAAAAACAATATTATTCTATCACTCACAGCAGCTTCGTTGCTGTTACCAAAACTTACATAGAGAAATTAAAAAAATATTCGAAACTTTACAGATGTAAGCACAAAATAAAAAATATGATAATAATTATGTATTTGGTATTACACAACATAATTTCATTTTTACAAAAATATAAATACAAATGAGTTAAACTCATAAAAGATAAAAACTATAAAAACTGGGGGTACATGAAAAAGTTAACAATTATGCATAGATATTCCCCAATTAAAATAAAAAGGTAAACACTTATAGTGTCGCCAAAACAGATAGATTTTATCGTCAAATGACATCTGTTAACCATAAAATGTTAAATAAATAAATACAGGTAATGAACTTTAATATTAAATATTCAAGTTACATGACAACAAAAACGGCCGTACATGGTAGTCTTTGATATGTTAACTATTTTAATAATTATTTTACAATCTAAAAAAAAACTTTATAAAAATATATTGCATTGTGTCGTTGTATATTTATGTATCAATAATAAAATATGAGGAAAAAGTATAAGCGCCGATTTCATCCAATTAGGGCCTAGTGGCCTTATCATGGAAATTAAATAGTCATTTGTTTCTTTGTTTGAACGTAAATTAGACGTTTTTATACAACTTATATGATAAAGCTTTTTTTCTCTCAGTGTTATCCTGTTATGACAAATGTCAGTGTATTGATAGGTATATTTAGATGAAACCGGTCGTTATTCATACACTACGTGTAACGTTTTGTACTTAGTAGTTTGCACCAATTGCTGTAAAACTATTGTAAATCGTCAGATAGGTAAATATCACTCAGTATAACTGCCTATTTGAGAATATAATGTACTGCTATTGTATATGACTAGTGGTATAAGGGCATAGACTGATTCCGGGAAATCGGTTTGTGGTATGGCTTTAGATAAGAAGTGATAGGAACAGAGAAAAAAGTTAAAAAAATACTTATCACATACCTTCATGTATGTGCTTACTTTTAAAATTAATAAAAGCTGGATATTACGCTTGTGACATTCAGAAATTGGATCTCAGACGGAATTGCAGTTACACAAAACGAAATTAATTAAATAATAGGTAACACAAGAGAACATAATTCTAAGATAAAGCTCTACAAACAATTGAAACCAACAAACCGATTGATATTCAGTCTACAACCTCGGGAAGGATTTAGCAAAAATATTTCCAACAAATACATACAACAGTCTAAAAAACTTAAACATTATCAGTTTCAAATAAATTGTATTTATAAAAAACATTTTTGCGGAAATCTTTTCTGATATCTGCATAAAGGAAATATGTATAGTCATCGATATACAACATATATGATTTCTTATTTTTACTTATACCAAATGTGCGATAGGAAAGGTCCTAACATTATTATAGATAAACTTTTTTTTATTTTTATTTTTTTCTTGCATTAGCTTTAAAATTCCAGATCTTCCGATTGTAAACTTTGTATTAACTCGATCCGAATACTATCCAACATTGAACTCAAAGGCCACTCTTAAAGAGCACAATAAAATAAAAAGCGAAATTAATAATAATCATACATATTTAAATTGTATATCAATAAAGATTTCGATATGCAGCACACACTTATACATTAAATTAAGACCAGGTGTTAACTGATTCAACAAGCCCTGTGGTCGTGTATTTCTCAAATAGAAAAAAAAAACTAATTTTCTCACTAACCTAACATAGTACAATTAAATTTCTAGAAAAGAATAAGTTGCATTTGAGGTAGATTAAATTTTTTACAGTCCTATTAACCTAATAGATTAGAATTATTCACATAATATTCTACATATCAAGCGTGTACATGAACTCACCATATGCTCTCCTTGCATTACTAGACGCCGAACATTGACCATTATTATTAAAACCTTTACATTACCGAAAAATGATTAAACTTAAATATACTTTAATATGTTATGTGTCAGGAATGAAACTTTCTTTCAAAATACATAGGGCGCTGCCGAAACTTGGGCAAAAGTTATCGCCTTTAGGCAGAAAAGACAACTAATTGCTTAAATACTATCCCAATTTTTTTTGTTGGCTTCTTCAGATAGGCGCGACGCGACTCTTGTAGAACAATTTCCATTAAGGTTTTTATAGTAATTCTTCTACAAGAGTTGCGTCGCGCCTGTTTGCGGAAGCCTTAATGTCGTTGAAAGCTCGGAAAAAAGGAATAGTCCGTAATAGGGTAGTCGTTTATTTCTTTTCCTTACCAGAATAAGGTTTTTAAACAATTGTGGGTTTACAATTTCTAAATGCTACAAAGTAAATTGCTGATTACAACATCAACACCACAAAGACATGAAACTTTAACGATTTAAGTTTTGACTAATATTATTATAATGATGCTCCAATCTCGCAGCGCTCTAAAACTAACTGAAATGAACAGCGCACGTGCACAACTCGCGATAAGACAGCGACAAAAGACGTTAAAACCTCATTAAATAACCGAAATCAATTAATATTATTGTAAAAGTCATCAGGATGTAGACCATGAGGATGTGGGAATCAATTAAGTAGCTCTGCGCTATATTTATGGACAAATCATTGTTCAAAATGGAAATCTACTTGGAGATTGTATGGACGCAATTCTAAATTAGTTAGTAGATGAAATTGCAGACAAGGTGTCGGCAAGATCTTGCTGAAACCATGTTTGAAGGCTTCTTTCTTTCAGGTATGCTTTGACCAAGATGCGCGGCGAAAATAGTCCGAATGTCTTGGATTAGCAGCGCGAAGATTTAGCTCTACTATTAAGGCCATTGCTGAAACCATGTCTGAAGGCTTCTTTCTTTCAGGTATGCTTTGACCAAGATGCGCGGCGAAAATAGTCCGAATGTCTTGGATTAGCAGCGCGAAGATTTAGCTCTACTATTAAGGCCATTGCTGAAACCATGTCTGAAGGCTTCTTTCTTTCAGGTATGCTTTGACCAAGATGCGCGGCGAAAATAGTCCGAATGTCTTGGATTAGCAGCGCGAAGATTTAGCTCTACTATTAAGGCCATTGCTGAAACCATGTCTGAAGGCTTCTTTCTTTCAGGTATGCTTTGACCAAGATGCGCGGCGAAAATAGTCCGAATGTCTTGGATTAGCAGCGCGAAGATTTAGCTCTACTATTAAGGCCATTGCTGAAACCATGTCTGAAGGCTTCTTTCTTTCAGGTATGCTTTGACCAAGATGCGCGGCGAAAATAGTCCGAATGTCTTGGATTAGCAGCGCGAAGATTTAGCTCTACTATTAAGGCCATACTACCCAATAACTATACATTTGCATCGTTGGGAAAGCGCTGAAAATAAATCCAAGCCAAGAAATGAGTATGAAACTCTCTTCGGAAGCAGTCATTGGAAATTTAGGTTGTTCTAAAGAATGAATATCCAAGTTGGAGATGAAAAGAGAACTGTCTTGCGAGTTGTACATGCGCCGAGCATGCTTAAACGTTTGTTTGAAAATGCAAGGCACCTAATCCAAGCTATAATATCCTTCCAATTCGCACCCGAACAAGTTCTTTAAATTCACGCTATTATAACATCAACCATCTGACACTTACACATCACTAAACGAATTACATAATTTGGCTCATTATTCTAAAACGTATGCCAAGAAAATTGCTCCTCTGAAGTAACAAGTTGCGAAAATTATTTTTGTATGAAAATAAAAAATTATTACGGTCAAAATAATGAAATTTTGGCATATCTATCGTCGTTAACGGCAGATCGAATGAAAGATCCAAAGTATGAATTTTAGTTCCTGCACACGCGAGTCTAACGAGCAAATGAAATCCGTATTTTGATCACGATCTCAGTAACGAACGTCGACTTCACCTATCCACAATCCTATCACTTTTGGCACATTTTAGTTATAATGAAAATGATAACGCTGTAAATTACCTACGAACACGAATTCGGCTACTTTGCTCATCAGACACACACCCAATTTGTTTCGTTTATATTATTCTATAGGAAGCACGAGTGCCTCTGAGGTATATTGATCATTTTTATTGCATTTTGTTTCTAGCTCAAGTCTGAGTTGTAAGGACTTCGATATCATTCTTTACAGTAGAATGAAATGGAACCCTAATACCATACATTATAAAGCCTTCAATTGTATAACTCTGTTATGAACACTTAGCACTTACACTTAAGGATGATATATCAATCTAGTTACCGACAGATCTGATGTTAATCTACTCCGGCAGAATATTACATTCACTTTATTGATTGGAAAGGAATATGCTCTCTGTTGTATTACATTATCGCGTCGAAAGCAGCAAGCCTCTCTAAAACATATTATAATAGCTCACTGCTTCCAAGAGTCATACACCCTGCTGTATTCTGCTTACTACACTCGTATCGGGGCGGGCGTGAACGCAGCCCTGCTCGACTAAGCACTAACTGTATCCCACTTAACAGCTCACAGAGTTGGTCCCAATTATACTCCATAAACGTCATGTACGCTATAAATAAACAATACATAATTCCGAAAGTACATACACGACTAGATCACATATTCATGTAGAATTCGGAAGTAATTTTGGTATACCCGAGACGTACAAATATACAATTTGGCAATATAAACCGGAGGGCGCGCGCCCTTCAGCTTCCGTACCTAATGCTTACAAGGTGAAAATATTACAAGTCCATCGACAATATTACAAATTGGATTACTAACTGCACTCAAGACTATTTACAGCTTAGATCAACCTTACCTAGTGAGGTAGTTCGGTATTCACATAAGCTAAATGCAGGAATCTCACCCTTCACGACTTTCTGATGCCATCCACAGTCTAATGTAGAACAGTTGCTCCCTCCTTGGTTGACTTGAGTAGGACATTAAAGTGTCAATGGCATAGAGGTGTTTGGTGAGGCGAGGTTAGTGTGGCGGGGGCGGCGGCGGCGGGGGCTTAGGGCTCTGCGCCGTCTGGAAGGCCTGCGTAAACGCTGGCAGTCGTTGTTGGACTCTGCCTTCCTCGCCGGTGAATGTCGGCTCACTATCCTCTAACAGCCCTAGCATCTGGCTCGACAAACCTGAAGGGCCTTCGCCCGGATCCATCAACAGGGACTCCACATTCCCCGGATGGAGTAAGTGTGCTTCCATTGTGTCAGGCAGCTCCTGCGTCGTCAGAAAGGGCAAGTCGGACGGCGTCTGGGAGTATGGCGGAGCCACCATAAACATCAAAGGGAATTCACCTGGTAGTAGCGTACATCCTGGTGACCCCGGCTGCTCTAACTTTATATCTAAGGATTCCTCCAACTTTACTTCTATAGGCTCTACCTTTATACCAAGGTCTGGTGGAATTTCAACAATAATATCCGTGGAGGGTACCCTAGTTGGACCTCCCTCTGATGTACTCTCTTTGGGTGAGGGTGGTTTCCACATAGTAAAATCGGCATCTTCTATATCTCCAATTGGATACTCAGTGTATGTTTCTTCAAATGCAGATGCCTCAGGTGGGGGTTCGCTAGACGTACCCACAGCTGCTGACCTCCATGATTCATCAGGGTGTGCATTCTTTACATGCCGCACAAGATGGTCCTTACGTCCAAACTTTTGTGGACAGTAGGGACACAGGAAATCTCGTCTTCCCGTATGGACGACCAGATGACGCCGAACATCTTTAGCTGTGAAGAACTTTCGATCACAATAGTTACAAGTGAACTTCTTATCAGAATCATTTTTAACAGTGCGACTACCAGTATGGACTTTCAGATGATATATTATATCTTGCCGGGTGGTAAAATTCTTATCACATATCTTACACTGCAGGTTACCTTCCTCTGCAGAATGCAGGGCAGCATGCTTCCGGTAGCTCAAGAGGGATGTGTAGGATTTCCTGCAATCTGGCCTTTCACATGTATAAAGCTTTTTTACTGGATTGTGCACTCTGACATGGTTGGTGAGATGATCCTTACGATTGAAAGTCTTACCACAAACATTGCACGCAAAGGCTCGAGCCTCACTGTGTATTAAATTGTGTCGCACAAGCTTGAACTTGGAGTTGAAGCGCTTGTCGCACAGATCGCAGGAGAAAGGCAGCTCGCCAGTGTGTGAGAGGACATGTTGGCTGAGCTTGCCGGGGCTGGAAAAGCGTTTGTCGCAAGTGCCACAGACATGGCGCTTGGCGTGGTCCTTGCGCACGCGTGGCTCCCGGGGCTCGGGCAGCGACGGGCCAGGCGCGCTGCCCTCGCCCTCACGCGGCCGCCGCGGCAGCGTGGGGATACGCCGCGCCACTTTAACCGAACGAAACAACTGTTTGATGCCGCTGGGGCCAGACGCTCCGACCGTTACGTACTGCAGCTTCGTGGGCAGCTGCGATGCGGGCGGCGCTATGAACGTCTTCTGCGGGGCGGCCGGGCGTTCCCCGCTCGGCTCCTCTTTGAACTCGGAGCCACCCTCCTCGCCTTCCTTAGGGTTCGGTGGCGGGCTGGCCATCTCGCGCACATTTTTGACGCGCTTGCCCTATATCGCCGTTCGTTGATCCCGCGTCGTGCTCGTATCGGCTCCGCCGTGGCGCTGCCTCGTCGCGATGGCAGAAAACATTTCTGTCACATTGACGGTCTGGAAGCCCTTTTTCGTATTCGTGTCACATGGTTCTCGCGGAATTTCTCGTCTCCGCAGTCGATTTTCACACAGCGATGGGTTCCACCCGCGTCCCTAAAACACTTTTCGATTGAAAAAACTGGATGAAGAATGAAAAAGGATAGAAAAATTACTTTTTTCAAAGAAATACGTAGCGCTTGACATCGAAATCACGAAATGTCAAAATAATGAAATGAAGCCAAAAGCCATGTCAAAAAAAGTCCGCCGAATCGTCAGCTGTGGTCCATTGACCTACATCGAGTGCTTTCAGAATCACAAGTGTTTTAAATATTTTTAGCTTACAATAGTCGATTTGGCTAATATTATTAAGTAAAATATTTTGGTATCTACATGTGCTACAAAAAAGTAATAGTTAAGTCATGTTTGCAGCATTTCTTTCATTTCTTTTATCTTGTTTTATTCCAATTTCAATCGTAATATTATGCTTCAAAGTGACGGAATATCGAGGTCCCTGGAACGCAACAAGTTATTTTTTAGAAAACGGCTGTTTCGGAACTTTGTTTCAGTTTTATATAAAAATGTTTTACTTCAATTAAGCTGTACTATTGTATCAAGCGCGTTGTTGCAAGCGTCAGAGCCATTCTGCTAAGCACGGATTGCTGGGTGGAATCTTTAGGTTGACTTCCCAGATCGGGCAGTTTTATTGGGTTTTTGTTTTAATCGCCTAAAATCTTATAATCTGTTGAAAATAGGTTGGAATCATCATGCGTCCCATAGAGTTAGTTTTTGGTTTTGTTACTAGGTAACAACTTGTTTATAATTTTCTGTGTCAGTGTGATGTCTTAATAAAATACAATGATAATATTTAAAACCAACTGCGTGTTAACTCTGTCGTTTAGCTCCCTTTAGTACACCAATTTACAACAGGTTATGGGCCCAGGTACGTAGTCTAGTTGATACTAAATTTTAGGGACAGTTATATGTATTGAGAATAAAAAATGACGTCGCAAAATACGACGCAAATTTCCAAGTTGTCGGGGCAAGAAAACTACGCTACATGGTCTTTTTCTATGCAAATGCTCCTTATCGACAATGATCTGTGGGATTGTGTTCAAGATACGTTCAGTGCGACCTCAAATGAGTTGGTGAAGCGGGATGCTAGAGCAAGAGCCAAGATCTGCCTGATGCTTTCGGAAGGCATCTACCCCCTTGTGACGGAAGCAAAGACGGCACGAGAGACTTGGCTGGCACTAAAAAATGCCTATGCGGATGCTGGACTAATGCGCAGGCTTTCGTTGCTGCGAAAAATGTTTCGCATCAAGCTGGAATCGTACCCAAGTATGGAAGCCTACGTCACGGAAGTTCGAGCGATTCAGCAGCAGCTGCGAAGCATTGGTGCCGGACTTGACGATGAGTTTGTTGGAATAATAATGCTGGCGGGATTGACGGACAACTACAATCCGTTAGTAATGGCCATAGAGCATTCCCGCTCGACAATTACCTCAGAACTGGTTATATCAGCACTTCTGAAGGAGGGTCAACGTCAAGAGTCGAATGAAGCCCCAAGGGATGATTCGGCGCTAGCATCTAGCGCTGGTGGTAGTGGAGGAAGAGAACACACCAGAGAGATTGTTTGTCACTTCTGCAAACGGAAGGGCCATTTCAAGTGGCAATGCAAGCAGTTCAAGGCCAAGCAGCCGGATAAGAAGAAATCAAATGCGAATTCGGCCATGATGACCAGTGTGAACGCGAATTCAGACTTTTTGACCTTGTTGTCATCTGTTGGTAGCAGTGATAACTGGGTTTTGGATTCAGGAGCCACGTCCCACATGACACCGGTGAAATCCCTCTTGAACCCTACGAAATCTTGCTCCAAAACGATAACTTGCGCGAATAGCGAGAAAATTGTTTCGACTTCGCAAGGTTCTGTGGAGTTAAACCTGCGTCACGGGGAACGTGACACTGTAGTGAAGATGAATGATGTTCTTCACATTCCTGAACTAATTACCAATTTAATGTCTGTAGGAAAGTTTGCAGATGCAGGAAATATTATTGTTTTTGATAAAACCAAATGTAGTGTTTTTAACAATAATGTAAAAATAGATGGTAAGGCATTGTTTACCGCACCGCGCCAAAACGGACTTTATGTTATAGGTTCCGGTTGTAATCAGGCTACAGCTCTTTTAGGGGAAGACAATCAGGACAAGTTTGAATTATGGCACCGGAGATTGGGCCATTTGTCTCCCGCGCAAATGTACATTTTGAAAAGAATTGTCCAGGGCCTAGATTACGGCAAAAAGGGTGATGGAGCCCCTTGTGTTCCTTGTAGTCAAGGAAAGCAGTGCGTAAAAAAGTTTCCTAAACGGAAGAAGTCTTTTAGAGCCTCCGGCATGCTGGACTTAATACATAGCGACGTAGCTGGTCCAATAGATGTAGAGACTTGGGGAGGAAACAGATATCTCCTCCTGTTCATTGACGACTTCAGCCGAAAGGTTTTCGGTTACGTCATGAAGCAAAAGACTGAGGTGTTAGAGAAGTTCAAGGAGTTTAAGCGTCTGGTAGAGAACCAAACCGAAAGAAAAATTAAACGGTTTAGAAGCGATAATGGTACTGAGTATACCAATAAGGAGTTCCAGGCTTATTTGGCCAAATATGGAATTACGCATCAGACGAGCGTTACTCATACTCCTCAACAGAATGGAGTTGCGGAAAGGACGATCCGCACCATTACTGAAAAGGCGAGATGCATGCTCCATGACAGTAACCTAAGTAAACGGTACTGGGGAGAAGCGGTGGGGACTGCGATCTATTTGAAAAATCGCTCACCCACATTAGCAATCGCCGGGAAAGTTCCCGAAGAAGTTTGGACAAATCATGAGGTGGATCTTACCAATTTAAAAGTTTTTGGGTCCACAGCTCAGGTTTTGGTGAAAGATAATAGCCGAAGGAAATTCGACTCCAAGACCCGTGAGCTTGTCTTCGTTGGATACAGTGAAGTACAAAAGGGGTACAGATTTGTCAACCCGGTCAATCCGCGCCGCATAATAGTTGCTCGCGACGCCGTGTTTGACGAGCGGTCAAAAGTAATCAAGGAGATTAAACCCTCTGAGCGCAGTGTACAGGTTTCGAGGGAGAAACAAAGGCGAGAATATATAGAGGTACCAATTTTTACTGAGCCAGATACTGCTCAAGGCACTTCTAGGGCTGTGGCGCCTGAGGATGGCCCAAGCCAGAGTAACATGGTTATGTCACCAAGTTCATCGCCCACTAGTGCTGAAGAAGAGTTTCACGACTCTTTTGAAGAACCGTCAACAGAGCCGGTTCAAGCTGTAGAGGAGCCTGAGGAACGGCGTTATCCTCTAAGAAATAGAGTCAGAAGAATAGATGAAGACATGGTATACAACTTCCATGTCATGAATGCTACTGACCCGATTTCAGTTATGGACGCTATGGAGCGTTCTGATAAAGACCTGTGGATGAAGGCTATGAAGGAGGAATATGACTCTCTTATGGAGAATCAGACTTGGGAGCTCGTCGATCGTCCCAGAGACGCTAATGTCGTCAAAAATAAATGGATTTTTAAGTTGAAAATCGGGGCAGATGGAAAGGTTCAACGACATAAGGCTCGCCTTGTCGCCAAGGGGTACTCTCAAAAGTTTGGAGAAGATTATACCGAGACCTTTGCTCCTGTAGTCAAGCTTTCTTCCATTAGGCTTCTGCTGGGATTATCAGCAGAATTGGATTTAAATGTACACCATATTGACGTCACCACAGCATTTTTAAATGGTGATTTAGATGAGGATCTGTATATGGAGCAACCTGAATCTTTCATAAAGAAGGGAAATGAAAAGAAAGTATGCAAGCTGAAGAGAGCCATCTATGGCCTCAAACAAGCTGCACGTTGCTGGAACGTCAAAGTACATGATCACATCACTAAAAGTGGTTTTACAAGATCGAAGTATGATCCGTGCGTGTACATTAAAAGAGGGAAAGATAATACCGTGATTGCAATAGCACTTTATGTCGACGACTTCTATATTTTTGGAAGTTCAGTGGGGGACATAGAAAGAGTCAAAAAGACAATCGCCAAAGCGTTCAAAATTAAAGATTTAGGTGAGGCCAACGATTGTCTAGGGATCCATATCACGCGATCCAATGGGCAGATATCCCTATCACAGGCAAGCTTCGCCAAAAAGATTCTAGAAAAATATGGAATGCAAGACTGCAAGCCTGTAGCTTCTCCGATGGAATTGAATCTACGACTTGCAAAGGGGGAGAGGCGTGAGGATTTTTCTTTCCAAGAAGTAATAGGATCGCTCATGTATCTATCCTGCGGCACAAGGCCTGATTTGACATTTGCGGTCAGCTATTTGAGCCAGTTTAATACATGCTGGAATGAACAGCACATGACTGCGCTCAAGCGGGTGCTCAGGTACTTAAAGGGCACCGTGGACTATAAACTAGTCTATGAAAGAACAGGCAAACCCCTGGTTGCATACTCAGACGCCGATTGGGGAGCCAACGCCGATGGGCACTCATTTACCGGTTATGCCCTTATTTTCGGTAGAGGTGCTGTTTCCTGGCAAGCTCGCAAACAGCGATGCGTAGCCTTAAGCACAGCTGAGGCTGAATATATAGCCATCTGCGAAACCGCAAAAGAACTAGTCTGCGTTAAAGGCTTGTTAGAAGAGCTAGCTGGATTCAACGACTGCGTTACAGTGTTCAGCGACAGTCAGAGTGCAAGTAAATTAGTGTACTCTTCTACGATTGGTAGAAGGTCGAAGCACATCAACATACGCTATCATTTCATAAGAGAGTTGGCTGAAGCCGGTGTGATTCGTATAGAATATTGTGATACAAACCAGATGCCAGCTGACTGTCTTACTAAAAGCCTGGCTCGCATTAAGCTAAAGTATTGCATGGAGCGCATGGGGATTCAGTGGGGGTGTTGAAAATAGGTTGGAATCATCATGCGTCCCATAGAGTTAGTTTTTGGTTTTGTTACTAGGTAACAACTTGTTTATAATTTTCTGTGTCAGTGTGATGTCTTAATAAAATACAATGATAATATTTAAAACCAACTGCGTGTTAACTCTGTCGTTTAGCTCCCTTTAGTACACCAATTTACAACATAATCATACTGTACTGCGTACTATGTGATTCCACTTGATATGTGTTATGTTTATAAAAGCATGCGGAATGTTTATGCTACATAATGCGGTTTTCAGTGCTGGTTGAAAGAAATTACTAAAGAAGCTGCAAAGCAAATTACTCCATCAAAATTAAATTCCTATTATAGCTTTAATACGCTTTCTCATTAGCGGTGTAAGGTACCTAGTAGATGTTTTCAAACAGATGAAAAAAGTACAAAAAATGAGAACATGATTTGAATTTATTTATTTCGAAAGAAACTCGTATCCGATTCATAACTGAACTTAAAAAAAATTAGTTTCATTCATTTTTGATTCATTCCAGGGTTGGATTTTGTACTATAATTATAGTATTTATACTATAATTTCGACCTTTGTACTATATACTATCCACATCTAGGGATAGTACGCTAAAATACTATAATTTAAAGTTTGCTTCCGCATGCTTAGTTTTACGTCATAATTATGAATATTTCGACCGTGTGTGTATCCGAACGAATTCTGCTCTTGCGATGTTTTCTGTGTCGATGGCCGAAGATTCCTTATCTCGTTCCTTCCTTCCTTCATTCGAAATTTAATCAAAGTGGTAACAATCGCTTCCGTATTTTTTTGTAAAATAATTTTAGTATTTTAATTAGGTATGGAAAGTGGCAGTGATAGTCATGAAAATGACGATAGACCTGGACTCTGGAGTATCCACCCCAAGAAAAAACGTCTGAGTAGAGGCGATATGGTAGAAAAACAGAAACAAAAACAGTGAACCTTACCAAGACTAAGATACGAAACAAACTGGCAATACAATCCATAGACGATATTTTATTGTCTTGTGACGGTATCAAAAGCGGTAGCAAAAGTATACTGATTTTATTCGTATTGGGGATATGTTGATGAGGTTAAATGCCAAAGATGAAAATAGAACTAACAGTAATTATTTAAGAACTAATAAACTTAGAAGAGGAGTAAATTTTAACTTAATTGGTGTTGAGTTTAATGACTATTATGTTAAATTAAAAATAATGAAAGTGTACTATATTTTTTTATAAATACTATCCTTTTAAATTTTTTATGCTATCTTTTTCAACGTCCCTAAATCCAACCCTGATTCATTCACTCAGTTTGCTGTCAAATTGTCAATCATTCTCTGATTCTGATAACCTAACTTTCAGTTTTTATTTAATACATTTGGCAATTTTACGCCAATATAGCTGTTAAATACTTCTTTCATAAATTCTAGGAGCATATAACTTAACCAGGTAATGTATAACATATGCACAATCACTTTGTTGTGACGTCAAAGTTTGTTGGCATCCCCAAGATTCTTGTGTCCTTTACATTTATATTTGGTGGACTATTTTGCTGCAATAGTTTTGATGATTCTTTTAATAATAGAAATTTACATGGGACAATGCTAAATTGAATATTTATAAATGCAATATCAGTGTTGAGAGGTCATAATCTAATTTTAGAATATCAGTGTAAAGTTGTTGGATCCTCAAAGTATTAGTTTTTATTTATGCTTTATTAGGAAACATAAAGTTATTACTATTATTAAATAAATAGTAGTGTGTAAATAGTCTGTATTGTGTGTTTAGTGACCAGTTTATTATTATTTCTATACTCGACTCTTTCTACCTTTCGCTGTGTTCACTGTGCTTTATCCTAATCTTATGCAGACAGATAATGTATAGTAAGTACTTTTTATGGATGAGGTAGACACAATCATGTTTTTAGGACTTGTATGAATGTCACATCCAATGTTTGAAATTGTATGAATCCAAAGTGCAACATGCAGCACACAGATTGCTTCAATATTATCAAGCAAATGAATCACCAATTTAACTTGCTGATAATAATAATCTATATACAGAATATTTGATATAATATCCTATGATTACTAAAGTAATCATTGCCAATATTTACTAAACAGTAACAATATTATTTTTATTGTCATAATATATCCATTTTTCCAGTCCAGTCAATTGTCTGCAGGAATTAGGTAGAGAGACAAATCTATCACAGAGTACCGTAAAACCTGGCATCTTTGCCATTTTTTTAAGGTATCACAAATTCAAAGCCAATTTTCCAACAAGAAAAGTACCATCCAAGGCTAGACAACATTGTTATGTTTTGACATCATACTCTTCAGATTCGGTACATATAACTGATTTAAGAAAATTCCAACATAAAAAGACACAATAATCAAAAATAGAAAATGGCAAAGTTAACCTTACTGCGTAACTTTACCATCAGGTTTTATGTGAAAATAAAAACAGTTTATCATTAAAGAAGAAGGTACGTTTGCCCTTCATTTCATACACAACACCCAGAGTATAAATTGCGCCTTTTATAATGTTGCAAGAAATAATGTTTTCACTAGTGGTAAAGTTACACACCCATTATTTAATTTTTCATACAAATTTGAAATGTGTGTCAGGGTTGACAAAAATAAAAAAAACCTTGATTACTCTGATTGAATTTATTTTATTTCATATTTTTCGCGAACTAGTAACTGAAACCAACCCGCCTGCCAAGCGTGGCGATTATGGCAAAGCCCCCCAAATTGGGGGAGGCGTAAGTCCAGCAGTGGACGTCTTACGGCTAAAATGATGAATAATGATGATGAGTAACTGAAATATTTAAAGCTCACATTTAACATACTACTTACTTTAATTAGTTACAAAAATGTTTAAAAAAAAAACAGAAAAAATACGGCGACATTTAAAATGTCTTCTGAGTAGTTCTTATATGTCATTCTTCCTAATTTTCGTCTACACCGGCGGCGCTCCATTTTCTAAAAGAGACAATTTTATTACGATAAGGTGGCAACATAATAATATCTTTTTTTCGAAAACCCAGAGATAAATAATAATTATAAGAAGATAAATACAAATTATTGTTCATAAAGTGAAAATTAAAACCTATTCAAATAACCGACATCAGAGTAAAACAAAATATAGCCTATGAAACTCTTGCGATAAAGAATCAATTGACATTTCATTTACACAATTTGTCAAATGAGATCGACTTTACGATGGAACATCTATAAAAACATACATACTGTCAAGTATGGAACTACCCTACGTTTGCTTTACCGTAGTCGCGTAAAAATATTAAATCATAACTCATAAGTGACAACCCTAGGTTGTACTGAAACATGGTAAAGTAACCAACCTATGTTAGCATTACTAGTGTGGTAACTTTGCCAAGTCAGTTTTACGGGTAAATATTCAAACCTCAATGTTTAAAACGAAATATTACCAATCCTAATCATTACTATCATGTTATGACAAAAATGTGCATACTTACATTCACTATTTCACCAGATATCACCAAAAGTTCTGGGGCACTGATCGAGGCGGTTAAGTCACCGGCAAAATTCGGTGGTAAAATTAAATGTCAAAATTAGCTCCGCTAATAACATTTCGAAAGCAATGTTGTTAAGAAATTATTAAATTTTCTCCCAAAAAATGTTTTATCCTCAAAAAGGTTAAGTTGTCTGTGATAATCGTAATTTTGTACCTGTACGTCGCTGATGGCAAAGTTAACTTCTATTGGTAAAGTTGCCAGGTTCGACGGTAATTGTCTAAGAAAACAGCTTTCAAAGGAATTCCAAATATAATAGAATACTTACAGAAAAACTCTTTATATTATTTCAGCATTTATGATGTATCAAAGTCCACATACTTATGACCACTTCACATTTGATTTTACATCTATACTAATATACTAATAATATTATAAAGCTGAAGAGTTTGTTTGTTTGTTTGATTGAACGCGCTAATCTCAGGAACTACTGGTCCGAATTGAAAAATTCTTTTTGTGTTGGGTAGCCTATTTATCGAGGGAGGTTTATTCATCTAAACTAAATTACTCTCTAATATACATAAGTTGTAGTTGGTTATTATGCATGAACAACATTTTTATTACTATCAACTAGCTTCTGCCCGCGACTTCGTCCGCGTCAAATTTTTGCTCCCCTGACCCTTCCCGTCGCATCGATTTGCCTGCTAGTTTTCGTCCATTTTTCGTTGCTGCTCGCTCCTTTTGAGTTATAGTGAGTCAACCTTAAAAGATAGACATATGCTCTCGCGGACTTTTTTTTAGAACTTTTTAAAAGGAACAATTCCGTCATACATGATTTTTGCGTTACTTTAACCGTTTACGCAGCGCACGCAACGGAAACTCTCAAAAGGAATAAATCTTCCTCGTTTTTGCAACATTTTTCATTACTGCTCCGCTCCTCTTAGTTGCAGCGTGATGTTATATAGCCTATAGCCTCCCTTGATAAATAGGCTACTCAACACAAAAAGATTTTTCAAATCGGACCAGTAGTTCCTGAGATTAGCGCGTTCAATCAAACAAACAAACTCTTCAGCTTTATAATATTAGTATAGATAGAATAAATTGCTTCTAGTATTCTTGCTGTTGGTCCCGGCTGTCTTTCGTAGATCTTAGAGACAGTCGTTACGGGTCGTCAGAAGCCCGAAAGTCTGACAAGAAATTCTATCAAATTCTATCGTATTACCCAGTAACTGGGTTATGGAGGTGAGATAAGCAGTCGCTCCATGTAAAATACTAGTACTCAGCTGACTTTGACTTTGCATCCGGTTAGACTGGAAGCCGACCTCAACATAATTGAGAAAAGGCTTGGCAGATGATGATGATCTGGTATTGCTATTCAAATGATAAGGAACATTATGTAAAATTGTAATTTGGACATGTTGATTTCAGGAACATGTCTGAACAACAAGTGGCATCAGCACCGGCCTCCGCGGCTGCGTCGGCGACCAGTGTGGCCGAGGAGCAGCGCTCTGGCAGTACTGTGGGAGGCACCGGTTAGTAACACAACCCATAAACAGACGTACCGCGCCCGTCGTGGGCCTGTGCTGAGCTTGCCCATGGCTTTTTTGTTGGCTTTGGCATGGTTAGGTGACTTGAAAAAAAAAATTGTTTTGGGTAGCCAATATTTGAGGGAGATTATAGGCTATTTAACATCATGTCACGACCCTTAGGAGACGAGCAACAAAAAAGACGAAGACGCCATGGCTCGAGGGCCCAGGGAGTTTTGTAAAAATGCGGCTGTTATTGTATTTTATGATTTCTATACGAACGACGTCGCAGAGCACAAGCTAGTGTATTATTCACTTAAACCTGCCGGAAACAATTCTGTAACTAAAAGATGTTAAAACCGAATCTGTTGTATAGTTTAGAAAAAGAACGCCTTCCCAGTATGTGTATCATCAAAACGAGCATAATTGAAAAGGTTGTTGTTTTATCCACCATCCACAAGCTGAACGCACGGGAGTGAAAACGCTATAACATCGTACGAACATTGGCGCTCAAACCTTTCACAAAACTTGTTCTAGGAAATATGTGGTTTTGGAATAGCTGTACAAATTTACGGAAAACGTGTCATTTAACCCTTTATAAGGCAGAGAAAACTAGACATGGTATAGTAATTCTTAAATAAAAATTCTTAGTAAATTCTTAGTATGTTAATAATGACATTTTAAGTATTTTTTCAAATTGGGAATTTGATGGGATATTTGCGGAAATGTATGAAAAATAAAATAGTTTTCAACAGTACAGTTAAATAAAACAAATAATTTTATTGGTGGCATGTACAAAAAGGGTTAAAATCTCCATTACAGGCGCAACGGTTCTATGATGATCGTTTTACTTTTTCATTGTATAATATACTAGCTGACCCGGCAAATGTTGTTTTGCCATATAAATAATTTCCTAGGCGGGGATAACTAATTAAATGACGATTGATCAGTTTTCGACCGGAGAGGAAAAATGATTAAATTACTAAAATGGCTATTAAAAAATAAGGGTTGATCGTAGAAGGGTGAAAATTGAGGATTGTATGTATTTTTGTATGTTGTATCATAAAAAAATAGAAATTAAAAAATTTGTCTAAAAAATAAAATTTAGGGGTGGACTACCCCTAACATTTAGGGGGATGAAAAATAGATGTTGGCCGATTCTCATAGATACCGGATAAGCACAAAAAATTTCATCAAAATCTGTCAAGCCGTTTCGGAGGAGTATGGCAACGAAAACTGTGACACGAGAATTTTATATATTAGATTATGAATGACCAAAGTTTAGATCTACCTAATATTATATGCAAAATTGCTGTTTTTCAAACGTCTTAACTGTATTTGATTCTCAAAAAGTTTTTTTTTATTATCTTTGAAATCTACATAGATATAAACCACAAGGTACCTGTGTGTTCTAAATATCTGAAGGAATATTTGTTATAACGCCATATTCACGTACTAGCGTAATAAATATAGATAATCCTAATTACAAATTAATCATACAATGTATGAATGTATGATATGGTCGTCAGAGAGCAGTGGTGGCCCAGTGGTATTGGCCCACACTTACGAGTTGTAGGTCGTGGGTTCGAAACCAGGCAGGCGCTTTACTTTGTTAATAATTGCATCACTAGTACGTTCAAAACGGTGCAGGAAAACATCGTGAGGACACCGGCATGTAACATATACCAACCCGCACTGGGCCCACGTGGTAGATTATTTATTTAGGTAAAAACGATATTACATTGCATGTAACACTTATGAGTTAGTTATATAAAAAAACTTTTTAACAAAAAATTTAACCGCCGAAAAACTGAAAAGCATAAAATAACAAACCTTAAAATTATGAGTCGGCGCTTTGAGTGATTCATTGATTTCTCAGCGCCGACTCAAAATTTTAAGGTTTGTTATTTTCAGTGGCGTGCGGTCCATATAGGCAAAAAGACACTGCAGACCCTAGACTTAGATCTAGACTAGTTACTAATATTTCAATAATAAAGAAAATATGCTAAGTAATAAAATTATTCAAAAAGTTTAAACGCCTAATATAAATGAGAAGCAACGTTCATACGGTTCTATTAATGTACTCGCGACGCAAGCAGGCAGCGATCGAAAGTGTCTTCTTTTCATTCATAAATGTACGCATGTAGTGGTAATTTCTTCTACATTTTCGTGTCTGCACATTTCACACAGAAGCGAGCTAATAAAGCGAACTCCTGCGGCAGGCTATCCAATCGCGGGCTTCCCTGCGCCAGGGTAACCAATCACGGGCGGGACGCCCATGGGTGGTTATTGGCGCGCTGTGAGTATTATGCGATCAAGTTGAATATTACGTAGCCTCAAGCAAATTCCTATTCGCAATGATACAATTTTATTTGTCAACGTTTTAGTTGTCAAAATTTAGAAATCGTTTGTTTACGAAAGGATCCATATTGATTTCTTAGTGGAGCGCGCAGTTTTATGTTTTTATTTTGACTGAGTTTTGTTGTGATTAATTCATTTACAAACGTTAATATTTAGGTCGATTTGTTGCTTATTTCAACTAGTTTTTTTTGAACTGTGTTAGTTTTTCGATTTACTTAAGTACTACGCTTCTTGTTAGTTTTTTTTTTCAAAATGGTGTGTGTTGAAAATGTGTGTTTGTTAAAAAGTGTATCTAAAGGGAAGTGTACGAGAATTAACCCAGCAAAGAGGTAATGCAACTCGTAAGTTTCATAGTAATAATTAAGAAACATAAAACCGGCTGTGTTTTTGTTTACACACATTTAAATTATTTTGTTTTCCTTGCTAGTTTAGTAGTTCGAATACAGTGTGGAATTGTTCGGGATTTGCAGATTTATATGATTTCTATCCCGTGGCTTGCTCAAACATAAATACATTTGGTAATATTCGTATTGAGAGAAGTGTTACGAAGAAGTTTTACGTTTAGCGAAGTTTATTGTTACTATCCAAGCAAGCAGCGCATCGACAGAACGTTCATTTTCATTAAAACGTATTCTCACGTACCTATTTAAGAAACACACAAAGTCAACAACGAGTACAACATCTTTCTGTGCTTTCGACGGAAAAAGAATTATCATCATCAGGAAATCGCCATTTCAACCTTTTAAACCACCTAGTGAATTTTTCTTCACTAACTTGAGCAATTACGAGACACGTTTTTTTTTTTTTGAATTGCCTACCCGGTCATAAAACCCTGTGCACGCCACTGGTTATTTTATGCTTTTCAGTTTTTCGGCGGTTAAATTTTTTGTTAAAAAGTTTTTATTTTATGATTTTTTGTGGCTTTGATGTACTAATAATACTTGGCAAGGTATACCCTATCCAACAATAAAAGAATTATCAAAATCGGACTACTCTGTACAAAGTTATGCGTGTTCATACGTTACAATCAGTGAGTGAACAATCAATCATCCCCTGTTTTCCAACCCTTAGGGTTCGATTTTGTTTTCCAAATTTATATGGGACCACCTTGGGAGTATACCGTTTCCAATAGAAGAAGAATTGTCACAATCGGACCACTATGTAAAAACTATGCGTGGTCATACATAAAAAAAAAAAAAAAAAATATACGCGTCGAATTGATAACCTCCTCCGTTTTTTTTCGTCGGTTGATAAAATCAATGTAAAAACCACAACATAGATTACGGCCCACTCCCTCTCTCTGAGATGAGGCCTGTGTCCCAGCAGTTGGACAATATAGCCTGATTATTATTTTTATGATACATTGGTGCCGATTCCCTTATTCACAAACTAAACTAAATTTAAGTTCAGTGCATCTTTTTCTTTCTATTTCATTAAGGAAAACACAGAAGATAAATTTTAGTTTAGTCCTGTCAAATTAATCAGCGCTTGACGTAAATTGACGTTATTTTAGTAGGCAAGTTTTTAATCACGTCTAAACTTGTATGGAATAGTGACAGGCGCTGATTAATTTGACAGTACTAAACTAAAAATTTTCTTTTGTCCTCTTCATAATGAAATACAAAGAAAAAGATGCACTGAACTTAAATTTAGTTTAGTTTGTGAACAAGGGAATCGGTACCAATGTCATAGTAATTAAGTACATATATAAAATCACAATCATTCATCAAATTAAATCAAGACAATCTTAATAAACGAAGCTAAACCAACGTCAGAAGCCCAAATGTCTGACAACCAGTCTTACGAAGGGGTATCGCATTAAGTAACTGTGTTTCCACAACACAGTTACTTAAGGTCAGATAGTCAGTCGCTCCATGTAAAATACTGGTACTCAGCCGCATCCGGTTAGACTGGAAGCCAACCCCAACAAAGTTGGGAAAAGGCTAGGCAGATGTTGACGAATCTTACTAAACCAACTTCTCTTCTAGGAAGCGGCGGCGGCAGCGCAGTCGGCTCAGCCGGATCCGAAGAGAAGTTATACGGAGGCTGCGAAGGGCCCAATGCTATGTACGTGAAGCTGATCTCTTCAGACGGACACGAGTTCATCGTGAAGAGGGAGCATGCCCTCACCTCGGGCACTATCAAGGCCATGCTGAGTGGGCCGGGGCAGTTCGCTGAGAATGAAGCCAACGAGGTCAACTTTAGGGAGATTCCGTAAGTATTTCATAAGTTAGTGATTATACAAGACTTGACTGGCCGGAGAGGGTTAATATTTTTGTTTCAATACACTAATAGTTGCAATCTGTTGGATGCGAGAAGCACAGAACCAGTCGAAGTGGTGGTGCTTAGGTGGGGGGCTATGTCCAGCAGTGGACGTCTTTCGGCTGAAATGATGATAATGACTAATAGTAAAGTCTAATCCATTTTGAGTTGCTGAGTGTTGTTATACCAATTTTAACCATATGTTAAATAGCCTAAAGTTGAGTTTCATTTGTTATTGACTGACTCGGTTCGCTACCATTCCAATGGCTGACTATGGACTTCTGCTAAAACAAAAACCGGTTAAAGATAGGTTGTTGTTAAAGGATAACGTTGTGTCGTGTTGTGCCTGGCGTAAAGAATAGCGCCATCCCATTTCTTCCCGTGGATATAAAAGGCGACTAAGGGACTTACTAGAGAATGGGCAGTAGTGTTCTCTATTCATTTTACCACCATACTGCGATCGCCAACCCGCTTGCCAAGCGTGGTGATTATGGCAAAGCCCCCCAAACTGGGGGAGGCCCATGTTCAGCAGTGGACTTCTTACCGATAAAATGATGATGATCATGATGGAAAACATCTTGAGGAAACCGGCATGTTCTAGAATCCAAAATTCTAAGACATGTGACATATACCTACGCGTACTGGCCCCACGTGGTAGATTACGGCCCACTCCCTCTCACTGAAAGGTGTCCCAGCAGTGGGAACAATAAAGGGTGTTGTATAGGTTGACAGATCAAGAGTGTGTTTTCTAAAAATTGAAAAAGGAGCTACATCTGCCAACAAAGCAGTTTGGCAGAAGTAATATATTTTGTAAAACAACCATAACCTTGTGAATAAACAATTTTTCATTTTTTTTTAACCTCCTTTGCTTCTGCCTGGAAATGTAGGCGTGAACTTATGATAAAATCTTCTCTTTCCAGCTCCCACGTACTTCAAAAAGTATGCATGTACTTCACATACAAAGTCCGCTACACAAACTCGTCGACGGAGATCCCCGAGTTCCCGATCGCACCGGAAATTGCGCTGGAGTTGCTTATGGCCGCCAACTTCCTGGACTGTTAAGAGTACAGCAATGTACCGATAGATGGCGCTAGTGCGACGTGAGGTTACGAAAGAGGCTGGTTGAGAAACTAGATATTTTAGTAGAATTGCTCTTTACGTGTGAAACGTTAATTATATTCATGGAAGAATACAATGCAATATTATCAAGGCTTTTACTCTGATTAGCAATTTCTATTTCTTTAATCTTTTGTCTCACTAGCGCCAAAGTGATCAAACTAGATCACATGAAGATCATAGATCACACATCTACAATTCAGTGTGATATTAACATTTTGTAATGATCGTAAATTATCACGAACACTTCGGTCGTTATCTGTGAGAGAAAATATCGATAGACTATAGATTTTATCACACAATAAATTCATCTAACACTTTTCTTGTAGTATTTCAGACTTCGTTCAAAGTTACGTTTATTGGTAGATGCATACGCAGCGAAAATCTGGCGTTTTCTAAATCTCAATCCCACATTGCTAGCGACAAATCTGTGTGTGGATCTTGTGAGATTTTAAAAACTCTTGCCGGCAACCGGCAACTTCAGCCGCTACGTATATAGCTAGCATAAGATCCACGTAGCTTTTTGGGAGCCATTTTGACCAAGCAACGATTGTAGAAAGGCTGGGCATATAAACTTACCCTCGATTTCTTAAAGGATGTTTTTTTCCAAATGACGGTAGTCAAGTCTAGTGTAATGTCCTCTGCTAATGTGATTGGTTGATGGTAATGTAATTGACCAATCACAACAGCTTTATTATGATAGCAGATTTGCTGAATGGGCAGTTAGAAATGGGGTTATAGGTATCCAAAAAGTTTGGTTGACTGTTGGTACCATAGAGTACGGAAAAAAGGCGGCGGTCGCTGCTAGAGGTTGCGTTGTCTTTGAAATCTTTCCTTACAAACCAATCATTGTGTTAGGGTCAGTTTGAAAGAACGGATAAATCCTTGTGCAAGCTCTACCCGCAATTCAAACCTAGTCACGAGAATGTGCGAGAGGATTGTGTCGATAATTTCGATATTCATACAATTTTCGACTTTAGGATATGGTAATACGGTTCTATTTTCAACGGAGCCAAGCACGGTAAACTGCTTAGGTATTTTTCCTTTCTGTCAGAACTGACACTAACGTGTGTGTGGCTGGACAACGTACCAACTACGTAAATGACGTTTAGAGAAAGCGATAGCTTTTAATAACGTCAGAGACAAAAGTTGTGCATTCAAAGCATTTTCGACGTCAGCGATTTTCTAAGTAATGCCGTATCTAGACGCTGCGCTGACGACTCCGTGCTCTGCGATTGGCACGATATCGAAAAAGTCCTTTCTATAAATAGGGTTTGTACGTATTAAAGGGTAGAATACAAGAATTTGTAATTAATTTAAATAATTAACCTGTTTATTTAGCTAAAAAGTCTGATCTTAAATGTATAATTCGAGTAACTGTAAAAGGGATTATTATTAAATAAATTTTCTCTCATTTAGAAATCATTTACCTACTTGATTTAAGGTGGGATATCCGATAATCGACTACTTAAAAATATGTTCTTTAGAAATACGAGAATAATTGCAGACTCCAGCCTATTGTCACTGTGTTTTACAATATCAGAAAACATGTTAAAAATCTTACTTCCAAAATGAATGATACTCTTTCTTTTTCAATTCCAAGAATCTTCGTGTAGTGAAGTAGAGATTATAAAACACCGTAATAAATTATAACCATGCATATGTATTTCAGAACTTATAATATACAATATAAATCTCATATTTACTGTGGTTTGGAAATATCGCCTCTATGGTAAACCACATTGTGCAAACATACAAACAGTTTTTCTGTAGATTCTTCCACCAATTTCTGTAACTGTTATTCCTCTGAAGGAATATTATTCAAAGATTTAAATCGTTAGCTTTGCCCGCATCAAAAGATTATCGCGTTTCTATTTCATTTGTCAGTGGCCCTAGTGTGACTTTCTTGTAACCATCTCGATCGAGGTTCTGGAGTGGCGACCGCGTACTGGGAGACGTAGCGTTGGAAGGCCTCTCACAAGATGGACCTGTAACCTGGTGAAGGCTGCAGGAATCCGCTAGATGTAAGAAGTACAGGACCGGTCCAAGTGGCGGTACTTGGGGGAGGCCTATGTCTAGCAGTGAACGTCTTTTGGCTGAGCTGATGATGATGATAATGATGATCTCGATCGAACGCGGTCGATACGTCAAATCGAAATGGTTAAAAGAAACTACACTAGGGCCACTGCACACACAATAACACATTGACTTGATTTTCATGGACCGCTTTAAACATAGTACTCTCATGGAAATATCTAACTCTTCTGAGTATAGACTGTACAGTAAAAAAGTGCTCCATTGTTTCGTCACTTTTACACGTGATCAAGTACGATGAGGCTAAATCTAGCAATTGAAATCTTTGATATTGTTAGTTAGCAAATTTTATATTTTTTTGTACCTAAATGTTCTTTTCAAATGTAACTTGTATAAACTCGAGACGCTAGGATTTCATTATTTATTTTGTCAAGTGTCACTCAACATTAACCAAATCGCAATGTTTTGCTTTTTATTTTGTTATTAAACCGTACATTCTATGGTGTGTTTTATTACATAACATCACGCCTTGTTTCCCCGAAAGGTTGGGCAGAGGTATACCTATAGTACACCCACATTTTGGTCAGTTATGATTAAATACCATATAATAGGGGGCGAGCCTATTGCAATCAACCGGGCACAAATCCCACTCCAGGCTGCCACTGTAAAATTCCAGGTAGAAAAACCATAAACACTTGACCCGACCTGAGAATCGAACCTAGGATATCATGCTCAGCAGTATGGCTAGCTACCACTAGACCAACGAAGCATTGTTTTATAAGTAACTTTAACCAGTCAATTACCGTAATTACAGACACAATTAAAAAACCATTATGTCTATACCAAATGTGGTATCTCAGGGACTTAGAGGTTAAAAGATTTGGCTTAAAAAATATTAATTGAGGAGTGTGAAGATTGCATATGTTCCAGAATTATAGAGGGTGCAGTTGGCACTGATCAAATACCTAGTTAAATTTGTTAGTCTCATAGCCGTCTTGGAGAATTCGTCAAACAGTTATTTCAACCATATATAAGAGGCATTGTTGTACAATAGTTATGTTTACGTAGTTTTAATGTATGATAGTCGGTAAGGTATTTATGATTTGGGTCTTTGTAGCCCGAAATAAATTAATTTGATTTGATTTTACGCTGGCTTTTTTTTTTGAGGCGTTAAGTTTGAAAGTTAAATTCGAGATGAATCGCTATCAGAGACGATTCTATAGGTTGCAGTATCAGAATCCAGAAGAACATGCACGCATTTAAAACGTGTTTCGCTTAACTGTTAAAATGTTAGTTTTTCGGATTTGTGAACAGCGCTCAGACGCGAGTCAACAGACTTCCAACGCTAGCCTACGGTATACGGTAGCTGAAGTATGCAGACAATTTTTCTTGGCAGTAGAAGACATAACATTGATACTGGCAGCTCTTTAACTCAAATTGAGGACCGCTATTCTTGCGACAGCTAATTGCTATCTGGAAAAGGCAAATCAGAAAACCGAAAATTTGTCTGTCAACGGGAGCCTCTCGGATAGTTGTGAATGGTGATCACGTTCAGTTTCATTGGTGGAATGGACCCTAAATTGTAAATTTTGTACTAAGATCTTTATTTTAGTTGGAATTAACTTCAAAATACAAAACTAGCTCGAAAGTTCAAGCTTGAACTAAGTTAGATTTTTATTGTAATTCTTATCTATACTAATATTATAAAGCTGAAGAGTTTGTTTGTTTGTTTGATTGAACGCGGTAATCTCAGGAACTACTGGACCGAATTAAAAAATTCTTTTTACATTACATAACATCACGCTACAACCAAGAAGAGCGTAGCAGTAATGAAAAATGTTACAAAAACGGGGAAAATCGCACGGGTGGGCGATTCGACAGCAAGAAGTTTAACGTGGACAGAAGCTAGTCCTATATAATATTCGTCATGCGTGGTCTTTCGAAGAACGGTCTAGGTAAACTATATATGGGGAGATTCGTCTCAACTGCCCCAGCGCCACCGCAAGCGGCCCGCTCGAGTGCTAAACACAACATTTTGACTGCGTTGTTTCGGCATCAAAACATAAATAAAAAAAATATCAACCATATACATTCTGAAGCGTCTTTACCTCAGCTTACGAATTGTATTATTTATTTTCATGATTTTTCTTTACATAACCTCGAAAAATGTAAATTAAATAGAAAACGTGTTTTCGGCATGATCTTCAATTTTCTAATTTTTTTGGACCATACAGATCGAAAGATCAGGTGTGTTTACTTCGATATAGATTATAAAAAAATAGGTGTTTTTCGTTTTTTGCGAATAATTAAATGCAAAGCAATACGATATTCGCACGCCGCGCGCGCCAGCCGGGAGTACCGACGCCGCCGCACGCGTTGGCTGTCGGGAAACCTTTTTTTCTAGGATGTAAGAACATCCTAGAAAAAAAGGTTTCTAAAAGCAAAGTTGAGGAAATAAAACAAAAAAACAATGATTGACTTGTCCTTTATTCAATGCGTAAACAAAAACCGGTCTACCATTATCAGATATTTGGAAAATAATCTCAGGCAGCTCACTACAATAATATATGGACTACGTACTGCTTACTATAACCATTATACTTTGGAATGATATCCTGCTTAACACTAACACATTAGGAAAATCAACTTTACAAATAAACCGAAGAGTCGTCAATAAATAAATTCTGATTTCATAATTACAAAACTAATTGATTTAACGTACGCTACAAATTCCATCTGAGATCTAAGCTTATAATAAAAACTTTGGATAAAAATTATAATAATTATTGACAAATTGTTTTGTACATTTTTACAAAGAAAATAAATCAAATCCGGCTGAATATTGTGTGTGAGAATGTATAAAGAATTAAATGCACAATGTTACAATAAGTTGTGACTTGTAAACGCACCTTACCTAACGAAAAATATACACAATATATCGCAATAATACACATTTTACATTAAAAATAATACTTTCTAATGAATTTCAAACGACGTCAGTAAGACAATTATTGTTCTATGGAAGAATTCATTCTTACACGTATGCCAGTACGGGCTGAGTATAAAATCGGCAACACCGTTACACCAAAAATATAAAATTTGTATGAAAATAAGTACAAAACTTACTCATTAGGTGCAAGTTTGAGGAATGTGCTCACTGTACTGTGGTACTTAGCCGTCCTTATTATTAAAAGTATTCAAATTTTATTGGCAATAATATCACAATAGTACATTATGGTACAAGTGTGTAATGTTGGTGATTACCGCTGAGGCGCCATTGAGACCCGAGCCGTCAGGTGAGGGTCTTAAGAGAGCCGAGGACGGTAATCATCAATACACACGTGTATCATACGACGTTTTTCAACACACTTGCGAGGAAAAAACAAATATGTATTGCATAAATCGTTTTACCACACAGCAACTAATGCGATACAAACAAAATATGAAAATTAGGGGAAAATTGGGAAATGGCGCGCAATTTTTTTTTTTTGCACGCGCCAAATGTAAGTTGATTGATTACAGCCATACAGCCTACTTCAAAATGATAATTTTTGTGATAAAATGCAAATATTTTATAAGAAATTATTGTGAATTATAAATAATTTGATAATAATAAATGTTTTTTCGTCTTAATTAGGGACACATTTATTTATTTCAAAAATGTAAATAGATTTTCGGTGGCATAAAACCTCTTTGTTGTTACAAAAAAAAAAAAAAAACTGTATTACCCGGTTAAATTGAAAATGCTCTGTTTACTCGCATATAATTTGCAGTTAGGTACTAACTTAACTTTGTAGGGATCATTCTATTATGCACTAGTGTGTAATATTATTATGCACGTGTATGTTATAGTTCGGTTTATGGCCCTAAGAACGATATAATAAGGCTCACTTTACGAGCAAGTGTGTTGAAAATCAATATTATCATGATTTCACAATCAACAGTTCTGTATGACGTATGTATGTATGTGAAGAGAACGAACAGAGATATGTCGAACAATAATATTCACGAATAGGCAACACGACATAGTAATTTGAAGCACAACGATGCTGATGATATGTAAATAGATATCACTAGATGATCAACATGTACAGGGTCAAATAAGCTGGCAATACTATAAACCAACGCGTTGATCGATATCGAAATATAAGAAAATAGAACATTGTTTTTTTGTCATTCGAAGTTTATTCAAAACTTTAAATGACACTGTTACAAGTACATTAAGGTAACCGAACATCTTTTATGTTACGGTTTTTGGAAATACGTTAAATATATTGAAATTTCAAAAACAGCTGATCCAATCTATGGCCGACGCGGTTCGCTGACCGATTACGGGTATTGACCCATAGAAAGGATTTAAAAAAAATATTTTTTGTCATCTCACGCGTGGGTAAAGTATTGCCAGCTAACTTAATCTGCCCCTGTATTATAAAGTATTAGAGTATTCAAGTAAATAGCGCGTTCTTTTTTTGCCAATTAATTTATAGAAAAGCGTTTCAGTTCATATTCTATTAAAAAGCACAAATTAATTATGAACCGCAGCTACATACAGATTCAGTATCAACAGTGAAAAGGCAGAACGCTTGTATGATTTAGGCCATTATTTACTTAGGCATCATCATCATCAGCCTATAATATTCCCACTGCTGGGACACAGGCTTCCTCTCGGTGAGAGGGAGTGGGCCATAATCCACCACGCGGGCCCAGTGCGTGTTGGTAGATGTCACATGTCTTCGAATTTTTGGTTCTAAGACATGCCGGTTTCTTCACGATGTTTTCCTTCACCGTTTTGAGAGCAGTGGTGATGAAATCATTTACACAAAGTAAATTGCCTACTTGGGTTCGAACTCACGACCTACTACTCGTAAGTCGCGGTAGTTACAACTGCTCCACCACTGCTCTTGCCTACTTATGCATAGCTAACAGAATTTATTTAGAATAATACAAAATAATAGTTTTATTTTGCAATATTCGAATTGGATTATTTCATTACAATATTTTTTGAAAGGATTTAATTTCCGTATTTTTTATTCTGCCTTCCCACCGTCAATAGTTCCAGAACCACACTATTTACAAGAATACAACATTAATAAACGGATGTATATGAACTCCGATTAAGAACGAACGCAAATGGATGGTTACAACGACAATTATTTGGCTCACTTAATTCGCTACAGTTAATATTGAGCATCTTATGTCTTTTCCAAATAAGCGTCGCACTATAGAGTTTAAGCGGCAAACGAAATATCTATGAGCATATCCGGGTAAGTACACTAGTCATTCTAATATTAGGTCATAGCCTATGTAAAGCTGTCGACGTCGAAATGACGTAAAATAAAAAATGCCACTACAAGCAACAAACGTCAAAAGGTCGTTCACCCCTGGTCGGTGTGACCAATGTTCTGATCTAGAGGGATCATCTTTTTGCTAACAGAGTATATTGGCGGGGAGTCCAGTTTGCCAGCTAAGGCTTGTACTCGACTTTTGACGGATTCCATAGGAGCTGAATCTACTTTGACATCATCAGAGCTTGAAGAGGAGTATTGGAAGGATGAGGCTTCAGTGTTGCCATATATGTGTTGTGGTTCTCTCACGTTACCATAGAGGTTGTAGTTATGAATGAGGGTAGATACCCTGTTTGGCGCAGCGGGTAGACTGCTGTGTTCTTTGGGCGGTTGCTCGGTGACTGCCAGTTGGCTCGTGGTCACTGGTTGGTTGATCTTGAAGTCAGGTTTCGGAGGGGGCGCCTCGTCCTCTTGCACCGATGACTGGTTGCTTAGCACCGGGTTCTGAGGGACGCATATTTGGTTTTGGGCCGCGAACACTTCGTTTTGAGAAGTCAGCGTCTGGTTCTGAGGACTGACGACCTGTAAGAATTAATTATTCCTTTTGAATTTTTTAAGCTTGTCTCGTTTACACATGCTTTGAAAAATAGTAAAATCGATACTGACTACACATACTACCGACTACATAGGTATGCTGCATGCAAAAATGTAAGAAAAATATGTTAATAAAATCGTTAAAACATGCTTGTCAATCTATAATTCAGTAAAAGTATGGATAAAATCTATAGTAATATTACAATTTTCATCATTTGTCATTCAGATAAAATCGATAAAAAAATGAATCAAAAACTATCGTTAGACCTACCTATCGATATAGGTACTGTACTGATCAAAAAAGGATTGTCATTTTTTATAACTAAACTTCATAATAATCTGTATTAATGTTACAAAGCTGAAGAGTTTGTTTATTTGAACGCGCTAATCTCAGGAACTACTGTTTCGAATTAAGGAAATCTTTAGTAGTGGGTAGCCCATTTATCGGGGAAGGCTATAGACTATCTAACATCCGGCCCTTAGGAGCCGAACAAGAGAAAAAAACGTCATTAATAGGAAGATCTTGCACGGACAGACCATTCGATGCGATGGGGTGGGTTAAGGCAGCAAGAAATTTAACGCAGACGAAGTCGTGGGCAGAAGCTAGTTATATGATATTTCTTTATTTTCCTTTTAATTACGATTACGTCCCGTTTTTGATGTGAAACATCTATAGGCGAGGGGTAAACCTAAATTTTGGCTGGAGAGCGTGGCGACGCACAGTGGGCCCATACTGAAAATTAGTGGACTTAGGCAACAAAGTTCCAATATCGATGCGATTTTTTTGATGTGATAATTAACATATAATATTAACATACAACGTGGCGCTACAATGGTGACATTAATTTAACATACGTATATGGTTTCAAATTTTCGTTTCATATAGAAATTTGAATTCCATAAAACGTTATTATTTATTGATTTATTTCAAATTTTAGAAAATAGCATCTTGAAACAACCTGTATTTAAATAATTGTAGCACAGCGGTCATTTACCGGGTCCACGGATTCTAGCATCGCATCAATGAAATTAAAACGAATAGGCGAATTGAAGGAAAGAGAGATCCCTTTGTCGGCGAGCAGCGCTGGCGTCGCGCGTCGTCGTCCCTTCCCTTCCCCCGCCACCCCGAATCCTATTTCTTTTTTACTCTCTAGTGCTCGCCGGGCCCGTGTCCTTGACACACTTATTTATGTGAATACTCGTGCGCATAATAACGTCGTGTAATATTTTTGTAAATGTTTACGTGAAAAAGACGCTTACCTGTTGTTTTATTTATTTTTGCGTAGTTAGGGTACCTAGTGTTTGATTATGGTACTGCGATAAAGACGCTTTGCTTTGTTTTAATTAGTTTTCTTTCTTATTACGATAGGTACTTACATCTTTTGCGATAAGGACGCTTTTATTTGTATGATTAGTGATTGTGTAAACCTGTGATCGTAATGGCAAATACACATCCGAACTACACAGCAGCTGAATATGCGGATATGATCCTAATTTACGGAGAATGTCATCAAAATGCCGCGCTTGCCATAAGGACATATCGCGAGAGATATGGCAATTCAAGACAATGCCCTACTAATCCTCGCACTATTGTAAGAGCTCTTCAGCGCATCCGTGAAAACCAGCCAGTGGACCCTAGGTCACAACGCCAAAGAACTCAGACGTACATAGAAGCACAGTTCTTAAGGATTATTCGTGCCGATTCTACTGGGGACATGTCCCCACGGTTAGTTCTCGCTTAGTGGCGCTGATGGCAGAATCATTCTCGCGCTCACTCACTCTCGTATTCTCGCGCTCACTCACTCTCGTAGGCTCAAGCAACGAATTCAGATGCCGACCCGCACCCCGCACCGCAGCGCGACTGCAGCGCTGCCCAAGCGGCTGTTTGGGTCGCCTTAAGTTTGTCTTCAAACCGCCCATAAGAACTGTGCTTCTATGTACGTCTGAGTTCTTAGACAACGCCCAGATCGACCGCCTACACGTCAAAATCCAATCCAATTAACTGAAAATGTGCTACATTATTTCGAAAGCCAACCCAAAACTAGCCTTCGCCAGAGCGCTAGGCATTTTCAAGTCCATCACAGAACCATCCATAGGATATTAAAGCGGGAAAAGTGGCACCCATTCAAATTTAGAAAAGTACATACACTGTTAACACGTGATAAACAAATTAGATTGAATTACTGTCAGTGGTTACTAAATAAAATTGAAGAGGACAGTGACTTTCTTTCTCAAATTTGTTGGACTGACGAAAGCACGTTCACAAGAAACGGCATGTGGAACCAACACAATCTGCACCATTGGGCACCTAAAAACCAAAATCCCCGAGTTTGGCGGGAGTCAGCTCATCAGTACAGATTTTCGGTGAATGTTTGGGCAGCTATTCACGGTGACGACATCATCGGACCCGTATTCATTGATGGCAATTTGACCGGAGAAAGGTTTGTTAACCTATTAAATGATACGATGTCAGAATACACCAACAACCTTAACGTCCACCGATACCAAAGAATGTGGTACCAATTAGATGGCGCGCCGGCACATTCTGTAGCAACAGCCAGGCAGTGGCTAAATGACACGTTTGGTGCACAATGGATTGGGAGATTCGGACCTCGTAGGTGGCCAGCAAGATCGCCAGACCTCACGCCACTCGATTTTTTTTTGTGGGGTTGCATCAAAGACGATGTGTACGCGGAGAACGTAGACTCGGTGGAACAATTACGCCTTCGAATAACAAACGCGTTTGAGAAATTGAGGAAAATGGCTGTAAGTGACAATTTATTTTCAAAAGTGCGGGAGAACATGAAGCGCCGATTAGCCCTTTGTATCAGCGAACAAGGTGGTCTCATTGAAAATAAGAAAATTTAAAACACTTAAATAAACTTAATGATTAGTGATGACGGTGATAATAACTAATAGTAATAAGAGAAGGTGATAAGTGATTGACTACACTCGGTCTTTGATATTATTATGCCGTCAAATAATCGGACCGTTCTTCTCGAGTACCAGGCGCGTTTGCGCGGTTGCCAGCGCGCAAAGCGACGCGTTGCCGTTCCGAGTAAACGTAATCCAGGTAGGTAAGTAATTTCATGAATGAATTTTTGCACAGAGTGATCTCAGTTTTGGTTAGTTTTTTATTAATTAGTTAGTTCAAAAGATTATTTTTTTCTATTTAGGTTTTTTTTAAACCTGTCATAATTAATATGATTAATGGCCACTAGCCCTATCCGTGCGTGAAATTAATGTCACCATTGTAGCGCCACGTTGTATAATTTATACGTTATTTTTGATTATACCATATTTATTTCCCTTCGTAAAGTATGCTTTATAAATATTATCTTTACAAAATATTTTTTTGTTTGTCTTGTGGTTCGCTAGGTTCAGCTACACTTCTCAAGGTCAGCCCTTGGATGGGTGATCATTAAGTTTTTGTTTTCCCTTGTGTCGCAGGTTTCCTAAGTTAAGCAACACTTCTCAAGGTCAGCCTTGGATGGGTGACCGTTTAGCTTTTGTTTTGCCGTGTCTCGCAGGTTCGCTAGGTTAAGCTGCACTTTGCAAGGTCAGCCTTTGGATGGGTGACCATGTGGTTTTTGTTTTGCCTTGTGTCGCAGGTTCGCTAGGTTAAGCTACACTTCTCAAGGTCAGTCTTTGGATGGGTGACCATTTAGTTTTTGTTTTGCCTTGTGTCGCAGGTTCACTAGGTTAAGCTACACTTCTCAAGGTCAGCCTTTGGATGGGTGACCATTTAGTTTAGGTGTGGCGTTTTGTCGCAGGTTCGCTAGGTTAAGATGCAACCCGCAAGGTCAGCCTTTAGATGGGTGAATTTTTTTTGATGTGAAACATCTATAGGCGAGGGTAAACTAAAATTTTGGCGTGGCGAGAATTGCTGTGGCGACGCATCGCCACGCTATATGATGTTATGTTTGTTACTTCAGAACATTCAACTGGGTCAACCGTTTTTATTTGAAAGCTGGTGCTTCAGACTAGGGTGGTACAGAGTAGTTCGAATTTCGATAATTAACATATACTTAATATGTTATTTTTGATTATACCATATTTATTTCCTTTCGTAAAGTATGCTTTATAAATATTATCTTTACAAAATAATTTCGATGTTTCACACCTGCCAGTCGTCGCGCGACGGCACACTTTTTTATTTCGATTTCATATTGCGAAAGTTTAATGGAAAGAACACATGCAGCGAGTATGATCACTGGCGACTTGCTAACGATTTCAATATATCACATCCAAACACAGATTCTGACAGACAAACAAAACAATACTAAATAATACCATTGTTATTTTTCTCTTTTATTGAAATTTACATTGTGACCCTTTTTTGACTAGTACAGTATACAAAAAAAAAAAAAAAATGTTGTAGTCCAACTTACCTCCCGCTCAGCATGCGACACTAACCTGCGCGTGCGTGTTGTGCGGCGCGAGCGCGGCGCGCCAGTCCACGTGCGGGTGGCGCGCGCGGATACAGTCCACCACGTCCAGCAGGTTCTTGGCGTCCATCGCCAGGATATGCGCTGCTGCCAGCATGTTCCTGACGACACGGGCGGTTCATTAAAAAAAAGGAAATTTTTCTTACTAAAATAATACGTACAGTAAATCTCTTCCGACCCGCGATATCGCGTGATTCGTCGGCTCTGCACAATATGGCCGATCACGCGATATCACGTGCTTGCTACTAACAATTTTGTATTCGCTCTAAATCTATGGCCATATGGGATTAACCATCAACCTATGTTTGGCACTCAACGTGTTAAAGAAAAAAAGGAGATCTTTCTTACGAAAATAATAGGTCCAGTAAATCTTAAAAATGGATTTGGTCTTTTGTAATTTGCACTTAAGTGTCAAAGGAGTGGTTTGGCATTCGTATTAGGATTACCCTGTATCACATCACCTGTAATAGACATCGTAGCCCCCTATCTAGCTGTTACTTTTAATAAATGTGTTGATGTCGGAACTTTTCCTGACCTCATGAAGAGTAGCAAAGTCATACCATTATTTAAATCAGGTAATAAAAAAGACGTTTCTAATTTTAGGCCTATTTCTATCTTACCTGCATTTAGCAAAATATTTGAAAAGTTAATACTCAAGCAGTTGCTAAGACATTTTAATTTAAATAGCCTCCTTCATAGTGAGCAATATGGCTTTACGAAAGGCCGTTCAACTACAGATGCGGGTGTTACTCTCTTGAAACACATTTTTAACGCATGGGAGAACTCGCAAAATGCTATCGGAGTATTCTGTGATCTCTCCAAAGCCTTTGATTGCGTGCACCATGACACGCTTTTGCGTAAACTACGTCATTACGGTGTCCATAACGAAGCTTTAAACGTAATAAATTCTTATTTACATAATAGGTTCCAATGTGTAGATATTAATGGTGTAAAATCTACCGGGCTACCGGTTCAGTTAGGTGTGCCTCAAGGCTCTATACTCGGCCCATTCTTGTTCTTAGTGTATATCAATGACTTACCATTCTTTTTAAAGGGTATTTGTGACGTTGTACTGTTTGCAGATGATACTTCTCTTATTTTTAAAGTAGATAGGAACAGACAAGATTTTGAAGACGTAAACAGTGCACTCTCAATGGTTACGGATTGGTTTACGGCAAATAACTTAGTTCTCAATGCCAAGAAAACGAAATGTGTGAAGTTTGCCTTACCGAATGTTAGAAATCTAGGTCCCGAAATCGTCTTAGATAAAGAGGTTCTTAAAACTGTAGACTCGACAGTTTTCCTGGGCATAACAGTAGATGGCAAACTACAGTGGGGCCCACATATTTCAAGTCTAGCGGGGAGGCTTAGTTCAGCCGCCTACGCCGTCAGAAAAGTAAGACAGTATACTGACGTTGATACAGCTCGGTTAGTCTATTTTAGTTATTTTCACAGCGTTATGTCTTACGGTATTCTACTGTGGGGCAAAGCCGCTGATATTCAAAATATTTTTGTCCTTCAGAAACGAGCTGTTCAAGCAATTTACCAGCTAGGTGCCAGAGTTTCTTTAAGGGACTTTTTTAAAGATATTGGTATTCTTACGGTAGCATCACAATTCATCTTCGCCAACATCTTATATATTAGGCAAAATTTACACTTACATGCTAAAAACAGTGATTTTCACATTGTTAACACTAGAAATAAGGACAAACTACGTGTTCCCTTTCACCGGCTTCATAAGGTACATAACTCATTTGTTGGGCTTGGTATAACATTTTACAACAAGCTACACCTTCTTTACTAGAATTACCTTTTAATGAGTTTAAAGCTCAAGTAAAATCCAACCTTTGTCTAAAGGCATACTATTCCATCAACGACTATTTAAATGACAAAACTAGTTGGTCGCTGTGATTAACTCAAGACAATGTTTGTGTTCTTTCTCCAGTACTAACGTACCTAGTGATGGGTTATATAGCTGTAATATAATTGTTATTATATTATTATTTTTACTGTGTTAGTCATTTTTTTTTTGGGTATTTATTGGTTTTGACATGTTCTATGCTTTGACATATTGTAATGATTAGTATTGCATAAAATGATTAGCTAGCGACCTGGACAAGTTGTCATTCAATTCTTACTTGAGCAACCGGCAGCAAGATCGTCATGCTCCCTTAGATGTCAATGCTTGCGGTAGCGTCAGGGGTCGGGTTACCCCCTTCCCTCAAATAAGGCGAGGGGGGTAATGGCTGATCTTTGCGTTATGCTCGTGAACGGGTGCTGCTTTTGGTGACTGGTCGTCTTGCTGACCTTGATGTTGGTATTGTTGTTAATTACCTACCTGTTTATTAGTTTTTACGCCGATGGTCCTAGTTTGTCATTTTGTGGCCTCGACTTGTAACTCGGGTCGTAACAGCTATGTGAACGTGATTCAGCATTGCATATGTAAGCTGTCACGCCCTTTATGCCAGGAGGCTTTTATTTGGTACTTTTATTTACTTTATAAAAATCTTTTTTGCTTTTGCTTGAGTATAGATTTCAGTTTATTTCTTGGAATATTGGGTTGGCTAGCTGACATAAGGCAAATCATTTAATTTAATATTTTGTGTCTCGTAATGTTACCTCCTTACAATTGTATAGAATCAAGTTCTTCTAACTTAACAGACAGCTGTGCTGCTGGGGAGTTTGTTCCGCCACTTCTTCTTCCCAGCTAAAGCACTAGGAAGTGTCGAAGGGCGGGCGTTTTGGGGGGACTGTCTTTTGTAACTTTGACGTTCAAAAAGTGCTGAGTCTCAGCCTAGTTTGAATAAATGACTTTTGATTTTGATTTTGATTCACGAATACCATCACCTTCCTCCGAACCAACTACGATAAGGACAAAATAGGAGCAAAGGAGAGGGGCATTAGGGGCAAATAACTTCCCAAATGATAATTAGCCCACGTTTGCGCGAACATAAAAATATCATGGTGAAATTTTATCACTCACTGGATTTCCTAGATGTCCACTCTTGGTGTTGAGCCGAACGTTGGGAATTTAACAGAGTACATCCCAGCAAAAAAACACACTGTTAGGTTTTCAACTCTCGACGCCTAGCAGAGGGTAGAAAATCCCATGCTTGATAAAATCTTGCCACGATATTTTTACGTCCGTACGAACGTGCGCTTGCACCCCATCTTCATAGGAAAATAGTTGAGCATCAGTTGCAGTTCGATTCGGTACGGAGGCGTATCGAATGCTTGTGAATAGTCATGCTGGTCTTTTTTTTAATAATAATCTATCATTTATTTCTTTAATTTAAAACGTTTAAACCAATGACAGAAATTAAAGACACAGCTAGTAGGTATTTACGCATGCACAAAAAAGAAATAAAAATATTTAAAAAAAATTAAGATAACGTTAACAACACTTTCATACATCTTTCTCACAGTACTTTTGACATGCCGATAAAATCATTGCAGGATTTATTGGAGAAAAAACTTAAAATATGAACATTCAGAAAACGAGATGTTTTAGTTCGGATACAACAAGGTACTCACTTAGTGTACTCATGCTGCAGCGTAGTGTTGTGGTACTGTATGGCGAGCCGCATAGCCTCCACCAACGCCGCCATGTCCTTGCTCAGCACCTGGTGAGCCATCTCCACCTCCCTGGGAATATACAACTTAACTATTAACAATACAGTTCAGAAATTTTATTCGACACTAATAAAAATAGATAAGAAATAACTGAATATTTGAATAACTAAAAAATAAAAATATTATTCATTATGATGACGCATTACGTAGTTTAAAATTTGATATTTTGTCTCATGGAAACTGGAGATGGAATGATCTAGCCGACTCGTGCACTGGGTAGGTATGGTCTTTACCGTCTGATACGTAAACATTATTAACAGGGTGTTTCATAATTCTAATGCATTATTTATTTCTCTCAGCACGTATTATTTTAATTAACTAGCTTCTGCCCGCGACTTCGTCCGCGTCAAATTTTTGCTCCCGTGACCTTTCCCGTTGCATCGAATTGCTTGCCAGTTTTCGTCCATTTTTCGTTGCTGCTCCGCTCCTTTTGACCGTAGCGTGATATTATATATATAGCCTATAGCCTTCCTCAATAAATAGGCTACAGAACACAAAAAAAATATTTCAATTCCGACCAGTAGTTCCTGAGATTAGCGCGTTCAATCAAACAAACTCTTCAGCTTTATAATATTATAGTATATAGTATATATAGTATAGTATTAGTACCTATAATGGTAACAATTTTTTAATCACGCCTAGAGGTGTATTATGTCGGATACATTGAGTGGACAACCTTTGTAAGACTACTAAAATGTCACGGTGTATGTGTTAAGAGTGAATGATGAAGAATGTCAAGTCCATACCTCTGCGCATGGTGCGGGAAGGGCACAACGACCTTGTCGACAATAACGCAAAACTACGCTGACATACGTCACAAAATTCGAAACACCTTAAAAAATTGAAAATAAATAATAGTTTAAAAAAAAAAACTAAAAAACACGCAAATCAAACTAAATATTAGCCTTTTTTTCTATGGAAGCGTGTTTTTTTAGTTTTTTTTTTTTAACTGTTATTTATTTATTTGTTTAGACTAGGACTCCATACCTCTGCGCATGGTGCGGGAAGGGCACGACGACCTTGTCGACGGTAGCACACAGCTCCCTAAGCTCCGCTCCGACGGCCCGCACGGCGGCCAGTACGGAGGGCGCGGCCGCTCCGCCCGCCGCCGCACCCGCCAGGCGCATCACACAGCGCACCACACCCGTCGTCGCGCAGTACACCGGGTCCGAGTTCGAGGAACCGGCCTGAGGGTAAAACGTTACGTGCTTGTTAGAGGGCAGTAAGTCGAAGGTTGGCCACCTTCGACTTACTGCCCTCTCGATTACCAGGGCAGAATTGCGGACACTTTAAATGTGCACGTATTTTTACATCGTTCTCACATTGACAATTTCAACATAAACGATGTTACCAACTATTTGTAACAACATTTTTGATTGAAAAGAGTATCCATGGAGTTTTTTGCCCGTTCTTTTCCATAGGTACCTACGTTTTGGAATGGGCAACTAGCTTCATTTTTCTAACTACTTGAGAATTCAAAAGTGCCTGTAATTGATTGATTTGAAATAAATGCCTTAAGTTTTGAGTTTGAGTTTATGCATTCTTAGAGATTACTCCTTAAGAATCGATTTTCATATTATAAGCCCGAGGTATGAAAATTTATGGGGAAAAGAGAATCCAAGCCGTCAAAGGAATCTTATTTGACCTTTGCAAAGCATTTGATTGCGTAGATCACGAAACCTTGCTTTTGAAACTTGAGCATTACAGACTTGAAAACTTGCGGTTAGTTTAGTCAAATCTTTAAATGAGACAACAGCATGTTCAAATAAATGGCGTCAATTCACTGTGTTTCAAAGTAAAAATGGGTGTTCCACAAGGCTCGATATTGGGTCCTTTCCTCTTTTTAATTAGTCAGAGAAGTTCTTTGTGTCCTAGACAGAACTAATCTATAGATCTCTAACTTCTCGGGGGTCAAAGTGGTGTCGGACGAATTTCACACGTTTTAAAATATGCATACTGGGTCACGGAAGGAGTTTCAATTTTGCTTGAGCGATTAGGTTGTTTACCCATAAACTGCGGGTTTAAATCAGATAATAAATGCTTACCTTTTCTTCACTGGGTGGGCGTTCTTTAGACACAGTATTCGCTGGACTCGTTTCGGCAGATGTCGCCGCTGTAAAATAGAGACCAGTGTTATATGCTTTATTTGAAAAAAATAAGAAGACACACCTGCCGAAAATTGTGCGACGAAAATTCCGTATGCTTATGTTATGCATGAAAATTACGGTACGTAATTTCGGTCTAAAGTGTCAGCCATTAGATAATTTAATCATTCATTTCGTTTTACTATTACAATTACAACAAGTCTAAAATTAAGCCTCCAGCTGCTATTTGAGATTAATTCCCAAAAGAAAACAGTACTTTGTTTTTTTGGCCGACTTCTTAAAATTTGGGTACGAAATTTTCGAAGCCTGAATGATACTATCGGCGAATAGTTTCTTGAATTAATCGCGTTAGGAAATGTCACTGCTACTACAACATTTACCTGATTGTGGTTGACTAGACGCTCTCGGTTCATTGGTATTCTCTGATTTCTGTTCAGTTCCTGGGTCAGACTCAGTCGACAGTTGCACATTGGATAGACGCTTATTCTGAAACAAAATACACACGACATGACGACATTGCAGATTTTTTGTAAAATATTCATATGTATGAAACTACCGAACTTGTAAGGGCAAGTAAGATTTTAAGAAAGTATTCTAACATAAAATAACGTCACGCCATTTTTCTACAAAGGGTTCGGCAGAGGTGTAGCTATAGTAAGTGCACCCACTTTTCGCCAGATATGTGATGGCAACTTTTAGAATATCATCATTTTTCGAAAATTTATTATTTTTTGGTATATTATGAATTTGTATTTATTGATTGTTTATTCTGACTCCAAGCCATAGTATTTTGAGATACCGTGACCTTGGCACATGGGTAACTGAAGGAACACGGGTGGGTTTTAGTCAGTAAAAGTCTGACACGGCCTCCCGCTCCACCCAGAGCGGGAGAAGCCATTTGATGACTTCCCGTCCAAAAAAAAGCCATAGTATTTGGTTGTTATTATTTTTGTCAACCAATCACAAAATTATTTGAATTTAAAGGTTCGAGTGGTTTATAAAATGTACCAAAGAGTATTTACCAAGTTTTCTTCTTGCATCTGCAACCATCGTCTGTCTTCTTCACTCTGATGCTGTTGTCTCGCTAATTCAGCCAACAGTCGCCTTTCTACCGCTTGTTCGCTGTCACATTCCGGACTCTGTTGCATACGGAATAAGAGTTATAATCCATTGCGTTTGTTTACAGAAAAATTTGAAATCATTGGGAAAAGAGTTTGATTAATGAAACCTGTTTATATCAAGAAAATCAAAATGCTTTAAATGGTGCAATTATAAAGCCTAAACGTGCATGAATGGGACTTACATCTATAGAACTAACGTTGCTATTAGTGACATCGCCAATTTCCACATTTTGTACAAATATTAACATGTTTTTAGTAAAAAAAAGTAAAGTGTTATAAACCAGACATGTATACCAAATAGTTTTTGAGAAATTTTTATAATTACAACCACAATGTTAGTTCATTTATTTAAAAAAATGAAATCACTTGTGAATAATTCAAATGACACATTTTTCACAAGTGAATTCTAAAATAATAAATAAAAATAAAATAAAAACCGACACTCTACCGGAGAAACCCAAAATCTGTAAACAAAAAACAAACCAAAGAAAAAAGAAAAATAATTTCAAAGTAAAAAAAACTTATTTACATACACCCGTCATACCTCAATAAATCAGGGAAAAGGATTGGATAATATATTTACAATATAATATATGAAACGAATATTTGTAAACTTCAATTAGACCCTTGTTTGTCTTTTCGAAGCCTCATCTAGACATCCGGATCAGTGAATGAATCCTTGGCATAACATTTGACCACAGATTATTGTTTATGTGAAGTTTTAATGCATTTACTAATCCTACTACTGGTTCAAATTTCGAATATTTACAAGTGAAACTAGTAAGGTAAATTCGGTTTTAATTACATTAAAATATAGTAACTGATGGTTTGATTACGGAAATTTTAATTATAAAATTTAGTTAAGTTTAATTATGAAACTTCATCCATCTCATAACATTGAGAGGAAGCCTGATTTTTATAAAAAATAATAAAGTATACCTACTATCACTTTTATGCATCACTCTCCACATTCCTAGTCGTAACAAACATGCATATTCTAATATCTACACACACGTACTAATGACTAAATACTGTCGACTTTATGGTGTTCATGTGTTTAATGCAAAACTAGATAGATTACACTAAAAGATTATTCTATAAGTACTGCCATGTGATATTTTATTTCGACTTATACTCATACATTAATCCCAAAAGAAAAGAAAAATGTTCTGGGAATCAAAATTACAAATATATAACCCTACATTCTCCATTCATTTTGAATGAAATTAATCTTTTTATTATTATAGAAACTGCCAAATTTTCAGCATAATCCATCACAATTTGTGTTGCATTTACCCATAAAACCAAAAAACATGCGTGCCAAAAGTAAAAAACAATCTACGCGACCAATCCATTCACCTGTACAGGCTGTGCCACTCCGTGTACGTGCGACACTCCGGACGACACTCCTTGTACGGCGCCGTGCACCGGCACCACGCCGTTACCGGCACCGGACGGGCCGGACGCGGCAACCACGGCCGGTTGGCACTCCATCCGTGAAGCGAAGACCACAGACGCGTCAGCCGGCTGTACCATCGCCGGACGGTACGCCGGACCGGCAAGTTGCGGCGCCTGAGAACTCGCCACCTGAGCCCTGTACATCATCGGCTGTGCCCCAGACACGCTGTGCGTATAGATCTGCTGACCTCCATACGACATTGGAGGGACCACACCCATAGGTTGTGACGCAAAACCTTGGGCTGTCTGGAAGGGCTGTGGACTAGCTGAGCGTAAGAATCCAGGTGGGACTTTCGATGGCCGCGCCTGTCCGGGAGAGTATGGAACTCCTTGGACAACTCCAACTGGGACACCATAAGCTGATGAGGGATGAGAGGCCGCCATACTACTCTCACGTCTGTACTGAGGTCGGGCCATCGCTCTCTGCGCCGCAATAGCCACGCAACTCTTCACATTATCTCCTCCAAAATCATATATCTCTTCAACCAAAGCCGGTTCTGGCTGTGTGCGCATCTTATTCATCACACTGGCTGCTAATTGGGCGTTCAAAGCTCCTTGCACAGCGAACTGTCCTATATCTTGATCTCTGCGAGTCCTAGGGGGAGGGGACGCGGGTACCGAGTGCTGACGAGTAAACGGTGCGATCGGGACTGGTGAACCGCGGTGGGACAGACTTCCTCTCGCATTACGTTCTAAAGACCCCATACGAATGGGAGCTCTCTCGGCACTGGACAAAGTGCCTCTAGTATTTCTTTCTAAAGACCGAACGCGGCTAGCATAAGTCTCGGGTACTTCGGGCTCGACGGCCGGGGAAGGCGACGAAGTCTCTCGCGGAGACACGGGAATATTCTGACAAAGATTGTCACAACTTTCCCTCGCACCTACTACAACTGTTAGGGTCTCATCGGGGGGTTCAGAGGGTGTGGGGGCGGGGACTATAGGATCCAGCTTCTGTAAGCTAGCAGCAGGAATAGGGGCGGTTTGGAGAGGGATGTCGATTTTCTCGTCAGGTCTAGGGTGTATGATCTTGTCGACGATGTCGTGGGTCTCCGGTAGGGTCTCGGCGAAGTCTACGGAGACGGTGTTGAATACCGAGGCGGGCGTGGTGTAGGCCTGCGGGTGGATGGCCCGCGCCTGGTTCTCGCGCAGTAGGTGTGCGAGGACGAGCGGGTTCTGTGCCACGATGTAGGTCTGGGCCGCGTTGCCACCGGCTGGCTGGGTTGTCGTGTCGCTTACTGTTGGCAAAGAATTTGATATCAGAAATTACTTCAAATTTGTTGA
Source organism: Aporophyla lueneburgensis (assembly GCA_932294355.1). Classification (NCBI taxonomy): domain Eukaryota; kingdom Metazoa; phylum Arthropoda; class Insecta; order Lepidoptera; family Noctuidae; genus Aporophyla; species Aporophyla lueneburgensis. Next base: position 19,021,556 of record OW028735.1, read on the forward strand.
GGCTCAAAATGTGGCTTTATATATCCATGGGGTTATTTTTGTCGTCGTAAAGATTATATCTACAAACATAATGATACATTGAATTCTGTTGTATTATCAAACTGAAAGGCATTTGAATTCTGGGCGAGTCACACAATCAGGGTGTAGTAAAAATTACTGAGAAATTCTTGCAAAAGACCAGTATTTTCTTCGAATTTCCTCGACTTTCAAATAATATTTCACGTCATCACTTTAGCTGAAAGACATCCACTGCTGCACATAGGCTCCCTAATTTGAGTGGGTTTACCACAATCACCACGCTTGGCAGGCGGGTTGGCGATCGTAGTATGGTGGTAAAATGCATAGAGAACGCTGCTGCCCATTCTCTAGTAAGCCCCCTTAGTGTGCGTCCACACTGAAAGCCTAGTGACTGGGCCTAAGGCGGGCGCGGCGAGCGGGGGCGTGCGGTGGCCACAGTGACACGCGAGCTCTTGTAGCGGTTCGACGTATATCGGGAGTTGCAAACTATGGACGAGAATTTGATATTTTTACTAGACAGTCCGCTCCTGAACTTGAGAGTTGTTGAACACTAAAGATGGTGTGCACGAAATAAATAAAAACAGAGAAATAAATGGTGATTTTTTAATTTATAATTATGAAGAACTGAGATTATAATTATGTTTGCTTTGCCATATAGGTGGTTTAGATTGAATCGCACTTATTAACAATTCAGTATTCACCGCTGTTTTACGAAAAATAATATACAGACGCAGATACGCCGAGCGGCAAGACCGAATTGGTTTGTTATCTCCGCCACTCGCGCCTTAGATCGCTTGCTGACTAGGCTCGTAGTGCGGCCAGAACGCGCGGACAGGAACGTTTGAAAATTACGCGCGTTGTCTCGCTCAGTCCCGTCGCGCTAGGCTCCCGCCTTAGTCACTACACTATGGACGCAAAGGCGCGTTTCAAATGTTTGAAATTTCGCGCCCGTCGTCGTAATAGGCTTGCATTGTGGACGCACACTTAGTCGCCTTTTACAGTCACTGGAAGAAATGGACTTATCAGATAGACTGGATACATAAATAAGATGTTACAATAAAATTGCCGGTTCTTGTACAATCTACCTTATATTAGGCATGAAAACATGAATAGTGTGTGTAATATAAAATGTGTTAATTAGTTCCTAAATGATATTATATTTAAGATGACATACCTGCAATATTATTGGTGGGTCGCTGCGGCTTGGGCGGTGGCTCGTCGCTGAAGGAGGCGGCGGCGACGCGTCTGTTCTCTCGCCGCATCGTCTCCCACGCGGAGTTCCTCTCCTCTTGCAGGATTTCGCTGTCATACAAGATAACATTGTAGTAAAAAAGACGATAGACATCATACCCTGGGAGAAATACTCATGGCGGACATACATTAAATTCTCGGGCTATGTGTATATACACATGGCCCTAGTAAACTATGATACGGGTCGCACTTTTGTGAGATGTGGGAATTAGAGGAAAAAAAAAGGCGGGCCTCTGACTGGGCTCGTATGCCCAGCAGCGCGACATTACAGAGTACAGGCGAGGAGGGCAGCGGGGACGCAATTGTAGACGTTCTCTTAGTATATACTCACAAGAGTGTCTCCTTCAACTGATGTGCGGCGGGCCTCTGACTGGGCTCGTATGCCCAGCAGCGCGACATTACAGAGTACAGGCGAGGAGGGCAGCGGGGACGCAATTGTAGACGTTCTCTTAGTATATACTCACAAGAGTGTCTCCTTCAACTGATGTGCGGCGGGCCTCTGACTGGGCTCGTATGCCCAGCAGCGCGACATTACAGAGTACAGGCGAGGAGGGCAGCGGGGACGCAATTGTAGACGTTCTCTTAGTATATACTCACAAGAGTGTCTCCTTCAACTGATGTGCGGCGGGCCTCTGACTGGGCTCGTATGCCCAGCAGCGCGACATTACAGAGTACAGGCGAGGAGGGCAGCGGGGACGCAATTGTAGACGTTCTCTTAGTATATACTCACAAGAGTGTCTCCTTCAACTGATGTGCGGCGGGCCTCTGACTGGGCTCGTATGCCCAGCAGCGCGACATTACAGAGTACAGGCGAGGAGGGCAGCGGGGACGCAATTGTAGACGTTCTCTTAGTATATACTCACAAGAGTGTCTCCTTCAACTGATGTGCGGCGGGCCTCTGACTGGGCTCGTATGCCCAGCAGCGCGACATTACAGAGTACAGGCGAGGAGGGCAGCGGGGACGCAATTGTAGACGTTCTCTTAGTATATACTCACAAGAGTGTCTCCTTCAACTGATGTGCGGCGGGCCTCTGACTGGGCTCGTATGCCCAGCAGCGCGACATTACAGAGTACAGGCGAGGAGGGCAGCGGGGACGCAATTGTAGACGTTCTCTTAGTATATACTCACAAGAGTGTCTCCTTCAACTGATGTGCGGCGGGCCTCTGACTGGGCTCGTATGCCCAGCAGCGCGACATTACAGAGTACAGGCGAGGAGGGCAGCGGGGAGGCAACTGTAGACGTTCTCCGTTCTCTAGCTTGCCGATGACATCGTTGTTCTTGACGCCGCTGAATGGTTTTACGCCGAGCATAAGGATTTCCCACATGCACACGCCTGTGGAGAGAAAAAGAGTTTTATAAATGGTAAGAACTACTTAGAGGAGTTTGTAGGAGACCTTATATTAAACAAATACAAGAAAAAAATTATAACCAGTGCGCAATTTTTTTTGGTTATTCAGTGTCAGTAACAGAACACAATTCAATTACTTTTTCAATCTTTTTTTTTAAATTTTATCCGACCTTAAATCAGTAAACTGTAGACACCCTACATATTAATATGATATCGACAAACGTGATAGGTCAGTAACCGCGCGCCAGCGTAGGTACTTCGAATTTCTTCGAATTTTGACCGAACGAACAGCTGGTAGGTACTCGTAGCTACGTTTAGTCGTTCACCTTCGCCACTGCGCTGGCACGCAAGTTACCATAAAAGCCAGTTTCAAACATCTTTCGTTAATTATAATTTAATTTTTTGTACTAAGATATATCAAAATAAAAATTGCATGGTTATTATAACTCGTTTTTTTTTTAATTTGCGCAGTGGTTATAAACTTATCCTGTATAAGATCTCACAGGTAACCATGCTAATAAGCATGACTGCCAAATATGTATAATGTATTATTTTGGGAAAAAGGGAAGTTTTATTTATTCATTCTACTACTGAACAATTTCCGTATTTACTTTCTGTTTTATAAAAAAAAGAATGTAACACTGAATCCCAAAAAAGATAGGTTAAACTCAAACTGTTTCAAACACACAACTAGTAGCGAGTTATAAAAAATATAGAAATCCATATAAATGATCTCAAGTATACATACCAAACATCCAGACATCAGAGGCTGAAGTAAACCTCCTGAAGTTGATGGACTCGGGCGCCATCCACTTGATGGGCAGCTTGCCGCGCGACGCTTTGTAGTACGACTTGTCTTCCACCATCTTTGATAGACCGAAGTCTGCCAACTAATCATGAAGAAAACAAATGTTATTTAAGGTCCAGGATTTGTTCGAAAGAGTTACCCTGTGGTGGTGTGGTGGCCCTGGGAAATGCAATTGAAGGAACACGGGTGGGTAGTAAAAGTCTGACACGCCCTCCCGCTCCTCCCAGAGCGGGAGAAGTCAATAGATGATTTCCCACCATAAATTCGGCACATAGCCACATAGTCCCGTCCCTAGTCCTAGTGTAGAAGTTTTAAGTCGGTTATAAAAAAAAAAAAATATATCATACTAAAATGCATTTGTGCAACCTTGTATATGGCAACTGTAAGCGCTAAATGCTCATTATTCACCTTTATTATTATTCTATTATTTGTTTCTGAAGAATAAATAATCATTTATTTTAATTTTTATTGTGGGTAGCGAGCTAAAGTTGCGGGGTTGAACCCCGCAACTACGGTGGTTGGGAGTCTGCTATGGACTCCCGACGCCCGGGGCTTCTCCTGCGGTGTCTTTGAGCCACTTTATATTTGGTATAGAAACAAATAAATACATAAATAGTGGCTTACCTTAACACAAGTAGGAGCGGAGACCAGCACGTTCCTGGCGGCGATGTCTCTGTGGACGAACTTCTTACTCTCGAGGTAACTCAGCGCCGTCGACAGCTGGTATATATACAGGACTAGCGTGCACGTTTCAAGTCTAAAACAATAGAATTACGAAATACGTATTAAAAAGAACACAGGCCCACAAAAAAAAAGTGCCCTGCGCGAAAGACCAGACCACCTGAACTGTATGTTTTCGGGGTCGCTGAGTCCAAATATGGTGCCAGAATAGCGAAGTTGGTTCGCGTTTTTTCAGAAATCAGCAATAATGCTGAAAATTTAAGTTTTTCGTATGATATGGTTTATGTTGGTAAAAAACCCGAAATTCCAATGTGCAATGAAATAAATTATACA